>OX031063.1:2571250-3797500 GCA_943736015.1 Tridacna crocea
ACAGCATTTGGTCCTTTTCCCACAATGTATTTCCCCTTCCAAAGAAAAACTTTAATTTTTTAGTCGCAGATTTTTTTCCGTCTTCAAACTCTGAATTTTGATAGGTCCACTGACCTATTGCGGATATTGTAGATGAAGATCAAGCGGCACAGAACGTGCAGTCTGATAACGGATCTACACTGTCCAATAAGGATATATTCGTTTCTCCAAAAAAGTTTGAGATAGCAGCATTTTGGTTTTTACTATTAGCTTGAAAGTTTTTAATTTTTCAAACAGGATATAGACAATCTCGCACGTGGCTGTTTTTTATTAACCCTTATCCTGCCGTTCGCGACCATGGATACTTTTTCGGAGAGTGTAGAGCAAGATCAGCCTGCACATACGTGCAGTCTGATCTTGTTCTACACCCTCCGCTGCATTATCTGTAGTTTGGGTCATATAAGCCCAGCAAAATGCCCGTACATTTAGCAAAATGTTTTTGTGTGATCGTCAAGTTTTTATTAGGCAGGATATATAGGGGTTAATAACCATCAGAGTACCGAATGGGTAAAACCGAGACATTTTTGCAGTAAAAGAAACGATATTAATTGGTGTTATCATAAATGCGATTGCTAAAATATCTTTCATAGCAGATAGTCTTTACCCAAGATTATATTGAACGTTTCAGGCAGTCTAATTTTGATCTACACTGACCGCTGGAGAAACAGTTATCATGTAAGAAAGCATAGTAACTCTTAACCAAATGACAAAGTTATAGACTGGTCCAAAGTGAAAGCTCTTGCAGACGAAAAAATAAACAAAAAATGAAATTAGCTTCCAGCAGGGTTTAAAACATTGTGGGAAAAGGAGAAAATGCTGGTTACCAGCATTTTTTCCTTTCCCTACAATGTTTTCAAAAGGTTTCAGTCTCAGAGTCGTAAAAACCAGGGATTGTTTGGGAAAGGATTAAGGAAAAAACAAACAAAAAGGTTGTAGACTACACGAACACGCAGTCTAATTTAAGTCTGATCTCTTTGCAATGGAGAACAGATTTTGCGAAATGCTGACCAGGGGAAAAATTGCTGCATGCCTTTATCAAATCTTTACCAAATGTCAAAATTTTTGACTAGTCCAAATTGAAAGCATTTGCAGACGACAAAATAAATACGAACAATGAAATTGAATTTTGATTTTGAAAGGGTGGAAAACATTGTGAGAAAAGGAGAAAATGCTGGTTCCCAGCATTTCCTCCTTTTCCCACAATGTTTTCCAAAAGGCTTCTTTGTTACTGTAGTTAAAAGTCGGGATAGTGTGATAAAGGGTTAAATCGAAACTAAATACGAAAATCGGCTGGATTTATAAACAAAGAGATTGAATTTCCATTAGAGGTGTGGTGCTGGGAAAGAAGATATTTGTGTATCGGAGATAACTACACATTGATCGTTAATCCAATTAATACTTAGCCGGATTATCTCTGTGGATTAAGCTGCAAGAGAGACAAACACAACAACTTGCTTCTCTCTCCGATCTGGTACCGTTTGTGCCACGCAATATTAATGATATTCTAATACTAGTCTCAAGAGATTGCTTTTCTTTAAATGGAACACAAATTCTGATTGGCTAAAACCAAAGATTTAGCCATTCAAAACTTGCGTTACTTTCTATTTGAAGAATTAGACTAAGAATGTGATTTGATTTGTTTGCAATGGACTGTAACGCCATTTTGACAGCTTAGGTCATATCATGGGGGTCAGTGACGCACTCATGTGTTTCCTGGCTTACTCACACCAGTGCTGACACAAATTTCTTTCCAAAGCCACTGACTACTTTTCTCACATGCATCAGATGTAAGAGGCGAAAAATCGCTGGAAAGAAGGTTCGTCGCAACTGGGTGTCCAACCCACAACCTCCAGGTCACAAGTCAGATGCGCTAACCGCTGAGCTGGTCGGACGGGCACTGGCCCAAAAACTTCAAAATGACCCGCAACACGCAACAAGGGGCATTCGGACATTTGCGTAAAGTGTCGTCTGAGATCAGCCTGTGCAATCCGCGCAGGCTAATCCGAAACGAATCCTTTTCGATGTAATTTTCTGTTTTGCGCAAGTCTACCTTTTCATAAAATCTAATGTAGTCGTAAAGTGCCGTCTCGGATCAGCCTGCGCGGACTGCGCAGGCTGATCCGAGACGACACTTTACGCAAATGTCCGAATGCCCCTTTTGGCGTGATGCAACCCAAATAATATCACCGCTTTCTAGATACTAGTGTTGTAGTCGAATATATAAATGATTAAATGAATCTTAGATACTTATCCTTCTAAATAACTAAAATGGAATTCTAAATTCGATAGTAAAAACTCAAATACAGCTTTTACAAAAATATGTTCCGTGGAATGATATCTCCCTATCGGACAGTGTAGATTCAAGATCAGACTGCACATTCTGTGCAGTCTGATCTTGGTCTACACTGTCCGCTAAAGGTCAGCGAGTCGCACTTTGAGGCCTAAGGGATAAATTTCTTACGTTTAGTCTAGTAAGGAACGGAAAGGTTTAGAAATATGTTTACAAAATGTTAGTTTTTCTCCCATTAATTCAATTAACCCGTCTTGCAGGGGGATATCTCTTGGACAGTAATGGCGGTCATTACATCTGCGTTAATCTTTAGACTGCTATATGCGACTCGGGGCGACTTTGCGGACATTGTAGATCAAGATCAGACTGCACAAAACGTGCAGTCTGATATTGGATCTACACTATTCGACATGGTATTTTTTTCCAGATTAGATCAACTTTGAAATCGGTATATTTTGGGTTTTAAAGTTGAGTAGCTTTTCATTTCATCTCTATAGAAGCTTTAAAGGTAATCCTTCTCTCTATATACCAGACGACAAAATTTCAAACTGATCCAAATTGGAAACATTTTGTAGAAGGTAAATTCAACGTTGCTCAAGCATAATTTACTTTCAAGCGCTTGAAATTCATTGCACGAAAATGAAAAAATGCTGGTAATCAGCGTTTCATTCTTTTCCACAATGTCCAAAAGCCTTCTCTTTCAGGATCATTAAAATCTTTTGACTGTTTAATATAATAAAATTTTTAATTGCTGGAAAAAGAACACTTTCACCGATAGTAAAAAGCCATGAAGCGAGATTTCAAAGATCCTTTCCCTACCGTAAAATCTCATCAAGTCGAACAGTGTAGATCTAAGATCTGACTGCACGTTCTGTACACTCTCATTCACGATTCACGCTGTCCGAAAAAAGTGCCTACGGGTCTAAAGGCTATTTACCAGTTTAAAGAAACATAGTTATCAAGATACGTAATCAGATTTGGATACATACAATTTTCAGAGCTACAGCTAGAGGGAGTAGTTTTGGTTTCAAAATTGAAAATATTAGGGTTTACAAAACCCTTTCTTATGGGTACTCATTAGAATCGTCTCGATGAGACGATTTTAATGAGTACCCACAAGATAGGGTTTCAAAGAGAATTAATGGATTTAGAATACCATCACTACGTTTTATCTGGAGCCCTTATCGTGATGATCATGAAGTGAAAGGGCTACAACTGACTTGTGTTTAAAGAAAAACAACAAGGAAAAGAAAATTCTTTTTGACAGTTTTAGCTTGGACTTTTATGCTACTAAGTGTTGTTTTTTATTTGACAACTCGGTAAATTTTATGCTTGTCTGTCTGTAAATAATTCATATTTTAACTTTTTTTTTCTGTGTAAAATGGACAAGCAAAGGTATGAGAACAAAAATTTCAAAAAAATAAACGGATACCTGTCAGACTTGTTTTGTCTTGTAAGTCTCTTAACTCTTAACCCATAGGCGGCTGAGTGCGACACACTGACCTTTTGAGGACAGTGTATATCAAGATCAGACTGCACAGAACGTGCAGTCTGATCTAAGATCTTCACAGTCCGATAAGAATATCATTTTACCCCAGAAAATCTCTTTGAAATAGGAACTTTTGGGTTTTTATTATGGACTCGAAAGTTTCATGTTGGTAATTGAGCGGGATAAGGGTTAACCACACGACAATGTAGGCTGGACCAAATAGAAAAGCAATTAAAAAAAATAAATGTGACAGAAAAAATGGAGTTCACAGCATTTTCTCCTTTTCTCACAATGTTTTCAAAGGCTTCTTTCAAAGGGTTGTTAAGTGGCGGTATTGTGTAGTGATAATTTAAGCTGCTGGATAGTTTGAATTAAACTCTCGAACGCAATGTTGATCCCGAAAGATAGGCTTTCAAAATCTTTACTTTCGTGGAAAAAGTCTCAACGTATTAGACCGTGAAGATTCAAGTTCATATTGCATGTAACTGGCAGTCTGATCTAAATCTACATCGTCCGAGAAAGCGCACTAAGCCGTAAACATGGTAACGAAAAGCAAAGACCCCCAAACCACCCTATATTTCTATCTGTCTTTATAAGCACCAAATGCTTCTACAGAAATAGCTTACTTGTCCATGATTCTTTATGTGGTTGCAATCACCAAACAGTTCCCTGAGAGAAAGCATAATAAGCACATGTATCTTTATATGGCCGTAGGCGCCAAATGGCTTCACAAGAGATCGCAAACTTGTACAGGTTTCTTAATGTGGTCGCAGGCACCAAATAGCTCAAATAGAAAACGCAAACTTGTACATGTTTCTTAATGTGGTCGCAGGCTAGAGATGGCTCCACAAGAAAACGCAAACTTGTGCATGTTTCTTAATGTGGTCGCAGGCTAGAGGTGGCTCCACAAGAAAACGCAAACTTGTGCATGTTTCTTAATGTGGTCGCAGGCTAGAAGTGGCTCCACAAGAAAACGCAAACTTGTATATGTTTCTTAATGTGGTCGCAGGCTAGAAGTGGCTCCACAAGAAAACGCAAACTTGTGCATGTTTCTTCATGTGGTTGTAGGCAAAAACTGGCTCCACAAGAGTTCGCAAACTTGTACATGTTTCTTTATGTTGTCGTTGGCGCCAAGTGGCTCAACAAGGAATCGCAAACTTGTACATGTTTCTTAATGTGGTTGTAGGCAAAGCATGGCTCCACAGGAAAACTCAAACTTGTACATATCTCTTTCTGTGATCGTAGGCTCCAAATGGCGCAAACTTGTAAATATTTTTTATGTGGTCGCAGGCACAAAATGGCTTAACAAGAAAACGCAAACTTGTACATGTTTTTCTATGTGGTCGTAGACACCAAATGGCTCCACAAGAAATCACAATCGTTTACATGTTTTGTTTTTTTTAATGTGGTCTCTGGTAACAAATGGTTCAACAAGAAAATGCAAACTAGTACACGTTTCATTATGTTGTCGCAGGTGCCAAATGGCTCCACAAGCAAACGAAATGACAAGAAAACGCGAACGTGTACATATTTCTTTAAATGTGGTCACAGGCACCAACCTATTCCACAAGCAAACGCATACTTGTACATATTTCTCTATGTGGTCGCAGGCACCAAATCGGTCCATAAGAAATCGCAAACATTTATACCTTTTCTCTATTTGGTCGAGGGCACCAAATAGTCCACAGGTAATTGCAAACTTGTACATACTTCTTTACGTGGTAGCAGGCACAAATGGCTCAACAAAAAATGCAAACTTGTACATGTTTCTTTATGTGGTCATATATGCCAAATGGCTTAACGTGAAAACGCACACTTGTACATGTTTTTGGTTGACGGCACCGAATGGCTCCACAAGAAATCGCAAACTTGTACACGTTTCCTTATTTTGTCGTAAGCACCAAATGGCTCCGCTCAAAACGCAAACTTGTACATGTTTCTTTATGTGGTCATAGGCACCAAAAAGGTCCACAAGAAATCGCAAACTTTGATATATTTCTCTATGTGGTCGAAGGCACCAAATGGGTTCACAAGTAATCTCAAACTTATACATGTGTCTTTATGTAGTCGCAGGCACCAAATGGCTTCACAAGAGATAGCAAATTTGTAGATGTATTTTCGTGTGGTGGAAGGCACCAAATGGCTTCACAAGAAATCGAAAACTTGTACACGTTGGTTTATGTTTTTGTATGTACCAAAGGGCTCAACAAGAAATAGCAAACTTGTACATGTTTCTTTATGTGGTCGTAGGTACCAAATGCCTCCACAAAAAATAGCAAACTTGTACATGTTTCGTCATGTGGCCGAAGGCACCAAATGGTTTCACAAGAGATAGCAAATTTGTATATGTTTCTTTTTGTGGTCGTAGGCAACAGATGGCTCCACAAGAAATAGCAAATTTGTGCATGTTCCTTCGTGTGGTCGAAGGCACCAAATAGCTTCACATGAGATCGCAAATTTGTACATGTTTTTTGTGTGGTCGAAGGCACCAAAAGGCTCGACAAAATGTAGTTCCACATGAATTAGCAAACTTGCACTGGTTTCTAGAAACATTGTCAGATAAATAGCAGCAGCACAAGTTTCTGCATCTTTTCCTACACAACAGTGTAGCAGAAAAGCATGAAGGTTATATACATGTACACGAAAACAAGATGTCTTTTGACCCGGAAGCAGTTCGGAATGTTGATGCACTATACAGATAACGAATAAAAAATAATCAAAGGACTGATAGTCCTGAGAGTCGCCTGTAGGGTAATGGGTTAGAAGTTTTCACCCTTTTTTGTTGAAATCCATTAAAAGCATTCAAGATACAAGATAACTTAACCACAAGACAGCATTTATTCAAGCATATTTCTGAGTTGTCTTCCTAAAATTCAAAATATCCGTATTAAAATTTACATTTAAAAAAATGTGGTGGAAATTAAAATTTAGGCACCAGGACCAGCTTTAATAAGTTCAACGTTTTTTACTCACAGACAACAACCCTTTACAAATAAAGACCAGATTATCTTCTGGTATAGGATCTAGTGACATACTTTTAGACAAAAAATGCCCTTTTGCAACTCGCCCATATCTAATCTTAGCAGTCTGACAAAGTTTCATAAGTATTACACTGAACATAAATGGATTCTACAGCTCTATTACGGTTTCGTCTGATTTGACCTAATGACAACCTTTAGGTTTTTTCTTTTATCCCCAGGTGACCTATATTCAGTTTTGTCAAAGAAATTATTGAGACAAACAGCCGGGCAATTTCATGATCATTGGACTGAACTGTAGCCTTTGGAGCACAAACAAATATTTGACTCAGTGATCTACCTGTCCTTTGGAAATAATTTGTTTTTGCTGTTGTCCAGATTGAGGTTTTGACCAGCAATGGACTCTATGAATGTGGCTGCTACAACTCAATAAAATCTATAACCCAACAGCATGATCATCACCCTTTAATATTTGTCTGCGTTTTATAACGTCCCAGGGATTATAGTGCTTCCACACCAATCGAAAATTGTCTACATGTATATTGCTTTGGTGTAAATTAAATGTTTGCGATTCGCTTTATTACCCTTTACAAAAACCCTTCACAAGATTATAAACACTCCGATAAAGAACTTGTTGTTCGAGCGGGTAAACACTGATCTGTTCTATTATATTTGAATTATAGCGGAGTAAAAAGTCAATTTTTCAGATTGCTGGTTGTTAGAACTGCGTAGTGTAAATTCAGATTTTGGCAGTTACAAAAGCACCTTGCGTTCTAACACCCGCACTAATAAATTGTTGTTTAATAAATACTAGATCTGCTAATTGAAAAAGAAAACAGCAGACTTTAAAAAATTGGCTAATTGAAAAAGAAAACAGCAGACTTTAAAAAATTGGCTGTCTTTATGAACGAAAACCAATTAAATATAGTGAACTTCAAAGCACTCTCTCTACATAGGTCAGTGCACGCTGTTCAGTAAAGGCCGGTTCAGCGACTGATTCATAAATATGTAAATTCATAAAGATTTCCGTGGTACAAATGACGTTTATACGTCACGTGATTACAATATCTATATTTGTCGCGAAAATACATTCCAGAAAACACCTGCAAAGCGATAACTTGGTACAGCCTAGAGCCGTTTACATTGCATACGCTATGTACGATCTCTGGTGTACCTAGAATATGGGTGTGCAAAGTATCTAAAGTCTAGATTATTTTAAAAAGCTGGGAAGAAGCAACGTGTAAGAATGTCTAAGAAGGCAATGCAACCATTCCATGTCGTTATAAATTCGTTAAAAAAAATTAGCTTACTGTTGACAAAAAAAGCAATGTTAACTCGGCATCGCCTTTCTCTGTCCGATCATAGGTTGAGCGTTGAATTGAAATAAGGCTTGCAGTTAGGATTGTAAGATTGTAAGAGTTAGAACGTACTTCTAATGGGTAATTATCAAACAATTTTCACTGAGAATTGTCCACAAATAGAAGCAGAACAGATGCTTGTAGTTGAAGATTTCTCAGCGTGTCCGCAGACTTGTTTACTTCACGGCAGCTATTTTTACATATACATGTACGTAATGCGCTATTTTTAGAGATGATGTCTTACACAGACATAAGGCTAATCTGTGCCCTTGCGGACGAAATGATTGTTTCAAAGGTTTGAACCGTTAAACAGCTCAGTCTTTATAGACATATTTATTATCATAAAGGCACAATTGTAAATTATTTACAACATAAAAAAACTGGGTTGTTCATCGAATTATTAGAAAACTGTTTTATCTCGTAAACCGGAACTTGGGACAGGAAGCAGTACAAGGCCGGAGGTATGCTTACGTCACCCCATAGATCAGGACGATAACAATGAGAGCCTGTTTGCTACGCAAACAGGCGACTCAAAAAAGCACGTAGCCACTTGATTAAACCAATAGTGTTGCATCGAATAACCTCAGACAAATGCCGAAGTCGGCCATATTTTTGTTGAGAGATATTTCAATGACAGAAAACGCTTATAGGACGTCTAATAGTCTCATAGAGTCATTTTAAATTGAAATCGGCTCGTGATAACATTGTACTGCCTTCCATTCAAATTCACTGATAAATAGTCGCATAATCACTTAAACCATTACCACACAATCCCTACTTTTGACGCCCCTGAGAAAGAAGCCTTTAGAAAACATTGTGGGAAAAGGAGAAAATGCTGGTAACCAGCATTTTCTCCTTTTCCCACAATGTTTTCTACCCTTCTCAAAACAAAATTCAAAATTTCAGCCACTTTTATTTTATTGTCTGCAAATGCTTTCGATATGGACCAGTCTAAAATTTTCTCGTGTGGTAAAGAGTTAAACCCCTTTCACCATATTAGGGAGTATACTTAGCTTTACCGGACTGCGTAGATCAAGATCAGACTTCACGGAATGTGCTGTCTGATCTTGTATCCACATCGTCCGGTATTTTAGATGTGAAATATTACCAAAATGTTACTTCATATGATGTAGAATTGTAATTCTTAGCCGGTTTATTGTAGGCTTTATACATAGAAATGTATACATGTAGGCCAAAGAGGTAGTCGGCTTTATTAGACTGTCCTGACGAGGGTCCTTTTCCGTAACCCCTGACTTCAAACATAAATTGCTTCTTGTTTGTTTGTTGTTGTTGTTGTGTGCGGAGCTGGTCGACCAGTTTGGTACCGTACAATGCCTCTGATCAAGGGATCGTGCGTTTGAATAGCAGGTCAATCTTTGATTCCCCAGCCTGTCTAATTTCTTTCAGAGCAGTCAATATTGATCAATTCGGTAACTCGGTCAAGCTCTTTTCGAGGATCTGGGATCCGCATTCGTATATGAGTCATTCCTCTGTCATTGCTAACGAGCAGTTTCCGCTTTTACCTCACTGTTTTAACATTGTCTCAGTACTGCAAGACGAAAACAGCCATATACAAATGAGACATGCTCTGGCAAAAGGGGGCTTAATACATCTTAACTCTTTACCATTCAATCCTGGCTTTCAACATCCATGTGAAAGAGGCCTTATGAAAACATTGTGCGAAAAGTAGAAAATGCTGGTAAACAGCATTTTCTCCTTTTCCCACGATGATTTCTAAGCTTCCCAAATAAAATTTTTGATTTATGAGTGACATTTATTTTGTCGTCTGCAAATGCTTCCAATTTGGATTAGTATTTAATTATGTTGTTTCGAAAAGAGTTAACTCTACCACACGAGAAAATTTTAGACTGGTCCGAATTTGAAGGCATTTGCAGACGACAAAAAAAAAAAGGTGACTAAAGAAAAGAAATTTGTTCTGGGAAGGGTAGAAAACATTGTGGGAGAAGGAGAAAATGCTGGTTACCAGCATTTTCTCCTTTTCCCATAGTGTTTTCAGAAGGCTTCTTTCTAAGGGGCGTCAAAAGTAAGGACTGTGTGGTAATGGGTTAAACCATTTTACCATGCATGCCATAACATATTTATTCGGAATCCCTAAAGTCTGTTTTGTGTAACAATCGACCGAATCTGGAGATAGATAGGTCCTTTAACATGCAGAAAATTGACCAATGGCAAAAAGTTTCTCGTCAGGTCAGCATGCTCGAACTGCGCTGACTGACCTGGTCGATACTTTTTGCAGATATATGAACCCCACTTCTTATCATTGACAAGATTAAGGATCAATAGATCCGATCACCTTCCCTGATATTCTGAAAAATAGCTTAATGTAACAAGCAATTTCTTTCTTTTGCCACAGTATTTCCACATGCATTAATGTATTATTCATTTGAAATATCAATATAATTTTTTAAACAATTAAAACATATGTATTAATACACAGAGACGAGCAATTTCTTCTGTTGCCAGGATGTTTTTTTCTAATATAATGAATTTCAAGATGTTAACCCTTTTCCTGCGAAATAAATCAAAGGTAAACTACAAGCCGATAGTAAATACACAAACATTTTCTTTTTCGGAACTTATTTCCATGAGAAAAAATACCTCTTTATCGGACAGTGTAGATCCAAGATCAGACTGAACGTTCTGTGCAGTCTGATCTTGATCTACACTGTCCGCAAAAGGTCAGCCAGTCGCGTTTGGCACGCCTTAGAGTTAGATAAAAAATTACAAATTAGAGAAATAATTTCAATTTATATTGCAGTGATTAACAATGGCGAAGGTACGAGAAACCGTAGATGAAGACAGCCCGATGGAAGAAGTTGAAAGCGTATCAGACAGCGAGATCGATCTCAATCGAGAAGTGTTCGACGACACCCCAGGTGTAAAAATCCCGCGCCGAGGACTCAGGTTTTGGGGTACAGTTGTAAGGCGCTCATCGATTGGTTGGTTCAGCTCCGCGTCACTGACCAATCATAACGACCGTAGTATACAACCCGATAGAATTATAGATCTACTTCGGACACCGTCAGTACAAGCGTTTACTACGCTTAAGAAAAAGTTGAATAAAGCTAAAAACCACCCTGAATGGATTTTACAATTTTTGAGCAAAGATGGACTGGGTTTATTGTTTGAAAGCTTGGAGCAACTTTGTAATAGGCCTACAGCGGATTTTTTAAGTAGTATTTTACAAGTGTCGTGTGTTGAATGTGTGAGAACGATTATGGATACGTCGCTCGGTCTGGACTATATTGTGGATAATAAGGAATTTACCGAAAAACTAGCCAAAGGTAAGATTTCAAAATTTCATACATTTTGCAAAATATTTTTGTGTTATATATATATTTTTTTTTGGGGGGGGGGGGGGGAAACAAATGAAAAGGGAGGTATGCTCATTTTTCTGCACACGATAAAATGCGTCAAATCTTTTTCTCAACTTACAGAGATTTGGTTAAGATTTTGACGAACAATGTAGAATGAGATCAGACTTCGCAGGACATGCAGTCTGATCTTGAATCTATACTTGTTCGATTTATGAAGAATAATATGTCAATAAGTTGATTTTCCTGGATTTCTTTTTCGTGCCAGAAATGTGTATTTTTTCACTTGTTTTTCAATATTTTCTCGATCATATCAGTGACCAGTTCGCCTTTCTTGGTCTTCCTGGAATTTTTTCCCTTTTTCTTCACACGACAGTCTTTCCTCGGTACTGGCTCCTTTCCCACATCAAACGTCGGTCAAACGGTGTACAGCTGTAGAAGAGGACTGAATACTTTTTTTTGTCGTAATTGATATTAATTCCCGCACAGTGTTTTACAGACCTGTGTTTCTAACTCATAAGCCCTGCTGATCTTATTCATTTAATCGGTGATCCAATAGTAAACTCGTCCATTTAGAGAAAAGGAGAGGGCCCATGGTCGATTTTGCCTTATATGTAAATGAGCCATTCTTTTGCAAAAGGGGGCTTATTGCATCTTCGTGATGCATGATCAATTTGGAAGTCATAACATAATTATAAATAAATAAAGTCCATTTGACCATAAAACCGACCAAATCACGAGGTAATCTGGTCCTTCCACTTGCAGAAAATTGACCAATAGGAAAAAGTATCGGCCCATGTCAGCCTGCGCGGACTGCGGGCTGCGCAGGCTGGCATGGGCCGATGCTTTTTGCTGATGTATTAAGCCACCTTTTGACAGAGCACGGTTTATATATTTCTTTGAATTCTAACATCGTTTATGGATAGGTTTTGCGGTGAAAAGTCAGCTACATATTGTAGGAATCTTAAATGAAAAAAATAACATCCCCAACAGATATCAGAGCCACTCTCTATAGAACATGAATATGCTCAGATTCTTAGATGGTTCAATGCTAAAGCGACATCCCTGACTTAACTTGCCTCTGCTGTTGGTGGGGATCAAGATCAGACTGTACACAGCATGTCTGCTTTTGGGTTCTAAGGGTTAGTGTATGTCAGAAATGATTGAGGAGTTTTTTGTTCGATTCCTTTTCGAGGAGCTCGGTCTTTTGTGGGAGTGTCCTCGGGCAATGCAATTGAAAACCCCATCATCATGTTAGTGGTACCTAAAAACAGATTTATATGTGGGTTGTCCCAGTGGTATGACTGAAATAATGTGGAAAATGGCATAAACACCAATCAATTGATCATTCGTAGAATTCTTGCTGATTGGAAATTACTACCAAATTGGGTTCAGATTCTGTGCGGACGATCTCTTATCTCTCTTTTGTGTGCATCCTTCCCGTCTGATCTTTGTCTCTTTTATTTAGCTCTTTATATCACTTTCATATTTATCAATATATTGCCATCATGTATTAGTTAACAGAGCATTTAGATCAATCTACTAAATTGTTCCATGACCTATATCGAGTCAACATAATTAGGCAAGACCTGTCGAAAGTGATATTGTTCAGAATCCGTGTGTACGATCTCTGATCTCTGTTGTGCACATCCCTGCTGTCTGATTTATATCTATTTTTCCTCACTTTTTCTCATTTATCAATATTTTGCCATCATACATTAATTACCAGTGCATTTAGAACAATCTACCGAATTGTTCGATGACCTACATCGAGTCAATATAATTAGGCAAGAGCTGTCAAAAGTGATGTCGACATGGCTTTATTACCGTTCAAGTAGAACATATCTTTGTCAGTTTCAACTGCATTGCGATTTAACTTTTTTACCATACAGTCCTAAGTTTTGACTGCTTTGTGAAAAAAAGTGCTTTTTGAAAACATTGTGGGAAAAGGAGAAAATGCTGGTAACCAGCATTTTCTCCTTTTCCCACAATGTTTTTTCTACGAACCAAAGACAACGTTTGCAGACGACGAAATTGATAAATGGTGGCTCAGATGACAGGATCCGTCTTTTGACAGGATTGTAAACGTCATGGAAAATGGAAAAGATACTGGCTACCTGTATTTTCTTGTTTGCCCACTATGTTTTCGTGGAACCAAAGACAACGAGTGCACATGACACATAAAACGATAATTAAATGAAAGTATTTATCTTTCAAAGGTTTGAAGCATTATGGGAAACGGGGAAGATACGGGCTACAAGTATTTTCTCCCTTTTCCACATTGTTTTCAAACGGTTTCTATCTCAAGATGGTTAAAACTCAGAATTTTGTGGTGAAGAGTTAACCTCTTACCACACAATCACGACTTTTGACGCCCCTTGGAAAGAAGCCTTTTAAAAACATTGTGGGAAAAAGAGAAAATGCTGGTAACCAGCATTTTCTTCCTTTTTCGACAATGTTTTCTACCCTATCAAAGGAAAAAATGAACCATTTGAGCTAAATTGAAATTGTCGTCTGCAAATGCTTTCAATTTGGACAAGTCTAAATTGTTTTCGTCTGGTAAAGGGTTAGATATGGATCATTAACCCTTTGCCATACAATCACGTGTTTTCACGATCCTTAAGAAAGAAGGCATTCGAATTACAGAGGCATTCGATTTTGATTTCGATCAGATGTTCATATTGCATAATCCAGTGTGTTTCTGGGTGATTTTCAGTCGTTTTTACAGTCTCACTGTGCCTCGCGAATGGAATAAAATCCAATCGATTTTGTCTCCCAAGTATAATTGTATCTATATATGGAAAAGACAGTTTTACATTTTCAGTGCATAAATCACGGGTTCAGAACGTATGCTGCTATATTTACATGTACTGTCTGCACGAAAAGTTGTCTCCCCTCCCCACCCACCTCCAGTATTTAAATGCTTTAACCCTTTACCACACAATCCCGACTTTTAACACCCCTGTGGAAGAAGCCTTTTGAAAACATTGTGGGAAAAGGAGAAAATGCTGGTAACCAGCATTTTCTCCTTTTCCCACATTGTTTTCTTTCCTTCCTGAAACAAATATCAATTCTTTAATCACATTTATTTTGTAGTCTGCAAGTGCTTTCAGTTTGGACCAGTCTAAAATTTTGTCGTTTGGTAAAGAGTAAAGCTGCTTATCTTGACTCAGTGACCTTTTGCAGACAGTGTAGATCAAGATCAGACAGCACAGAACGTGCACAGTATTGTCTTAGCTTGTACTGCAGAAACCTGAGGGAATTTTCTTTTCTGAAAAAAGTATGCCACTGTGAAATGGCAGAACGCTCCAAAACTTTGCATTCCGAGGATTGATGATAGTAATTGCGACAGGATTCATTTCTTTCTCACCGCTGATCATTGCTTCGATGATGGTTATGTGGGAAAGCAGCCAGTGGCTTAGAAAGTCTATTGTGCGACTATTGGTGAAAGAAAGTCTAGGAAAGCAGGATAGGTACACTGGTAGACTGAAATAATGTTGAAAACGGAGGTAAACACCACACAATCAATCAATCTATCTATCTAAAAGTTTGCAAAATACTATTCAGACAAATAAACCGAATATCAATCGGAAATAAGGGTCCGTCCGGGTAATCCGAAAATAGAAAACGGATGGCATAAAAATAGCCTAGAACTGGTATGTTATTTAATGAGACCATCATAAAAGTGGACAGGTCAGTGTGAAAGTTATGTGGTCAGTGGTCAGAATGCTTGACCACCTATCTCACTGGACATTAAAGACATGTAACCTGTCAAAACTGTGTCTGGTTTATGCAATGTTGGACCTGCAAAGACAACACACTTCAACTATGTGATGTTTCGGTACATGCTTTACCCTTAGAGCGACGGATAAGAGCAACAAATATCCATCTTAAAAATATTATTCGGATAAGAGCAATTTCATGTTACTTTTACCTACAATGTTTCGGTAATGCAGAGAGTTTAGTTCATAGATCAGGCTGCACTTTCTGTCGCTAGATCTTGATCTACACTTACCGCAAAGGCTGTCAAAATCTTTTAGGGTATTTGAAGGGTTTACCCTTAAGCGAACGATTAAAATTTTAGAATGGTCTAATTTCAAAGCTTTTGCGGACGGCAAATGGAATTTAGTGGCTAGATTAATGAACGCTAGGAATGAAAGAACAGAAAACATTTGGGAAACAGGAGAAAAATGCTAGTTGTGCCAGCATCTTCTCTTTCTCTTTCACTATGTTTTCTAAATCCTTGTCTGTTATGGTCTATAAAACTCGGGGTTGTGCAGTAAAGAGTCATTTTCCAAAACTTGTACCGATTTTCAAACTATTAGCAAATAATTCAATTTTGTGACGATCCTAAAGAACAGGGCTTTTGAAAACAGTGTTGGAAAAGGAGAAAATGTTGGTAACCAGTATTTTCTGCATTAACCGCAATATTTTCTGACTTTTTTATTTGAAAAGTATTCTGCAGGTACAAGCTACTCCTCTGAAACTTCAAATGAGGGTGTGGAACGTAAACCGTTGTTTGTGAACTGTAATGAGCTTTAAGGATTGTATTTAGACATGCAACAAAATATGCATGCTCTACCTGCATGGATTGCATTTAAAACATGCATGCATGCATTAATGTGATAATAACGTCCGATTGCTCCTTTTGTTAAATTTGGTTTTTCGCATTTTATTGATTTTTATGCTTTATTTAATGGTTCTTTTAGAAAGGCTTGGTTGCAATTTGTCAATAACGACTCGTTATGACTATATAAAGTAGGTTTTGACTGTTTACGAAAAAGAGGCAGGCGATGGTTTGATAGTTTAATTTCCATCGGTCACATGTTCGAGTCAATTGTTATTGGAGTGAAACGTTCCAGATTATCATTATTTTACTTCTGCACCAGTCTGATCTTGCTCTTTACTTCCTGCTCCTTCCATATTTATGATCCCATAAAGAAATGCGTTATGAAATCTGCTTTCGTGTTAAATTGAAAATATATTGAATCGGCAGATTGTCGGCCAATTCTGAAAGTTCTTAAACTCTTTACCAGAAGACCAAATTCTAGCCTTGTCAAAATTGAAAGCATTTGCAGACGACAATTTCAGTGTGGCTAAAATGTTGCTATTTTTCTTTGACAGGGGAGAAAACATTGTGGGAAAAGGAGAAAATGCTGGTTACCAGCATTTTCTTCTTTTCCCACAATGTTTTCAAAGGCGTTCTCCGTATACATAGGGATGGTAATTCATGTTCCCAAAACAGGGGCTTTGGGTACAGGTTTTGATTTATTCACACCGAGGCACAAATCCTGGCATTGTTCCCAGGTAGAAATCATCAAAGATTGATTTGTATAAACTTTATAGAATAGTGCCGAAGAAGACGAAAACGATCCAGGAAACTGCCTTAAAGTAAAGGGGGTTTTTAACCCAGACCCTTATCAAATATTGTTACGCCATTAATGATTACATTTTTCAATGGCAGGGCAATAATAGTCTTTATTTGGACGATTAAAGCAAAAGTTCAAACAGACGATACGGAATAATTGAATTATTCGACAAGTACCTCTCGAATCCAATTCACAGAGCTTATGATGACGTAAAATCTATTAAAATCGCTCTGTTTGTTTGGTGTTAAACTGTTTCAGCGACAGATATAGGCCGATATGACCAATGTCCAGAGGAAAAGGGGTCTAGTACAAATTTGACAAAAAAAAAATCGACCCTGGTCAGCCTGCGCAGTTCGCGCAGGCTGACCAGGGTCGAAACTTTTTTTTGCTATGGGTTAAATTTTCGCATGTCAAATACCAGTGTACTTTAATCGATTTCTAGACTAAATGTATGTCGATTCGGAATTATGCAATAACTTGATTTAGTTCTTACTGTCGATGAAACGTAGTTTCTACTGTCTACCACCATCAGCTTCACTGAAGAGACAAATTCTATTCTAACAAACGTTAAACTACAATCTAAGAGCTCCAGATAGAGGGAGTGGTTATGGTTTCAAAATGGAAAATAATACGTATTCTCCACTAAATCCTATGTCGTGGGTACTTTTTAGAATCGTCTCATCGACATAGGGTTTTGAAGAGAAATTATGACTTTAGAATACCATCACTCCCTCTTATCTGGGGCCCTGACAACATATTAACCTGCTTATCGCGTCTCACTGACCTTTTGCGGACAGCGTAGATCAAGATCAGACTGCACAGAACGTGCAGTCTGAACTTGGATCCACGCTGTCCGATCTGGATATTTTATTCCCTACAACATACCTTTGAAATAACATTTTTTGGGGTTTTTAATATCGAAATTGAAAATTTCATTTTAGTTATTTAGCAGGATAAGAGTTAAAAAGATATACTTTTTAGTAGAAAAAACAAAAACCCAAATTATTTATATGCTTATCAACTGATCTTCGCCCACTCTTTTTAATTTTTTTTTTGACAAAGTCTTGCACATACATATAAAACAGTCCTCATCTCAGAGTCCCCAATCACCATCCTACGCATCTCGGTTACTTTTGTCCACCATTAAACGTGTCGGCGCCATATCTATGAATTAAATGAAAGCCAATAATATTTTTACTTACAGGCTTGGGTTGATGATATGGATTCAAGATCAGATTGCATTTTTTTAAAGTTTGATCTTGATCTCTGTCACGTGCAAAGCCACTGTTTTCGTCGAAGCGATGAACAGATAGGATAGGGATAGGTACATTTATAATAAACGTTTCGCTTGGCGTGCATCCTTAAGAAGACACATCTTTGTTAAAACACTTAGAAAAACGAACAGATTTACTAAACAAATACGAGTTTTTTTTTTCATTTCACTATTTTCTTACCTTCTTGTTCAGGTGTATATATTTTATATTTTATCTCATGTATATATATTTTATCTCAGGTGTATATATTTTATCTCAATGCCAGCTCATGTCAGATCCTATATGTCCTTCAAAAAAACACAAGCGTAACAGCAGTTCTGTTTCCCTCTGCTAGGATCTAGGAAAATACTAATATATTGCTTCACCGGTTAGAGATACCTTTCAGTCGAGAACGAAACTATGAGAGAAGAGAGTGTATAAATACATTGAGCCATGCTCTGACAAAAGGGGGCTTAATGCATCTCTGTGATACATGATACCAAGCAAGTCATCACGTGATCGTGGGCCCCTAAAATTTTTTTTCTTTTTCTAACAGGTGACTAAATCATTAGGTAAACTGGTCCGTAGACACACTGAAAATTGACCAATAGCGAAAAGTTTCGACCCAGGTCAGCCTGCGCAGGCTGACCTGGGTCGATACTTTTCGCAGATGAATTAAGCCCCTTTTTCGCAGAGCGTGTATCATAAATATATATCTAATAGTCCTTGAAAAATTATGACAAGAGCCAACAGAGCGTGCTTGATTTCAAATCTCTGCGACTTAACACACCTAGTAGCCCTAGTTTTAAAAATCTTTGGTCCCTATCCAAATTTTGGAATATTGGTGTATATATAATATGGGGTAGAAATCTTCAGATGAGGTATTTAAAGATGAAATGTTTTGGGGAAAAGCAGCCATTGCTCGTGACGAGGATTGGCTACTTTTCTCCCAAAAATATTCCCTCGTATGAGAATTCTATTTGTTGAGCCTTTTACCATACAATTCAGAGAGTTTGGCCTTGAAGAAGGAGGCTTTTGAAAACATTGTGCATTTTCTCCTTTTTTTCACCATGTTTGCTAAAGCCTTCTCTATTCGGGTCGGTAAAAATCTGTAGGTAAACAGCATTTTTCTCCTTTCTCCACAATAAATACAGAAACTTTGGCTATTTAGTTTGTTGATTAACTCTTTATCACATAATCCAGACTTTTAACAACCTTCAGAAAGAGGCCTTTTGAAAACATTGTTGGAAAACGAAAAAATGCTGATAACCAACATTTTCTCCTTTCCCCAAAATGTTTCTTACCCTTCTCAAGACAAATTTCAATTTTTAAGCCACATTTATTTTGTCCGCTACAATTGCTTTCAATTTGGACAAATCTACAGTGTTGTCGTTTTGGTAAAAAGTTAAAACTTGAGATTGTGTAGAGAAGGGTTAACAGAGTTTTCTTTTTCACATACAAAGAAAGGACGTAGTCGCACAAAGACGCACCTATCTTTTCCTTTTCTTTTGTCATACAAGTTACTCGATACGGCGAAGTTTCAATACCCACCATATGATATCTAATACGCGCCTAAATTGTCTTTTTTATATTCGAAATCTGTTTAGTGTGCGACAAAGTGAAATAGTATAACGGAAAATTTGCGAAACCGCCCATAGTTAATTCCCCGGGTGCATAAATGACCTCAATAATGGCTGAAAATGGGCAACATTCGAACTATGTTTTGGTCTCGGTCGCTGAAATCTTGATGCGAAATAGTTCAGACCTAGTTTTATATACGTATGTAATAAGGGGGTTGTATACATATTATTATACGCGATGGTGAATTTATGTTCGGTCGCAGTTTCCCTCATTAGTAAAATCCTTTTTCGGGCCATGAATGTTGAAAAGGATTTGTTTATGTTGGTAAATTAAACCAATTTATCGAAATTTCTTGGTTGCTTTCGTTAAAATCCTTTGCAATATGTCGGACAGTGTAGATCTAAGATCAGACTGCACGTTCCGTGCAGTCTGATCTTGATCTACACGGTCCGCAAATCACTTGTTGTTGTGACTACTTCCTGCTTCGCTTCTTATTATCTTAGCATCGTCCAGCGTGTAAACAGAACTTGACTTGACTCTGTGACAGATAATGACGCAAAGATTTACCATAACTATCATATTAAACGTCATTATGGTACGGCTTATGGACGAGGCGCCTACCCACTTTAATATTGGAACGGACTGTTAGCTCTGTCATCCTCTGATCCCTTGTCTGTGTGATTAGCAGATCCTTAACCCATTCCCAAACAACAAAATTTAAGACTGGCCCAAAGTCAAAGCAGTTGCAGATGACAAAATAAACGCTAGTCAAAAATTAAAATTTGTTTCCAGTAGGGTAGAAAACACTGTGGGAAAAGGAGAAAATGCTGGTTACCAGCATTTTCTCCTTTTCCCACAGTGTTTTCAAAAGGCTTCTTTTTCAGGGTCGTCAAAACCAGGGATTGTTTGGTAAAGGGTTAAGTTTATTATCCTCTGAAACAAATTTTGTGAGGGGGTGTGAGACGGGATTTTGAAAAAGTCCTAATAAAAAAATATGTAAGATGGACTGAGGTTCAGTGCTTTTATATAAAAATAGAAATTGTGATAAAAGGAAAAAAAAAGCCTCTTCTTTTTTATCAAAAATTTCTTTTTTTTTTTCCACATCATATTCAAATGTCGTCTGCCACTCCACAAAAAGTCTCACGGTTGGACAGACGAGTAAACGCTTTTCCAGCAGACAAAATTTTAGACCTTTTTAGACCTTTAATATCTAATCTAAATGTAGATGACAAAATTTATTATGGCTGTATGATAGGATTTGTCTAGGTAGAGGTAGTAAAAAACCTGTGGGAAAAAAAGAGAATGGGTTTTCTCCAGTATTTTCATCTTTTCCTACAATGTTTTCGAAACCCATCTTACTTAACCCTTAACCAGAGCAATGAAAGCATTTTCAGACGACAATTTTATTGTAGTTTAAATGGTGTAATTTTTCCTTGATAGGGTAGAAAACACTTTGGAAAAAGGAGAAAATGCTGGTTACCAGCATTTTCTCCTTTTCCCACAGTGTTTTCAAAAGGCGTCGTTTCTAGGGGCGTTAAAAGTCTTCATTGTATGGTAAGGGGTTAAGAATCGTTAAAATCTGAAATTATTTGGTAAAGGATTTTAAAATGGGAGCTAAGTGTCTACCATATTTATGTACGTATTTTCCATAATTTCTCAGCCGTGAAACGCATATATATTTTTTTTGCAAAGAACTGAGTAGGTAAACTTTTGAATTTGAATTTAAATTTTCTGAGGTGTCTGTGCGAAATACACCCATTACCTTGCCAGTGTGAAATTTAAAATTCGATATCAGAAGACAAATTTAAGTTTTTAAAAATATTTGAGGGAAAGAAGCTATTGCGCTGAAAAAAAAACCTGGACCTTGTTGAGTTTGAGGGATTGTTTTCTATACCATTCAGAAGGACGTTTTGACTTTCCTTTAAACTTGTCTCCAACTCTTTACTTGCAGTTACTCCTTATACGACTACCTGTGAGAAGGTTTTTATTATATTTGGTTAGATTAACCCTTTACCAAACAATCTCTGGTTCTTACGACCCTTAGGACTATGCCTATTGAAAACATTGTGGGAAAAGGAGAAAATGCTGATAACCAGCATTTTCTCCTTTTCCCACAATGTTTTCAAGACTATATCTGATTCAGATCCAATCATTTGTGCCATAAAAATTTTGTCGTCTGCAAATACTTTCAATTTGGAACAGTCCAATTTTTTTTTCGTTTGGTAAAGAGTTAAAAGGAAAACACTTATCATTCGTCTGTATGGGTTTCTATGGATGCTAAAGATTCCGAGCGAATTACTAGATTTTAACCGCAAAAGGCCTAATAAGAAAAATAGGTATTTTAATTCCAAAACTTTTTCGTTAGCAATAAATCCTACAAAAAAATCGGACAATGTACGTTAACAACCGTAATATGGGGTCTATCCATCCTGCCGTGCGTGATTCTCTCTCTCTCTCTCTCTCTCTCTCTCTCTCTCTCGCTCTCTCTCTCTCTCTCAGTGATACTCGTATATCACCAGTTAGGGCGCTGGAAAAAATGTGTTCGATCATCGTGGACGACGATAATCCAAAAATCAGCGTGTCCTTAAGCAAGGCACTGCATAGTTGCAGCATAGTTCAGTTGTAACAATGAAAATACAGAGATACAGAGATAAGTGAGCTGTCGCAGCAGTATGACTCAAACAATGACAGAAGAGACGTAGAATTCAATAAAGCTTGTAACCTGTAGAATAAGTAAAACGAAACTTTCCAGCCAACATTAGAATCGCAGATTTTGCTGTATCAAATATATTATCCTTATCGGATAGTGTAGATCCAAGATAGGAAGCACGTTTTGTGCAGTCTGATCTTGATCTAAACTGTCCGCCAAAGGTCTGAGAGTCGCAGTGAACACCATAACAGACAATAGAGCAAATCAAGGGCTCTCACGAGATCGCCACAACTCACCCCCATCATCTTTGTCCAAAATCTGACCTCTTGGCATGAGGTATGAACACAAAGGGCCAATTCAGTATTTATCGGTTTCTAACATTTTCAACAAATATTGACAGACTGGGACAACTTAAGCTAAGTAAACACAGTACATATGTAATATTTGAAATACTAAAATCACACCCTTGTCTTGGGCAATGATGTCCTACCCTCTGAAGAAATAATGTCTTCTCATAGCATAGAAAAAGCAGTTTATATTTTGATCTTAAATGATGAAGCAATCGGTATCAATAACTTGCTTTTTTTTGTTTAATTGAAATAATCTGTGAGGGCTGACTTTAGATAAGTTGGAAAACTATCATTATACGACATGATGGGAAAATATTAGTATGGGAAAGAGTATACTTTTGTTGCTTTGCTTTGGAAACATTTATGGAAAAGGAGAAATCGATTGTTGGTAGCAAGCGTTAAATGTTTTGTAAATGTGGTGAATTCCAATAGG
The DNA here is from genome assembly GCA_943736015.1 of Tridacna crocea. Taxonomy (NCBI): domain Eukaryota; kingdom Metazoa; phylum Mollusca; class Bivalvia; order Cardiida; family Cardiidae; genus Tridacna; species Tridacna crocea. The sequence continues at coordinate 2,594,376 of OX031063.1, forward strand.
TATACCATCTCCTTTATCTGCATGTATATCTTTAAATTGATATATTGTATTCAGTACCAATAAATCGACACATGTTTGCTAAGGGTCAGACTGAAGATGTGTGGGAGGTAAAATGGCGGGGGTATTCCGAATGTTTAATCAAAGCTGTGAAGGTACTGAAAACACCTTGGTATTAGTCACCATGAATATTTACATACAAACAAATACTCGCAGCTGATGTTCTAAATTCTAATTCGTCTGTCCTCTTTCACAGCTCTTCTGTCCTCTTTCACATATTACAACCCTTTGTCACACAAGACAATGGTAAATTTTGAAAGGGACCGGCAGACTGACAGACTGACTGAAGCGGAATATCTATTTCCTCTGTTATTTTACTCCGGAAAATATATTATTAAAAAATCATCTCTATTGAAGCATCTTAACCGAGCCACTTTTGGAGGTTTTACCTTCACACAATTATCATTTTCTATTCTAAAATCACTATATCCTCTATGGAAAGGGATATCATTATTACCTCCCTTTACAAAAAAAAAGTAATAGATGTATGAATAGAATTTTTTTAGAGAAAAGAAAAGAAATTCTGGGCAGTTAAACGTGTTTAGAGTTATTGAACCTCTATAAATTCTCTATATTCTTACACTAGAAAGAAGTTATGCCATGTTGACCATGGCTAGTATTCACCAACCATTCTTAAGAACGTTCTTGGTCTCAGTCTCCAGAATTTTCTAAATTTGAAAGTAACGCAGCATCTGATTGGCTAAACCAAATGGTTTAGCCAATCAGATGTTGTGTTACTTTCAAATTTAGAAAATCATGGAGAGTAAGACCAAAGCTTCAGGGGAGGAAAGCCTAAAGTAACAAGCTGGACTAAACAAGCTGAAAGTATAGATGCAAGATCAGATTGCACGGTCTTTGTAGTCCGATTTTGAACTATGCCGTAAACAAAAGCCCATGTTTTTGTCAATAGCGCTCGAAGGGTTGAAGGCCTAAAAGGAAGTTTTAAACATGCATTAAAAAATGAATGAAAATGCAATTAACCTATTTGACCTAATTATTGCTACAGTCTTTGTTTTACATGTCCTTACATAAAAGTGGGGTGAAGTAATAATTTACCGCAAAGCGATCTATCAGTACAGTTTCTGATTGTCGCAATTGTAATTGTCGTCTTTGTTCGTGATTAGAATTTTGATCAGAACATTCCCTCATACAACATTAGATGTCGATTATGTCGATTTTATTTTGTGGATTGATAAATTTTGCAAATATGAGTCTGAATTTGAATTTTTTTCGTAAAGTTGTGCTTGAAATTGCAAAAGAAGGACGCGATATATTTACTTCCATGGTGTCTGTTGCCATGGTATTGTGTATGGGGCAGCCCGAAGGAAACGACTGAAGCGAAAACTGATGAAATATAACCCAAAAAGCGTCACTGATACAGTGATCAAGTGTATGTAAATGTCATAAAACAGTGTTCCGCCGATTCATCATACACTGGTGTTATTGCACAAGCACGCATCATTAAGAATAAATTTATATGTGGACCAGCAAGATATTTGCTAATTTCATTGTCGTAAAGCAGTGTTATTGGGCGACGGTAGACGAATTGATTATGCGACATCGTTTATGCCTTTCTTCAATTTCTTTAATTTATTTTTCCGTAGCTTTAGCTCTCTGCAAAGCAACCAAATGCTTGAATCGCCCATATTGAAACTGGCTTGCAACACGTTAAAGGGGTACTAGGACATTTGCATAGAATGTCGTCTCGTATCAGCCGGTGCGGACTCCAAGATGGCACGTTACGACTACATTAGATTTGGTGCTACAGTAGACTTGCGCAAAACACAAAATTACATAAAAAACGGAAACAGTCGTCTAGGATTAGCCTGCGGGGACTGCGCAGGCTGATCCGAGACGACATTTTACGCATATGTCCGTATGCCCCTTTTGGCACGTTTCAAGCCATTAACAGTGAAGATGACAACTTTATTTGCTATTTGTATTTGGATACAGAAGTTCAGTGTAAAGAATTGTTGTTGAACAACTTCTTGTTTTGAATCTGGACACCATCAAAATTTCTCATTGGCCTTTGGGACATGAGAAAAGATACACAAAATTCCTTGGGCAATTGGATCTAAATGGGGCCTGACAAGTGACCAGGGAGATAATATCTCGCGAACTGGGAGATTTGATCTCGTGAACAGCGAGATTTGATCTCGCGGGGCGATCTTAATGAACCAATTATCTACTCGTTGTCCTGCGATCAGGTTAAAACGTGACAAGCAATTTTCAAAACAAAACAGCCGGCCAAATGGACATCAACTGTATCTTTGATGGCCGCCGGTCAGTTTGGGGATCACCTGTCGAGAACGGTGTATTGTGTCCGGCTGTACTATGCTCCTGTCCAAGCTACCCCTTTACCGACAAACCCATTTTAAACTTGACAAATTCGAAACCTGTCCCAGACAAAAAAAATATGCCGAATTGTGACCCAATCATAGGAGCTTGCTAATGGAAGGATAGAAAACAGTGTGGGAAAAGGAGAAAATGCTGGTTACCAGCATTTTCTCCTTTTCCAACAATGTTTTCAAAAGGCTTCTTCTTAACTCGGGATTGTATTGTAAAGTGTTAGCTCATGTCAGAATAATGACCTAGTGGTACTTTGATGCTGAGGGCGACCATAAATCATAGTCAATGTTGGATTTGTTCAATATGTCCATCTTGTATACAAACGTTGTCCTGATCTTTTTATTGCTTAAAGAATGACACATCAGTTTTTTGTTTCATTCATTATTTTCTCGCCCTCATTTCATCATTTGCGGTAGTTAAGAAACCTGCTATTAACGTCAAGGTATTTTACTAGTAATATTTTGTATACCCCTACAACGTAGTGTAGGGTGGTATACTGGAATTACCATGGCTGTCTGTACGTCTGTCCGTCCGTCTGTCCGTAGGCACAAATTTGTCCGGTGCAATACTCCCATAGTTTTATAACGTACTATATGTGAAGTTGTGCTTGTGCAATTTTCATGAGCCTGCTGCAATTTGTTACGGAGTTATCTTCCCTTGAACTTTTTTCAACATTACTTTTATACTGAACTTTTCTGCATTCTGTGACAAAGACCTGTTTGTGTGACAGAGAGCTGGTGGGGGGTATAATCACGTTCAGTGATAGCTTTAGTTTTGTTTGCTGTGCCACAATGACTGTAAAAGTAGCACCAGTAAGCTAGCGGAATGATACAAGACGACGCGGAAACGTTTTCTTCATGACAGTTGTAACTTGTGGCTTCACCACACCAACTTTGAATTTATAAAGCTTCTAAATGAAACGGCCCTTCAACCAAAGTTACTTCACAATCACAAAATCTACTGGATCATTTCAATGATATTTATAATCAGACTGCATTTTCTATGCTCTTGGTTTGGGGTAAACACAAAATATTACCAACAGAAAGAATTATTTTTCTCTGAGGCAGTATTTGGCAACCATATGGCTTTTTGTTTACATTGAGTCCGGCTCAATCTGGATACTTATAGACTAGCTTCGCTAGTCTAAAAAGGTGAAATGTATTGCCGAAACTTCTTAGAAAAATGATGGAGAACACTTCTTAGAAAAAACTTTTTTTGCGAGAACAGAGTATTTGTTTTACAGTTGGAAAAGATGTAGATGAAGCAAAGGATTAAATCGGCTTTTACCTCAAACAGTGCGTAACCAAAAAATAGATTTAGATTTTAGAAATTACAAAAAAAAGTCGCTGCAAAGATTCATCGAGATAAATCTGTCTTTGCATACATTATCTTAACTTTTTGTACATGACTACAAAATTTTAGACTTGTCCAAATTGAATGCTTTTGCAGACGACAAATAAAATTAGTGGCTATTTTTTTTTCTTTTTATTGTATGAAAGAAAATATTGTAGGTAAAGGAGAAAATGCTGGTTACCAGCAGTTTCTCCTTTATCCACAGTATTTTCAAGAGCCTTTTTTATCTAGGTAATTTTAATACGGGATTATTTGGTTAAGGGTTATATCTTTACCTCTTTGAACAAAATTGTATCAGACAAATTTGAAAGTACATTGTATCAATCTTAATGATGAATGATAACAAGAATGGACGATGAAAAGATGTACATAACATGTATATGTTGCAAATTCATTGTGGCAAAAGCACAAATTGCATCGGAAACAAGGCAAGTTATTCTTTTTCAGCAATGTTTTTTTTTTAGTATCATGTTGCAAACATGACAATGTTAATGTAGCAAGTTAGGAGATTGCAAAATGTATTGCTAAAACTTTTCGTTTTAGATGATTGATGCAGAAAGCTGATACGGACGTTTGGTGTACATTAGCAGTTACCTCACATCCGCATTAAACCTGCAGTTTAATACACATAGATGTCTACTATTTCTATTTTAGTAAAGCCTTAAAGCGCCGGGATTAAAAGGTTGAAATGTATTGCCGAAACTTTTCGTTATAGGTGTTTGATGCAGATAACAGATACTGGCGTTAGGTGTCAATTTGCAGTTGCCTCACATCTGCATTAAACGTGCAGTTTAATACACCTTGATGTACACTGTTTCTATTTAACTAAAGCCTTAAAGCACCGAAAAAGAGACACGAAATGTATTGTCGAAACTTTTCATGGCAGATGCTTGATGCAGAAAGCACACACTGGCGTTAGGTGTACATTAGCAGTTACCCCACATCTGCATTAAACGTGCAGTTTTACATATCTCGTTGTATACTGTTTCTCTTTAATTAAAGCCTTAAAGCACCGAAAAAGAAATACGAAGTGTTACGTATTGCCGAAAACTTTTTGTTGCAGGAGATTGATGCCAAAAGGTGACACTGGCGTTAGGTGTACATTAGCAGTTGCCTCACATTGGCGTTGAACGTGCAGTTTTATACACCCCGATGTATACCCTAGTGTTGGGTTTAAGTCTTAAACTTAACTCGTTACAAAACGACAATATTGTAGACTCTTCCTAATTGAAAGCTTCTGCAGACTACTTATTGGAAAGCCATTCAAATGAACCATAGCTCTTTAACAGGGTATAAAACATTGTGGTAAATGGAGAAAATGCTGGTAACCAGCATTTTCTCCTTTTTCCACGATGTTTTCAAAAGGCTTACTCTTTCAAGCTCGTTCAAACTCGGGATTGTGTGGTAAAAAGATAAAACGCCGAATAAGTCCATCACACACGTTCATTCTAGAAATAGAATTGTAAAAACCATTCTAGAAATGAAAAAAAAAATCGTAAAACGTGCAATTTTAAAGTTTTTTTTTTTTCTTTTCCCACGATGTTGTCGACAGCTTCCTCCCTGACGATGGTAAAATCACGGGTTAGTCTCTAATGGGGGTTTGCAGACACCTATGGTATCACAGAGGCCGAGGGCAACCATAGTATTCTGAAGCGTTAGACTAAGACAAAAATATTAATTGGACATTAATAGAGATGAGTAATTTAGTCAAAAATGGTGTCAAGGCAAAAATTATCTAAAGGGTATCAGAAGAAATGACTCTTCAACTGAGAAACGGTCCAAAAACAGACTTGAAAGGAAAGAGTTCGGGCTGTACGACCATATGCTTTTCTGGTGAAAAATGGTCAACCCATTACCACACAATCCCTACTTATGACGCCCCTGAGAAAGAAGCCTTTTGAAAACACTGTGGGAAAAGGAGAAAATGCTGGTAACCAGCATTTTCTCCTTTTCCCACAGTGTTTTCTACCCTATATATACAAAACAAATTTCAATTTTTCAGTCACTTTTATTTTGTCGTAGACCTGCAAATGATTTCAATTTGGACCAGTCTAAAATTTTCTTGTGTGGTAAGGAGTTAAATACGAGTACAAACGTAAAGGGAAAAGAGTTTCGCTTTTACGACCGTATGCGAGGATACAGACCTTTCAAAAGTCAATTTAACAAGTTGATTATATTTATAGCATAGAATTCACTTCGACCAATCCTGTGACATTCCAATGTAAGCGATGCGGAGGTCGACAACGATTTACCCTATAGAAAATAATCCCTGCGAAATAAGGACTTTGTAAACATTGTGAGAAAAGGAGAAAATGCTGTTAACCAGCATTTTCTCCTTCTTCCATATATGTTTACTTTCCCTGCACATGTAGCTCCCATCTGTTTTAGCTGTGTCTATTTTGTCGTCTGAACTCCTTTGAATTTGGTCTAAATTTTGTCGTCTGGTCAAGTGTAAAATCATTACCTTCCGCAGACGACAGAATAGTTGGTCTGGCAGCAGACAACACTGATGTAATTAGAAGAAATCTCTTTAAAGTCTCTCAAATTTCCTCGGAATTATGGAGTTTTGGGGGGCCTTTTGGGGGGGTTACGTAATTTGAAATTTGAATTCACTTTGCGTTTTTTTTGACGTTTTTCTGTTACGTAATGTGAAATTTGAATTCACCAAAATTTGCAGTTATCATTGTGTTTCAACTTACAGTGGATTTTTTTCTACCTAAAAAATAGGATAAGGAAAAAGAGAGTTGATTCAGTCTTTTGGAATGTCCCATGTCAAAACAGAAATAAAAAGATATTAATATTAAAATTGCAACCTGTGTATACATCTTTTTTTTCTCTCAAATAAAATAAGCACTTGAAATACACACAAAATGTGATATCTATGTTACTGTATGCATCGACCATAAAATTGACACTTAAGGTACGGTTGAAACATGTTAGATAATGTTCGACCCTTAACGCATTGCGACGTACTTTAGATCCTTTTGTGGACATTGTAGATCAAGATTAGACTGCACAGAACGTGCAGTAGATTAAGATTAGACTGCACAGAACGTGCAGTCTAATCTTGGATCTACACTGTCCATTATTGTGTGAGGAAATCTTGGCTCACGTGACCTTGAAATGGACAGGAAAAAGTAGCACATTTGGATTGAATAATTTTCTTTTGATATTTGTAAATCAGTGGAAGTGTTAAAAAGTTGTGGTTTCACATTTTTTTTTATCGTGCTACAGCGGTTTGCTAGATAGCCTAAAAGGATTCGTTTCAAATAATTCAAATTCTTAAGTTAATTAAAGATTCTAAGTGTATTTATGACACTTCAGTATTTCACACGCCACCGGTAATGGAGGACGTCTCTAGACTTGAGAAAAGGTTTATTACTATATTAGCCGTGCCTTTCTGTTACTTTGATGAATACTTCGACAGTTCGATTCTTTACACGTTAGAATTAAGTCATAAAACATTAGTTAAACAAAGTGTTGCTGAGGGCAGAGTGTATTTAAGGTAAGACCTGTGTAATGGAAAAAAGCTATTTCCACTAAAAATCATCCTGCAAAATTAGCTATAATGGAAAATGAGTATTATTGAACTACTTTCACCTTTCCATTTTTTCCATTTTTTCCTTCTTTGAATTATCATTTATCAATCTAAATGATTCTATATTCTCAATTCAAAAAGAGATAATAATTACCTCCCTTTTCAGAAAACTAACAAAAGTATCAAAAAATAATTTCAAGATAGACATAAACGGAATTTCAGATCCGTTAGAAATGTGCAAAAATATTATTTCTGCATAAATCCTTCTTTATTGTTATTTATCAACCAATTAGAATTTTCACCGGATGTGCATTACACAGGTCTTACCTTAAACAAGGTGCTGTCCGGGGCAGAGTGTATTTAAATCAGGGGTGGTATTCCGCAACCATTTTATGTTCGATTCATGTGCAGGACTTTAGAACAGGGAGTCGTGGGTTCGGTCCCTGGCCCGGCCAATTTCTTTCCGAGTATTGATGATAATCATTGCAACATGATTCATTTCTCTCCCACTGCTGACAGCTGTCTCGACAATGATTATATGGGAAATCAGGTGGTGGCTTGGATAGAAAGTTGTGCGGAGTACTGGTGAAAGGAAAGCATGGATAAGTGCTTTGGCAGCCACGATATAACTGAAGTAATGTTGAAAACGGCGTTTAACCCAATCAGTCAATCAATCGATCAATCAATCAATCAACCAACCCACCAATATTATGTTTAGTTCATACTTCAAACTCAACACAAGTCATTTGGTTTCTTTTTGATATTCTGTCTCCGTAAATTACATGTACATGTATTTGACTATTCTTAAATCATAGTATTTTTACCCCATGGTTTGCAAAAGATGCAGGTTACTGCAAGGCGAAAAAAGTCGTCTGCAAAATTGGGTGTGAGTTAAAACCTCTCTATCGGACAACAAAAATGAAGACATGTACAAAATGAAAACATCTGCAGACGACAATTTCACAATTTAGATGTAGCTCAAATAATGAAATTTGTGTAAGAACCGATAGAAAACATTGTGGAAAAAGGAGAAAATGCTGGTTACCAGCATTTCCTCCTTTTTCCTACAATGTTTTGAGAAGGCTTCTTTCTCAATGTGGGTAAAACTCGGTATTGTGTTGTAAAGCGATGAAATAGATTGAATATCCGCAGACGAAAAAGCAGTGGGCAAAAAAAGCTTCGTCCAGTAACACGTCTGGTCTTTGAAGCCATATTAGCTATCATTGAGGTTGAGCGGGTCCCCTAATTGTTTCTAATCCGCTTTTATACTATTTAAATCGAGCGGAAGCGAACAGCCTTAATCCTTAGACCGCTAAATGAATAATATGGACGTTAACAGTTAAATAAAATTTGATGATTTTATACTAAAATGTAACATATTTCTATGTATATTGTGGTAGGGCATGTCATATGCTTTTAGACTGTATGGATCAAAGAGCAGACCTGAGGGAATTCTGATACAGCAATTTCTGCGCAGTTCGATCTTAAACTGCTCTGATTATGAAATGTCATGGTGTTGCGCCCGAAGGCTAAGGGACGAGGTCGGCATTGAATGAATTATCGAATCGGTTACCATGTAAATTGATCCGTAACCTCATACGAATATTTTTAAATCTATTTCTTGAACACTGAATATGTCTTAAAACTCAAGGGAAGGTACAGATTTCGCTAGATTCTAGTCTCTCTTGGTAATGAAAATACCCAAGTAAACATATTGCAAAATGGAGAATTTTTTATCATGATAAATTTCTACATTTGTTACACTATTTGTCCCCTAATGGTATCTTAAAACCTTACCGTGATCGTCTTGATCGACGCAGAGAAGGTATAAGACGCGAAAACGTTATCATTAAATAGGCTAATTTGCTAACACAAAAAAGGTTGATTGCTGGTTTTTATTTGCAGTTAGATAAGAGATAGCATTGATCATCCTTTATGTTGGCAAGCATGGCTCGATTGATGAGCTTTTAAGGACAGTGTAGATTAAGATCAGACTGCGCAGAAAGTGCAGTCTGTTCTTGGATCTACACAGTCCGCTACTGTGATACTTTTCAGAACAAAAATGAAAGTAAAATCGGAAATTTATTGCTTTATTGTTCGCTGGAAATCGTTATGAAATACTTTCAAGCAACTTAAGGGTTAGGTGGCAGACGAAACATTTGGCTCTCAACACTATATCAGACGATTGAATTTTGGACTGGTCCAAATTCAAAGCATTTGACGACACATTACATATGGCTAAAATAGTAGAAAAGGAATCTTTGAAAGGGTAGAAAACACCAAGGGAAAAGGAAAAAATGCTGGTAACCAGCATTTTCTCCTTTTTTCCATGATGTTTTCCAAAGCGTGTTTCATTAGAATCGTTGAAACCTGGTGTGGTTTTTGTAAAAGGATCAGCAGGTGTAACAGACGACTTATTGTTGCAACTGTTTATAAGATATCAGAAGTAGATTGCAGTTCATTCATAAGAAAGTTCATTGAGAAATACAGAGAGGGTAATTAGTGGAGTGTCAAGTAATAATAAAAACATTGTAGTAATCAAAGGCTAGCTGTTTCAAAGACTTCATCAATGGAAGCGAACGTCAGACTCGATGTCTTACGCGTTTCAAAGAGTCTAGTGTTTTTAATGACTAGATGAAACAATATTAGGATACGATAGCGAATGTTCAATGATGTACCAGACGAGAAAATTCTAGACTTGGCAGACAAAAAATAAATGTTATCAAAAAAAATTTGGAAAACTGTGGTAGGAAAGAAAACATTATAACTAGCATTTCCTCTTTTTCCAACGATGTTTTCTACCGGTCCAAGGATATTTTCAAGGGAAAAAAAAGCCATATCTGTCACCTACAGTGCTTTGAATTTTGACAGGTCTAAATGCTGGCATTTTCTCCTATTTCTGCAGTGTTTTCAACAGTCATCTCTGTCAGGCAGTCTGTATTTTTTTTCGTTTACTTCATATCTGTTTCAGCTTGATACAAACGTGTCATTGAAATCAAAAACCTTCGTACAGAAAAAAATGCAAATTTTTCAAACAGGTGTGTGTCACGCTGTTTCTTTCTCTCTCAGGTGTCCGGAACGAATTTCTATCGGACGGGATCGCTGATTGAATCTAATGAGCTTTTAAAATGATTAAACTTTATTATGCAACACTTTTTGTCTTTTCCTAAATCGGGGGCTGTCGGCATTTTTTAAACAACCATTCTGAATTTCAGTCTCATATTTTTTCTAACTTCCAAAGGGCTTCAATTTCTGAACGGCTTAACCCATTACCACACAATCCCTACTTTTGACGACCCTGAGAAAGAAGCCTTTGGAAAACATCGTGGGAAAAGGAGAAAATGCTGGTAACCAGCATTTTCTCCTTTTCCCACAATGTTTTCTACCCTTCACAAAACACGTTTCAAATTTTCAGTCACTTTTATTTTGTCGTCTGCAAATGCTTTCGATTTGGACAGGTCTAAAATATTGTCGTTTGGTAATGAGTTAAGAAAATGAGTCATGCCTTGTAAAAAGGAGGCTTATTGCGTTTGTAAAAAAGTATCAACTTATGTCAGCCTGCACGGACTGCACAGGCTGACATGAGTCGAAACATTCAATAAATTGGCTATTATATGACCAAAGAATGTTCAGCCCCTAGATCCAGTCGATTGTGAAACAAAATGTGACCAACATGCAAAAAGAGACGATCTTGGGATTCTGTACATCAATTAGATGAAAACGGATCAACGATAGTGCAGGTTACTTGAAGTTGATAATTCAAAAATGATTGTATAACAAGGTACAATGACCAGCTTTCATACAGGAAAATGTCATAAAAACGAAAAAGTGTCAACTCTGATCAGCTTGCGCAGTCCTCGCAGTGTAACAGAGTACTATGACCACTTTTCATACAGAAAATATCATAAAAGCGAAAAGTGTCAACCCTGGTCAGCCTGCGCAATCCTCGCAGTCTGACCAGGGTTGACACTTTTCGCAGTTCCTAGAAGGTCCCTTTTTGCGTGATGGGTCACATATATATGTGATGGGTCCATAATTATGTTATAAATTGCTTGGTCTTATCTATCCCGAAGATGCATTGGAACCCTTGTCATCAAGGTATGGCTCTGATAGTTTAGCAACCTAGAGATAATTAAATCTGCTTCATTCAAATCCATTGAGAATGCTATTGGAATTGAAACACACGAAATGGGACATCCGGACATTTGTGTAAAGTGTCGTCTCGGATTAGCCTGCGCACTCCGCGCAGGCTAATCCGAATCGGCACTTTACGACTATACTCGTATTATATTTTTGTTTTTAGTAGACTTGCGCAAAACAGAAGATTACATTAAAAAGGAAAGTGTCATTTTGGGTCCGCGCAGGCTGATCCTATTCGACACTTTACGCAGATGTTCGAATGTCCCTTTTCGCGTGTTGCAAGCTATTTAGAGTGGTTGGTCAATAAGAACCCTAGATGGAGATTGTATACCCTCCTCCTCCCAACGGTTCTCCTTGATAATGTTCTTAGCAACTGCTGCGTGACCAATGTGGATCGAGCCAAAATGTCTGGGTACATGTACAACCAAGCCACAGAGACCTTGATTGTCTGTGCCTTTGTCTGTGTCTTTGTTGAACTGTACCGTTTATATTGTAGTTGACCTGTGTTACACGTGTATCTTCGACCATTTATAATTCTACGTACAATGAGTTTACCAAATACCATAACTGTAAAGAAGGATCAAACGAAAGGTGTTATCTCACAGTCATCAGAAGAAACCAGGAGAAATGCGGTCTCTTTGCCATGGGAAATGATAAGTTTGCTTATCTACCATGGAACGATATACCCAGTGACAAGAGGATCGGGGTCTAAATTGCAGAAACTATTTGGTGGCCTATTAGGGTTTCTTTTTGTAGCAGAGTGCATGCAACGGCATTTTTGCGTACAGACAGCTACACCCTTGTAGGTAACCTGGACTGAACGAGTGGTCTGTTTGCATGATTAACTGATACATCATTTAAATTGAAGGCACGCAGTGAAGATTTTGGAAAATCATTGCTCACTTCAATCAAACGGCATAAACATAGAAAACTTTTCGCTCTAATTTAGATACGGAACAGAACCAGAACAGAACAGATTTTATGGAACGCTATAGCTGTCATATGTTGATGCATTTCGAGTTGTCGTATTCAAACAAACTTTTTTTGTGTCATGAAATGCATTATTTCGTCAACAAATTTAATACTTTTCTCAATACATGATTTTGTTTTGTTTGAAATAAATGCTAAGTTGTCGACATCTATACTTATTATACCTCAACACTATCTTATAATGTTAATGGAATGAGAGATCTACTTGCTTATTTGCGTTGTTATGTTGAAAGACAAAGTTGACTTGTCTAACTGTGTTGCTGTTAGGTCGATGCGCTGTGTTATTGTGTCCAACACACGAAACTTTTTACTATGTCAATCAGACGTGTTGTTGCGTTAGCGTGGTACTAAGAGTTACATTATAGCGTTTATACACCATGTTGATCTGTTCATATGCCATATTGATAGGTAAACTATTTGTTTCGTTGGGTTAAAAACAAAGGTATTATGTCTGCTTGCTACTTCAGTTTGTGCGTAAACTATGTTGACTGGACTACTATTCGGGTCGTTGGGTTAAAAAAACACGGTTAGCTTGTCAATCAGTTGTGTCGTTATGTCTATACACTATGTTGTTGTGTTGATATAACATGTTGACCGGTAGATTGTTTGCGCTGTTGGGTTAAAAGATAGTGCTGGGTTGTTGAAATGCTGTATTGCTGTGTTGATCGAGCATGTTGACCTGTCGTCCCTTTGTGTTTTTAGGTTAAGAAACAAAGTTTAGTTGTCAACAGTTAGATCATTATATCTACATATCATCCTATTGCGTTCAAAAGAAATGTTAAGTGGTTGATTTGTGTTGGTTGCCCTGTGAACAATGTCAGTTAATCAGACAATTGTATTATGATGTCTACAAGCCAATTTATTGTCTTTATTTGACATCTTGAATGGTTGAGTCCTTGTGTTGTTGGGTTAAAAATCAAAGTTGTTATGTTTGCATGCTGCCTTGTTGTGTTCATTTGGCATACTCATTGGTCGACTATTTGCATTGTTGAGTTAAAAGACTGAGTTGTTGTGTCTGCATGCTGCGTTGTTGTGTTTATGAGACATGTTAATTGGTGGATTTTTTGTGTTGTTTGGTTAATGTACAAAATTAACATGTCAGATAGTTGAATTAACACGTCTTTACGCCATGTTATTGTGTTCATAAGCCATGTTGCCTAGTCTAGTCTATATACCTTTGGGTTACCAAACAATTTTGGGTTCTCTAATGGTTGAATTACTATGTTCACATAGCTTTTTATTGTGTTCATTTGACATGTTGACTGATCGACTGATAGTGTTGTGTGGTCAAACAACAAAGTTAAATTATCAACAAGATGTATTATTACGTCTACGCGCCATGTTATTGTGTTCACTGTACAAATTGACTGGTGGACTTTCTGTTTTGATTTGTTTAAAGCAATTCTGGGTTGTGGAATAGTTGTACTTATATGTCTAAAAGCATGTCATCGTGTTAATAGGTTATAATTATAATAACGTCGCATGCAGTCATACTAGCTTAGTTTTGTGACACAAAAACACAACTAGTGACCAATCAATGTGTCACGTGAACACAACAACGTAGCACTTAGACATAATACCTTTATTCTCAACCAAACAACATGAAGATCAACCAGTCAACTTGGTGTACTAAAGCAATAACACGACTTGTAGACATAATAACACAACTGTTTAACAAGCTTGCTCTGTTTTTAAATCCAACAGAAATAAGAAGCGACCAACCAACATGTCCAATGTAAACAGTAACGAAGGACAAAGACATAATAACTTGTATTTGAACACGACAACACAAACAGTCCACCATACAGCCTTTCCAAAGGACACAATAACATGTCCAGTAGAATTGGTGACATGACCATTTGACCACTTAACTTTGTTTTTTAAGCCAACAACACAGAGGGTCGACCAGGCAACACGTCAAATGAACACAACAAAATGTCATGTAGATATAGCAATAAAACCATTTGACCAACCAACACTGTTTTTTCACCATCCAATACAAATTACCGACCAGTCAGCATTGCTAATTAACGCAATAACATAACGTGTTAACATAATGATTCAACTGTATAACAAGTCACCATTCTTTTCTGACCAAACAACAGAAAAAATCGACAAGTCATCATGTCTCCTTAACATAACAACAACATATGAAGACATAATAGTACAATGGTACTACCAGTCAACATTGCTTTCAACCCCATAACGTCATGTATTAGGCATACCACTTGCCAGGTAGACATATTAAAATTATGGTTCGACAAAGTGAAAATTCATACCAACAAAACACTTCAAATTGCATTAACTTATGGCAGCTATGGCGTTCCATACATCAACATATGACAGCTATGGCGTTCCATAAGATTTTATTTTGCGACAAGAACACAGTTGTACATAGTCCATGAAAAAACAAAAATATTCAAAATGAAAAATCACCAGATACAAGACGAGCATGACGCCAAATATATACTTTAAGTCTTACTGTGGGCTAGAAAACTGCCAACAGAATAGCACTTAACACGCTGACAATGTGTAAAGTACGGCTATAAGATTGTTGCGATTTGTGAGTCAACGTGATAGCCGTTGTCCCACTTTATGTTTCCTGTGGCCTATTTAATTTTTATGTTTATATCATAACTTGTCTTCATTTTCACTCTTCATAAACCTGACAAAGTTTCAGGTCAAGATTAGACTTCACAGAACGTGTAGCTTGTTTTTCATTTTTCGTTATACACCATACTAACTGTCATGTTCGCAGAATCTGTACCAAAACCAGCATCGATGTTTCAAATATTTGGGTTATTGCAATAACTCAATCAGATCCGATACGTGACATATCGTCGGTTTACTTCAAAAACCTAGTAACTACAGCTTGTTACAAGCTGTAGTTACGAGGTTCTTGAAATAAACCGACGATGTAGCAGCGAAGGGGTGACATTTTATATGATGGTTGTAATAACTTGTAAGACATCATAAAGATACAAACTGTCGTTCGTTACATCCATTACTTAACCTTTTACCACAAAGAGAATGCTTTTGAAAGCATTGTGGGAAAAGGAGAAAATGCTGGTTACCAGCATTTTCTCCTGTTCCCACAATGTTTTCTTCCCTTTCAAAGAAAAATCATTTTATATGAGTCACATTGAAACTGTCATCAGCAAATACTTTCAATTTGGACAGGTCTAAAATTTTGTCATGTGGTAAAGGGTGAAGGGACGTATGAGCTTCGTAACGCCGTTTAATTTTATACCAACAAAAGATAGCCCAGTCCAGATTGAAAGCATTTGCAGACGACAATTTCAATGTGGCTCAAATGGTGCAATTGTTTTTTGATAGGGCAGAAAACATTGTGGGAAAAGGAGAAAATGCTGGTTACCAGCATTTTCTCCTTTTCCCACAGTGTTTTCCTAAAGGATTCTTTCTCAGGGTCATCAAAAGTAGGTATTGTATGGTAATGGGTTAAACTTGAAACGACTGACGAGTTGGTTCGCTGCTGTAGGGTTTAAATTCTGAAATAGATTCGTGGTCTATACTGGTCGCGCCACTGATGAGGCTGTACTAAAACTGTGACAGACCTTAGATAGGTTAACAGGTAAAAAGAGATAAAAGATCGATAATAAAATGCATTTGCTTTTGGATAAAAATCAATCAGTCAGGCGAAAACGATTTATCAAAGTTTGCCAACCACTTCATCTTGTTCTTATACTAGAACAATGTAAGGAAAGTTGGGCTGTTGAATTACAGCGTAATCAATGTGGTAGTCCAATAGCATATAGGTTGAAAGGTGACATTTTATGTACAATTAATCGAAAGCGTTTGAAAATGTTGAATGAAAAAGAAAAATAACTTGATGCACGCAATTGCCCCTTTCCATAAAATGTTTTAACAGCAAACCAGCTAACTTATCAGAGTACAACATTGGTCAGGGTATTTGGTCCTTGTTCAACGGTTCTTGTTTTTTTTTTTCTTAAAGGGTAGGGTAGTACTAAAAGTATTAGATCTACCACTAAAATGACATTTTAAAGCTAATCTACATTTTTGTGGCCACAAAAATCCATGGTTTCAAACTCATGTTTTAAACATCATTTAGCATTCCCTTGTGACTGGTGTCAAACCCCCGTATAATTATTTGTACTCTTCTCGAGCGATAGTAACAATTTTCACTAACCGGACTATTTTCCTACATGAATTGTCCTCATTCCAATTTTGAATGATAGCATTTGATTGGCTGGGACATTCTGTCACAGCCAATCGGATTGCTAGTTTTGGCATGAAGGATTAAAATGAAATTTAGAGTGGTTTGTAAGTGCGACTTAACCCTTGACCAAAGAATCCTTGGTTTTAATGACACCCAAGAAAAAGGCCTTTTGAAAACACTGTGGGAAAATGAGAAAATGTTTTGGACTCTTCCCACCCCAAGTGTTAATTTTTGGATCAGGTTTACTTTTTTTGTTTGCAAATTCTTTCAATTTGGACCAGTCTAAAATTATGTTGTTTGGTAAAGAGTTAAAGACGAGTTCTCGTAAAGCTTCCATCCAAATCTTTATCTTAAAATGAAGTAAACGTCTCAACCAATTGGAGCAAAACAAGAAAAATGGTCCGGTCTCATTTCTGACCATTCCATCCTTTCAGCTTTAGTAAGTGCATAACTATAGAGTTGTAGAACTTGTTTCAAACCAAAACGGTTCTTTGTAATAAACGCAAAGTGGGACATTCGAAAAGGATAAACGAGGGTTAAGGTATTTAAAAAAAAAACATTTTTGACGAAATTTTAACATTCCTCAGGGATAGTCATAAGTTACTTTGTCATGCGAAAACGAAGAAGATGAATAGCCCAGTGTTTAATTGAAATTAAAACGCGTGTATGTACGCCATAGAATCCCACATTTGTCGTAAATTAAACTCGTCATTTTTCATCCCAAATTTCGTTATTTAACAATTAGTCAGTCCCAAACACGACAAGGCAGAGTTCCATTCACGGCGCCTGCGCGTGATTCATTTCCGGTATGCAGAAAATGTCGCCTTGACATTGATGTCAATGAAATTAACAACAATTGC
Organism: Tridacna crocea; assembly: GCA_943736015.1. NCBI lineage: Eukaryota > Metazoa > Mollusca > Bivalvia > Cardiida > Cardiidae > Tridacna > Tridacna crocea. The sequence continues at coordinate 2,611,861 of OX031063.1, forward strand.
GTTCGTTCATACAGTTAGCATCTTCGTTCAGGCAGAAATGACATTGTTTATTTGACCGTACAGATTGGGTGTTGTATTTCCAAGTGTATTTCGATGCAAGACTCGACTGTCTCGGTGTACCTACATGACATTCACTTGATAGATCTAACCTTTCGTCTAACCTCGTGTTATTGCGTCGAGTATGACATCTGTAATATCGTCGCGTAGCAATACTTCTGAGTCATTATGAACAGAACCGAAACAAATAGGCCATCTCTGTTGTCATTATGTGTGGAAACAAATTTTAACCCTTAACCTGCTAACGTGACCATGGTTGTGAGGTAGAGCGTCGGTCTAGTAACCATGTGGACCATAGTTCGATACAAGGGAGCGTATGTCAACTTTGGGATTGTCATTGGTAAAACACATTCGGCGCGAGTACAGGTGTAGTTACCATGCAGGAAGCAGAATCCGGAAAGATTAGTCGAAGTTGTAGGAACTTGAGTCTCAATCGATGTAAAATAAATGTTTAACTCATTACCAAACGACATTATAGACTTGTCCAAATTGAAAGCATTTCCAGACGACAAAATAAAAGCGACTGAAAATTTGAAATTTGTTTTGTGAAGGGTAGAAAACATTGTGGGAAAAGGAGAAAATGCTGGTTACCAGCATTTTCTCCTTTTCCCATAATGTTTTCTAAAGGCGTCTTTCTCAGGGGCGTCAAAAGTAGGCATTGTGTGGTAATGAGTTAAACTAATCTGTTAGATTTTGTGTTACAGAATACTTGCATAAAACAGAAATTACACGAAAACGGACAAGGCCGTCTCGGATTAGCCTGCGGGGAGTGCATAGGCTGATCCGAGACTACACTTTATGTCCAAATGCCCCTTTTCGCGTGATACAAGCATTATATTGTCACTGAAAGAGGAGAAGATACTGTTGCACAGGGATTTCGTAATTGATATAAAACTTATATAATCTAGCCCTTTACCGGACAATTCCGAGTTTTATTGACCCTAGAAAATACTTCTGAAATCCGGGAAAAGGGAGGGGGGCAGAGAAATGGGAGAAAAATGCTGCTGACCAGCATTTTCTCCTTTTCTCACTATGATTTCTACCCTTCCGGAAACAATTTTAAATTTCCAATCTCTTTGGTCTTGTTTTCTGCAGATATTTTCAATTTCTACATGTCTAAAGTTTTGTTGTTTGGTAAACTTTCTTAAATGAATTTCGAGATCGAAACTTACTCAGTTTAACCCTTACTCACTGACCTTTTGCGGACGGTGTAGATCAAGATCAGACTGCACAGAACGTGCAGTCTGATCTTGGATCTACACTGTCCGATAAGGACGTATTTTCCCCCCGGAAAAAAAAATCTTTGTAATAGCCAAATTTCGGTTCTTTACTATCGGTTTATAAGTTTCATTTTACTTATTTAGAGCAGTATAAGGGATAATGAACGTATCAAACCCTCAAGCCAAATGATGCGAATTCAAACGAGTGCCGATCAAATCAAAGTCGAGCCTGATACCGTCGGGTTTGGGTGTTTTCCGTGTGCACTTTGGTGCCCTGGTGTCGATCGACGGAGAAATATCTTACAACCTTAATATAATAAAAAGTTGCAGATGAAACTTGAAATAAATTTTAAATAGAGCCTATCTTGGTTTATTACGCTATTCTCTTCGTTTTTGTTTTTTGTTTTTAGCATTTAATTTCTGTCAATAATTTAGTTCAAACATGTTCGTTTTACATCGATTGAGGAATAAGTTAATAAAACTCGTACTAATCTCTCTCGCTTCTGCACTTATTTGAATGCACTGGTTCGTATGCAGGAGTCCTAAGTGCTTGGACTAGTGGCAAAATGTAGGAATTGTCACCTGGAGTTCACGGGTGCAAGCTATACTTGAAGCACTTGGTTTTTCGTGGAGGTGTGAAATTTGTTTTCTTGGAAGGACAGAAAACATCGTGGGAAAAGGAGAAAATGCTGTTTACCAGCATTTTCTCCTTTTCCCACCATGTTTTCAAAGGCTTTCTTCCTTAATGTCGTAAAAACTCATGATTTTGTAGTAAAGGGTTAAGGTTTTGTGTATTTGCAAGTGGGTGGGGAAAATCCGAATCGGCATTGCAAAAGCAATCAAGCAAGGTCACGATGCATTCAGCCAAAACGTGTAAAATGATAATAGATATATTACGACAGGTGACTATAAATCAGCCCGGGGGTGTGGCTGTCTGACACACAGCTCCCCATACCTGACACAATAATTTCCACCTCTCTACTGTTACCATAACAACGAAAGTCAATCCGGACAGCGCTAATGACCTTGACCAATTAGGTCAAATATTTTAAGTTGCAGAGCCTGACGTTTGTTTATTTATTTGTTGTTTAAACCGAAACACGCATTGTTCCCTAATGGAAACGCAATAGCGTGTCACGGCCTATTCTGTAGTTATTTCCCTTGATTCCTCTTTAGTGTTACTTTGGTTCTGATACGAGGATCACTCGGTTTTTATCCTTGATTTTCTTGTATTACACAGAAATGTTCTTGGGGTTATATCTAAACTAAATCCAGTTAGATTGGTTTAAAAATCGATATGTATGTCTTTTGTTTTTCTGATAATTGAGAGCAGAATTTGATTTTATATTAGAAGCGAAACGTACGCATATAAATCAAGTAACATTCATCGCAACATCCGTAAGGGAATCAACGATAAAAACAAGGAAATACCTGTAACAGGGTCAACCTATTATTTGTTTACCTTAAGTCTTTATTTGGCAAGGAAAACAGTTTGTCTTGTAAGAATGGCCTCTATAGATTGACCGAGTCTTCGTCCATTTATCGTTATCGACGTATACCCACATGGGCGAGGAGGAGAGTTTTTGAAAAGAAAATGTGGGAAAAGGAGAAAATGCTGGATACCAGCAATTTTCTCCTTTTCTCACAATGTTATGTAACCTCGATACAACGGATTTTATTTTTTAGCCTTTTGTATTTTTCCGTGAAACGACTAGAACAAAAGTTAGCATTTTTTTTTCCAGTTTACAACAAATTGTGTTAATTCTATATTTGCTTCCATTCAATTTATTTAAAATCGCTCTTTTTCAATTTTTCCTAAAGCAGTGTTTCGTTTTTATAGCGTTTCCTTATTCTCCGTGATGAATCGGAATGAAACGATTGGTATTCGGTTAATTCCGTCATTAATACCGTATTACGTCACCGGATCGCCCTTTTATGGCCGATAAAATCCGGTATCAATAGATTCTCAAATATGGTAGTAACTTGAAGTGTCGATTTTATTACACCCGAACTGCCAACCCTTACTTCTTGAAATTACTGGGCAAATTATCTCTTAATTGACTTGGGCCACGAATTTCTTTCCATTTTTGTGAATTTGACTTTCATGGTTAAGAAAAAAAGTCACTCCTAATACTGTAGGTGATGATGACGTCGACGACGACGACGATGATGATGATGATGATAATGATGACAATGATTTCATTGGACATGCAGTAGATTTCAAATATCATAATAACAAGTATACAGCTTAGATTTAGACTATATTCTGTGAAAAGGGGGCTTATTGCATCAGCGAAAAGTATCGACCCAGGCCAGCCTGCGCAGTTTGCACAGGCTGGCCTGGGTCGATACTTTTCGCTATCGGTCAATTTTCTGCATGTCCAAGGTTCAGTTTACCCCATGATTAAGTAGGTTGTTTTTAAAAGAGGATATGATTGATCGATAATTCTATGATGGCTTGCTTGGTGCCATGGATCACAGATGTATTAAGCCCCCCTTTTGACAGATCATAGCTCTCTTACATTTAGAACCTTATTACAGGGATGAAAGGCAGTTTTGATCAGCAAATAGGTGAATGAATGAATGAATGAATGAATGTGAATGAATGAATGAATGAATGAATGAATGAATGAATGAATGAATGAGTGTGTATGTGAGTGAATGAATGAATAAATGAATGAATGAATGAATGAGTGTGTATGTGAATAAATGAATGAATGAATGAATGAATGAATGAAATGAAATGAAATAGAATGAATAAATGAATGAAATGAAATAGAATGAATGAATGAATGAATGAATGAATGAATGAATGAATGTATGAATGAATGTTTACAGTATAAAGTTCGATTAAAGAACAATATCACTGGACACAATAGCTTTGTGACGGAATGGCGAATCGCTAAGTTTTATTGCAGGACCGACCACACTTTAGTGCCACTTAAAAGGAATGTTTTTCGATAGAAAACCAGGTTATTTGGGGATTAAACGCGCTCTCATTGCAAAATCATTGTAGACATTGCATTGTTTGACACAAAGAAAATCTTGAATGAATCACTTCTTGACGCAGTTTGAAAGAACACGTTTTCAAAAGGGTTTGTGAAGACGAATTACCTTTGTCTGTTGCTCTCTGCAGACTTCAGTAATTCTCTCTCTCTCTCTCTCTCTCTCTCTCTCTCTCTCTCTTTTTACTTCGGTGTTTGCCGTTCTTTCAAAAATACAAGATTCATCATCATATTGGCATTTAATAGTTGTCTGCAAAACCATGAAATCAACAGTAAACAACTGTCTAATTCATTATTGACTCAGCTAGGAAGGAAAATAGCCGAGGCATATTTAGCGAATACAACGTATCATTGATTGATTGTATTGTGTTTTCAACATTATTTCAGTTACATCGCGGTGGCCAGTGCACCTACTCATGCCTTCCTGGAGTTTCTTTTACCAGTACTTCGCACAATTTTATTTCCAAGCCACTGCCGGGCTGCTTTCCCGCATGATTATCGCCAAAACACAACGTATCAACTTATATATTCAACCGTGTTGTGGTTGTTGTTAATGTTTTGAAAACTTAACAAATACCTTGCACCAAAAGAAAAAGCGTAAGATTAGAATTTTGAGTGTTATGTAATTTTGACCGTCAATTTATGAAATTTAGTATCACGACCTTGCAAACAAATTCCTTCTTTGAAGTAGCCGGTTGTGTAGACTGATCTGGGTTTTGGTCGTTGGTCAAGGAATATCTGAGGTAGCAGAAGCAGAGAGGAAGGGTACTAGCCTTTCTCCGTGAAAAGGGGGCTTAATGCATCTGCAAAAAGTTTCGACTCACGTCAGCCTGCGCAGTCCGCGCAGGCTGACATGAGTTGAAACTTTTTATGTTTATTGAATTTTCTGTATGGTAAAGGATCATTCTACACCAAGATTCGGTCGGATATGAGACTAAACGGATTTTGTTTTTACGTACTTTATTCTTAGCCTAATCGTAGAAGTTTAGATTTATCCAAATGGAAAGCATTTGTAGATTAAATCTTTGGATTTCATTGTCTTTAAAAAGAGTACAAAACATTGTGGTAAAAGGACAAAATGCTGATAACCAGCTTTTTCTTCCTTTCCCACAATGCTTTCAAAACCCGTCTTCCAACAATGTTTTTTAAAGTCATCTCCAGGGTCGGAAAAACACGATTATTTGGTAAAGTGCGAAAAAAAACCCCGGCATTTAGATTGATATTGAAACTGCACTTAAATGGAAATTAAAAAAAAACAGCAACAAGAAAATGAAGACAGATAGATAGATAAAGGGATTTGTCGGACAGTAAACATTTCAGTCTCGTCAGGTGACTTAATTAATTACGGAATAACAAGTGCGAATTAAATATTTCAATTATTTATGTATTCAAAACAACGGGTTCGAAGCATAGCGAGTACGAAATCGATTGTTGTCATCGCTGTCACCGAACAATAAATTGGGTGGGGTTTAAATGTAGCCTTTACATTGACACAAACGAGGGAAGATTGGGATAGGGCACCCAAATGGGATTCGTGTAACATCGGCTTTCATCGTACGAATTCGGCTAACACTCGGGTAATCTGTAATCTGTAATCGATGCGGAAAACCAGCATGCATTGGTCGATCGGTTACGGTGTCTTGGCCGAATCCATAGGTTTTTTGGCGAGGCGATGTTATAGAAATCTGCATTAGGGTGTCCTTTCCTCAATATAGAATGTTAATTCATTATCAAACGACAATGTTTTGGGTTTTTCTAAATCGAAAGCATTTGCAGACGACAAAATAAAAGTGACTGAAAATTTGAAATTTGTTTTGTGAAGGGTAGAAAACATTGCGGGATAAGGAGAAAATGCTGGTTATCAGCATTTTCTCCTTTTCTCACAATGTTTTCTCAAGGCTTCTTTCTAAGGGCCGTCAAATGTAGGGACTGTGTGGTAATGGGTTAAGATCTCAAAAGCTCACTTAGCTCAATAGAAACATGTTGGACCAGTTACCGAAGATTTCTGAGTTCGAATTCGGGGAACGTTCTTTGTCGTAATCTTCAAGATTCTCTGATTGTGAAAGTAACAGAACCTCTGATTGGCTAAACCAAATGTTACTTTCACATTGACGAAATTCTAGAGAATAAGACTAAGAATGTGCTTATGAACGGTTGGTGCACAGGTTGCCGTGTTATAACAGAAATAATGTTGAAAACGTCATCAAAGCCAAAACAAGTAAATAAAAGTTTCCTTGTTAAAGTATAGACATAGATACAAAATCTGAAACACGATTTGAAACCTGCGCAGAGTTGATCGAAGATTGCGGTGCGAAAACCAATTATAGCTTAACATTTTTGTTCCCACTTCCGTATATCGCTTGCCACATGCGAAAAGGGGCATTCGGATATTGACGTAAAGTGCCGTCTCGGATCAGCCTGCGCAGTCCGCGCAGGCTGATCCGAGACGACACTTTACGGCTACACTAGATTTTGTAGACTTGAGCAAAGCAGAAAGTGACATAAAAACAGAAAATGTCGTTTCGGATCAGCCTTCGCAGACTGCGCAGGCTGATCCGAGACGGCACTTTACGCAAATGTGCTTGTATCCCTTTTCGCGTGTTGCAGGTCATTTATTCCTCACCCTGACGGGTCAGTGTTTATTGCAGGCGTGTTGCGAACGCAGTAATTCGAAGTATCGATTGTTCCACACAAACCTTTAATTTCCTGTACGACTATTATCAATAATACAGACCAACCCTTCATTTATTGTATAACCGAAGTACATGTTATATAAATATCTTTATTCAACTTGTGTGTTGTTACAAAGATAAGCAGAAATATCTGTAAAATGAAGGATCAAAGCGCTGACAGTGCTGAAAGCTGAAAACGGTTGTCGATTATTTGCATTCTAAATTATTTCACGTTTTAACGTCTCTTATGGAGAAAGCTTTTGAAAATATTGTAGAAGATGGAAAACATCGGTTGTTATCGACGTTACCGTATTTTCCTACAATGGTTTCGTAGATTACAGGGCAGAGCTCGGAAAAAACGTATAAAAGTACCCCCCCCCATTAAAAAAAAAATCTCGGTGCCTTAGGTGAGGCTCAAACTCTAGAATATTGGATAAATAATCAAATACACGTACTCCACCCATTGAAAACTCAGACCCTAACTGGACATTGGGCAAAATACTTACAACCCTTTGGCACCGAAGGTGATGTCAGTGGCTAGAATTACGACCCCTAAATCATCGGTAAATATGGCGTAAAATCGACGTTTTCGTAAAGGCTATTCGGATAATCTCGGCAGCTTCCGTCTTTCAATATGTGAGTTAAGGGCCGCAGATCTTAAAGTAAGACCAGAATGCAATGACCAAACAGAGATTAAAAAGATTGGTTTTTAATTGTCAACTCTTTGATTAGGCGCCAAAGGTTTCATTAGCGAGACGTTTAAATGTTCATTAGTGTCTTTACAGAAAAGAAAAGTCAAAATGGCGGTGTTTATCAGTTTTGCTGGTGTCATAGCTAAATTATCCCATCAACTCTACTGATCCGTGATAAATCAGAAACTTTTAAACATGGGGTAGACTGGAAAAGTGGATCGACAAATGACTTCTTAAGGTTTACTCGTATAAAAGATCAAGAAAACGCGGTGTCTAAGTGAAGAGATTGCTCCAAAACGGCCACTTTTCCTTCTGTCATTATGTTTTCCTCAGTGAAGTTTGTCGATTGCAGACTTGTGAAAATGTTTACATTTGGGACAAGAGTTATAATTAAAGGAAAGGTGAAGTGAGAAGAAACAAAGAGAAACAAAAGAGGACAAAAAAGGAACAGTTATACTAATTATACCTCAGTATTGACACGTGAATGAAGTTTTTCTTCAAAGAATCAATTTAGAAGTTTAAAAAAAAAAGACATGAATGACTTTTGATCCAATGCCTAGTTAACCCTTATTCTGCTAAATAACTAAAATTAAAATTGCACATCGATATTAGCCCATTACCACACAATCCCTACTTTTGACGCCCCTGAAAAAGAAGCTTATAGAAAACATTGTGGAAAAAGGAAAAATGCAGGTGACCAGCATTTTCTCCTTTTCCCACAATGTTTCCTACCCTTCACAAAACAAATTTCAAATTTTCAGTCACTTTTATTTTGTCCTCTGCAAATGCTTTCGATTTAGACAAGCCTAAAATATTGTCGTTTGGTAATGAGTTAATGACGTAAATATTTCTATTTCAAAGTTATGTTTTGGGAAATAATATCTCCTTATCGGACAGTGTAGATCAAAGATCAGATTGCACGTTCTGTGCAGTCTGATCTTGATCTACACTGTCCGCAAAAGGTCAGCGAGTCTCGCTTGGCTGCAAAAGGATTAAAAGAAACTTGAAAAGTGGGTTGTGAAAAGGAGACTAACGCGTCTGCAAAAAGTATCGACCCAGATCAGCCTGCGCAGACTACGCGGTCTGATCCAAGTCGAAACTTTTTGCTTTTGTTCAATTTTCTGTATGTCAAAGGACCATTTTACTTCATGATATAGTTCGTTGTTTGAAAAAATGGATTTTATGAAAGAACAAGTATGTGATGACTTGTTTGGTGTCATGGATCACGGAGATACATTAACCCATTGCCACACAATCCCTACTTTTGACGCCCCTGAGAGAGAAGCCTTTTGAAAACACTGTGGGAAAAGGAGAAAATGCTGGTAACCAGCATTTTCTCCTTTTCCCACAGTGTTTTCTACCCTTCCAGAACTAATTCTAATTTTTCAGTCACCTTTATTTAGTCGTTTGCAAATGCTTTCAATTTGGACCAGTCTAAAATTTTCTCGTGTGGTAAAGAGTTAAGCCCCCTTTTTCCGGAGCATGGCTTTTTCAAATCATGACGGAAAAGGATGAGAAACGTGGTTAAAGGAGGAATTACTAGTTAGTGACAATTTCTCTCTCCGACGTACTATTTTGACGTATACTCAAGATTTAAACCATAAGAATGGTTTCTCGAATTTACAAATATTGATCGTATGATAATGATTTTCAAAGCAGTTTTCAACATTGTTTCAGTTATATCGCAGCGGTCAGTGTAACTATCCATGCTTTCCTAGAGTTTCTTCTACCAATTCTCCGCACCAAAATCTTCCCAAGCGACTTGCTGCTTTCCCATATAACCATTGTCGAAACAGTAGTCAGCGGTGAGAGAAGATTAATGAATCATATCGCACTGACTTTCATGACTCGTTGCAAAGAAATTGGCTGAGCCGCGAATCGAACCAGTGACCCCCTTTTCTCAAGTCCTGCGTGCTACTGACTGAGCTGTCGGGGCTCGGCTATGGTTTTGGGTCTGACTGCCTTGCCTATTGAGCTAAGGAAGCAGTTCTAATTTACAAAGATCTTTTCAAACATCACCTGCTGCAAATTTGTTTGTAGAAACCAGTGATTTAAGTAATTGATTCCACTTTAAGAAAAAAGCTCCTGTTTTTCACCTTGTAATTAAGGGCCACGGGTGCCCCCTTACATGGAGCCGGTCGACTTACTATTACGCCCTTAGTATTCATCAGGAGACATTAGTAAAATCAATTTAAGGTCATTACGCCACGTTTCATTATTATGTGTTCCGCTACATTTACGGGGTGATTTACGTAGTCCGATTCAAGCTGATACATTTAACGTCGAGGTCTCTAATTTGTTAACTCTTCACCAAACGACAAAATTTTAGACGGGTCCAAATTGAAACTGCTTGCAGACGACAAAATAAATGTAACTGAAAAAAAATTGAAGTTCGTGTCAGAAGGGTAGAAAACTTTGTGGGGTAAAGGAGAAAATGCTGGATACCAGCAGTTTGTCCTTTCTCCACAATGTTTTAACAGCCACTGTTTTTTCCCAGGGTTCATTAAAAGTCGGGATTGTTTGGTGAAGGGTGGAAGTAGTTAACCTTTCACCTTTTATCTTGTCTTTTTCTCTAGTCTGTTTGTCTATACAATCAACAATCGACAGGTGTTGAAAATGGAATCGCTAAAAAGTTGATTTGGGTTTTACACCGCTTTTGACAGAATTTCGGCCATATCACGGCAACTGACCACTTGATTTTGTCCCTGTAGGACCTTAAGGGTGAACATTTGTTACATTCAACTACTATACAACGCAATACGGTACAAAGATTTTGTCCGAAAATGAAGGCCTCCGGCCCATGGTACAATAATTCAAATAGGTCATTACAACAAATGCTGGCAAGTTGGGAATGGCAAATTACATTTTTAAAATGCAAAATTCATATACTGTTTTGTTATTCATGATGTATACATTTTTTAATGAACATACTTAAATTTTAGAGTTGAATGAAATATTCCTTGATGTGTTTCATGTAATTACTACATTGTATATTTCTTCTCTTCATCAAATTATAAAGCAACATTATACCTTTTATAGCCTACCTTGAAAAAAAATGTCTTTCATTGTGTAAAGTGTCGTCTCGGATCAGCCTGCGCCGTCCGCGCAGGCTAATCCGAGACGGCACTTTACGGTGCTTTACAGTGGGGGTAAAAAAGTGATTACTGTTTCTAATAAAATGTCATCCTTTATAAACAATGGTAGAACACCCTGTCGTCTCTCTATGCTTAAATGTTTACCTAGTTCTATGTTTAGTTAATGGCTAGAACATCTGAATCCAGCAAAACCTCTTCATAACCACTGGGAAAAGATCTGACGACCTCAGACTTGAATGTTTAACCTACAAGAGACTCATAGATCACAAAATATATGTATATGACATTTTCAATCAATAAAGCCAGCTTACAAAAGAATATAATAGAGATTTTAGTATTGTCAAGGTAATATCTCAACAGACTTTACTGTCATGTAACATTTGCACCAAAATATCACTGGGTCATATAAACACTAAATGCCATAAATAGTTTCCACCTAAAGCAATTTATCATTACATTGTATTTTAAACGCAACGTAAGCATACTGGAAATGCCTGTTTTAAATGGAAAGGTACCACTTTAAAATTTGCACTATCCCACCCACCTCTACCATGAGCGTTGTCTGCGCATGCCATATTTTTGGAAGGTTTAGCCTCATTATCTCCCGCTAGATGGCATTCTATAAATACTCATCTATCTAATATGGGCATCCTGGGTACAGAACCGAACCACTTTCCTACGCAACAACCGTTTCTTTGAATTTCAAACTAAAATAAACGTTTACTCAATGAAACGCTACCTAGTGCAATTCACTCAGCTATGATCAGCAGTTTAGAGAAATCTTGAGCTAAAGCAGGTCTCATTTCTCCTCAAACGTATTGATAAAAGCTATTTTCTACATTGCCACTTTATGGAGCGTAATATTACAGTCAACCCGCTTTCGGGGCTAGTGATGCGTCATATAAAACAGTCGAATCTTCGAAGAATATAACATGCGCAGACAACGGGTTTAGCCTGTCTGCTTTGACGCATCACCCATCCCATATACTAGGGAAAAGCAGGGCTTATACCGAAGCTATAGGTTGCATGCTAGCTGGTTATAGCTGAATGAAACCAACTAGATGGAGTTTTATTGATTAAACGTTTATACAAGTTTGAAATTCAAAGTAACGGTTGTCGTCTCGAAAAATAGTCCGGTTCTGTACCCAGAATGCTCCCAAAAGTCTGGATGTTTAGCGGATGCATTGATCAGGTGACATTTTCGCAGTGCATGACTCATAGAAGTCCAACCGATGATTTCTGTTACGGTACAGTCGCCATGTAACGAAGGCAAAGGTCCGCTTGAATTGTAGAATGCAGCTGTATATGTTTGAGTCAAGCTCTGTGAGAAGGTGGGTTAACTCATTACCAAACGACAATATTTTAGACTGGTCCAAATTGAAAGCATTTACAGACGACAAAATAAAAGTGACTGAAAATTTGAAATTTGTTTTGTGAAGGGTAGAAAACATTGTGGGAAAAGGAGAAAATGCTGGTTACCAGCATTTTCTCCTTTTCCCACAATGTTTTCTGAAGGCTTCTTTCTCAGGGGCTTCAAAAGTAGGGATTGTGTGGTAATGGGTTAATGAATCTACAAAAAGTATCGAGTCATGTAAGCCTGGAAGTCCGCGCGGGCTTACATTAGTCGATACGTTTTGCTAATAGTAATTTTCTATGCATGTTCTAGAACGTTTCTAGCTAAAGATTCAGGCAGTTGGTTCTCAGACTAAATAGATTTAGTTAGGAGCCCTAACTATATGATGGCTTGCTCTTGGTGTAATGTATCTCGGAGATGTATTAAACCTCGTTTTGTGAGAGCATGGCGACTTTGGACAATGACGTTAGCAAGATTTGGGTGAGATACTAAGGTTAATTCTTTATCAAACCAAAAAAAATAGACTGGTTCAAATTGAAAGCACTTGCAGATGACAAAATAAACGTAATTAAAAAAAAATGAAATTTATTTCTATCAGGGTAGAAAACATTGTGGGAAAAGGAGAAAATGCTGGTTACCAGCATTTTCTCCTTTTCTCACAATGTTTTCAAAAAGCTTCTATTTCAGGGTCATAAAGACCAGGGATTGTTTGGGAAAGGGTTAATGCATTTTTAAGTTATCCACGGGGGTTAGATGTCTAGGGCGACCCTGGGCGAACTTTTATTTACCCATTATTAGCCCTATCTCAATTCATCAAGCCCGATAAGACGGCTACACATAACCCCTGGTCAGACATCTTTTTCCATATATTTTCCATATAAGGATCTGTCAAAAATTTTAATGACCGGGGCATAATGACAAATCGTGGTCTCTCTCGCCTCCGTGGAAATTGATTTTTTATTTCATTGTCAGTATATCTACTTAGACGAAAACATTAATATATTCACCGAGTTGGTAGCGTGCAGGACCTGAGAACAGTGGTTCGTGGGTTCGATACTTGGCTCGGCCTATTTATTTCCGAGGATTGATGATAGTCATTGCGACAGGACTCAGTCCTCCCAACCGCTTACCATTGCTTCAACGATGGTTATGCTGGAAAGCAGCCATCGGTTTGGAAAGAAAATCCAATAATCCAATGCTTCGAGTGAGGATCTTAGACGGGGTCTCCAGATTACCAGTTCTACAACCCAAAATGTTGGATCCAAGTGGTCGAAATGAAATGATGGGTTCTTGATCGAAAAGCATGAAATACAAAAATATGTTTAACTATTGGATTAAAAAGTTTATATCACTTTTTAACAGGAAATGGGTTGAATGATGTATATCTCAAATTTGGACTGGTCCATATTGAAAGCATTTTTAGGCTATTTACTAGTATTTAGGCCTACTTGATGAAAGTATGATGAAATCGGTCTTTAAAGAAAGTAGGAAGTTGATAAAATTTTCTAGCCGACCGTAAAAATCGAATGGAGAAAATATCTTCATATCGGACAGCGACGATCCAAGATCAGACTGTACCTTCTGTGCAGTCTGATCTTGGCTCTACACTGTCCGAAAAAGGTCGTAGAGTCGCGTTTAGCAACTTATTGAACTAAAGGGTTGAGAAATTATAGAATAATACAAAAAAACAAGCAAAAGAGAAATGGCAGGAAGTGAGGAGTGTGCCCTCCTGCGTGAACCCGATACCGCAAGAATAAATACGCGTAAGGGATGCTCCATCCCTCTCCAGTTTCCACTCCTTATTTAGCCCTTTCGTCAGAAATGACAATTTTACTTGCTTCTATGGACAATATAATTATGTTATGATCAGACTACAAAGAATATGCAGTTTGATCTTGAATCCTCACATTCGTAGAGATGGCCCAAAGACACTTAGTTGGAGGGAAAAAAAACTTGTCTTTTTCATTGAATTAAGTTAAGAACTATTTTACCTAGGTTACGCTAAATTGGTCAGACATAGCATGCAACACGCAAAAAAGGGGTATTCGGACATTTGCGTAAAGTGTCATGTCGGATCAGCCTGCGCAGGCTGAACCGAGACGACGCTTTCCGATCATGTGTGATTTTCGTTTTCACGAAAGTCTGCTATGGGACAAAATCCAATATTGACGTAAAGTGCCGTCTCGGATTAGCCTGCGCGGACTGCGCAGGCTGATCCGAGACGACACTTTGCGCAAATTTCCGAATGCACATGTTGCAAGCCAATTACATGTATAGTGTTTCGCTTCAATCCTTGTGAAGCAATCCCTAATTTCACGCAGCATGTAAGTAAATACTGATATGCATCTTCAATCTGCAAAACAGCCACAAGCATGTTTATTTAAATAACACGATTGTCATCCATTGGTTTGGCCCAGGATATGTGGGTCACAAGGTATGGCCACAACGTCTACCTGTTTAAAACCACAGTAAGTCATCCCTGGGCATTTCGAAGCCCATAAAGGACTATAATAACTCTTAGACCGCCATATTAAACCAACAGAAATGTCCATCCTAAGAATATTACCCGAATAATTTCGATTTTCATGGTTGCTGCTGTCGAAAGTGTATAGATCTGCAAAGCGGACCATGTAGATCAAAGATCAGACTGCATGTTTTGCTCAGTCTGATCTTGATCTACAGTGGCCGCAAAAGTAACTGTAGTAGTGAAAGGAGCTGATCAAAGGGTAAAAGCCTATCCTAATTGAAAATAAAAAGTAGATCAAGGATGGCTATACGTATTGAAGTAAGATTACTTAACTTCTCTACTTTCATCTCGGGATTGATTGTATGGTGTTAAAAGCCGTTCTCAACATTGTTTCAATTATATCGCGGCGGCCAGTGCACCTATCCATGTTTTCCTGCAGTTTCTTTTACCAGTACTCCTCACAATTTTCCTTCCAAGCCACTGGCTGCTTTCTCACATAACTATCGTCGAAACAGTAGTCAGCTATGAGAGAGGAATGAATCCTGTCGCAATGACGATCATCAATCCTTGTAAAGAAATTGACCGAGCCGGAGATCGAACCATCGACCTTCTGTTCGTAAGTCCTGCACGGTACCGACTGAGCTACAGAGGCTTGGCTTCATCTCTTGAAAGTTGAAAATGATGAAAAGTTTTGCCGGATATTAGCAATTTAGGTATCAGACAGTATTCAAACATGGCAGTTTTGAGTTTTTTTAGCGTAAAAGATAACGTCGTATCGGACAGTATAGATTCAAGATCAGACTGCATGTTCTTTACAGTCTGATCTTGACCTGCACTGTCCGCAGAGACTCGTTGATTCGCATTTAGCAACCTTTGCGGTTAGATTCCCATGACATTCCCTTTTATCCGGGTAAAACCGAAATGAACACGACCGAGGTCATGGCGGATAAACAATGCGCCTAATTATTTTGTTTACCTTTCTAAACACTTTTGCACCTGCTTCTTGAACCCTTAACCACACAATCCCTACTTTTGACAAACCAGAGGAAGAGGCCTTTAGAAAACATTGTGGGAAAAGGAGAAAATGCTGGTAACCAGCATTGTCTCCTTTTCCCACAATGTTTTCTACTCTTCACATTACCATTTTTCAACCATATATTTCTCCATTATCTCACGCTAGATGGCATTCTACGAATACTCATCTATCTAACTCGGACATCCTTGGTACAGAACCGGACTACTTTTCTAGGCGTCGACCGTTATTTTGAATTTCAAAATAAAATAAACGTTTGCTCAATAAAACGCTACCTGGTGCGATTGATTCAGCTATGATCAGATGTTTAAAGAAATCTGGATCTAAAACAGGCCTGAGTTTTCCGCAAACGTACTGATAAAGCCATTTTCTCCATTGCTACTTTATAGAGCGTATTACTATAATCCCACCAATATTGGGGGAAGTGATGCGTCATATAAGACAGCTCGAATTTTCGAAGAATATAACAAGCGCAGACAACATGTATTTCTTTTACAAAAATACAAATAGGGATCGTATAAGGCAATGGTATAATCCTCTAACTAAATCCGGATAAAGTTTTATGAATGAGAGAATGTGATTCTCTTTAAGGTAACACCGGGCAATATGTATTGCTATGTGGATCATGAGAATGATTATAATCCGCTCTTTATACCTTTTTTTATTTGGCAAGACCCTAAAATTTTCGTTAATTTTTTTTCTCTCTCTCCTTTTGCCATAATGTTTTATTAGATCTATAGTGTATATGTATTTGAATTCAACTTGAGTTTCATTATTTTAAAGATAAGTTTTCAAAATCAGCCCTTTTTCAGGAAGGTATAAGAACCGTCGATCTTTAGCCAGCCCTTCAAGCTAATATGACTCACTTATTGGTCGCACCTCTTGCTCACTAGACCATCTTAACCTGTAGGCTGCTGTGAGCGACTCGCTGACCTTTTGCGGACAGTGTAGATCAAGATCAGACTGCACAGAACGTGCAGTCTGATCTTGGATCTACACTGTCCGATAAAGAGATATTATTTCTCAAAAACGTAACTTTTAAATGGCAACATTTGAGTTTTACTATCGAATTGAAAATTTCGTTTTAGCTTTGTAGCAGTTAAAGGGTAAACTTATTAACCCTTTCCCAAACGACAAATTTTCGACTCTTCCAAACTCAAAGAGTTTGCAGACGACAATTTCAAATTTAATAAAAATGGCAGAAAGTTCTCCAAATGGGTAGGTAGAAAACACTGTGGGAAAAGGAGAAATTGCTTGTTATGAGCAATTTCTCCTTTTCCCACAATGTTTTCAAAAGGCTACCGTTCAAGTCCCGTAAAAACAAGGGATTGTTTGGGAAGGGGTTAAGAGAACATTTTGATACACAGATACATCGAAGTACTCTTTCGAAGGGGTCTAGATTTTTCAGATCAGAATTGCTTGATTTGAGTTACTTGGATGCATTTGTGCATAAATTTGTCACCACATCAAACATAATCTAAACTATTTTATAATTAAAACTTTTTCAAAAAGTTAAGCCAACCTTTTTTCAGTGGTCGTGGTTTGTAAATAGTTTTTGATATAAATTTAACTCTTTACCAAACGACAAAATTTTAGGCTGGCAAGAATTGAAATTTCTTTCTAGCAGGGAAGAAAACATCGTGGAAAAGGAGAAAATTCTGGTTACCAGCATTTTCTCCTTTTCCCACAATATTTTCAGAAGGTTTCTATCTCAGGATGGTAAAAACCAGGAATTGTTTGGTAAAAGGTTATTAAAGGGTTTTTATCACTAGAAAGGTGTTCTCACAGTAGCACCGGCATCTTTGCGGTATCAATTGTCATAATGGCGGGTGTTTCTACCGCAATCTTACCCTCTCGTATCACTGTTAACCCTCTTGTCTTCCTGTGTCCCAACATGGCTTTATCATTGTTCATACAAGACACTGGCGAGAGTGAGGCAAAGTTGTTTCTCATAACTAGCCAGCCAGCTCGCTACTTGAGAATGAATTAGATCTCGACTGTTCTAAATATTCCATTATGATCTGATAGGTTGGTATTATTTAGTGTATGGTGTTTAACGCCGTTTTCAAGATTATTACAGTCATATCGCCACGGTCAGTGCACCTATCCATGCTTTCCTGAAGTTTCTTTTACCAGTACTCATCACGATTTACTTCTTCAAGCCATTGGCTGCAAAGAACCAGCTGCGCAAGGTGACCTGTATCGATACTTTTTGCAAATGCAAAGAGCCCCCTTTTCTAAGACCCACGTCTGGTGGTGTCCGTGGTCGTGAGGTAGAGCGTCGGCCTCATAACCTAAAGGTCCTAAGTTCGATACCCGTGAGCGGGTGTCAACTTCGGGATTTTTCATTGGCCCACACATTCGGCGCGAGTACTGGTGTAGTTCCCAGGAAGCAGAATCGAGAGAGATAAGTATATGTTGTTAGAACTTGTTTCTCAATCGATGTAAAACAAATATGTTTAAACTTAAGACCCACGATCCAACTTGGATTCGAGAGCTAAGGGTTTACAGATAAAAACTACCGTTTCGCCTTCTAATAGTGTGCCAAACTTTGGTCTGATTTACTTTCTGTTTCTAATCTTTGCTTCGTTCAATATACATACACTTGTTGACAAGGACAGATAAAAAGTAAGTTTTTTCCCACTAACCTATTGCCAAACTAGCTTAATAGATGAATCGCTTTCTAGCAAGATTGACGCAAGGAAAAAACTTGAAGGTTTGTTTGTCACTTTACAAAAATCGCATTAGTCCGAGATACTAAATATACCGTTTTCGTTTAATCGCATTGCCCCGACTATCCTAATACTACCAACGGTAGATCTACATCAAAACACGATTCGAAAGACAGATTTTAACACTTATTTATGCACTTTTTTTACGGAAAAGGTTGACATAAGGGAAATAAATGGAAAAGTGCGGTTTCTGTTTAACATAGAAGAATCACAGAAGATCCGAGATACTTAGATGATCAACAAAATCCACGGACTATCGCAATGCTCGGACGATCCGAACTATAGATCTACGTAAAAAAGATTCGAAAGACAGATTTTACATCTTTTGTATGCATAGTTTAACAGGTAGAGTGGGTCCAAGGGAGAATTTCAGATGAAATGGAAAATTGAGAAAGGGGGGGGGGGGGTTGACATTACAAAATTTATCGACCCTGAAGCAGAAGTCCTCTATAAACATGTTGGGAAAGAAGCAGTTGTATTTACCTGGACTAATTAACTTCTCCTTTTTCAAACAATATTTTCTACACTACTACAGACATCGGGATCGTTTTTACCTGTTTCAAATATCTCGCCTGTAGATGTTTTCAGTTTGGAAGAACAAAGTTTGTTGTACATTCAGATATTGCGGTTTACTTTAAAAACCCCGTAAATACAGCTTGTATCAAGCTGTAGTTACGAGGTTTTTGAAGGAAGCCGACGATATATTTCTTTAGAATGAACATTATATACACGTACAGATATCAATAACAAATATTACAATATTATCTTAGATTTGTCTACGGACTTATAATTGTGGCAAATTTGTATTCAGTAAAAGAATGGTTTCGGAGACATGCGTGACCTAACGTAATCTAAAACATATCATTTACATAGAAAATTCTATTGGAAGCCATACCCTGACAAAAAGGGGTTTAGTGAATGGCTATGACGCATGATAAACCAAGGAAGTCAATACATAATTATGGTTTAATAAATTTCATTCATTCATTTTTTTTCAAGAGCGACTGAATCTAGGGGTAGAATGTACCCTTGACATGCAG
The DNA here is from genome assembly GCA_943736015.1 of Tridacna crocea. Lineage (NCBI taxonomy): Eukaryota > Metazoa > Mollusca > Bivalvia > Cardiida > Cardiidae > Tridacna > Tridacna crocea. The sequence goes on from OX031063.1 coordinate 2,631,228, forward strand.
AAAAATTGACTATTAGCAAAAAGTTGCGACTCAGGTCAGCCTGCGCGGATTGCGCAGGCTGACCTGAGTCGATACTTTTTGCAGATGCATTAAGCCCCCTTTTCATAGAGCATACGAGAATTTATATTTTAGCATATATGTTTCATAAATTAATCACTCTATTATATGAAATATTCGTATGCAATGTTCATTTAAAATATGCATGCAATAGTGCCAAAGTAGAGATACCATTGTGCCAACTTGGCCATCGAGCCAATGATCTCGGTATACGACTTTTTACGACCCTCTCGTAGATATCTTTTTTATTATTTAGGTTTTTGAAAGAAAACTGGAAAAGGACAGTCGTGTGTTAAAAGAAATTGCTCCTTTTATCGTAGTGATTTTTCAATTTTTATGACACCTGCATATTGATGTGTATTTCCTTCCGTGGTGTGTCCGTCCGATGACGTGCTCTGTAGAGTTTGTTTGTTGGAATTGTGCTTAAACTTTTACCATGTTAAAAAAACTTCAGACTTGTCCAATTTGAAAGCATTTGCAGACGACAAATGAAAAGTGTACGAAACATTTTTTTTATGATAGAAAACATTTTGTGAAAAGTAGCAAATACTGGTTATCAGAAGGAGAATTAGGAGAGAGTTGTGTACAAATTACACCCGAACCTATATGGAACAAAATCGAAATAAATATCTTGGCAACTGAAGAAATTGCTTAATAATATGGGCGTATTCTCCATATAACACAACGTTTCTATGAGAGGTGAACATAATAATTGGCCAGTAATACTCGAAAAGGAGCATTCGGAGATTTTGGATAATTCGAACATAGCGAAAATTCAAGCATTTTGTTCGTCCCCTTGGGACTTCGAACTATCGAGGTTTTACTGTAAGTAGACCTTCCACGGTCTACTGTTTAAACCTATTTCACATAGTCCCGAGTTTTAACGAGTTGGTGAGGAAGGCTTTTGAAAACATTATGGGAAAAGGAGAAAACGTTATGAGAAATAGAGAAAACACTGATTATCAGCATTTTCCCCTTTTTTCACAATGTTTCCTTTCCCATCCAAAGTCCGTAAAACTCTAGCTTGTTTAGGTATAAGGATACACAGGACAAAGGTGAATACGATAGATTGGCAATGAGTAAGTAGACACTTAACGGCTTCTAAAGACCATGGCTTATTGGAGAGATAAATTTCCTTATTCAATAGAGATGGAAAAAGCCAGGCATTTTTCAAAACACGTCACTCATACAATTTTGGGGGTTGATTAGGTAGTCTTGAATTGAACGAAAATGGAATCTAAGCCAATATGCACCCTGCAATCGACTGAAATTGTTTGTGACTTAGCAACCCATATATATTAGATATGTCTTGTTCTGTAAAAAGAAGGCTCAATGCATCTGCAAAAAGTATCGACCCAGGTCAGCCTGCGCAGTCCGCGCAGGCTGATCTGGGTCGAAACTTTTTGCTATTGGTAAATTTCCTGCGCGTCAAAGGACCAGTCTACTTCATGACTTAGTCGGTTGTTAGACGGAATTAGTTTTGCTGAGCCTATATTATGTTTATCGTGGAGATGCATTAACTCTTTACCACACAATCCCTACTTTTAACTACCCTGAGAAAGAAGCCTATAGAAAACATTGAGGGAAAAGGAGAAAATGCTGGTAACCAGCATTTTCTCCTTTTCCCACAATGTTTTCTACCCTATCGAAGTTAGAAATCACCATACAGATATAAGTTGTCTCTAGATGTATTGATTTTGACCCAATCCAAAATTTTGTGATTTGATGAAGAGATGAGCCCCCTTTTGCGAGATTAAAGCTCAAAGTAGCTGAATTGAAATGCTACCCTAAATTCTTCACACATGACAATGTTCGTTCGTGCTTTCAAGTTTTTTGAAACCTGAAGAAGGTATGCAGTAAACTTCGAATACTTTAATTTTGCGACACATGTCTGCATGTTTGAAGTATTGGCCTAACGATTTCAAAAACGACGTCTCTGATTGGCCAACGTAAGATCTATAATTAGAAAGAAAACACGTGTGCATGTAATTTTCTTTAGCTGGAATGCCATATCTCTATGATCTCAATTGTCAAGGGAAAACTCACTTCATTGCATTTTTGTAATTGTGAAAAATTAAACCAGGCATAATGGAATGTCGTCAGAATACCAGAAATGTCTTAAAACGCATTAAAATATCGACTGATTGGCACTTGTCAAGTGTCAAAAACAATTAGTGGATGCAACTCTATTCTTCGCATTTGTGCGCGCATTAATAACGTGCATTTTGTACAATAAGATATGAGCGTGCAGTAACGCACCCATCTGCAACGTGCATCATGTCATCGTCACTAGACAGAAAATGTCGTATACATCCAACGCAACTAGACAATTTTTTTGTGATTTATGGTCACTGTATGTATACGAAAGACATAAATTTTGTAGGAAGATTAATTTTCCTGTTTAAAGTCCGAATGTTCGCCATGAGAAAAAACAGGGGAAACGAACAGGGGGTTAGATCCATAAGGCTTAACTCACTTACCTTTATAGGACAGTATAGAACCAAGATCAGACTGCACAGAACGTGCAGTCTGATCTTGGATCTACACTATCCGATAAAGAGGTAGTCATCCCAGCCCAAATAATTTCAAAATATTATTTTTTTTACTATCGACAAGAAAGTTTCATTTAAGTTATTTAAAGGTGGCCCTTCAGATTATGGGACGAAAATTTTACAAAAATGCAAAAAAATCATCCTTATACTCCCATAGCCTTTCAATTTGCGTTCATAAAACCCCAGTATTCGAAAACCATCCGATAACACGAGAAATAAGAGATTTATGACGGACCAGGTTGACACCAACGGGAGACACGTTCTATTTTTAGATTATCAATTCTCTCATTTAAATACAGGAAAACACAGACAAAGTTTCAAACATAGCGTCCGAAGAAGACATTATGGAAAATAATTATTACGTGTTTGTTATGTAATGGAATTTAAGCGTTATTAGTCACGTGCCAGTCACTTAACATTCCCACAAGCTTTATTGATTTTTGGCGCGAAATCTAAAAATAGCTTAAGAGGCTACGTAGCCTTTTAAGGGAATACCATCAAAAAAAATTTTTTTTCGTAATTTTATGATTCTTAATTATTGATGATTTGTATTGTTTTTTCATATGAATTTCAACGATATATATATTTTTTAATTTGGTGTGATGTGAAAATTCTAAATAGCCACCTTTAACAGAAAAAGGTAAAATTTGGATATCCAAACAACTTTCTGTAAATTGAAGGAATTATTTTACCGTTACAAAAGAATCCTGTAAAATGAATGCATCTTAAAGGCCCAGGAAAAGCCAGCATATCAAAGCAGAATTCATAATACATTTGAACTCATATCGTACCATTTAAAAGTATGGAAAATATTGTGGAGATAACAGTCTGTAATCGTGTGATCTGATCATATGTTACTTGCTGGCAGAAAAAAGAATGTTAAAATCAGGCAAAAAGTCAACAAAAGACACAGCGACCTGGCAGGCTTTAACCTAGTTTTGAAATTAATTTGTTTGTAAGCGACTAACACTTGGACTGACTGTACAATGACAGATTATCATCTTCACAATAGTTTCCATACTTTTAGATGGTATGATATAATTTACATTAATTTAAATACTAGTACATGTATATGGTTATTTTCAGGCCTTATTGTTGCTTTAAACGGAAAAGGGATTTGCTAGCCTTATGTAGATCTAAATAAGACCACACATTTGAAGAAGTATCCCAATTGAAAGCTATTGTAGACGACATCATCATATGTAGCCGTTATGGTGCTCATTTTCTCTTTTTCCCACAGTTTTTCGGGGATGTTACGTAAATGGTTGAACACGCCTCTACCATACAACTGCTCGTGAGATGGTCTCTATCTGAATTGTTACATGGCGTAATGATGTAGAATAAAAAAAAAAAAATTACTGGGGTTAAATTCAAGATTGTTGAATAGATAAAAAGTGCAAGTTTTGCAATCTTCGTCAGACTGCACTGATCATGCGCATGCGTGACGGCGCCAAAGTGGTAGGTTGACGCCCTGATACCATCGTCATCTGAACAACGGGCTTTGTTTAACTTCTTTGCCAAACGACAAATGTTGGTCTGGTCTAAATTAAAAGGATTCGCAGACGACAGTTTAAATGTGGCTTATCGAATTAGTGTCTGAGACAGTAGGAAATATCGTGAGAAAACGAGAAAATTCTGGTAATCATCAATTTCTCCAGTGCCCAGAATGTTTACAGTAGATTTCCTTCTTATATGTTGTTTAAACTAGAGATTGTTTAATAAAGATGAACCTTTTACCAAACAATCCTGAGAAAGGTGGCTTTCGAAAACATTCTGGGAAAAGGAGAAGAGAAAATACTGGCAATCAGCGTTTTCTTCTTTTCCCACGATGTTTTCTATTCTTTTAAACGCCAATTTCTCTGTTTGATGTGCATTCAAATTGTCGTCTGCATATGCTTTCAATTTAGACAAGTCTATAGTTTTGTCGTTTGGTAGAGGTTTAAACATTATGCTGCATTTGTGCCCATTACATAATCGGCTTGCAACACGCGAAAAGGGGCATTTGGAATTTGTGTAAAAGGTCGTCTCGGATCAGCTTGCACAGTCCGCACAGGCTGATCCAAGACGGCACTTTACGACAACATAAAATTTTGTGCTACAGTAAACTTGCGTAAAACAGAAAATTATATAAAACGGAAAGTGTCGTTTACGCAAATGTCCAAATGCCCCTTTTCGCGTGTTGCAGGCCGAATTATGGTAATAAATCAACTCTTTTAACGCAAAATGCATAAATTCGACCTCTATAAGTGAGTAAAAATACAATCCATCTAAATTCTCATATATCTTTTTATTTTATAGACGTCTGAACTTTCGGACGATACAGATCAAAGATCAGACTGCAAGTGCTGTGCAGTCTGATCTTGATCTGTGCCATTCACAAAAGCCCACTGTGTTCGTCTGTGGCTCTAAAAAAGGGTAAAAGACATCGCTTACGTAATTAGTTGGCTGTGCATACATTGGGCAATGTTCATTGGTGCATACAGAAGTGCAGTGTCGTTATTCTAAATCTTTACCAAACGACAAACTTTTTTGGTGGGTCGAAAATTACAGCATGTGCAGAGGAGAATATAAATGTTGCTAAAACATTTCAATTTGTTTTCGGTAAGGTATATATCCTAGAAAATATTGTTTGAGAAGGAGAAAATGTTGGTTACAATAAAAAAAAAAACAACCCATGTCTGCAGGGGGTTAGTCTCAAAGCAATTCCCACGTACCTTGTCATTTTTTTTTCAAATTAGACCAATAGATTTAAAGACGTGAGACACAGAAGCTTTACGTGTGGTCTGACGTTGAAGTCCTTCAGAGATGAATACCGCCGTTTCAAAACCATTATTCTTTTAGCCCAAAAGAGCAAAGTGAGGGGAGGGGTGATTGCATGGTGTTTAACGCCGTTTACAACATTATTTCAGTTATATTGAGGCGGCCACTGTATCTGTCTATGCTTTCCTGGAGTTCCTTTTAGCAGTACCCTGCACAACTTTTTGTCTAAGGCACTGGCTGCTTTCCCACATAACCATCATCGAGACAACGGTCAGCGGTGGGAGAGGAATGAATCCTGTCACATTGATTATATCACCAATCCTCGGAAAGAAGTTGGCCGAGCTGGGGATTGAACCCGCGACATTTTGTTCTCAAGACCTGGACGCTTCCGTCTGAGCTACCGGGGCTCGGGTCTGAAATGGGGATTTCATATCAGTTGTCTTCAATAAGACATTTTAATGAGAATCCATAACGTCAGTTTAGAGGAGTATAAGGGGGGTCTTTATACTGTCGCCCTTTTGAATTGCGTGATCTTTTACATTATTTCTGACCTTGTGACCCATATCTTCATGATTTCAATATAACCGAGACATGCTCTCACAAAAGGGTGTTTAATGAATCTGTAGGAATTGGGGCCATGCTGTGTTAAAAAAGGGACTTAATGCATATGCGGAAAATTTCGACCAAGGTCAGCCTGCGCAATCCGCGCTGGCTGACCTTGGCTGAAACTTTTCGCTATCGGCCAATTTGCTGTCTGTTCAAGGCCTAGTTTACCGTCTTGATTTATTTGTTGTTAAAAAAAGTGAATGTTATGGATTCACAAGTATCTGATGGATCACGTGGTACCATGGATCACGTGGTACCATGAATCGCGTAGATGCATGAAGCCCTCTTTTGCCAGAACATGGCTCGTTCATAAAAATCTATTTAGTCTATTAAACGACTTAATATTTAGGTAGAGTAGTCCTTGGACACGCAGAAAATGTACCAAAATGCAAAAAGTTTCGTGACCTAGGTCAGTCTGCGCCGACTGTGCAGGCCGGCCTAGGTTTCCATTTCAAGGAGCACACTGCTGGAATGGAATGTATTGGTTACACTGATCTCTTAATGATCAATACGTTATTATGTCTCTATAATCAAACGAAATAACGGAGATTTTACGTGGATAACATGCGAGTTTTGTTATTCTCTGTGATTTAACTTGTTAGACACTAAAGTACAAATTAAGTTAATAGTTAGGCTGCTGAGCGCGATCCTTTTCACACAATGTTTTCAACTCATTAAAAACCATTTTATCTTTTTTTGTAATAGTTAATTGATCGTCTGCAAATGCTTTGAATTTGGACAAGTGTAAAGTTTTGTCGTTTGGTACAGACTTACAGAATTTTTCCCAAACGACAAAATGTTCGACTAGATTATATTGAAAATATTTGCAGACGACAAATTAAAAGTATCTGGATTTATGAAATTTGCCTCTGAAAGGATAGAAAACCTTGTGGGAAAAGGAGAAAATGCTGGTTACCAGCATTTTCTCCTTTTCTCACAAGGTTTTCAGAAGCTTTCCTTCCCAGGGGATCGTGAAAACCACGGCTTGTTTGGTAAAAACGAGTTAAATTGCAGCGCACTTCAAATTGGACCACAGTGTCGAGATATCATTGCATAAAGGTTTGATTGACAGATTTGGACTAATTTTCAATCCATTTCTAAAGCGACAAGACGTTCGCACAAAGGTGCTTACAAATTGCTTTCCTAAACTTGCAGTTCTTGTCGGTAATTTGCTGTCCTTTGACCCCTCTCTCAAGGAATTTACATTTTTTTCCTCTCGCTCGCCCAAGTCGAAATGATAGCCCGGTGAACCCAGTGCAGTCACTGGCATGCTCGATATCTGGTCTTATTTCCAATCTTAAGACTTAAAGTGACAAGAAAGGCCAAATGTAAACAAAACATTTGTTTAAATGCATTTGAATTTATATTATATAATGTAAAAGTATGGAAATAATTGTGAAGATAGTTCTTGATCACTTTACTTATCGTACACTGAGTTAACTCTTTTCCACACGAGAAAATTTTAGACTGGTCCAAATTGAAAGCATTTGCAGACGACAAAATAAAAGTGACTAAAAAATTGAAATTTGTTCTGGGAAGGGTAGAAAACACTGTGGGAAAAGGAGAAAATGCTGGTTGCCAGCATTTTCTCCTTTTCCCATAGTGTTTTCAAAAGGCTTCTTTCTCAGGGGCGTCAAAAGTAGGGATTGTGTGGTAATGGGTTAAGGTCTGTAAATAGTTTTGTATTAAAGTCATGATAACAGTATTACGTAATCATGGAGAAATGATATTCCGATAGTTTCCGATTTCTAGCCGATAAGGTGATTTTCCTTATAATTCCGCCCTTATGAAAAGGCGACATACCGTAAAAGATTTAAAAAATAAGTTCTAATCAGGTTTAGGAGCTGTAAGCGGCTTAGACGTCATATATACGGTAAAGTATTTTGTTATTGAAACCCAGTCTAGCCAAGCCTGTATTTTTGTAACTAATCTTTTGATTGGATGACGGGTTCTCTCTCTCTGCTAATCAGATTGCTCGTCTTGTCTACCAATACGGGCTGCCTTTTGAGACTATTGTAAATCAAGAATGAAATAAGCATCAACCTGTAGTCTGATCTTACACTACACTGTCTTACAGATTTTGAATTTGATCATTTCGTTGCAAAATACAATATTCTTGGTCCTTTAATCCTTTACCAGACGGCAAAATTTTAGCCTTGTCCAATTTGAAAGCATTTGCAGACGACTATTTCAATGTGTCCCAAACGGTGCAGTTTTTCTTTAGTAGGGTATAAAACATTGTTGAAAGACTCAGGTCAGCTGGCGCATTTCGAGCAGGCTTACCTGGTGCGAATCTTTTTGCAATAGGTAAATTTGCTGCAAGTACAATGATCGTTCTACCACTAGATCCAGTCGATTATTAGACAAAATGAATTTTATGGATCCCTTATTATTTGATGACTTGCTTTGATATACCGTATCAAGGAGTTACATTTTGTTCCCTTTCCCGAAAGCGCCGCAAATTTGTGACCCATTACGCAAAAAGGAACCATCTGGGAACTTCGAAAAGTGTCAACCCTGGTCAGACTGCGCGAATTGCGCACTTTGACCAGGGTTAACACTTTTCGCTTTAATGACATTTTCTGTATGAAAAGTGGTCATTCTACCTTGATATACAATCATTTTTGAATTACATGTATGTACTTACACTGACCTGCACTATCGTTGATCTGTTTTCACCTAATTTTTATGTACAGAATTCCCAGATGGCCCCTTTTTGTGTGATGAGTCTCATTTGTATCTTAATGTATGTATTTTCTCTATTTTCAGCACTCGACGCCGACAGTGTGACGTTAAAGAAACAAGTTTTCGAGCTACTGGCGGCTCTCTGTGTGTACTCCAAAGATGGTTACGCCAGGGCCTTGGATACCATTGAATGTCACAAGGTAAGTTACAGTTGTTTATAGTTAGCTAGTATATACACTGCAGTTGCGCAGCCATGATTGTATACACAGCGTCAATGAAAAGTCGCCGGGTAGACAATCAAAATTTACTCTGTATTGATGAAAGGGCATAATTCCTGGAAATTGGCAAATGACGCACCTTTAAATCAAATTTTACAAATATCAGTATCGCGTGTGTCTTCCATGAACATCCAGAGAAATAAATACAACGTTGAACATAATTTGAAATTTCTCCCTTGTGTCAAGCTGAAAATTATTCAACTTCAGTACCTGGTGACTTTTCAATGACGCTAAGTACACTTATGACGAAGCCCAATGCATACTAAATTTTCTTCTCTCTTTGAACAATTTTTTTCTTCCCATAGGCGTTTTCCTCTCGCTAAACATATGTTACCACCTAAATGAGCCAATCACAACTTTGCCAAGTTTTAGGACGATATAAATCAAGATCAGAATTAATTTTGCGGACAGTGTAGGTCAAGATCAGGCTGGACAGAACGTACGGTCTAATCTTTAATTTTCTCGTACCTTGTCTGATATCCAGTTTTTATTTTGGTGCGAAAGCTATTTTGAAATTGAAACGTGTGATCCTTTTGTCGAAAAAACGCGTTTCGGACATTCGTTGCCTTGATAGTTTTTTTGAAGCCTGGGCTTCAGATCCCCTCCCCACACATGGCTACACGCACCTGCCCTCCTTGACTATCCAAAGACTTACAAGGATTCTTCTCAACTAATGTTCCTAAATCCGGCCCGATCTATGACACCCAATTGCAAACGTATAACTTAAAAAAAGATATCTGAGGCTTGCCGAGGATGGATGGATGGACGGACGGACGGACGGACGGATGGAAGGTATAAAACTTTCTTGAAATCTGCCATGTTCACCCCACGCCATGACAATATAGAATTTTAATATTTGACTAAGAAAGCCATGCAAATATTGAGAAAAAAAATGAAGAAATTTAAAATAATGATTGGAGAAAAGCTAACAGTTGCGAAAAGAAAAGATAGTTGGACAGTAACCTCTTTGTACTGTTTAATCGTTTACATATTTAACCTTTTTCCAAAAGGGCAAATATTAGACTCTTCCCAATTGAAAGTATTTGCACACGGCAAATGTAAAAGTGGTAAAGATGCATTAAAATTTTTTGACATGGCAGAAAACATTGTGGGAAAAGAAGAAAATGCTGGTTACCAGCATTTTCTTCTTTTCCCACAATGTTTTCAACAGGCTTCCATCCAAGGTTCGTTAAAAACTCGGGGTGAATTAGATCTACGTGGTACAAAGTTAAGTTTTCAAACCCTGGTTTGATCAAAGTAATTAAAACGGCTTGCATTGAACTGCGAAATTCTTTATTTCTGTCGAAAGTCGTAAGTCAGTCTGGGGCATGGTGACTTCTGCCGCGTTAGGGTGACATAGCAAACTGTCTAACCCTTTCGGCGGTACAGGCGAAAATGAGGCCTTTTGCGGACTGTATATAGATCCAAGATCAGACTGCACAGAACGTGCCGTCTGACCCTGAATTTAGTTTAACCCATTACCTCACAATCCCTACTTTCGACGACCCTGAGAAAGAAGCCTGTAGAAAACATTGTGGGAAAAGGAGAAAATGCTGGTGACCAGCATTTTCTCCTTTTTCCACAATGTTTTGTACCCTTCACAAAACAAATTTCAAATTTTCAGTCACTTTTATTTTGTCGTCTGGAAATGCTTTCGATTTGGACAAGCCTAAAATATTGTAGTTTGGTAATGAGTTAAACATATTTATTTATCATCGATTGAGAAACAAGTTCTTACAAGTTATACTAATCTCTCTCGATTCTGCTTCCTGGGACCTACACCAGTACTTGCGCCGAATGTGTGGGCCAATGAAAAATCCCAAAAGTTGACATCCGCTCCCGGGGATCGAACTCAGGACCTTTTGGTTCCGAGGCCGACGCTCTACCTCACGACCACGGACACGACTGACCTTGAATTAATGTCGTCCGCCTGTTTAGTCAAAACTATTACCCGAGCCCCGGAAGCTCAGTCGGTAGCGCGCAAGAATTGAGAACAGGGCGTCGTGGGTTTGATCCCTGGCTCGGCCAATGATAGTCATTCCCTCTCCCACTCCTGACTATTGTCTCGACGATGGCAATGAGGGAAAGCAGCCAGTGGCTTGGAAAAGAAATACTGTTGAGTACTGATAAAAGAGACTCAAGGGTTCGTTTTCATCAACCATTCTTAAGAACATTCTTAGTCTTATTTTTCAGAATTTTGTCAGTGTGACAGTACCAGAACGTCTGATTGGCTAAACCATTCGGTTTAGCCAATCAGAAGTTCTGTTACTTCTACAGTTAGAAAATCTTGAAGAGTAAGTCCAAGAATGTTTTCAAGAATGGTTGGTGAATACGGACCCCGGGTCATGGATAGGTGCACTGGCCGCCGCGTTGTAACTAATTACATGTATGATGAAAAATGGCGTTGACCAATATACCAATAATCAATCATTCAAACCCATAATCAAGGTTTGCAGTCATGTAGTCTTTAGTCCGAACTCTTCTTTGCCTTAGCCCTAGTAGTGATTGATTGGTTGTATGGTGTTCAAAAGAAACTCCAGGAACGCATGGATAGGTGCACTGGCCGCCGCGATATAACTGAGATGCATCTAACCCCCTTTTGTCAGAGTATGACTGATATCTTTCTTGCAACTCGAAAGCAAATATCTCGCGTTTGCTACTCAACCTGTTTAACTCATTACCAAAAGATAATATTTTAGACTTGTCCAAATCGAAAGCATTTGCAAACGACAAAATAAAAGTGACTGGAAATTTGAAATTTGTTTTGGAAAGAACAGGAAACATTGCGGGAAAAGGAGAAAATGCTGGTTACCAGCATTTTCTCCTTATTCCCACAATATTTTCTTAAGGCTTCTTTCTTATAGCCGTCAAAAGTAGGGAGTGTGTTGTAATGGGTTAACTCTTTACCAAACTACAAAATTTTAGACTTGTCCAAGTTCAAAATATTTACAGACGAAAAAATAAACATGACTCAAAAATTGAAATTTGATTTCAGCAGGGTATAGAAAACATTGTGGGAAAAGGAGAAAATGCTGGTTACCAGCAGTTTCTCCTTTTCCCGCAATGTTTTCAGGAGGCTTCTTTCCCAGGGTCATTTAAAAGTCGGGATTTTGTGACAAAGGGTTAAATAAGAACGAATCTTCTCTGGTCGTGGGAAGTGGGGGAGGGGAGGGGGAGGGAGGGACAGATGGATAAAGAGGCGATGACGGTTGCTGATCTTATCGGAAGTATTTTATGACCAAATCATCCCAAATAAAACCCTTCTCACTTTTACAATTGACAAGGACTTTATGAACGACAAGAAAAGTACAAAATGAAAAGTTGGAAGTGTGGAAAAGAAGTCTTTATTGTGCTATGAAAAGAGCTATTGATGAAGCTTTGATGCATTAGAACTAACAAGCTACAAGACTTAGAGGTGATTAATAAGTTTTCTTCTTAGTAGAAAAAAAAAAACATCCTGGTCCAGAGGTTAAGCTTGACTCTGTACTCTTTGCAGTCTTGGCTTCAGTGAAATATCACTACTTTTATGTTTCAAAACATTGTGACGAAAGGTGAAATTGCTCATTATGAGCAATTTCACCTTTTGTCACATTGTTTTCTTGCCCCCCTCCCCCTTTTCTTTTTTTGTAACGTCTGATTCAGTTTTGATCAATACACTGCATGTATAAAGGTATTGATTAAAAGTTTGTGATGGGTTTTTAAAAATCTTTTAAAGTAAAAAGTTAATGTTGAAATCCGAGCATCCTATTTCAGCCTCATTTACATTTTATTCACACCAACCCCTTAACTTTCAAACTGATCATGAAACGCACATTATTTGTCCCCAGTAACTTTTTTTGTTGTTGAAATAATTGCAGTTTTCATCTTTCTGTGAACTTTACTATCTATGGTCACACTTTCTCGCAAGTTTTTGGACGGCACAGATCGTAGATCAGACCGTGGGTCTTGTGATCTGTGATACAGGACTGCCTGCGGCTTTAAAACAACAGTACGGCCATAGGATGCAACTTACGTTCCGCAAAGTAACAAAGCTATGAGTATTAGAAGAGCACGAGGGAGTGAATGAAATCTCCTCTACCCTCAAGGAATGTTCGATTGAAAATGTTCCCGGGCTGCCAACAAGGGCCTTAATCGATCCTAGCAAATAATTATGGTCTGTAAAAGTATTTAGAAATTATCTCTTTTCGACAATGTTTTCAAATGCCACCTTCTTTGTAAGATATGACAAACTTGGCAGCTACAATATTCAGCAAGAGACCAGGCCGGCGAAGTTTCCGTGCGGGCGTATCCAAGACTCGTCCAAGAAGGGCCTTGGTTATCTCCTACCCTGAAAATAATACATTTGACAGTTACAATAAGATATAAAGACCAAATGAATTCTTCTTCTTCTGAAAGGCTGATCTTTCCCAGGATAACTCTACATAGCGGACAGTGTAGATCAAAGATAAGACTGCACGTTCTGTGCAGTCTGATCTTGTCCTACACTGACCGCAAAAGTAACCACAGTTATGCAAACCATGCACTATATAGGATTAATGACTGTGGTCCACTGGTGTGGGAGCCTGCCTTTATTCTATATACAAAGACCGGTGTGATGTTTTTTTATGGTCAGTTTATTGTCCGGTATTAAAAGGGACACCCACAAACCGTATTGTCCGAAGTTGATAAAACTAGTGACCCGTTCGTCAAGGTGAGATTTTTATACCACCTTATTTACAGGTAGATGACGGTGTTGATCTGCTTTTGGAACATTTTCCGTATTTAAGGATAAGGCCACCCCGTTGTCTGCGCATGTCATATTCTTCGAAGATTCAACCTGTCTGCTATGACGCATCACTCCCCCCCTAATATTGGGGGATTGTAGTAATACGCGTTATAAAGTAGCATTGGAGAGAATGGCTTTCATAATTACGTTTGAGGAGAAATCAGGCCTGTTGTAGCTCTAGATTTCACTAGACTGCTGATCATAGCTAAATGAGTCGCACCAGATCAGACGTTAACTAAACATGTGACGGTTCTATACACGTTAAAGAACCAGGCGTAACTTGGGATGGGTTTCTTCCTGTATCTGCACTAAACCCCCCCCCCCTCCCCCGCCAACAATACTAACAGCCTTCAAGGCTTTCAAAGGGCTTCTTCATACCGGCCGTTAAGACTTAGGGAAGAGCAGTTATTTATGTTGCTTTGTTAGGAGTAACCAGCATTTTCTCCTTTTCCCACTATGGTTTCGATTCCCTCAAACACATATTCCAGCATTTTGGCCATGTTTGTCTTCTAACCTTTTTTTAAAAAAAATGTAGAGAAGCGCTTTCATTAAAAAAAAACGTCAATATATTCTTTTATTATCGGAGGATAATGACAAACTAGAATTGTTTTATGGGAGGTCAAAGGTCACCATGGAAACAAGGTAAGGGGTAAAGGTCATTGTTGTGTATCTAAGGTGATGCCGCCTCCTTTACCCAAAAGCCCTATTATGGAATTATCCTAATACGGCTTGCAACATGCGAAGGGCAGTCGGACATTTGCGGAATGTGTCGTCTCGGATCAGCCTGCGCTTTCCGCGCAGGCTGATCCGAAACGACACTTTCCGTTTTTATACAGTTTTCTGTTTTGCGCAAGTCTACTGTAGTCGTAAAGTGCCGTCTCGGATTGGCATGCGAGGACTGCGCAGGGTGATCCGAGACGACACTTCACGCAAATGTCCGAATGACCCTTTTCGCGTAATGCAAGCCAATTATGAAAGAAACAATTGATTCATTGATAGTGCGGTGTTTAACGCTGCATTCAACATCGGTTTAATTATATCGCGGCGGCCAGTGCACCTATCCATGCTCGGGTCCATAATAATAGATCTGACTTTTTTTTTACCTGACTTCTAGAAATGGCTGATACTTCTGCAGCCATTGAGCCCTTTAGTAGCGCAGATTTTCAATTGAGCAATCGGTATCGAGTCGATGACTCTCAGATACAAGCCAGCAGACATGTAAGAATCACAAGTACTGAAGATTTTGGCTAGACATTAGTTGTGCAAGGTTCTATAACTATTAAGGTTTATAAGCTTAGTTGAATTCCTTTGTTGCAAATCCGACCCACGTAAGAAGAATTTGTGATTATTTAACAATTTCTCGTTAGGTGATAATTTTGTGCAATGTTTGAAAACAACTAAACATACAACACCCCGTACAGACGTCTTCAGATTAAGTTCGAAAATCATTGTGGAAAAGGAAAAATGCTGGCGATATGCAGTTCCTCTATTAACTCTTTACCACACAATCCCTACTTTTGACTTTTCGACTTTGTCGTTTCTAGGTCGAAAAGTGGAAGTTTTATTGACAATAGTCATGTGAAAAACTTCCACTTTTCTACTTTTCGACATAGCATTTTAACTCGAAAAATGGAAGTTAGTACTTCCTAATTTCTACTTTTCTAGACAAACGTGAGGTCGAAAGGTGGAAAGTTTTCTGACAATTGTCAGGTCAAAAACTTCAACTTTTCTGCTTTTCGCTAGAAAAGTGGGAGTTAGTGTGCCTACTTTTCTAGTTCCTCGTAGGTCGAAAAGTGGATGGCGGAAACAGGATTCCGTAGACAAGACAATTCGACTTAAAAACACGACAAGAAGGCCAAATGACCGTCATGTAAAGCACAATTATGAGGTGTTTACTCTGCGGCTCTAATACTTGTTTGTTTATTTATACCAAAATATATTGAAAATTAAAAGCCAATAAACTATTTGAATACATTGATGCTGACCTCCCCTGACTTCTTTAGTAAAGAAAGCCAACTTGTTTCCATCAGACCTTGGAAAGAATTCAACAGGACAGAAGAATTGAACTTGCGACCCTTGGTTTCGAGCTATATGCCAAGGACAGAACACAAGCCACTTACGACAGGGTTGAAATGGATGGAATGTTTGCGAATTTAAATTGACTCCGGCAAGATTTATAAAACAATTTCTTGTCAACTTGAAAGATTTACCATGCATTTTCGCATGCATTGATCTTCAAATAGCAGACATAGAAAGGTGTGAAAAATGTATCAACAACTTCAATAAAGTTATAAATTTTGTCTGTAGCGCTGCGGTGGTCTGTCACGTGACATGAGAAGATAAACAAAACCTTGGTTTTTTGTGAAACAATATTGTAAATCTAACCCTTGTTGATATCATTAGGTTTTAAATGCACCATTAAAATATGAAAAATAGTCTGTCTGTGTGTGCGTGTCCGTCTCTCTGGGTGTCTGCCACTCTGTCTGTCTCTCTCTCTGTCTCTCTCTCGCTCTGTGTCTCTTTCTCTGTCTCTCTCTCCAAAACCCTCGCTCCCCAGCCTCTCTTCCCCTCACCCCCCCCCCCTCTCTCTCCCTCTCTCTCTCCATCTCTCCTACCCCAATCTCCAACCCCCATCACGTCCTCCCTCCCCCGTCCCTCGCCTGTCTGTCATATTGATATGAATAACAAACTTCCCTCGCTCGAGCATAAAATTATGTTCATCTTGCACAAAGTTTTTGGGGGAAAAAGGTTTCAATTAGGAAAATGGGTTCGCATCTTGCTCTCACCAAAATTTACAGACCGCTTCTATTTCTGTTCACCGCACATATTTTTTGTACTAGAAATTCGAATTTAATTCCTACGACTGACGCCGACGGGAAGATAAAACCTGTCTTACGGTTATATAATTGCAAAATATGCCACGGTGTCATCTTGGTAATTTATAAACATGCATTGTAATATTTCAGTATTTGTCACTTGCCACGATGGATTGATGAGGCTTCTGCAGAGGGCGTAGATCAAGATCAGACTGCACAGAAGGCAACGAAAAAAGTAACTGCTTTCTGTGCGATACTAGTATTATTACTAGACCCCGAAAAAAGTGCGCTTTATCTATAATTATTTGTCGGCAAAAGAAATTCAAATAATCTAGCAAAAGTTGTTTTTGTGGACAATGTCGGTCAAGAACTGACTGCACGGAACATGCAATCTGATCTAGGTCTACACTGTCCGATATGGGATACTATTCCCGAAAAAATAAAAAAAAAGAAAAAAAGATGAAATAAATAGCATTATTTATTTTATTACTATCAAATTGAAAAAAAAAAATCGTTTTTGTTATTTAGTAGGTTAAGGATTTAGTAGGTTAAGGATTTAGTAGGTTAAGGATTTAAAAGTTCCTGCTTTAAATTTGTTTCTGGTGATAATGAGCTAAAAACCAAGCAATGAAATATTCATAAGTCAATAAATTTCAAAATTCTAAGCCGGTCTAATTTTTTTTTTTTGTTGGTATCCTTTTCAAGTGCTAGAATATTTGAATAGAATATTGTAAGTCAGTCATTTTGAAAATAAAAAACTATTTGAATTTTACTAAATAAAGATATTATTACTATTATTATTATTATTATTATTAATTCACATCTTATTCTCAGTTCACATAGTATGGCTTGCAACACGCGAAAAGGGTCATTCGGACATTTGCGTAAAATGTCGTCACGGATTAGCCTGCGCCGTCCGCGCAGGCTACTCCGAGACGGCACTTTACGACTATATTAGATTTTGTGCTGCAGTTGACTTGCGTAAAACAGAAAATCACATAAAATCGGAAAGTGTCGTTTCGGATTAGCCTGTGCGGACTGCACACGCCGATCCGAGACGACACTTTATAAGCAAATGTCCGAATGACACTTTTCGCGTGTTGCAAGCCAATTATACATAAATGAACCATGCTCTGGCAAAAGGGGGCCCCACGTGATCCATTATATTTAGTAATTCATCACATAATGAGGGATCTATAAAGGCCATTTTGTCTAAAGGTTGACCGAATCTGTAGCGAGAGTGTTCCATGGACTGACAGAAAATTGACAAAAAGTTTCCATTATCTCCCGCTAGATGGCATTCTACAAATACTCTATCTAATTTGGGCATTATGGGTACGGAACCGGACTACTTTTCTATATACGCGACAACCGTTACTTTGAATTTCAAACTAATATAAACGTTTACTCAATAAGGCGCTACCTTGTGTGATTCATTCAGCTATGATCAGCAGTTAAGACAAATCTGGAGCTAAGACAGGCCTGATTTCTCCTAAAACGTAATGATAAAAGCCATGTTTTCCATTGTTAATTTATTGCACGTATTTCTACAATCCCCTCAACACTGGGGAGAGTGATGCGTCATAGGAGACAGGTCGAATCTTTGAAGAATATGACATGTGCAGACATTGCCAAAAAGTAATCCAAAAGCCAGTATTATCAGCCTCTCCGTAAGGAAAAGTCAGATATTTTGGGAATTCGTGTGACCTCAAGGATACAAGGTCAGGGGTGGATTAGAAGTTATTTAAACTTGAGCAAGATTGTTTACAGTGCAATTGATCCTTCATACAGCTAAGTTCGACTTTTATACCTGTTTATGGCGTTGTTAGATCGCAATCAGACTGCACAGAACTTGCTGTCTAATCTTTGATCTACACTGTCCGAATTGGTAAGTTTTACATGGTTAAAATTGGCTATCAAATCGTAATATTTCGGTCTAAAATACGAGTTTTGGTTGTCAGTGTAATTTTCCATGTAGGGCTTCAAATCTTTACCACACAACAAAATATTAGACTTGCCTAAATTGAAAGCATTTGCAGACGACAAATTAAAGCTGACATAAAAGATGGAATTCGATAGACAGAAAACATTGTGGGAAAAGGAGAAAATGCTGGTTACCAGCATTTTCTCCTTTTCCCGAAATGTTTTCAAAATCCTTCTTCTGGGAGGTCTTTAAAATTTTGCGATAGTTTAGCAAAGGGGTTACGGTTTAAGAAGGAAAAGATTCGTAAGACTAATTCGTAATACATGATATACAAATATGTTCACCCCTACTAGAGTTTTAAAAAGAAAATTCCGCGGGATCATTACTAATTGATGCAAGCTTGCCTAATTTGTTAAAGGGACGTTACCTTAAAAAATAGGAATTCATGTAGAATACTTGAAGTACTTTGCTGTATAGCGCTAAAGGTGTTACACAAGTCGTTTTTGTCACTATTAAATAATGTCTAGTTGCCTGCATAGGAATTATGAAGAGTTGGCACCTCAACCGATTTGTTTTTTATATTACCTCATACACATTAATTGATGTTGCATGATGTTTAACGCCGTTTTCAACATTATTCCAGTTAAATCGCGGCGGCCAGTGCACCTATCCATGTTTTCCTGGAGTTTCTGTTACTAGTGCTCTGCTCAGTTTTCTTTCCAAGAATCTTGCTGCTTTCCTACATAACCATCGCACGACTATCATCAATCCTCGGAAAGAAATTGGCCGAGCCGGGGATCGAACCCACGACCCCCTGTTCTCAAGTTTTGTACGCTACTGACTGAACTACTGAGATTCGGCACGACCTCAAACACAACTGCCCTTGAAAATAATTCATTAAAAAAAGGCCTTTCCGGAAGTTAGACCGTGTTCCTTGGTGTGTTCACAGGCACAAAATACCCTCCAAAGAAATAAGAAACTTGCTCTCTGTTTCCAGAAAAATTATCATATAAACACTAGAAATACATTATAGACCTATTTTTCTATTGTCTCTGATAAAACAATGTAGCAGAATTGCTTGCTGTCAAATTTTCAAGCGGGACTACTTTTGATTCTTCCTAAGAAGGAGTTTGCAGTGGTAAGATACCTAAAATCGAACTCGAAATGATTTTGAAGTAGTTGTGCCTGTCTGCCTGATGATGAATGTATTCATGTTGTCGTATATCAGTTTTAAAAACTTTGTGACACGAGCACTCTTTAAACCATTCTGATAAAAAGGAATGTATATATAGGCTGATCCCTTACCATAGGATACACTGGACCGTATTTGATAGTTTGTTTCAACTCAATCTTGAATCCAAATACAAAACACTGACCATTGGATTTGGTGTGGTTGATAGTCTGTGCTGATCATATGGTTCGTCTTGGAATTCAGTACTAGCATATACAGATACAGTTTTTTTTATTTTTTAATTTAAAGACGTGCAATCTGATTGGCTGAAAAAGAGCCATCATTCCAATTAGATCGCTCGTTTTGTATTTAAGAAATACAGAAATGTATGGAATCGGCTTGTTTAATACCAACCTAAAACCCGTAAAAGGTCGATCTAGGTTGAGTAAAGAAACTGGAATAAATTAGACATTCCATAACGTGGCCGCAAAATCATATAAAACATCAAAAACAAAGGCGCCCTTGTACCATTATTTGCCAATACAAAATTTAATAACTACAGGTCCTTCGATCACCCCTTTACCCCCACAAAATGCTCCTGAAAATTTATGAACGTCATGCTCTACGAGAAAAGGTGGTTTAATGCAATTGCAAAAAGTATCAACCCAGGTCAGCCTGCGCAATTCGCGCAGGCTGACCTGGGTAGAAACTTTTTGCTTCCAATAAATTTTCTTTATGTCAGAGTTCGGTCGTATCCGATCAATCATTCCTTTCAGGGAAAAAATCTGGAACGTTTGCCTTTTGCTAGGTTTCGTTCAATATTTTGCACTTTTTTTTTCAGTGCTCAGGTGTCAATGCATCCCCTTGTTCAGCAGTGTAGTACCACCTAGTGCGAAAAAATTCGTTTAAGAGCAATTCACGGTTGGACTTTGTACATCATGTTTATGGATTGGCAAATCCTTCTTATCCGATTTTCCGAAAAAGTTTTATTTTAACCGAATGTTCTTTAGATATCTGTTAAGATGTACTTAAAAATAGACTCAGTATAACAAAGCTGCTTTTGGGGAAAAAAAGGGGAAAACTGCTTTTCTTTGTACTGAGCAGTTCCTCGACAAAATTTCTCCATATGTTGAGATATTTTGAAGTGTCACCGGGAACAAACGCAGAGGAAATGGGCGTCCTTGTCGTGAAAGGGGTTTACCCCGTTGAGTGCCGAAAACTGGGATCCACATTTCAGACAGTAGGAAACCCCGATTTGCTGCATTTTCTCCTTTTTCCCCCACGACGTTTTCTTGTCGTACATAGACCTGAAAATTTCCCCTTTAATTACTTTTGTCATCTGCAAATGCTCTCAATATGGATGAGTTTAAAATTTTTATTGTATGGTGAGGAGTTAAAGATAAGATAATGGTTCTAACTGATACTTTTGTGTCCAAACAAACATGACATTGATCTCAAATAAAGGACCCCCTGGAACGTTGTATGCGGATTTCTGTAATCTTTTAACGCTTTGCTCTTCTTAGTCGAATTCACCGGCATTTGCAGACGGTATAGATCAAGATCAGACTGCACAGAACGTGCAGTCTGATCTTTGATCCGTACCGTCCGCTAGTTTAGAGAAGCCAGAATAATAAAGTCTTTCTGAGTTACTGGGGATTTTACTTATTCACTGTTGACAGAGACTGACGTTACATTATTTGGTGCTGAAAGAGTTTAACGCTGTTTATCAGACGACAAAATTTTACATGTTCGTCTAAATTGAAAGCGCTTGCAGACGACAATATATTAAATATGTCTCAAATACGAGTAGATGGATTCGTCCTAGGAAAGGTAGAAAACACTGTAGGAAAATGAGAAAATGCTGGTTTTACCAGCATTTTCTCATTTTCCCAAAGTGTTTTTAAGATAATTCTATCACAGGTAGTAGAATGTTTGAGAAAGGGTTACGCGCTTTTTGTGTCCCTTCCATCAATTTATATACAAAGTTTTATTGTTCTTTGTTGAACTACTCTGTATATTATATAGCTTACAACACGCGAAAAGGGGCATTCGGACATTTGCGTAAAGTGTCGTCTCGGATCAGCCTGCGCTGTCCGCGCAGGCTAATCCGAGACGACACTTTCCGACGACTTTAGATTTTTGTACAACAGCAGACTAGCGCAAAACAGAAAATTGCATAAAAACGGCAAGTGCCTCTTCAGATTATCCTGCACGGAGTGCGCATGCTGATACAAGACGAAACTTTTTGCAAATATCTAAATGGCCCATTTGGCGTGTTGGAAGCCTTACTGCTTTGAACTTCATGAGTCAGGAATTTTACCGTCTTTTCTTTATTGTGAACAATATGCAACGTTATGAGTGATTTAGATATTTCCTTTTTTTTGCAATCAACGCCGATTTTTAACTACCAGCACACTTTTCCATTCTTGCTAATGTTTTCTGTACGCATAGCAAGCATTGTATATGCTCTCGAGTTTCGTATATAGACAAAGTCAGCACAATTTTTTCATGGTAAGAGAAGAATTAATTTTGTCGCAATGAACTTCATTATTTAGACTTAGCCGGTATTCAAACTCATAACCTAAGGATAAATGGTACTGCTGGTTTGCCTTGTCATTTGTAGAACTCGGATTTTTGTAAAAGAATAATGTCTTGTAAGGAAATATTTGTGGATCCGTCTTCACCAGCCATTCTTAAGAACGTTCTTTGTCCTGTTCTTCAAGATTTCCTGACTGAGAAAGTAACAGAACTTCTGATTGGCTAAACCAAATGGTTTAGCCAATCAGAAGTTCTGTTACTTTCACTTTGACAAAAATTTGAAAAATAAGACTCAGAATGTATTGAGAATGGTTGGTGATTACAGACCTTAGTGTCCTTTTGATTGGTTATATATGGTGTTTAGCGCCGTTTTCAACATTATTTCAGTTATATCGCGGCTACTAGTGCACCTCTCCATGCTTTCCTGGTGTCTCTTGGTGTCGTTTTGAAGAACAGTAAAAATGATGGGTTGTTTGTGAAAGGGGTATCGGATTTGAAACCCTTTGGCTGCTTGGCAAGACTCACTGACCTTTTGCGGACTGTGTAGATCAAGACGGAACCGTGCAGTGTGATCTTGGGTTGAATTTGAAATAGCATCATTTTGCTTCTTACGATCGGCTTGAAAGTTTCATTTATCTGTTTAGCGGGATAAGGGTTAAATTTAGAATATAATCGAGTATGAAATAAGATCTTAATCTAATTTAAAATTCTTAAATATCGATATCACTTCTCTTTCTGTCTTGCGCCCCCATTTGAATTTTAGGCTATATTACGTGAGAAAAAAAGAGAGTATCAAAACGTTCTTACTGTTTTGGGGGTCCAAATTTGTGATGTTACCCTCTAAGATTTAATGATAATTCTTAATCAAGTAAAATTTGAATCTTTTAAGCTACTTGCCTATATACAAGTAGGTGTTATTCCTGTCTGGTTGCCTTTGCACATAGTATAGACTGTGATCAGGTAGTACGTCTGTAAAAATGATCTTAGTCTATACTTTTTCTAAAGAATTGTACATATTCAGAGACTCTCATCGCATTTTTGACACTTATGCACCATTTTTGCCCTAGAATTTTCTCTTAAAAATCACGTGCAGTCGAGCTTTTGATAGGTTTAGAGAAAAGCAAAATCAATGCTGGTAATCAGCATCTTCTTGTTTTCTCAAATAATTTATTTTCCGTTACAAGGACAAACTCCACCGTTTGACTTGCAATTATAACCTGCAAATGCTACCATTTTGAGTTCTATCAAAATTTTGTCCTCAGTTAACTCCTAAGCAAACTATAAAATTTTAAATCGGTCTAAATTGAAAGCATTTGCAGACCACATGTTGAATATTGCTGTAAAGGTCAGATTTGTCTGGATAGGATAGGAAACATTGTGGGAAAAGGAGAAAATGCTGGTAACCAGCATTTTCTCCTTTTCCCACAATGTTTTCAAAAGACTTTTTTTCCGGCCAAGGTCGTCAAAAGTCGGTATTGTTTGTAAAAGAGTTAAGTACCCTCAAGGATGTTGTTGTTGATCGGTCTAGCAAAAGAAAAAAAATTCCAATCTTTAAGTTGGTCCTGAAAACAATGCTGCTTCCACACGACCGATGGCGATAAGGACCGGTAGATTGACAGCTCTTTGGGGTTTTTTTAGGTCATTACATTACATTTCATATCAATCAGATCAGTTGTATCTGTATTTTTTTATCAAATCGACAATCTTCAGCACTATTTTGGAAACTTACCAAGAAAATTGAAGAGGTGATCTGCGTGCTATTCCATCGCCCTCCCTCACCCCCGCGCCCCCCCCCCCCCCCCCACCCGCCCATCTTTCCTCGGCTGGTCCCTCTCTTCGTCCATCCTACAAAATACTGTCTCAGCCTTTTTGAGATTATATATGAAACAAAATGAAGATTTGAAATGTTATTATTGAAATCAGGAAAGACATCAAATTTCTAAAAATAGCGACTTAGAGGTTGTTATGCAGAACCGAATAGAACAAGAAACTCTGTTTTTATCCATTATCTCCCGCTAGATGGCATTGTATACAGATACACATCTATCTAATTTGGGCATCCTGGGTACAGAACCGGACTACTTTTCTATGCGACAACCGTTACTTTGAATTTGAAACTAAAATAAACGTTACTCAATAAAACCCTGCCTGGTGCGATTCATTCAACAATGATCAGCTAGCATGTAACCTATACACAGGCCATTTGGAGTGCAACACACGAAAAGGGTCATTCGGACATTTGCGTAAAGTGTCGTCTCGGATCAGCGTATGCAGTCCGCACAGGCTAATCCGAAACGACACTTTCCGATTTTATGTGATTTTCTGTTTTACACAAGTCTACTGTAGCACAAAATCTAATGTAGTCGTAAAGTGCCGTCTCGGATTAGCCTGCGCAGTCCGCGCAGGCTAATCCGGGACGACACTTTACGCAAATGTCCGAATGCACCTTTTCGCGTGTTGCACTCCATTTATTAAAACAGCCCGTACAGGTTTTTGGGTAAATTAGCTAAAAGCTTCGTTATAAGCCCTACTTTTCCCAGGTATACAAAGGGGTGGGTGATTCGTCATAGCAGACAGATCGAATTTTCGAAGAAAATGACATGCGCAGACAACGAATCTACCACAGGGAAAATGGTGCAAAGTCCCAGCAACTAGCTCTTTCGTACAGTTTACGTCAGTATATAGCGAAATTGTCTCACGGTAAAACGAAGTCAAAACGGGTGAGTCACGTCACTTTCATAGCGCAGTTGCCTCGGTGCAAACGAGGGGCTCCGCCTTATGAATTTATTTACGATGGAATTTTAATAGCCATTGTAGCCGAAGTTATTAGTCACATTTCACCTCCACTCTTTGAAACAGAGGAAATCGAGACATTTTTAAATCCCTTTGTATCTCTGTGACCGTTTTATGACGTAACTTATCGAGAAAAATGGCTGACATGTGAAAACGAGGTCACCTGGGGATGAATAGTAAACATGTATATTTCACCAAAAGATATTTCGCGTGTGTTTTTTTTTTTTCATATTTACTTTGAGATTTTTAAGACTTGACAAGCTTTGACGATTCTGAGGCCGAAGGCTTTCGAAAACATTGCGGGAAAACAAAAATACGCAAGAGGAAAATATTATCTTCTGAAATTCAGAAAGCTTGAGAGCGGACGGAATAGGTCAAAGATTAGACTGCACATTTTGTGCAGTCTGATTTTGATCTATGCCGTCTGCGAAAGTCTATATTTTCCACTGTGGTTCTAAAAATAGTTTAACCCTTTACCAAACGACAAAATTTTAGACCAGTCCAAAGTGAAAGAACTTGCAGATGACAAAATAAAAGTAACTCAAAAGTTGAAATTTGTTTCCAGCAGGGTAGAAAACATTGTGGGAAAAGGAGAAAATGCTGGTTACCAGCATTTTCTCCTTTTCCCACAATGTTTTCAAAAGGCTCCGATTCCTGAAACGTAAAAACCAGGGGTTGTTTGGGAAAGGGTTAATATTAAAAAATGTCGTTACTAAATCTGTATGCATATTATTTTGCTTTTGCCATGTCAATATTTTGACTTGGTGTTAAATTGGGCTTTACTTAATTTCATGTAGGTTATATGTACCGATTAACCCTTTACCAAACAATCCTCGGAGATAGATGCCTTTTGAAAACATTTTGGAAAAAGGAGAAAATGCCTGTTACTAGCATTTTCCCATTTTCCCACAGTGTTTTCTACTCTGCTGGAAACAAATTTTAATTAAAATTTTGTCGATTGATAAAGAGTTGACGATTGGAACTCTAGTAAATTCTATTTTTTTTTGTTATAACCGTTTATCACACAATCTCGCCCGCTAAAACTTTGAGAAAGACTTTGAAAACATTGTGAGAAAAGGAGAAAATCCTGGTAATCAGCATTTTCTCTTTTCCAACAGTTTCAATGACACTTTTCACAATTTTAGCCACATTTAATGTGTTGCCGGTGTAATGCAGAGAAATGACCCTCCTCTACAAAATGACCTGGGTCATTATTCTACATAAAGAAATGACCCCAGAAGTCATTTTACTAATTAGAGGAATGGCCCGGATCATTATTCTACGTAGAGAAATGATCCTCTGGGGTCATTTCTAAACGTAGAATAACGACCCGGGTCATTCCTCTACGTAGTAAAATGACCCATGGGTCATTTCTCTACGTACATAAATGACCCATGGGTCAATTTGTAGGGGAGGGTCATTTCTCCGCATTACACCTGCGGATGCTTTGGATTTGGACAAATTTCAAATTTGTATGGTACAGCATTAAGAGAGAAAAATAAAGATAAGATTCTAAAACTTTGCTATCAACGTTCGATTAGGGATTAAACTCGTCCGGCTTAAATCTCACCACATATATACACACGGGCAATGGCCCTGAAGTATTTGTAGGAAGAATTAACCCTTTCCCAAACAGCAAATTTTGGACCAGACCAAATTGAAAGCATTTTGCAAATGACAAATTAACAGTTGATAAAAAGATGATTTTTCTACATTGTAGGGTAGAAAACATTGTGGGAAAAGGAGAAAATGCTGGTTACCAGCATTTTCTCCTTTTCCCACAATGTTTTCAAAAGGCTCCTGTTTCTGACCTGTAAAAACCAGGGATTGTTTGGGAAAGGGTTAAAGAAAGTTTCAATGCGGTTTTCAAAAAGGAAACGAGATACCAGTTTGCATGAATGAGCTTTTTGAGGTCACATCAAAACGCAGAAGAATTAGTGCCTCTGACAAAACCATAATGACGAATCAATTTTACCATCCTTTGTGTTATTTGTCCCTGAACAACCGACTGAATTCCAAGGTAGAAAGGTCCTTTGACATGCAGAAAGTTGACAGATAATGGAAAGTTTTAGACCCAGCTCAGCCTGCATTGATTGCGCATGCTGACACGAGTCGATACGTTTTAGTTTTTAAATATATTTATATCGACTAAGAAATAAGTAATCACTACTTTTTACTAATCTCTCTTGATTCTGCTTCCTGGGAACTACCCTAGTACTCGTGCCGAATGTATGGGCAAATGTTGACATCCGCTTATGAGTATCGGACTCGGGACCGTATAGTTACGAGGACGAAGTTCTACCTCGCTATCATGAACACCACGACGCTTTTTCTGCAGATGCATTAAGCCCCCTTTTCACAAAGTATAGCTCATTTATAATGGGTTAACACTGCGGTATTTGTATAGTCGGTGCAGATAAAATCTAAATGATTATCAAAATTAAGTATTATTAAAACACGGCAAAAATATTGACCTAATTTGTTCAAAACAACATTTGTAATTTCTTTCTTTGTTAATCATGCGAATTATTTTAAACTCTGAAGCTACTAAGCGCGACTCCCTGACCCTTTGCGGACAGTGTAGATCAAGATCAGACTGCACAGAACGTGCAGTCTGATCTTGGATCTACACTGTCCTATAGGGAGATATTTTTCTCCAAAAAATTAAGTCTTAAATAATATTATTCGGATTTTTCTATTATCGACTGGAAAAATTTATTTAACAGGATGAGGGCGTGTGTGGTAAGCTTCAGCCATTTCACTGTGCATGGAGACTTTTAATGACTCTTATAGAAATGAAGATCAGACTGCATAGAAGATGCAATCTGATCTTGAATTTCACTCTAACCCAAACTAACTGCAACCAGATGGTTGGTTAATTGATTGACTGCTTGATGCCTTGATGGAATGACTCCTTGATGGATGGATGGATGGATGGATGGATGGATGGATGGATGGATGGATACCGCTTTCAATATTAGTTCATTCATATCAAGACAGCAGATCACATATTCATGTATACCCTGAGTTACCCCAGTACCAGGGGAGGGCTTTGAAGTGTCTTGCCAAAGGACACTCCTACGACAAAACCCGATGTCTCAAATGAGGCCTTCACTTTACCACTGAGTCACGTCAGGACTTCAGTAGCCCTTTGAATGCATAGATCAAGATCAGATTTAACAGAAGGTGCAGTCTGATACTTAAATTGATGTTCAGGGAATCTTTTCTAATGCTAGAATGGCGCCTTACATAGCTTTTGCAAACATGCTAGATCAAGCCTCAGACTGCACGAAACGTGATCTTATTATAGAACTGAATCCGATGATGTAAAGGAACATTAGGCTATTTGGAAGTGCAGGCCGGTCCTTATCTATCCTCTTCAAAATAAAAATTTTAGCGATACATCACAACAGATAATCATTTTATTGCCTTTTCTATAAATTTATAAGGGCACTATATGGCCGTCGCAAAAGCAATGCTGTGAATTACGTTGAAGTGGATTGTTCTTAAGCAAATTAAGATCTAATCATAAAAACACTTAAACACGAATTACCAATAAAAACTCTTGATTATTCGGTAACAAATTATATTGTATATTGAAGGGCCACTCATTGGATTAGCGATTAATGCGAAATTTTGCTTTCTTGAGAATTCGATAGAACTTTGTTACTTGGTGCCCAGTATATGCTACCATGCCAGTGCATGCTACTATGTAACTGAAGTAGAAATTGAAAACCATGAAATCACGCCCCTACCCCCAAAAATATTAAGTTTCGAGAAAAACTGAAAATTTCGAATAAATTTTACTGTCTATAATTTGACATCATTTCTCTTGAATTTGAATTAATAGGGACCCCATATTCTCAAACCCCCGACTTTTAATGACCCTCAAGGAGAAAGCTTTGGAAAAAAAATGTAGAAAAAGGATAAACTACAGGAAACCAGCATTTTCTCTTGTTTCTATAATGTTTTCTACCCTTTCCAGAACAATTCTTATTCATGTGCCACATTCAGTTTGTCGTACGAGTGTAAATGCTTTCAATTTTGGCAGGTCTAAAGTTTTGCATTTGGTACAGAAATAAACTGCTCATTGAGTCATATTCTAGAGTAACGTATCTTCTGATTGGCTGAATCCAGCATTCTGTCTAGCCAATCAGAAATTGTGTTACTTCAAGTTTAAAAATGTACCGTATGTGCACCGGTATTTTGACTTGGAGCCATTTTAACCGGGTAAAATCCATGTCTTATAACAAGATTCTGATTGGATGAATAATTCTGTCTAGCCAATTAGAAACTGTGTTACTTGGAAATTCAGAGATGTCTGTTTGTGTAGCGGTATTTCGATTTTGGGCCATTTTAACAGAGGAAATCCGTAAATTCGCACAGCGGGTAAAGATTGAAGATTATACCCTCTATATTACGACCGCAAGTAAAGACCTTGTTATCTGAAGTGTTTTATGGTCCCCTTTAAATAAGTACCCTCAACTAATTGTAGTTTTATCCCCGATAAAGGGCTTCCGGCGGTTTTTGACTTCTGATAAAGTCCCCGCTGAAATCGTCGACTCATGATTATTTGTAACTTTTCTAGGATTTTCAACCTTAAATATACCATCCTGTGTTTTAGCGATCCTGAAGAAGAACACTTTTGAAAACATTGAGCGAAAAGAAGAAAATGCTGGAAAGCAGCATTTTCTTCTTTTCCCACAATGTTTTCTACCCTTTCAAATATCATTTATATAACCGCCATTTGCGTCATATTAAAGATGTCGTCTGTACTTGTTTTCAATTCAAACTGGTCTAAAATTCTGTAGTTTTGTTATTTTCAGTCTGGAATTTAAAAAAAGGCCCCATTATTGCAATATAAGGCTGTGTTATGGTGCTGCGAATAAAATAGTTCCGTGAAGTGCTATGAAGTTAAAAAAAAGTAGTTCCAAAATGTGTCATAAAGTTCTGGATAAAATAGTTCCCAGATCAGGCTGAACGTATTATATAGCCTACATCTTGATGCACACTATCTGTAAAATAAAATAAAATTTGTGCTAAGCGTTCTAATGGTTAAATACCAACGAAATCGAAATGATCACACGTCCTTAAATAAAAAAAAAAATATACGCGTGCATTACATTTTTGACAACCAAATTACCCCCATTATTTCATGGCAACAAGTAGTACATTCATTTCTTTTCAACAGCCATTCATGAAAATTAATGTACATAACAACGACTTGATTGAGTTCGTGTCAGGCAAACGAAAGGAGAAAAACATATATATAGAAGAAAGAAAAAACGCTTCTAAATGGAGTAAAATTGACAAAAAGATAAAGAAAAATAGACTAGCGACTTGAAAGCGTTCATTAAAACACATTAACGTTGGGCAGGCATAACCCCACAGATAATATACACACATTATAATCGCTCATCTAATAAGGCCCAAGGTTTTAATCTTTAACTGGATAATCCCATGTTTTGATGACTTTGAGGAAGAGATAGGTTTTTGAAAACATTGTGGGAAAAGGAGAAAATGCTGGTAACTAGCATTTTCTCCTTTTCTCTCAATGTTTTCTAGCCTATCCAAGACGTAAATCATTAATTGAACTGCTTAGTTTATCATTTGCAAAAGTTTTCAGTTTCGTCTTTTCCAAAATTTTGTGATTGGTAAAGGGTTAATACTTTATGAGATCGTTCCTGCTTTTTTCGACTGTGAAGAAGAGAATGGTTTTTTTTAAAAACATTGTGGGAAAAGGAGAAAATGCTGGTAACCAGCATTTTCTCCTTTTCCCTCAATGTTTTTAAGCCTATCCAAGACAGAAACCATCATTTTTTGAGCTGCTTTAATCTAACGTTTGCAAAAGCATTCAGTTTCGTCTTGTCCAAAATTTGGTTGATGGTAACGGGTTTAATCCTTTATGAGATAATCTCAGGTTTTTTCGTCAATTAGGAAGAGGACGGTCTTAAAAACCTTGTGGGGAAAAAAAAGGAAATGCTGGTAACCAGCTTTTTCTCTTTTTTTTTTTTCAACATTTTTTCGACCCTTTTCAAAAAAATTCCCAGATTTTAGACAATTCTAATTTGTTACATGCTAATGCTTTCAATGTTGACGATTCTAAAATTCGGTCGTCTTCTAAGGAGATATAATTGTGTTATGTTGTGTGTTGTGTTCGAATATTCGATTATTAGGTATATATCATAATAATGTTGATAGTAAAACGGCGTGAAAAATATTGCCTTTCAGGGAAAAAAGAAAAATCATATGGAAAAGTTTCGCATGGCAACGATTAATTCAATAGTATAATAAAGATCACAAAGAAAAATGATTTAGAATTGTTATTAATGATGTATATTTTTGACAAAGGTATAAACGCGTAATTGTGGTTGATTTCTGTCAAGATAAATGAATGAAATAGAAAAATGGCAACAGGCCCGATTTGTGTTGATCTTTTTCATCATTTATTATATGGCTTGCAACACGCGAAAAGGGACATTGGGACATTTGCGTAAAGTGTCGTCTCGGATCAGCCTGCGCAGTCCGCGCAGGTTGATCCGACACGGCACTTTACGACTACCTTGGATTTTGTGCCACTAAGTAGACATGCAAAAAAAAAAAAGCAAATTACATAAAAAGTGAAAGTGTCGTTTCGGATTACCCTTCGGGGAGTGCGCAGATTAATCCAAGACGACATTTTATATATATACGCAACTGCTCGAATTCCCCTTTTCGCGTGTTGCAGGCCATATTATGTACTTATTGGCTTCATGTATTTTATAGCCGTCAATGAGTTCAGGCTGGTGAACCAAAAACCATAGTACCATATATGAAACAAAAATTTACAGAATTGAGTTTGCAAACATTTCTCAGAACTATGGAAATGCATATGAATGGAGGAAAATAACCGGAAATGAAGATGCTATCTGATGGTAAAATAAAGGATTATCAACTGGTTTTATGTAATATTAAGAACCTGTCACTAGAATAGTGTGTGATGTGGTTGAAAAATGAGCCCAAAGGACGAGTTTACTAACCGCATCAAACCCGATTCGAATGGCAGATATTTAACCCTTTCCCAAACAAGCCCTAGTTTTTACGTGTCTACAGTAAAAGTCTTTTGAAAACACTGTGGGAAAAGGAGAAATTGCTCGTAACGAGCAATTTCTCCTTTTCCCCTAGTGTTTTCTACCCTCTTTGAGGACTTTCTGCCATTTTGTCGAAATCTAAAATTGTCGTCTGCGAACTCTTTTGGTTTGGAAGAGTCCAAAATGTGTCGTTTGGGAAAGGTTTAAAAGCACTCTCAATCAGTGGATTATTGTTGGTTGGTTGGTTGTATTGGGGTTTAACGCCACTTCAACAGCTAAGGTCATATCATGGCGTAGATTATTGTATTTACTGTATTCCCAATTCACCCTATTTCATTCTAATAATCATCAAGTATTGTACAATATGAGCAATATAGGGAAAAAAAGTAGTTCCGGCAAACGTTCTAAAACTATATCGTCACCAGTGATGATATCATAAATATCGTCACTATTGTTGTTATTCACTATAAAATACCAATAATTCACTGATAGGAATAGGGTAGAAAGAGGTAAGAAAAAAATGTTAAGAGGTGATTTCTTTTTTTGTTTAATGCTGACAGTCATATTTCACAGTTTTGTCGATTCTCCATTTGTCGTTTTCTATGCAAGATCCCCCCCAAACATGTCTATACAAAGAAAAGGGATTATCTTTTTTCGCGGAACTATAAACACATCTTTTTTACGTGTCATGTTACATCAAATTTATCCATATGGAAGCCACTCGGGGACAAAAATACAGGCTAGGAACGTACGTATAATCGGTATTTCTCGTTTAAACAAAAAGGTAGTAATAATAATATAGAATGATTATGAAATTTGCTGTCTGATTACACATGAAACATTGCGACCTATTTTATTTATATGAATCATGCTTTATTAAAAGGGGGCTTAATGTATTTGCAAAAAGTTTCGGCCCATGTCAGCC
The DNA here is from genome assembly GCA_943736015.1 of Tridacna crocea. Lineage (NCBI taxonomy): Eukaryota > Metazoa > Mollusca > Bivalvia > Cardiida > Cardiidae > Tridacna > Tridacna crocea. The sequence continues at coordinate 2,664,168 of OX031063.1, forward strand.
TGCGCATTTCGCGCAGGCTGACATGGGCCGAAACTTTTTGCCATTGGACAAAATTTCAAGATTGCTCAAAACAGAAAGCTCCTACGTCTCATTCTGAAGAGGAAGAATTTGATGGTGTCATACCTCATACCTCATACAATTATACATTACACAAAATAGCAAAAACGATCAAGTTCAATTCAGTGTTGTGTCGTCGAAGATCAATTTGGTGGTCTATTACTTAAAAAAAAAAAAAACATTATTCAAACGGTGAGAATGATAACGGAAAATTTTTTGAACGTTAAAAAATTACTTCAAAGTAAATTACATGAGTAATTGCAGATATAAAGACGTTTTATTGAAGATAAATGCATATATGCATACTTGAAAGACTTTGAATGAGCAAACAGACATGTAGCAAAATGGTTTCCCAACCCTGTGCCTCGTCGACGTGGTGAAATTTTGATTATTTGTTTCTTTGATGGTGTAAATATGTCTGTTAATTCGAAAAGAACCACCGGTGTAATGCAGAGAAATGACCCCCCTTACAAAATGACCCATGGGTCATTTCACTACGTAGAGGAATGACCCGGGTCATTGCTCTACGTAGTGAAATGACCCATTGTTCATTTTGTAGAGGAGGGTTATTTCTCTACATTACAGGTGAAGACGAGACCATGGCATTTAATCGAAGGATCCTCACACAAAGTTGCAGCCTATGACCATTACAGAATTTTTGTATACTAATGGAAATCTGCCGCTGCAGGTGGTGTTGTGTTTACACCGGAAGTATATGACGCATTACTGTTAACAGACTGTATTTCCGCAATTAAGAAAAAAGTAGGTCCATAACGTCGACCGGAAAATTCGGTAATTCTCTTAAATTTTGGACAATTTTCTGCTACAAGAGGTGTGAATACGTATAGTTTTAAAAGGTAATACAAAAGCCGGATCTTGTTCGGGATGGCGGGAATGGGATTTACATTTTCGGTTTAATTTTTGAACTTGTTTCCAACCTGCATATTTTAGACATGTTGAAACTCGAAGCATTTTTTGAGGTGGTTTTCCTTACAACAAAAGGATGGGTTTTTTTCTTTTCGGTTTTAAGTCTATACTAAGATACGAAAATTTAAGGACTTGTCGATGTTGTAAGCATTTTCAAATGGTTTTTCCCTATTTTACAATGGTGTTTTTGAAACTGTCAGCTACAAACTTGTTTCAGCATGTCAATAAGCCTACCCTTTACTAAAACATTTCGTGTTAACAACCCCGTACGAAAAGGCTTTTCAAAACATTGTGGGAAAAGGAGAAAATGCTGGTAACCAGCATTTTCTCCTTTTCCCACATTGTTTTCTATCCTGTCAGATACAATTTCCTTCAGTTGAGTCACATTTTATTTTGTCGTCTGCAAAAGCGTTCAAAATGGACGAGAGTAACATTTTGTCGTATTGTAAAGAGTAAGTTTCATATGATACCAGCTTTTTTGTAAGTTTTATATTACGTGTCCTTGTGATATCAAATAATTTTTAAACTTTTTCACTTCATCCAAGTAAATTCCCCCCTTTTTTAAGTCTAAAAATAGATTTCAAATGCAATTTGCAGAACATTTTGGAAGTTTGGCTTCCGGCAGAAGATGCAGTAGCTATCTGATCTTGTCTATCTAATCTATGCAAAAGCTGTGTGGCGGTCGCCATGGTTTCTGACAGAGGTCACAATTGAATAAAATTAAAACCGACTTTTATAAAATGCACACGTGCGATCGCAGACACGTGGGGTAGTTTATATTTGCTCTAGATATGCAACAGTGCACTACATAGCAATTGAGAGATCGTGGCGTCAAGTCTAGTTGGGTTAGTGAGTAACAGGACTTCAGATCTAAGGGTGGCTGGTGTGATTCTTCAATTCGGCCAATCGTTTTCGAGGATTTTATGACCATATTAAGAAGAAATAAGAGTTCGCCCCTTTAAGAGCAATTAAATCCTTACATTAAAAAATATGAATGTGCCCTGTTTACCGTTTACCACACAATCCCGACTTTAACGACCCTGGGAAGGAGGCTTGTTGAAAACATTGAGCGAAAAGGAGAAAATGCTGATAACCAGCATTTTCTCCTTTTCCCCACAATATTTTCTACCCTTCCTAAACCAAATTTTCACTTTTCAGTCACGTTTATTTAGTCTTCTGCAAATGCTTTCAATTTGGACAAGTCTTAAATTTTGTCGTTTGGTAAAGAGTAATTTTGAAGAAAACCAACGTTTCCAGCTGATAGGAATTAGTTAATATTGAAGAAAAACCAAAATCTCCACAAGGTAGATTGATAGTAGATAAATTGGCCTGTATAATTCAGCCATGTAACTATATCAAAATGCTCATCTGTACAAAGAAAGGAAGACTGCGTTTTCTATTACCGATACTCCTTACCAAACGATTCTAAGGTGTGTGGCATCCGTGGTTTTGAGGTAGACCGTCGGCCTCGCAACCAAAAAGTACCGAGTTCGGTACCCGGGGAGGGGTGTCAACTTTGGGTTCCTCATTGGCCCAGACATCGGCGCTAGTACTTGTGTAGTTCCCATGAAAGCAGACTTGAGAGAGGTTAGTATAAGTTTTAAGAACTTGTCTCTCGATCGATGTAAAACAAATACGTTTTATGATTTTCAGACCATATGCTTTTGAAAACGTTGTGAGAAAAGGAGAAATGCTGGTTATCAGCATTTTCTCCTTTTCCTACAATGTTTTCTAACTTTCTTTTATCTTAAGTCACGTTTTTTGTTGTTAAAGGCAAACCCCGTGATATGAGCAAAATTTAAATTGCCGTCTGCAAGTAGTTTCAATTTGGACAAATTTGAAATTACATCGACAGTTATACAGAGGTAACTATCCTCCAACCTGATTGAGTATTTCACACGATGACTGCAGCTTTTTTTCTCCTCTTTACGTGTAAGATTTATAGTTTTATTCGCTACCTCCTCTTACAAATTTAAAGCAGGCGGTCTTTTGAAATGCATTGTGGAAAAGCGGGAACGATAATGCGTTATGATGAATGAGTAAATTTGAAGCATGGCGATTGAAACATACGTACATGTGAGGCAAGCTCTGGGAAAAGGGGGCTTAATGCTTCTGCAAAAAGTATCGACCCATGTCAGCCTGCACAATCCGCGCAGGCTGACATGGGCCTAAAGTTTTTGCCATTGGACAAAATTTCAAGATTGCTTAACCCTTTCCCAAACGGCACATTTTGGACCAGACCAAATTCAAAGCATTTTCCAGATAACAAATTAACAGTTGTTAAAAAGATGTTTTTTCTATATGATCGGGTAGAAAACATTGTGGGAAAAGGAGAAAATGCTGGTTACCAGCATTTTCTCCTTTTCCCACAATGTTTTCAAACGTCTTTTATTCCTGACCCGTAAAAACCAGGGATTGTTTGGGAAAGGGTTAAAACAGAAGGTAGGCTGACATGGGCCGAAACTTTTTGCCATCGGACAAAATTTCAAGATTGCTCAAATCAGAAGGCAGGCTGACATGGGCCGAAACTTTTCTGCCTATTGATCAATTTTCTGCATGTCAAAGGAGGAGTCTACCTCATGATTCGGTAGGTTGTGAGACTAAATGATTTTCCTGGATCCATGATTATGGCTGACTTGTTTGGTATTGTGCATCGCATACATTAAGATCCTTTTTGTCAAAGCATGGCTTACATAATAGGCATAGGAAGGTGTGTTCAGTGTGGAGGGACCAGACTGTTTGAAGGGTTTTTTTTTTTTTCATTGGAAAAAAATTATTATTATAAGTATTAAAACATAGAAATCAGGCCTGTTTAAAGCTCCAGATTTCTCTAAACTGCTGATCCTAGCTCACTGAATCGTGCCAGGTATGGTTTTATTGTGTAAACGTTTTAGTTTGAAATTCAAAGTAACGGATGTCGCGTAGAAAAGTAGTCCGGTTCTGTACCCAGAATGCCCAAGTTAGATAGATGTGTATTTGTAGAATGCCATCTAGCGGGAGATAATGGTGCAGGGGACACTGTGCGAAACACACGGAGAAAATGGGTGTGAACGAGGGTGAAGAGTTGAGAGCCCAGTTGTGGTGACTAATCTAGAATGATATAAGCAAAATCTTTTCGCCCAAAAACCCCCGATGTCTTTTCATCTCAATCGTAAATGAGATGCAGAGAGATCTGCTTGATTAACCCTTAACTCTTTTCTCTAAACGATAAAATTTTAGACTTCGACGTTTGCAATTGAAAGCATTGGCAAACAACAAATTGTATGTGGTTTAAGTTGTTAAGTTTGTACTCTGATAGGGTAGAAAACATTGTGGGAAAAAGGAGAAAATGCTGGTTTACCAGCATTTTCTTCTTTTTCCCACAATGTTTTCTAAAAGTTTCTTCTTCAAGGTTATTAAAACTTTGAATTAAGTTGTAAAGGGTAAATCTGCTGAATAGATATGAAACTTTCAAAGTTGATAGTTAAAACCAAAATTTTTCGACTTCAAATTCATTTTTAGAGAAAAATATCCCATTATCGGACGGTGCAGATCTAAGATCAGACTGCACGTTCTGTGCAGTCTGATCTTGATCTACACAGTCCGCAAAAGGTTTATGAATTGTACTTGACAGACTAAAGGTCGAGCTCTTCGCTTCATGTTAGACGTATACGTCGTGTATTGACGGATCGACCACAGATTACAATTGTAAACATTATGGCAAGAAGAGACAGTGCTCTTTTCGAGCGCATCTTTTTTGACACTATATTTCTTCCACTCATTGTTTATCAGCTATTTCTTACAATGATTTCTCAAATTTCCTTTGCAGGTTATGATTAAAATATTTCTGAGCGACTTCTGTTCTTATCCAAAATAGCTTCTTGCCAGCATCTAAAATCTATACCAAACGACAATATTTTAGGCTTGTCCAAATCGAAAGCATTTGCAGACGACAAAATAAAAGTGACTGAAAATTTGAAATTTGTTTTGTGAGGGGTAGAAAACATTGTGGGAAAAGTAGAAAATGCTGGTTACCAGCATTTTCTCCTTTTCCCACAATGTTTTCTTAAGACTTTTTTCTCAAGGTCGTCAAAAGCAGGAATATTGTGGCAATGGGTTAAACACCCTTTCTTTGGGTATAAATTGATCTTACTTCTTAAGCTTTTAAACCGGAAGTAGGCGATCAAGTTTTACTGTCTGTCTCGCAATGGTGATGTGCATTATCTAATGGATGGGGCGTGAAATAAACAGTTCTTGTACGAGGCTAGTCGTTTTGTGACAGACTTTTTCCAAAAGCCCTAAATTTGAACAGAATCGAAGAGAACTCAGTTTCTGATTTAGTATAACAAATATTTCTTTTTCACTTCTTATCAAAACGATACTTTGTGACAAATATCTTCCAAAAGCCCTAGATTTGAACAGAATCGATGAGAATTCAGTTTCTGATTTAGTATAACAAATATTTCTTTTTCACTTGTTGTTAAAACGATTCTTTTATGATAAATTCCTTCCAAAAGCCCTAAATTTGAACAGAACCGAAGAGAACTCAGTTTCTGATTTAGTGTAACAAATATTTCTTTTTCACTTGTTGTTAAAACGATTCCTTTGTGACAAATTTCTTCCAAAAGTCCTAAATTTGAATAGAACCGAAGATAACTCAGTTTCTGATTTAGTGTAACAAATATTTCTTTTTCTTTTGTTGTTAAAACGATACTTTGTGACAAATTTCTCCCAAAAGTCCTAAATTTGAACAGAACCAAAGAGAACTCAATTTCTGATTTGGTATAACAAATATTTCTTTTTCACTTGTTGGTAAAAGGATTCTTTTGTGACAAATTTCTTCCAAAAGCCCTAATTTTGAACAGAACCAAAGAGAACTCAGTTTCTGATTTAGTATAACAAATATTTCTTTTTTCACTTGTCGTTAAAACGATACTTTGTGACAAATGTCTTCCAAAAGCCCTAAATTTGAACAGAATCGAAGATAATTCAGTTTCTGATTTAGTATAACAAATATTTCCTTTTCATATGTTGGTAAAACGATTCTGAACGGTATAGTATGGAAAAGAGCATTGAATATAAAACTTAGTTTATCATGAACTTTATCAACTTAGGTACTGTGACTATATTAGCGATTGACCGAGGAAAACTTGATTTCCGAAATGTGATTAAACATTGCCAGAACGGTGCCAAGTTTTAACGATCGTAGAAAAAAATGCCTTTTGAAAATATTTGTTTGAAAAGAGGAATTCTCGTTAACCAACATTTTATCCTCTACTTATAACGTTTTCACCAAATTAAAGAAAACTGTCGTCAAGAATAATATCTGACCCATCACAGAAAAAAGGACCATCTAGGAATTCTGTACATCAATTAGATGAAAACAGATCAACGATAGTGCAGGTCAGTTTAAGTTGATAATTACGAAAAATAGTTGTATCATAAGGGACAATGACCAATTTCCATTAAGAAAATGTCATACAAACGAAAAGTGTTAACCCTGGTCAGCCTGCGCAATTCGCGCAGTCTGACCAGGGTTGACACTTTTCGTAGTTCCCAGAAGGTCCCTTTTTGTGTGATGGGTCACATTATCCCATTACCACACAATCCCTACTTTTGACGCCCCTGAAAAAGATGCCTATAGAAAACACTGTGGGAAAAGGAGAAAATGCTGGTAACCAGCATTTTCTCCTTTTCCCACAGTGTTTTCTACCCTTCCCAGAACAAATTTCTATTTTTCAGTCACCTTTATTTTGTCGTCTGCAAGTGCTTTCAATTTGGACGAGTCTAAAATTTTTTCATGTGGTAATGAGTTATTCATCTGCATATACTTTCGTTTTTGGTAAAATTGAAACCTTTCATGCCAGGTAAAGAGTTAAAAATGTAATCTACAAATTTATCCTATTAAAAGTATGAAAAACATTTATGGAAAAGAGGAAAATAGACGGTGCATATACTCAAAAGAAGATAAGCATAGAGAATGATGGGAAGAAGATGAATATCTTTGTGGGGGACAATATTATAATCAAGTTTTTTTCACATCATGTATGTATCCTTACGCGCTTCAGCGGTCGCGTACAAACGGGACAAACCTCTCTGGTTTGGCGGTAATCCGTTTTCTCACCGGTGTTGTCTAAAAATAAACCCGCAAACGGCTGTCATATATCATCATTTTATTTCATTTTCCATAAATATGTTTATCTAACCCTTTTTCAAAAAAGTCGTAAACCAAAGATCCCGTGTTTGAAGGACCATATGAAAGAATGTCTTTAAATAACTTTGTTGGTAAAAGGGGAATGTTGGTAAAAGGGGAATGTTGGTAAAAGGGGAATGCTTTTTCTCAATTGCCAACATTGTTTACAATTCTTTGAAAGACTTATAGAGGATATTTGTTGTTTTTCTTTTCGGTTAAAGATCGAAATTTATTTCATCGAGTGAGCCCAGGGTTTACACATAACAACCATTCTTAAGAATATTCCAGGTATAATTGTGGACTTTGAAAGTAACACAACTTCTGTCTGGCTAAACTATTTTAGCCAATCTGCCATTGTGTTACTTGGTTTACACAGCTATGATGGCTGGTCAACACGGACCTCGGTTTACACAGCTATGTTTCGACCCAGAACTCTAATCACGAAGGTATTATTTTGGTCAACCGCACAGATGCAATAAAAGAAATATGCTGCAATAATTTGAAACAAGATTTGAATTTTAATGTCTAATATGTAGGTACAGCTGGACACATTTGCTTCAGTAGCATTTAAAATCGTTGTAACGGATCAAACCTTTTTTAATTGTAATAATGTTTTCTTTTTGCCCAGTTTTTTTTTTTATATATAAAACAATAACCATCGCTCCAGATGTCTTCAACGTAGGGAAGTCCAAACACTAAATGGGTTGATGGTCGACAGATTTAGGTGAGGCAATTTGACCCCAATTTTGGTAACCAGATTGTCGTAATTTTACACTGTAATCATACGACAATCGATGTCGTTCACCTCCAATTTGACTTACTTGTATCAAGCTGTAGATACGAGGTTTTCGAAGTAAACCGACGATATATCTGTCTACATTGCTGAATACGATTGGTGGTCTAGCAAAAGTTGGTTTAAGGTCTACGGCCCCTACCTTATCGGTAAATATCGACGTTTCCGTAAAGGCTATTCGGCCAGTCTCGGTAGCTTCCGTCTTCTAACCCATTACCACACAATCCCTACTTTTGACGCCCCTGAGAAAGAAACCTTTTGAAAACACTGAAAGAAAAGGAGAAAATGCTGGTACCCAGCATTTTCTTCTTTTCCCACAGTGTTTTCTACCCTTTCAATTTTTCAGTCACCTTTATTTTGTCGTCTGCAAATGCTTTCAATTTGAACCAGTCTAAAATTTTGTCGTGTGGTAAAGAGTTAAATAATGAAAGTTAGAGGCCGTAGGCTCACTGACTCATCGGTGAATATCGTGTAACATCGACGTTTTCATAAAAACTATTCGACCAATCTCGGTAGCTTCCGTCTAATAATATAAGAGTTAGGGGCCGTAGGCCTTAATGCATCTCTGTGATATATTATACCAAGCTAGTCAAGTTGTCATTAACGATCCATAAAAAGCGGTTTTGTCTCACAAGTGATCGAAATATATTATAGAATGGTCCTAAGATATACAAAAAATTGACCGTCAGCAAAAAGTGTCGATTCATGTCAGCCTGCGCGAACTGCGCAGGCTGACATGAGTCGATACTTTTTGCAGATACGTTAAGGCCCCTTTTGTTCTTGTTCATCTATTTCATGCGAAAACTTGCTTGTATAATGCACTGCGAAAATTCATCTGACCCCCTTTTCTGAGACCACCACTCCATTTATCTTCCAAAATAATGGGACAAAACATCTTCTTTAGATTTCGTTTGAAAAGAAGATTTATGATGTTCAAGACAGAAACAAAATGGCCAAAAAAACTGCTCGGGCCCCATGATCGATTTTTCGTGGATGACTTGCACATTAATTGATCGCACGGAACATAAAAAACCGAAACTTGCAATAAATAACGACAAGCTAAATGAATAAGGAAACGATAATCTAAGATGGCGTCAGATAAAAGGGAGTATTGTTGAAACTGCACGACAAGGCTATCTGCTGTCCTTATCAATTCCTATATTGTGGGTACGTGTATAAATAATAAACTGTTGCGACGGAAGACTAAATGATATAATTCATGCAAGTACCAACAACGTGGGTTTTTGATTAAGTCATTAAAATTGTCAGTATATGCACAATACCGACCTACCTATGGAATAGTTGTGTGAATTTAGACCTTAATTCTTTACCAATCGACAAAATTATAGACTGGTCCAAACTCAAAGCACTTGCACACGACAAATTAAAACAAACTAAAAAAAGAAATTTTTTTCATGCAGGGTAGAAAACATTGTGGAAAAAGAAGAAAACACTGGTTACTACCATTCTCTCCTTTTCCCACAATGTTTTCAAAAACCCCTTTTACTCAAGGGGCGTTAAAAGTTGGTATTGTGAAGTAAAGGGTTAATATTTATCTGCAATGTGACTTTAAGGGAAGTTTAAGAAAGTCTTGGGTTTTTCCTTGTGAAAGGAAGCGGTTTGGCAGTTGTTGTTCTTGTAAATTAGACACAATTACAATTACAGGTCGGTGAGATTACATTGAAGCAAATAGAGAAATTGATGACGATAACAAATTTGATTTCTGTAGCTGCCGTTGATACGCTTTTCCGCGCACTTCACAACCAATACGAAGGAGCCATGTTCTGTCAAAAGGGGGCTTAATGCATCTGCAAAAAGTATCGACCCAGGTCAGCCTGCGCAGTCCGCGTAGGCTGACCTGGGTCGAAACTATTTGTTGTCGGTCAACTTTCTGCGTGTAGGAAGATCAGTCTACCCTATGATTTAACCAGTTTCGAGACAAAATGGGCTTTATGGAGCTCAGACATAAGTTATGGGGAATTTATATATAATAAGATGACTCAGGGTATTTGCAAATAAAATCTGAAAATAATCGCCTTTTTTTAGAGAACAAGGATATGCATTTTATCTTGTTTTAACCCTGAGGCTGCCAGGCGGGAATGAAAGACCTTTTGTGGACAGTGTGGATCAAGATCAGACTGCACAGAACGTGCAGTCTGATCTTGGATCTACACTGTCCGATAAGGAGATATTTTATATGAAAAAATAAGTTTGAAATAGGAATCTTTAGGTTTTTACCATCAGGTTGAAAAACTCTTTTATTTACAGGATAATGATTTACTGGTATGTAAATGTAACGGCCATTTTGACATATTACAATAAGCTAGTTCATATTCCAATTCCGGGTTTCATTTTATGATTGTTTATTACACGAGAAACGCCAGTGCAGTCAATGACGTCATGATGCAAGCTGCTCTTAACTCATTACCATACGGCAAAGTTTTAGGTTTGTCCAAATTGAAAGCATTTGCAGACCACAAAATAAAAGTGACTGAAAATATTAAATTTGTTTTGTGAAGGATAGAAAATATTGTGGGAAAAAGGAGAAAATGCTGGTTACCAGCATTTTCTCCTTTTCCCACGTTTTCTATGGGCTTCTTTCTCCGGGTCGTCATAAGTATGGATTGTGTGGCAATGGGTTAATATATATGCTGTCAAAAAATATAACTGATGTTATTTGTTTAAGGTAGTAGACCCCTAATAGAAAACAGCTATTTCCACAATAATATTATCCTACACAATTTGCTATGTTTAAAAAAGAGTATTATTGTACTGCTTTAGCTAAGCCACTTTTCCTTTTTTGTCTTTTCTAGAATTATTATTTATAAATCTAAAATCACTATATTTTCATTACAAAGAAAGATAGTGATTACCTCCCTATTCTGGAAACTAACAAAAGTATCTACAAATAATTTTAAGATAGGCATAAAGAAATTTCAGGTCTGTTAAAAATGTGCAAAAGTATTATACCTGTATAAATCCGTATTTATCAACTATCAAGAAAACTTTATCCAATGCAGCACTAGAGGTATTAGGGGTCTACTACCTTAAATGCATGCTTAACCCTTTACCACACAATCTCTACTTTTGACGACCCTGAGAAAGGAGCCTTTAGAAAACATTGTAGGAAAAGGAGAAAATGCTGGTTACCAGCATTTTCTCCTTTTCCACAATGTTTTCTAACCTTCACAAAACAAATTTCAGATTTTCTGTCACTTTTATTTTGTAGTCTGCAAATGCTTTCGATTTCGTTTGGTAATGAGTTAACATAGCAATTTCGCGTTTTGTTAGCCTGGACGCAAGTTTCGTCTAGAATCAGGCTAATCCGAGACGGCACTTTACGACAGCATTACATTTTGTGATACAGTAGACTTGCGCAAAACAGAAAATTACATAAAAACAGAAAGTGTCACAGGCTCATCCGTAACGACACTTTACACAGATGTCCGAATGTCCCTTTTCGCGTGTGGTAGGCCATACAGTAGCTGCTTCCATTTTCAATCAAGTTGGGTAATGCAGTTTATTTTGGGGACGAAATAATAAAACTTCGAGATGTTTGTTTGTTATTTCAATGGATCGTATCTGGTGTTTAACAACCGTTTAACGTTATTTCTAAAGAAAGTGAAAATGGGGCGTAAATTTGAATATTTTCCGCTGATATTAGCGGCTGCATATTGCAACATAAAGTGGGATTTGAAGTAGAATATTTTCAATCGCTTATTCATTTAACTTGTAGCCGACTATTTTGTAATCTTTCTTGTAAAGTGTCGATAATGGTTTTGACGACCGGGGTGTCCTTGGGCAAGACACTTCAGAGTCCTAGCCTAGTACTGATGGAAGCTAGGAAAAACATAAATTTGAAAGCTGTAATTGTGATATGATTAAAATAAAGTTGAAAACGGCGTAAAACACCATTCACTTAATCAATCACATCCCTTCAGTACCTTGAATGAACTGATAATTACGAACTATTGCGTGTTTCGAGTTACCCAGATGACATTGTACTTATAATGAAGAAAATAACATATGTAATGTTGTATGCCAGTTTTTAATTCAATCTTTTACAAGGGTTATTGTTTATATTGATGTCTGACCTAAAGTGCAGCCTCTAAATTATACTAAACGCCAAATGTAACGCGAGGTTACTTTTGTCTACTAAAATAGAATTTTTTTTACTCATTATTTGTTTTACTGTTAGAATAGACATGACGTTTTTTCAATAAATAGCCAAAATTTCATCATAATATGAGTATTACTTGCATCGATTTCAAATAATTTGTAACGGTAACCCCAATAATTCCCCGCGTTCATGAAGTTCAGCAGATATGGCATAAAATTATCGCTGTGCGTTTCTTTTTCGGTTTAGTATATTATAAAAAAAAAACATATCGGCTTCCGGCGACTGACTTTATTACCGAATTCTTAAATCTCGAATTTCCTATCTCTCTTTCGGCATAAGTGAATGTGCTGGCTTTTGACCTACTTTTTTTGGCATTTATAACGTATGAATACATAGGAATTTCTGATTGGTTGAAAATGTAGACATGTTTGTTATAAGGGTCCTTGTCTGTTTGCTCGCAAATTTATTTACGACTTCTATCTTTTTTAAAAAGATATTTCTTGTTTAGGATATGAGGAAACTGGGATGAATTTGTAAATGTTTTACGACATATAATTGATCAGTTTTAATTAACCGTAATTGCATTTATTTCTAATATATAATAGCGAAGACAAAAGCCATGATTGATCCATTTGTTTCTCGTTTAATGATCATCTATGTCTTGAACTCTTTACAAAGCGATTCTCGTGTTTTTGCTGTTTTTACGAAGAGTCTTTTGAAAACATTGTGGAAAAAGGAGAAAATGCTGGTAACCAGCATTTTCTCCTTTTTCCACAATGTTTTCCACACTATTAGACATCTATGGCAAAATCTACCAAATATTCCATTGTTGTGCAACCCTTTGGTAAAAGCCTTTTGAAAAGCTCGTTTGAAATGTTGAGGGAAAAGGAGAAAATGCCGGTAAACAGCATTTTTTTTCTCCATTTCCTACAATGCTTTGCAACTCTATTAGAAAGATTTTGATACTTTTGTAATTTGTTCAAATTTTGAAAATGTCGTCTTCAAATTCTTCCATTTCGGAAGAGTCTAAAATTTATCGTGTAGGGAAAGGGTTGCAGGGTGTTTTTTTTTTTACCTGTTTTCCACATAAAACAAATTTTGTGGCAGACGGCTAAGAATATCCATAGCTCCAGATAAGATGGAGTGATGGTATTCTAAAGTCATTATTTCTCTTCGAAACCCTATGTTGTGGGTACTCATTAGAATCGTCTCGATAAGACGATTCTTATGAGGTACCCACAACGTAGGGTTTAGTGGACAATAATTAGTATTTTCAATTTTGAAATGTGAATCACTCCCCTCTATCTGAAGCTCTGAATATCATTGTAAATTATGTATATAATCATAATTCATCGATAATCAAAGGTCCCAAGTACATCCTTAACCCTTTACCCCATAAGGCATTTCTGTGGTATCGCTAATTGACCCTTAATAACAGGAAGGATGAAGCTGCTTCTTATGTGTATATGACACTTTTTGGTAGCATAGAAAACATTGTGACAAAAAGTGAAATTGCTCGTTACGAGCAATTTCACCTTTTGCCACAATGTTTTCCAAAGGCTCCTACAAGCAATGCGTAGAAATGAGTATCTATGGAGTAAAGGGTTAAAGCAATTAAAAACAGTTGCTAAAACTTGAAAGTGTGCAGAATGGCCCGGCTCTGTAGCCATAGATAAATTACCGATGTATTTGATGTAAAGGGTAAAAAAAACACAATGGATTTGTCCTTATCTAAAACCGGAAACGCCAACAGTGAGAGCTTTGAAGGTGTTCGAAACATGACATGCATTTTCTTTCCGTTGTAATATATGCAACCTTGCAACCATCAGAGGCAACATTTTGCCTGATGATTAAAAAGAAATGATAATAGTTTCATAAGGTAAGGATGGAATGAGTTGAAAACTGGTTGATGACATTAAAAACGACTACATATAGAGATATACATGTATATAGGGCCTACTTAATGCGAAAACGCATAGATAAAGGCGAAAACACAATGGAAATGGGAGAAGATTTTCCGGAAAAGAGGATAAATTTTCCTGGATCAGAAAGATTTCAAGACGTGCCTGCTGCCATACACAAGAGGTCCTTTGGGCAAGATACCAAGTTTACCGTGACTGATACATGGACCATGCTCTGTGGCAAGGTTTAATGCATATGCGAGAAAGTTTCGACCCATGTCGGCCTGTGGAGACCACACAGGCTGACATGGGTCGAAACTTTGCTGTTTTTGTAAGTTTTACTGCATGTCCAAGGACCACTCTACCTGATGAATCAGTCGTTTAGCGCGTTCTCAGTGAAGGTTAAAAATAGCGTGTAGTGTAATAAAACTTTAATAAAAACTCGATTTGAGCTGGGTCTCGTCTTGTCATCTGCAACTACGTCTTTTATAAATTCCGTTCTTGTATAATACTAGTACATGTATATGTCTAATGTTCGATCAGAAGCAATCGGTGTTTTGGGTGTTTTTTTTTTTCAAAAACTTGTTAATTCTGATGGTAGCATAAACTACTGTTACTGAAAGTGTAGATCAAGATTAGACTATACAAATCACGTTGTCTCATCTTTGACCTATACTGTGTTAACATGGTTTTCACTCATAACCGACGGGAAAGTAGTTTTATTTTTTCAAAGGACCACGAAAGCAACCCAAGTTCATGCTACCATTCCAGACGGGGTTAAGCGTTATTTTTTTTTCAAGATGTTTATCTCTATTTTATAAAAGCTTTAGATAATTTATTTTCAAAACAGATTTGAATTGGTCCATCATTGATGGGGCAGTGGTGGCTTAACGCGTCTTTTGAGATCAACTGAAGCAGCAAATTGGACCGAGTTCATTTATTGTACTCAGCCTACAAGTTTTAACCTTTTACCTCAAAGTCCCGAATTTTAACAGTCCTGGGGAAGACAGGGGAAAACATTGGGGAAAAAGGAGAAGATGCTGGTGACAACGTTGTATGCCATATTAACTCTTTACCACACGAGAAAAGTTTAGACTGGTCCAAATTGAGAGTGTTCGCAACGAAATAAAGGTGACTGAAAAATTGAAATTTGTTCTAGGCAGGGTAGAAATTACTGTGGGGAAAAGGAGAAAATGCTGGTTACCAGCATTTTCTCCTTTTCCCACAGTTTTTTCAAAAGGCCTCTTTCTCAGGGGTGTCAAAAGTAGGGATTGTGTGGTAATGGGTTGAAGATGAATTTTACCATTTACGCCACTTTCAAATTGTCATCTGCAATGGTTTCTTTTTTTTTCAGTTTGGACATGTGTGCATTCTTTGATGTTTGGAAAAGAGTTAAGTTGAGTGCCAGGGTTAGCTCGTAGTTTGGTTTTTTATGGACAGTGTAGATCTAAGATCAGACTGCACGTTTTGTGCAGTCTGATCTTGGATCTACACAGTCCAGTATGTGGTTGATCGTTCCAAAGAGTGAAAAAACTGAAATGGAGATTTTAGAGGATTTTTTTTTTCGAAGGGACGCGTCCATTTTATTTGCTTAAAATTTGAATTGGTTGTTCTGCTCTCACCTTATACATGTCTGAACTGAATATCTCTGTTGATAAAGGAAAAGAAAAACAACATGTATCCGTAAAGAGAAAGAATTATAATTTTTGTTTAATATGGATATTCAATTGTTACTTCACGTCGCTATCAATATTATTGTAGTCACATCACAGCAAAAACGCTCACTTCTTTGTCTTTTCGTGGTTTCGTTAGCACCGTGCTTCGATCTGTGCACAGCGCCCTACTCTAGGAATGTCTCGTGTGACCCGGCAGCGTTGTCAACTGAGGTATCGAACCAGCAAGATTTCTTAGTTTACAAATGAAATGCCTTTACGTCAGGCAGAGCGCGGTGTGAACCGTAATAATATGGAAGAAATGATAAGGTCTCTACATTGGACAGTGTTGGTTTTTTTTTTCTGTCAATCAAAATACACTATTTGGTAATTTATCACAGATACGCTGAGTTATCTCTTCATGAAAGTCTAAAAATATACGTTATTTTTGTATTCATTCTACGTGTGTATACATGTATACATGTTCTTTACTCAACAATTTCCCCCACTCCCCAAAAAAGCCATCAATAATTTGGCCATAGGAGTAGATTGATGAAAATTTTTGAAGCACTAAACAAAGGGGTGGGGGAATGAGCTATATGGTTATGTATTTGCTTGATATAATGCTTCACGGAGATGCATGAAGTCATTACCAAACGACAATATTTTAGGCCTGTCCAAACCAAAAGAGTTTGCAGACGACAATTTTAGATTTAGAGGAAATGGCAGAAAGTTCTCAAAATGGGTAGAAAACACTGTGGGAAAAGGAGAAATTGCTCGTTACGAGCAATTTCTCCTTTTCCCACAGTGTTTTCAAAAGACTTTTACTGCAGACACGTAAAAACCAGGGCTTGTTTGGGAAAGGGTTAAGTCATTACCAAACGACAAAATTTTAGGTTTGTCCAAATCGAAAGCATTTGCAGACGTCAAAATAAAAGTGACTGAATTGAAATTTGTTTTCTAAAGGCTTCTTTCTCAGGGTTGTCAAGAGTAGGGATTGTGTAGTAATGTTTCAATACATTAGCGGTAGAAGCTGACCATCTTTCATCTCGCTTTTGGGAGATTGTGGAGAAATTACTGGATACGAGTAATTTCTATCCTTGTCACAGTATTTCACTTGAACTCGTTTAGTTTAGACTAAACTAAACTAACTCGTTTAGTACACTCTAAATTGGGTTGATTATTCGTATTTTTACAGCTTTCATGTCGCACACCAATCTCCGAGCAGAGTTGTCGTTCGTTACCTCACATACATCTCTGCGATGGGCTAAATGACAAGAATCTTGTCAAACCGAGGAAAAGATGTTTTGTTACTGTTTAACTGTTTCATATGTAAAATTGTAAGTTAGACAAAGGAAATATGATTCTGGGTACATTATAGGTGCGTTCAAACTGATGAATTTGCCTTTATTAAATGGAACTATTTTTCTTTTAGCCTCTTCACTTTTAAGAATCTTACGCCGATTGTAACAAAAATAAATGCGCCCATCAATGATGACAACTGATTTGACACACCGCTGGATCTAAGTTTGTAGGATTAAAATCAAGTTATCGTCCTATAAAGATATTTAGGCTTTTCAGAAAGTCCCTCTTCTGTTCATTAACTATCGTTTAAGTCTGATTGGTCCCATGCTGTTTAAACAGCACACGAAACAATCGGTATTGGTCTTTCTTTCACCGGCGTTTGTGTAGCTATTTTGAGTTATGGTCATGTGACAAAAATATGACGTAATGACGGTCTACTTTCTGAGCCCACTACAGAGGTAAATGTAATGACCCGGAGTGCAAGAGAGTGGTCGCACACTTGTTTTAGGAGGCAAGGAGTCAAAATGGCGTCTACAGGGACGACTTGTTTAAAATAAATGAGGACGCTGTGGCGGTTGTATATAAGTCATTTCTCACCTCGGTTTATCCACAAACATGACCAGTTTGTATCAGCATACGGTCATTTATAAAGTTTAGTCAATAGCGGATCGGTCCCCATGTTTATAAACATGACCATCAATGTAGAAAGGTGTTTATCTGTGGACCGTGCCTTTTTGGCCTTTCCTATATTTACTGATGCCGAAAATCCATTCTCAAATACCGATACCCGAGTATTTAATTATAAGACGTGATAAGCCAGAAGTGTGGGGGTCATCACTGACCACTTGGTAATATATATGGAATGTTTTCTGATAAGAGTGGTTTAAGTTGAATCGAAATTTAAATACACCGCTTTGAACATTTTGGAAGGGGTGATGGTAAAGATACCTACGTCAGGAACCGTTTGGTTTTGGCACTGGCGCCAAGACAGCAAAACAGCAACCTTAAGGTTAGGGCTCCCTGGTGAAATTCGTGTAACATCGTCTTTCACAGCCAAAATATCGTTCGGTTTTGGCTAAGACTCATTATCTCCCGCTAGATGGCATTCTATAAATACTCATCTACACATGTATCTAATTTGGGCATCCTGGGTACAGAACCGAACCACTTTCCTACGCGACAACCGTTACTTTGAATTTCAGACTAATTTGTTAACTAAACCTTTACTCAATAAAACGCTACCTCGTGCAATTCGCCCAGCTATGATCAGCAGTTTAGAGAAATCTGGAGCTAAAGCAGGTCTCATTTCTCCTTAAACGTATTGATAAAAGCTATTTTCTACATTGCTACTTTATAGAGCGTTTACAATATTACAGTCTGCCCGCTTTCGGTGCTAGTGATGCGTCATATATAAGAATCTTCGAAGAAAATGACATGCGCAGACAACGGCTAAGACTCGGTTAATCCGTAATCGATGCAGGGAAACAGCGTCTGTCGGCCGATCGATCGATTATCAGAGACTTAGCCGAATCCGCACGACTTTTGGCGATGAAAGGTGATGTTACAAGTATACCATTAGGGTACTCTGTCCTTAAACAGATTTTTAAAAGGGTCGTGATTATTTACAGAAGAATAATGTATCATCACGAATCGAATTTTGATATTAATTACAATTGTATTTATTTCAGTGACGATTTCATACATAAATTTACACCATACCTAAATAAATTGTATAAATTTATACGTCCATAATTTCTTATTGTATCACGACTGCCACATCCATTATTAGATCTAGCCTATATCATCAGCGGCTATTTAACCCTATCCTGCTAAAAAGCTAAAATTGAATTTTAATTCGATATAATGACACAAATATTTCTGCGTCAAAGATAAGTTTTTTGGGGAATAATATCTCCTTATAGGACAGTGTAGATCAAAGATCAGACTGCACAAAATGTGCAGTCTGATCTTGATCTACACTGTCCGCCAAAGGTCAGCAAGTAGCGCAAAGCAGCCAAAGGGTTATTTCATGAAACTGTTTTAAAGTTTATTTGAGCTATTGGCCCAGGATTCTTACAACTTAGGATGGTTTGTCTACAGTTTTTTTTTTTCCTGTTCACGTCATTAGGATGCTTGCTCATATCCATGCTTTATCTTTGAGTAGAAGCATTGTAGGGGGAAAAAAATAAATCGCAGTGGAGCGAACATTACGGGTAACGAATTACAGTAGCGACAACCACAACACAAAATACAACAACAACATTGCAACAACCACAACACAGACAACAACAACAACAACAATACAAACAACGACAACAATCAAACTAACATGGCGCCATAAAAGTTAAAATGTTATCTCGTTGAACACGTGTTTCATACATAGTCTCACAGATACTCGTATTCACCATTTGGCTGGAAATTTTCGAAAAAGATCTGATATACAGACTATGTAGATAGATATAGACATGACCTTGGTAAAAGCAGTGAGGGGGGGTGGGTGGGGGGGGGGGGGGGGAGGGGAATGGGGAATTCGAGTTTAAACAATCAAATTTTCAAACTAAGTAAGGCTTTTGCCTTTGCACTGCAGTCGTAGCATCATATGTATAGTTGATCCGTGAGTTTGAACAACTTTTAGAAAAGACCATTTTAAAACATTGTAGGAAAGGCAGTTAAAGCGGATTACCAGCATTTTATTCTTTTCATACAATGCTTTCTCCCATTTCAAAGACAATTGACATTTACCAGTATTCATCTGAACCCCATTTTAAATTATTTTCTGCTATGCTAAAACCTAGTAGTTTATAGCAAAAGTGAACTCATACAATTTGGGTTGAAGGAAATTAAGTTTTATTTTTTTTTATCATTGTTCAGTCAATATCATTCATTTTTTTTTTAATTTTAATTTCAGGTTGCTAAGAAACAGAAGTACAGATTTGCCTTCATTGTGGAAGAACTACGCCAGGCTGAGACGGTTCAGTACAAGACAGCACTTTTGGAGTTCATTAACTGTATCATCATCTACACAGACAAGATAAATGAAAGGGTCAGGATTAGAAATGAGTTCTATGGTAAGATCACTTTTTCCATGTCTACATGGTTGGTTATATCTCTTCCAAATGACGATTTGGACTTGTCCATATTCAAAATGTTGGCAGATGACAGATGTGTTCCAAATAATTAGATTTGTCTGGAAAATATTTTATGAAACTAAGTAAATAATTGATATGTTTTAACCCATTACAACGCTCCCAACTTCTGACGACCCTGAGAAAGAAGCCTCTTGAAAACACTGTGGGAAAAGGAGAAAATGCTGGTTACCAGCATTTTTTTTCCTTTTCCCACAATGTTTTCTACTCTTCACAAAACATTTTTCAAGTTTTCAGTCACTTTTATTTTGTCATCTGCAAACGCTTTCGATGTGGACAAGGCTTAAATTTTGTCGTTTGGTAATGAGTTAAACCTCTTCCAAATGACAAAGATTTGGACTTGTTGGCAGATGACAAATCGATAGGTGAGTGCAACACTATTCTAAGTGCCTGTACAATGTACAGGCACTTAGAATAGTGTTGCACTCACCTATCGAAATGTGTTTCAAACTATTAGATTTGTCCAGAAAATATGGTATGATACTAAGCAAATAATTGATTTGTTTTAAAATCATTTTGGAAGTGGACAGTGTACTGTAATTTGATTATCCCCATTATGGTTGTCAATGTAATCCTAATAATTGGCCAAATAGATACTGTTTACCGGAGTTAAAATCCCAACTGTATATAGAATCAGTCTATCAGTGTTTGAACTAACTCAATGGCATGTTTGAAAATGTTAAAATTAGACAGTATATAGCTCAAAATAAGGCCAGATTTCAAGTACATTTGTAAAGTTTGGTGGGAAATTTACCCTTTGGTCGAGAAGGACGACTAAAGTGCAGTAGTGGGCAAAGTAAAGCATTGATCAGGCTATATATGCTTTGCAATCTGATCTTAGATCTACACTGGTCATTTATGAGATACTCAAGTAAATCTGTTCTGAACTCTTTTAGCACCAGATAAGTCTAACAGACATTTTTTGTCTTGTAATAGACCCAAATAATTGAAATTTCAAGTTTACATTTAAGAATTTGGCACCCTATGGGATTGGTGTAACATCACCTTCCATGACCAGAAAATGTACAGATTCAACTAAGACTAGGGCAGTCTATGATCCGTCAGTGGATAGGCACTGCATCCCACCATTGATTATGGATTACCTGAGGATTAGCCGAATCTGTATGATTTCTTTTGCGATGAAAAGCGATGTTACACAAATCCCAACTGGGTGCCCTATCCTGTATTATTGTGTCTCAGCCAAGTGAACAGTGTAAATAGGGGCAACATGATTCACCACAGCCACGAACAAGTTTCCAAGTCTCCTGCCACCATACAACTAATATTGTCCACATTTTTGTTCTAAATCTTGATTGAAAATGCTTTTCCATTTGTAGGAATTCATAGCATAGTTGTATCGTTATGAATGAAGAAAAAACAAATGTCTTAAATACTCTGAATGTTTTTCTGCCTCTCTTTAACTGAAATATGCTGTTATTCTTAGTACTTATTAGGCTTTATGAAATTAGGTAACACACGTGAAAACGTCTACAAAAAAAAAATGAACCCCTATACTGTTTGTATATAAAATTCCTTAATTTTAAGAACGTTTGGCAAAGCAACATATTCACATTGATGATTATTGCCAAATTCAAAGTGCAGTGTAGAAATGATAATTGACAGTAGTAAATCTACATGTAATAGTTCGGTAAAGGATTAACAATTTAACATACATAATTTACTCAGCTCTCTCACTTCGAACAAAGGCATAAAGTGGTACAAAGAATTATAATGGTAAGGACTTGAATGTTTTTCACTTATAGATCCATTAAGGTCATACTGTCAAACGAGTAGATCTTTTAAAAATACATGGCTTTTGAATGGCCATAATATTGTGATATTCAATTACAGCTTGGTCATTTACTCTTCAAATGACCTGAAATATGAAAAGGGGGGTCTTCATTGGAAAATGAACCCTGGCATGTTCAGTTAAACCCTTAATCCTGTACCATAAAGTTCTGAGTTATAATGACCCTGTAGAAAGGAGAGTGGAAAAAATTGTGGGAAAAGGAGAAAATGCTGGTAACCAGCATTTTCTCCTTTTCCCACATTGTTTTCAAATGGCTTCTTTCTTAGGGTCATTAAATCTCGGATTTGCGTGTTAAAGGGTTAAGTAACCCTTTTGCGGTCAGTGTAGATCAAGATCAACTGCCCATAATATACATCTCTATATGTTGGCTTTGCTGGAACAGTGCAGAAAAATTCAAGGTCTATTGCCCCTAACTCTCATATTAAAGAAGGAAGCTGTGGAGATTTGCTGAATAGACTGTACGAAAACGTTGACATTACACGATATTCATGGATGAGTTACTGAGTCTACAGCCCCTAAATCTCACACTTGCTTTGCTGGAACACTGCAGAAAAAATTCTATGGACCCTAACTCTAATTTCAAAAGAGGGAAGCTGCGGAGATTGGCTGAATAGCCTTTACAAAAAAATGTCAATGTTTCACAATACATTTGTATTTATGGATGAGTAAGAGGCCACAAACCTTAAATAACCTATAACTTGGCAGGTAATCAAGCCTGAAAGTGTCTGGTAGGTTTTGTCTGCTAGCACTGTTAGAGTAAGCCAATTATTGCTGGAACACAGCTTAATGCAGTTGGTTTTGTAGCAAGAAGACAACATATAAAAACATTATGTCCAGTGATCATGTATATTTGATCAATATAGTATATATATTTATATTATTCAAATTTCATTTCTTCAGTCTTCTTTGATCTGAGTTATCAATCTTATACATTACTTCTAAGCTTTTTCATTTTTTGCTTTGATCATTTTTCAGCCTTTTTGATTTGAGGAAGAATCAATTCTTTCCCACGGTTAATATTTAGGGTGTATTTTTCATGTACAAGCAGTCTGATCTTGCTCTGCACCTTCCAATGCACTATCAGTTGTCTTCATCATGGAAACCCCATCCAGTATAAGGAATAATGTTTTGAAAAATATATTTTTGGTATCATTAATAGTTGATATCGATTGGACAAGGATTAAACAATATCAAAAATACATGAAAGAATGAAAAAAAGAAATCCCTTCTTGAACAGAAATGGGTTTTTATCTTTTTCTCAATTTGTTTTGTCCATGTTGTTATGTGGGCAGAGTGTTGAATTAGAGATGAAATATTAGCTCTCAACTCATTACCAAACGAAAATATATCAGGCTTGTCCAAATTGAAAGCATTTAGCAGACAACAAATTAAAAGTGACCAAAAATTTGAAATTTGTTTTGTGAAGGGTAGAAAACATTATTGGAAAAGGAGAAAATGCTGGTTACCAGCTTTTTTTCCTTTTCCCACAATGTTTTCCCAAAGGCTTCTTTCTCAGGGGCGTCAAAAGTAGGGATTGTATGGTAATGGGTTAAAGAGGTATAACTGGTTTGTAAGTCAGCGTAGATCAAAATCAGGCTGTGCAAAATGTTGTTAAACCATTACAGACCAATGGCACCTGCCATATGTTTTCTGCCCTGTTGAGGAAATTGCACCATTTGAGCCACACTACAAAATTTTAATGTTGTTGACAAATTAATATTGTCAATGTGGACATTTGGTAAAGAGCTAAGTTTTCATTAGTAATGATTGAGTTAATCCTTTCCCAAACAAGCCCTTGTTTTTTCATGTCTGCAGTACAAGTCTTTTGAAAACACTGTGGGAAAAGGAGAAATTGCTCGTAATGAGCAATTTCTCCTTTTCCCACGGTGTTTTCTACCCATTTGGAGAACTTTCTGCCATTTTTATCGAATTTGAAATTGTCGTCTGCAAACTCCTTGAGTTTTGAAGAGTCTTGAATTTGTCGTTTGGGATAGGGTTAAGGGTAACTTTTTTTATACAAGTGGAAATTCCTGTTTAAAAAGGATAATGTAAAGGATGGAAAATATTTGGATAAATCCTACTTTAGATATGTATCTTTGGTAAATTTGTAATGGATAAATGTTACTTTCCTCTTATCTGCTAAATGAAATATTTTTAGGGGTCAACAAGATTTTTTTTTAAGGAAAAATATTTGGTTTTGGACATGACCAAACATTTGGGGCTTACTGTGTTTAGAAATGGGCTCGAGGGGCATCGGAAGTGTAAATAAGTATGATATAGCGATTTCTTTTTTTGAAAATGTCAAGTGTGAGATTTGTCTCTTAGAGTTTTTGTCCTGACAAGTTGATTCAGTTTACCCTTTATCACTCACAAGTTGTACGACTCAGAAAGAAAATGCTTCTGAAAGTATTTTTGGAATAGGGGGAAAATGCTGGTTACTAGTATTTTCTTCTTTTCAAACTACCTGTATATTTTCCAACACTTTCTTCAGGTTTGTTTAACGCTTTCCCAAACGACAAATTTTAGGCTCTTCGAAACTGAAAGAGTTTGCAGACGACAATTTCATATTTGATAAAAATGGCAGAAAGTTCTCCAAATGGGTAGAAAAATCTGTGGGAAAAGGAGAAATTGCTCGTTATGAGCAATTTCTCCTTTTCCCATAGTGTTTTCAAGAGCCTTGTACGACAGACACGTGAAAACAAGGGCTTGTTTTGGAAAGGGTTAAAGCTGGGATTGTTTGGTCAGAGGTTAATGTGTGTGTGTTGTAACATACAGGATTCTTCATTGCTTACAAGGTAAGTCTTTACCAAAAGACTGTGGAGCCTGGTAGGTGAGTTGGAAGGACTTGAGAACTAAAGGTCGAGGGTTCGATCCCTGGATTGGCCGATTTCTTTCTTTGAGGATTGATGTAAGACATTGGGACAGGATTCATTCCTTTCTCACTGAGCACTGATCATTGTTTTAACAATAGTTAATGGTTATGTGGGAAAGCAGCAGCTGGCTTGGAAAGAATATTGTGTGGAGTAAGGTAACAGAAAATCCATGAAAGCATGGATGGGAGCACTGGCTGCTGCGATATAACTGAAATAGTTTTGAAAATGCTGTTGAACATCAATCAATCAATCAATCAATACAATCATGAAAAATTGTCAAGTCGAAGGAAATAGATTTAACTGGTCCAAATCAAAAGCATTTGCAGACGACAAAATAAAAGTGACTGAAATTTTAAATCTGTTTTGTGTAGAGTAGAAAACATTGTGGGGAAAGGAGAAAATGCTGGTTACAAGCATTTTCTCCTTTCCCCACAATGTTTTCTAAAGGCTTCTTTCTCAGGGTTTTCAAAAGTAGAGATTGTGTGGTAATGGGTTAAAAAGGAGCACACAAAATAATGGGTAAAACTTTGGCTGGAAAACATACAGGGTTGACTGAAACGTCTGTTACATCAAATTTATGACAGAATTTATTTGACTGTTTTGCTAAAGATCAAAAGAAAAATTGAGTGCTTAAACTGACAATGAAAGAAACAGACACAAACAATGTGGCGTCGTTTTTGCAAAATTTCAACTGGATTTAAACCATTGACCCTTAGGCTGCTAAGCGCAACTCACCTTTTGCGGACAGTGTAGATCAAGATCAGACTGCACAGAACGTGCAGTCTGATCTTGGATCTGCACTTTCCGAATAGGAGATACTTTTCTCTTAAGAGTAAGTTTGAAATAACATTATTTAGGTTTTTCCTATTGGATTGAAAGTTTCATTTATTTAGAAAGATAGAGCTTTACTCTTTATCAAATGACAAAATTATAGACTGGTCCAAATTTAAAGCATTTGCAGAGGAAAAAATACATGTGATTCAAAAATCAAAATTTGTGTTAGGAAGGTGGAGAAAATATTGTGGGAAAAGGAGAAAATGCTGGTTACCAGCATTTTCTCCTTTTTCCACAATGTTTTCAAAAGGCTTCTATCTCAGGGTTGCTAAAAGTCAGATTGTGTTGTAAAGGGTTTTAAAATTCTTATGAGGCAGCTACAATAATTTTTTTCACCTGAAAAGAAAAAAAAAAGCTAATTCTCAGACTGAAATTTAATGAAAGCCTGAAGGGTCTGGCCATAAGTCTGTTGTGAAAATTTGTTATAAGCCTTTTTTTTTTGCATTTGTTAGAATAATGTCACAAAAAAGATCGAATTTCCTCCTAAAAATATGTCACAGTTTGGCCATATTAGGGCAAGAGTTGGTAAGTGATTTAATATCTTGGTTGGTACATTTTACAAGCATTGAGTTAAGTGGTTAAGTGCCGTATTTTTCATATTGATGCCTAAACAAATGTATGATTTGATTAAGTCCATAGCAATACAAAGTATTCTCAGACAAACTATGAATCAGTACAATTATCAGAATGGACAAACATTGACAGAAAAGGAAAATTATCAACTTTCGATGACAAGGAAACCATCCTGGGAAAAGGAGCTATTCTTTGTTACAAGCAATTTCTCCTGCTCCAGCTGTAGTTTTGAAAGCAGACCTTTACAGGCCCCAGTAAACATATCCTGTTTGTAAGGAAATGGATAAATTTACTTTTTACTATTGAATGAGAAAAATTTAGGTTCATTCAAATTAAAAACATTTGCAGCTGGCAAAATAAATTTTACTTAAAAACTGCAATTTGTGTTAGGAAAGGTTAGAAAACATTGTGGGAAAAGGAGAAAATGCTGGTATCCAGCATTTTCTCCTTTTCCCACAATATTTTCAAAACCTGCTTCATTTTGTCCTGAAATATACCAGTGCTTGCTGTCATCTGTTTTGAAAACATTCATGTCAAAGTCTGGAGGGTCAGCATCATAGAGTATGGTTAATTGTATGGATACATTTCATTGTAATATGGCAAAAAGGAGACATTGCTTATCAGGAACAATTTCTACCTATGCAACAATGAATTAGAAGCTCTGTTCTTTAACCCTTTACTCAACAGATACTCATTTCTACGCATTGCTGTAAGGAGCCTTTGGAAAACATTGTGGCAAAAGGTGAAATTGCTCGTCACGAGCAATTTCACCTTTTGCCATACTGTTTTCTGTGCTATCAAAAGATGTCATATACACATAAGAAATGGCTCCATCCTTGCTGTTATTTAGGGTCAATTAGAGATAGCATAGAAATGCCTTATGGGGTAAAGGGTTAAGATGAAAAAAGAATTGTGTGGGTTTGGTAATGGGTAAAGATGATTCAACAGAGATTACCTGCAGAGATCTAAATGGCCATAGATGTTGGATTATGCACAAATATTTGTCCCTGCTATGTATCACTGGGACTACAGAATTTGTATTTGGTACTACAATAATCTATTGCATTATGGGGTTCTTCGATTGAGTTTGACTTTTTGAGTAGGGTTTTATCATACCGACCAATTAATCCTCTATGATTGATTGAATGGTGTTTTACGCTTTCAATATTATTTCAGCAATGTATTTTTTAGTTTCCAGCAGTACTAGGCTAGGGCTCTTTATCAAATGACAAATTTATAGACTGGTCCAAATTGAAAGCATTTGCAGACAACAAAATAAATGTGGCTGAAAAGTGGATATTTGATTTGGGAAGGGTAGAAAACATTGTGGAAAAAGGAGAAAATGCTGGTTACCAGCATTTTCTCCTTTTCCCACAATGTTTTCAAAAGGCTTCTACCTCAGGGTCATCAAAAGTCGTCATTGTGTGGTAAAGGGTTGAAAGCAAGTCTTTATATAACCCTGTACCAGACAATCCTGAGTTCCAATGACTGAGAAAGAAAGCTTTTCTCCTTTTTCCACAATGTTTTCAAACCTATCAAAGGAAAATCCAACAGGTGAATCACATTCAATTAATCATCTGCAAATGCTTTTGGTTTGGTCAACTTCAAAGTTTTGTCATTTGGTAGAAAATTTAAGCGTAATTTAACTCGTTACCACACGAGAAAATTTTAGACTGGTCCAAATTGAAAGCATTTGCAGACGACAAAATAAAGGTGATTGAAAAATTGAAATTTGTTTCGGGAAGGGTAGAAAACACTGTGGGAAAAGGAGAAAATGCTGGTTACCAGCATTTTCTCCTTTTCCCACAGTGTTTTCAAAAGGCTTCTTTCTTAGGGTCATCAAAAGTAGGGATTGTGTGGTAATGGGTTAAGCATGATTGATTTGAAAAATTCCCTGAAACAGCATAACATCTTACAAAAACTTAAGCTGATCACATTCCTATCAAAGGATGACAAGGACGGATTACCTAACAAAATGTACTTTGTTCTTAATGACAGATTTCAATTAGACAGAAAAACCATGACACATGAGCATTGTGATGGTTTCTATGGAAACCGGATCAATTGATTCTCAGAAATTTGCACTGTAACAAAAATCATTATTTATGATAGCTGCAGAATGTAGCGAACAGGTATGATTATTATTAAAAAAAAATGAAAAAACAGGTTGAAATGAAAGATTTTTTTATATATATTTTCAGGCTTGAAGCTGCAAGAGGTCTTGAACCAGTTAAGGTAAGACAGTGTGTCTCAGTTTACCATTAACCCATAACCACACAGTCCCTGCTTTTGACGACCCTGAGAAAAAAGCCTTTTGAAAACATTGTGAAAGAAGGAAAAAATGCTGGTAACCAGCATTTTCTCCTTTTCCCACAATGTTTTCTACTCTATCAAGAAAATGTTGTGTCCTTTTTGCCTCCTTTAATTCATTGTCTGCAATTGCTTTCAGTTTGGACCCGTCTAAAATTTTGTTGATTGGATTGGTATAGAGTTAAAGGAGCCATGCTCTGGCAAAAGGGGGCTATATGCATCTCCACACAATTATGGATTCATAAAATCTGTTTTTGTCGTAACCCTTTACTCCATAGATACTCATTTCTACGCATTGCTTGTAGGAGCCTTTGGAAAACATTGTGGCAAAAGGTGAAATTGCTCGTCACAATGTTTTCTGTGCTTTCAAAAGATGTCATATACACATGCAAAAAGGCTCCCTCCTTGCTGTTATTTAGGGTCAATTAGAGATACCATAGAAATGTCTTATGTGGTAAAGGGGTTAAAGCTGACTGAAACTTGAGGTAGAAGGGCTTAGACATGCAGTAAATTGAGTAATACAAAAACGTTTTGAAACAGGTCAGCTTGGGTGGATTATGCAGGCTGACCTGGGTCGATACTCTTTACAGATACATTAGCCCCCTTTTTATGGAGCATATCTCACTATTACTATTACCATATATTTTCTCCCTCTGCTACGATGTTTTTAAAAAGTGGTCTGCTGTAGGAAAATAAAAGCAGGCTGTAAACAGTAATGCATTTACGTCGAAGCACTAGAAAAACAAATGGGCATGATCTGAAAGGGTAGAAGACATTATGGAAGAAGGAGTGAATGCTGGTTATTGGCATTTTCTCCTTTTTCCACATTGTTTTCAAAAGCTTTCTGCTTTAGGGTAGTTGAAACTCAGGATTATGTGAATAAGAGATGATTCATAAATCTCAAAAATAATCTGTAAGCTACACATTTTATATTGCTGTACACGTATTATTCTTAATTTATTGCGAACTAATTAATTTTCAATTTTAGAACTAAATTTGACAAAAAAAGAATTGGAGAAATTGTAAGAATTCAATTATTCAGTAAATTGGCAAACATTGAAAATTGTTTATTACGAGAAATATCTCATTTTTTGACAATGACGAATATAAATCAGAAATACAATCTGTCTTTTATCGTGAAAGAGTAAAAATAAATCAAGTGTAGCTAACGAGATTAGAAGTGAAAGACAAACGATTTTGACAAATCCTTTACCAAACAATCCAATGTTTTTATGACCTTGAGTAAAAAAAGCCTTTTGAAAACATTGTTGGACAGGGAGAAAATGCTGGTAACCAGCATTTTCTCCTTTACCCACAATGTTTTCTGTTATTTCAAAGATAAAAATCATCATTCAGGCTATATTTTATTTACTGTTTGCAAAATGCTTTTTGATGAGTCAGGATTTTGTTATTTGCAAATGGTTAATATTTTATTGAACAATAAAATTTTACTCTAATCCCCAATTTAAAGCAGTATCTTGCAGACAACAAAATTCTTCATCCTCAGAGAGTGGAAAAATGATGGTAATGGATTGGACTCAGTTAATGAATTTTTCTTTGAAAATGCAGGAGTTACTGTGAGATATGGAGAAAATGCTTCCTGCCAGCATTTTATCCTTTTCTCACAATTTTTTCAAAAGGGGTCATTTGGCAAAGGACGAATTCCAATGAGTACACAGTGAAGAAAATAAATATTTTTGATGACAAAAAGAATCCACAGTGTCAAAGTTTGTTAGTATTTCAAGGCTTTTTGAATGGAATAATTCCCAAAATATTGGATCGTTAAGACTCACATGCAGACTGCAGTGCTCTATGTAGTTCCATCCTGATCTACATTGTTTGCAAAAGGAACTTAAGCAAACATTACCATGGAAGGATTGAAGTATTATCTCTTCTTTAGATCTGGCCTAGTAGACTTTGACAAGACTATACAATGGAGATTTAATATAGCATTCATTTGTATAACCGAACACCACACAATTTGGAGTTATAATGTCTTTAATTAAATAAGGTTTTTGGAAAACATTATGGGAAAAGGATAAAATACTGGTAACCAGCATTTTCCCCTTTTTCCACAATATTTTTTACTCCTCCAAAGAACTTTAATTTAGCTTACCACTTTTGGATTTGTGGTCTGTAAATGGTATTAATTTTGAAAGATCTAAAATTTGTTGTTTTGTGAGCATGGGTAAACTAGTAAGGGCAGAAAATACCCTTTTAGATACCAAAGTGTGCAAACTTTTGTGTATTATCACTCCAAAATCAATCAAACCTCATTTTTAAAAGTGTAAAAAATAGGATTTAGTGCAAATGAAGAGTTTTTTGTCAAAATAGCACTGAGTACAACTTGCTGCTGAAACCAATGATCAAACTGCATGCTCCTGAAAGCCTGATTCCAATCTGAACTGTCCACCAAAAAATGCTTTTGTTAAGGATAAGGGCCAGAAAGTTAACCCTCTACTAAATAGTCTCAAAGTTTTAAGGACCCCAAGAAAGGATGCTTTTGAAAATATTGTGGGAAAAAGAGAAAATGCTGGTAACCAGCATTTTCTCTTTTTCCCACAATGTTTTTTACCCTTTCCAAATCAAATTTCAATTTTTTTAAGTTGCATTTATTTTGCTGTCTCCAAAATAATGCTTTCAATTTGGACCATTCTAAAATTGACCGCTTAAAAATTAAGTTGTTTGGTAAAGACTGAAATGTCAGAGTAAATGAGATACAAGGCATTTTTGGTTAATTAAGCGTAAGATATAACTAGATTAAAACAATACATATGGGTACAAATTTATGGTTATGTCTTTTTAAACTGCAACGGTTATTGAACAATTCCACGAGACTTTGATCGCTCATGTACAATCATTTTGTTTAAGTTGAATTCGATACCCGCAGTCTATCTATTATGTAGAGGCATTATTATGATATATAGATCCCTTCTTTCTTCTGTTTGTTTAAATCTTAACCACACAATCTGGGGTACAACCTTAGGGAATAAGCCTTTTAACCCATTACCATACAATCCCTACTTTTGACGCCCCTGAGAAAGAAGCTTTTTGAAAACACTGTAGGAAAAGGAGACAATGCTGGTAAGCAGCATTTTCTGCTTTTCCACAATGTTTTCTACCCTTCCCAGAACAATTTTCAGTTTTTTAGTCACCTTTATTTTGACATCTGCAAATGCTTTCAATTTGGACCAGTCTAAAATTTTCTCGTGTGGTAATGAGTTAAAAAGATTGTGGGAAAAGAAGAAAATGCTGGTAACCAGCATTTTCACCTTTTCCCACAATGCTTTCTATCATATGACATATGAAACATTTCTGATTTTGAATTGCATCTAATTTGTCATTGGCAAATGTTTGCAATTTGGATAAGTCTAAAATTTTGCTGCTTTGTAAAGACTTACTCTTCACTGAACAACAAAACTTGACCAAATTGAAAGCATTTGCAGACCATAAAATAAATGATGTTCAATCTGCTTTTGATTGGGTAGAAAAAATTGTGGAAAAAATGGGAAAATGTTGGTTACCAGCATTTTCTTTTTTTCCAACAACGTTTGAAGATGTCCTTTTCTTTGGGATCGGAAAAAACTGAGTATTGTCTGATCTCAAAGAAAAGGATATTTTCATACGTAAAGGGTTAACTCTTTATCAAACTTGCTGGTGTTTTATCTTTACCAAACAACAAAATTTTAGACTAGTCCAAATTGGAAGCATTTGCAGACGACAAAATTATTGTGACTCAAAAGTTGAAATTTGGGTTGGGAAGGTTAGAAAACGTTTAGGGAAAAGGAGAAAATGCTTGTTGCCAGCATTTTCTCCTTTTCCCACAATGTTTTCAAAAGGCTTCTTTTGCATAGGGTCCTTTAAAGTTGGGATTGTGTGGAAAAGGGTTAACCCATTACCACACAATTCCTACTTTTGACGCCCCTGAGGAAGAAGCCTTTTGAAAACACTGTGGGAAAAGGAGAAAATGCTGGTAACCAGCATTTTCTCCTTTTCCCACAGTGTTTTCTACCCTTCCCAGAACAAATTTCAATTTTTCATTCACCTTTATTTTGTCGTCTGCAAATGCTTTCGATTTGGACAAGTCTAAAATTTTGTCGTGTGGTAATGGGTTAATGTCTTTCCCAAAACAAGTTTAAATGGTTATATTTCGTTCAGTTCTGCAAGATGACTATTGGTCTCTTGTACTGATACGCCACTTGGACGACCCCAAGAACTGAACACCGTTCTAACAGAATAGGTCATAGCATGGCGGTCATTGCATCATGTGATTCCTGGCTTTTGTTCATCAGTACCGACACAACTTTCTCTCCAAGTCACAGGCTACTTTTCCCACATGCAACACAGAAGAGAGGCAAAAATTCGAGAACAGAAAGTTTGCCTCAACAAAGTATTTAATCCACAACCACCTGGATATGAGTCAGATACGCTAACCACTGAGCTTCTCCGCTGGGCCTTAACCCATTACAAAACAATCCGGACTTTTAACGAGCATAACAAAAGTAGCCTTTAGAAAAAATCGTGGAAAAAGGAAAAAATGCTGGTAACCAGCATATTCTCCTTTTCCCACTTTTTGTACCTTTCCCAAATCAAATTTAAATTTTTCATTCACATTGATTTTGTCATCTGCAACTGCTTTCAGTTTGGTCTAGGCCAAAATTTTGTCGTTTGGTGAAGAGTTTAGGATCATGGAAACTTGAAATTATTAGGTAAAGAGTTAGATATATAAAGCGGACAATTTACCTAAGTGTTTATAAGTCAAAATACTTATCAGCGATGTGCGAATTTATTCAAATAGCTGATCATAAATTGCTATCAGCTAGTCTACTGTCTGTTTTTTACCCCTGACTAGGTATTGCATGACTGCATATAAACAGTTTGCCATCAACAGGATTTTGTTACAAAACCAAAATCTTATGTTTGATAGGACATTCACCTTGGTAACTCGCTCGACCTCATGCGGATGAATAGTTCTGGTCTCACTGCAATTACTTTTTACAACATTTTTGAAAAAGGAGGAACTACTTGTAATGAGTAATTTTCCTTTGGCTGGTATGATTTGACACATATTTTCCGTCTTTAACCCTTTCCCAAACAATCCCTGGTTTTCACGACCTGGAATAGGAAGGCTTCTGAAAATATTGTGCGAAAAGGAGAAAATGCTGGTTACTACTTAACGTTTTCTACTTATCCCAAAACAAATTTCAATTTTTGAGTCGCATTACTTTTGTTGTCTGCAAATGCTTCCACTTTGGAGCGGTCTAAAATTTTGTAGTTTGGTAAAGGATTAATTGTCATGCAAGCCATGACTCATTGTCAAATAATTACAAGTTTCAACAACCTTAGGAATAAGACTTTTTGAAAACATTGAGGGAAAAGGAGAAAATGCTGGTAACCAGTTTTTTCTCATTTGCTGTAAAACACTGGAAACTTAAGTCAGCTGTGGCAGGGATAGAGGTGAAATCCTTTTAAAACCTAGGTAGATCTAACCCAGTTCAAACAAACAATAATCCAGTATGGCATTACCAGCTAAAGATTCTTGGTTTGTTTATCACTTAGTATTTTTGCCAGCAGCATAGATCAAGATCAGAATGCACACAAAGTGTGGCCTGATCTTGGATGTACAATGTCCAGTAAGTTGATATTTGGCATCAAAATACATGTACGTCTATTAGAGTTGGGTTTTCTCATTGGCTGGAAATTTCCTCTTATTTTTTTTAGCAGATAAACCTGTTGTGGAACAGTCCTAAGGTTTAATGACCACAATTGATTTGACTGTATGGTGTTTAAAACCCTTTTTTACATTACTTTAGTTATATTGCAGTGCCAGTGAGCCCATCCATGCTTTCCTAGAATCTTTTTTAGCCAGTACTCTGCACAATTTCATTTGCAAGCAACTGGCTGCTTTTCCACATAAACCTTTTCAAAACAATTGTCAGTGGTGGGAGAGGAACGAATCCTTTTCTTCTGCCCCCCTCCTCCGGAAACGATCTTCCCCCATCGTAAATCAACATTGTTTTTCTTGTAAATGCTTTAAGTTTGGACAAGTCAAAAAATTTCCTATTTGGTAAAGGCTTAATTCTTTACCACACGATCCTGGCTTTTAACCACTCTCGGAAAGAAAGCTTTGTGAAACATTGCAGGAAAAGGAGAAAATGCTGGTAACCAGCACTTTCTCCTCTTCCCACAATGTTTTCTACAATTTCCGAGTCAAAATTCATTTTCATTTACATTAATTTTTTCTGTTTTGTCTTCTGTAAATGCTTTCAGTTCAGATTAGTGCTGTTTACCAGCATTTCCTCCTCTTCCAGCAATGTTTTCTACTCTTCCCAAATTAAAATTCATTTTTGATGCACATTCATTATGTCCTCTGCAAATGGTTTCAATTTGGACTAGTCCAGAATTTTGATGTTAGGTAAAGGGACAAAGGTGAAACCAAAAGACCATAAATTTCATAAATATGTACAAAAAAAACCCTCACTGTTACCTTAAAATGTCAAATGCAACATTTACAATTCAGTGACAGAGTGCTAATTTTAGCTTTTATGACTGACAAATGGTTGGTAGGTCAGTTGGAAAATGAATTTTGAAAATGCACGAATGCCAAAATCTACCTATTTTATGACAGTTACGCAAGCCTTCTGCTGCCCTTAAAAGTCCTTTCACATGAGTCAGAGTTTGTTTTATGTATACTGTTTGTGATAATCTGACTTTGCGCAGTTTGTTTTCTTCACTGCTAGAGCTTAGAATTTTTTGTTGATCTGAAGTCACAGAGGAACCCTATTTATGAAGCATTTTAACCCCCTACCACAAAATCTCAAGTTTTTGATTACTTTATTGAACCCTCCACCACACAATGCCTACTTTTAATAAAACATGGAAAAGAGGCCTTTTGAAAACATTATGTGAAAAGAGAAAATGCTGGTTCCCAGCATTTTCTCCTTTTCCCATAATGATTTCTACCTAATCAAAGAAATATTGTACCGTTTGAGCATTCGATGAGCTGATAGATGCTGCATCTCCACATTAATTACTGGTTACCTGAATCTTAGCCAAATAGGTACAATTTTGGCAGTGAAAGGTGATGTTACACGAAGCCCCTCAGTGTGACCTGTCCTTAACCCTTTCCCAAACAATCCCTGGTTTTTACGGGTCAGGAATTGAAGCCTTTTGAAAACATTATGGGAAAAGGAGAAAATGCTGGTAAGCAGCATTTTCTCCTTTTCCCACAATGTTTTCTATCCTATCATATAGAAAGATCATCTTTTTAGCAACTGATAATTTGTCATTTGCAAAATGCTTTCAATCTGGTCTGGTCCAAAATATGCCGTTTGGTAAAGGGTTTGGTCCAAAATATGCCGTTTGGTAAAGGGTTAAGAAGACTTATGAAAACTTTTTGCTTAAAGGAGAAAATGCTGGTAACAGCTTGTCCCTCAATATTTTCTAACCTATCGAAGACATACCATCATCTGAGGCACATTAGAATTGTCGTCTGCAAATGCATTCAGTTTGGATAAGTCTGCATATTCATCTTGTGGTAAAGAGTTAAAGTTCTTTTGTATGTCAGAATTTGTTTGTAATAACCTGACTTATTGTGAAATGGCTTTGACTTGTCACTACCTTGTTTCTGTGACTGTGTTCATTTTCCCGATATTTGCCTCTTTTTTTAAACAAAGTTTGAATGAACTTTATCCTGTAAAAAGCAGGTTTAATGTATCTGCAAAAAGTATAGGCCCAGGTCAGTCTGTGTGCTTCCTTCAGGTACAGTTACTTGTACTAGTATCCAGAATTCTAGGCTTGGCTTGGTTATAGAGGAGAAAGTCAAGGACTTGTCATAGCCCTAGATTAATAGATTAACCCTTTACCACACAGTGACGACTTTTAACACCCCTGAAAGAGAAGCCTTTTGAAAACATTGTGGGAAAAGGAGAAAATGCTGGTTACCAGCATTTTCTCCTTTTCCCACAATGTTTTTTACCCTATCAAAGGAAAATCATTTAATATTGGCTACAGTGAAACTGTCATTTACAAATGCTTTCAATTTGGACAGGTCTAAAATTTTGTTGCGCAGTAAAGAAATTGCACTTTTCCAAATAAGTTTCAAAAGTATGATTTGGTACTCTTATGACAATTGTTTTGGTAGTTTAGTCTAACCCTATTTATTTCACAATGATTGAGAAACAAGTTCTTACATTATATCTTATATTAATCTCTCTCAATACAACTTCCCTGGGAACTACATAAGTACTTGCCCCGAATATGTGGGCCAATGATTGAACGGTTCCAAAGATGGCACCTGCTCCTGGGTATCAACTCAAGAGCCTATGGTTAACACTTTACCACACAATCCCGACTTTTTATGACCCTGAGAAAGAAGCCTTTTGAAAACATTGTAGGAAAAGGAGAAAATGCTGGTAACCAGCATTTTCTCCTTTTCCCACAATGTTTTCTACTCATCTCAAGACAAATTTCTATTTTTGAGCCTAACTTATGTTTTCGTCTGCACATGCTTTCAAATTGGAATGGCCTACCATTTTGTTGTTTGGTAAAGAGTTAAGAAGTCATCACTCTTCCTCACAACCACAGACATCACACAAATTTATAAGATCTTGTTTATTTTTACAGAAAATTGGCAGAAAAAGACAGCAACCTAGAGACACAGTTAGATGTTTTTGACGAGAACAGATCAAACGATGAGGAACAGCTACCAGGAGCCAAAGGAATAGACCTGACAAGTCCGCTAGATGTCTTTCACAGCATATTTAAACAGGTCAGTGCTTTTTATCTCTCTAGCAAATGACAAAGTTTTAGACTGGTTCAAATTCAAAGCACTGGCAGACGACAAAATGATTGTCAAGTTAAAAATTGAAATTTGTTTTAGGAATGGTTGAAAACAATGTAGGAATGTTTCACAATGTTTTCATAAGATTTCTTCTTTAGGGTCATTAAAAATTGTGTTGGTGTGGTAAAGGGTTAAAGATTGTATGTCCACAAGTAATATAGTTATAGATGGTGTATGTTCAAGATCAGACTGCACTTTCTGTGCAATCTGATCTTGATCTACAAACAAAAGGTCCTTAAGTTGCACTTTGCAGCCTGTGTGATAACTCTTTACCAAATGACAGGTTTAGACTTGTTCAATTTGAAAGCAGTCGCAGACGACAAAATCAGTGTGACTCTGAAATTGGAAGATAGAAAACATTGTGGACAAAAGAGAAAATGCTGGTTACCAGCATTTTCTCTTTTTTCCCATAATGTTTTCAAAGGGCCTCTTTGGTAGGGTGGCTAAAAGTCTGGACTGTGTTAACCCATTACCACACAATCCCTACTTTTGGCGCCCATAAGAAAGAAGCCTTTAGAAAACAATGTGGAAAAAGGAGAAAATACTGGTAACCAGCATTTTCTCCTTTTCCCACAATGATTTCTACCCTTCACAAAACAAATTTCAAATTCTCAGTCATTTTAAATTTATATTATCATTTGCAAATGCTTTCGATTTGGGCAAGCCTAAAATATTGTTGTTTGGTAATGAGTTAAGCGGTTAGGAGCGTGACATTTTGATATCTGCCTTGACTTTCAACATCCTTTTAGCTTTGTACTCATGTGAATTTAAAATGGTCACAAATTTAACTTTTTGAAGTTCAAAATGTTTTTGGCATAAATCAACACAAAATTTACTAATTCAACTTGATGTGTACTGTATTATTTTAAAGGTCGGCAGAGAGACCATGTAACCATGCAATATTGCATAATTTACACTGTACAAAATAGAACAGATTCTGCAGGGGAAAATAGAAAGCTTTGGCGTGTTCATTAATTTTTAACTCTTTTACCAGATGAGGTAATTTTTGCCTGCTGAAATTGAAAGAATTTGCTGACGGCAAAATTAGAGCGGCCAAAAAGGTGGTATTTGTCTGTTGGGGAAGAAAACACTGTTGAAAAAGGAGAAAATGCTCGTTACGAGCATTTTCTCCTTTTTCCACAGTGTTTTCAAAAGCATTCAACCTCAGAGCCATAAAAGACCGGGGCTTACCTGGGAAATGATTGATCATGTTCATAGGCTTCTATCTCTATAATTATTTTCTATTATCCCCTGCTGTAGGCAGAGAATATTGTTTCAGTTAAGACTTAATCTGTCCATCTGTCCATCCATTTGTCTGTCCATGTGTCAGTCTGTGACAATATCTCCAATACCATTAGACAGAATTTCGTGAAACAGTATAAGTATGTACAATAACCTATTGTGTCATTATTCTTTTTTTTTTTATTAACTCATTACCACACGACAAAATTTTAGGTTTGTCCAAATTGAAATCATTAATTTTGCAGGCAACAAAATAAAAGTGACTGAAAATTGTGTAGTGAAGGGTAGAAAACATAGTTACCAGCATTTTCTCCTTTTCCTGTTATGTTTTCTAAAGGCTTCTATCTCAGAGGCATCAAAAGTAGGGATTGTGTGGTAATGGGTTAAATACTAAATGATCAACTGAGAGTGATTTTGAGATCAGCGATTGCATAAATTTTTGAAAAAGTCTTGTTTGGTGGAGGATATAAAATTGTCATCTTAACAAAGTTTCTTGTTTTTTCAAGTAACGCAATTTCTGAACTTGTTATGTGTAAATTTACTTTTTGCTTCAGTGTTTTCAAAAGTGGCCTGGTACAAGCATACCTGCAAAGAGAGCTATTGTTCTGTGGTATTTGGCTTGCAAGAAGCTAAAAGGGGCTTTGAACTTTTGCATAAATGTTGTCTCAGATCACCTTTTAGTCTGTGCAGGTTGATCTGAGACAGCACTTTATGACTACATTTGATTGTGTGCTACAGTAGACTTGTGCAAATCAGAAAATTACATAAACAGCAAAAGTGTTGTTTTGGATTTACCTGCATAGTCTATGCAGGCTGATCCGTAAAAAACATTTTACGCAATGTCCGAACGCCCTTTTCACATATGGAGTGCAACAAGCGAAAAGGTGCATTCGGACATTTCCGTAAAGTGTCGTCTCGGATCAGCTTTTGCCATCCGCACAGGCTAATCCGAAACGACACTTTCCGATTTTATGTGATTTTCTGTTTTACGCAAGTTTACTGTAGCACAAAATCTAATGTAGTCATAAAGTGCCGTCTCGGATTAGCCTGCACGGACTGCGCAGGCTAATCCGGGACGACACTTTACGCAAATGTCTGAATGCACCTTTTCGCGTGTTGCACTCCATATTGTAGACCATTTGGTGTTGTGTATGAGACATCATTCAGCTTTTTTTTTTTGCTCTTTTAGGTGTCTGATACCCCGCAGGAGATCCACTTTTTGACTGTGTTACAAAATCTCCTGAAAATAGACAATACAGACAAAACAGCAGATATTGTATGGGAGATGGTGGAAACATTAGTGAGTAAAGCTACAGTGATAGAGTCTCCCGAAGATTCTAGGAAATTGCTTCTGTCTTTCACGAAACGTCTAGAATCTGACAGTGTTTGTACATGTGCTTGTCACAAAGAGGAAGGAGGAGAGAGGAGACGAGTTATGTCCCCTCGTAGGAAACTCTCTACAAGTGGTGTTCAGTCAGATGGAAATGAGGAACAGCCCCCACCAGTGCCTCCTAGAGTTATGTCCCCTCCCAACACACCAAGGGGCAGTGTGACAGCAGCTCCTCCCCCTCCTCCTCCTCCACCCCCTGGAGGCATGCCCCCAGCCCCGCCTCCACCACCAGGAATGGATGGAGTCCCGCCGCCTCCACCACCACCCCCTGGTGGTGGGGGAATGTTGGGGTTCTTTAAGAAATCGCCCAGTAAACTTCCGCAGCAGAATATACCAAAACCAAAAACAAAAATGAGAACCCTTCAGTGGCAAAAGATTCCAGCAAACAAAGTGGTGGGGAAGTCTAATATATGGACAATGACTGGAAAACTTTTCAATGGATATGTAACACAAATGGACTATGAACAGATAGAGAACTTGTTTAGTGTCAGCCGACCAAAGTCAACAGAAGATCTGACAGATTCATCGACTGGCTTTGAGAAAAAGAAAAAGGAAAATGCAGAGGTAGGGCAATGTTTATTATTGACCTCTATGTTTTTAGTATCGTTTTTGCTTTGAAAGCACCTCTGCTACG
Source organism: Tridacna crocea (assembly GCA_943736015.1). Taxonomy (NCBI): domain Eukaryota; kingdom Metazoa; phylum Mollusca; class Bivalvia; order Cardiida; family Cardiidae; genus Tridacna; species Tridacna crocea. The sequence goes on from OX031063.1 coordinate 2,704,749, forward strand.
GTGGGATGGCAAACTTTTAATTTTTAACTTGCTTGCCTTTTACTTTAAAATTTATGATTTACTGTTTTGTGAAGTAACTACTTTTATCTCTTTTTACCAAACAGCAGAATTGTAGACTGGTCCAACTTGAGAGCATTTTCAGGTGACAAAAATTAATATAATTCAAAAACTGAAATTTGTTTTAGAAAGGGTGGAAAACGTTGTGGGAAAAAGAGAAAATGCTGGTTACCAGCATTTTCTCTTTTTCCCAAAGTGTTTTCTATAGGCTTCTCTCACAGATTAGTTTTTGGTAAAGAATCATGAACTTATTTGATTGAAAAATCTGATTCCTTCAGGTTGTTTTTATTTTCCATGGGATTTAACCAAAACGTTGGAAAGTAGGTTTTCAGGCCCTTTATCAGAGGTTATATGAAAATGACTTTTGTTACATTAGGAAAAATGATAATTATGAGCCTTGTTCTGTTGAAATGGGGTTTGATGCAATTATTAAAAACCATCTACCCAGGTCAGACTCTGCAGTTCGCTCAGCCTGAACTAGTCCAAAACTTTTTTGCTTTTTGTTAACTTTCTACATGTTAAAGGACCATTCTGCCACAAGATCCATTTGATTGTTGACTAAATGTATGTCATGAATCTTCAGTTATGCGATGACTCGCTTGGTATCTTGCATCACGTAGATGTGTTAACTCTTAACCACACAATCCTGACTTCTAATGACCCTGAGAAAGTTAACCAGCATTTTCTCTTTTTCCCCACAATGTTTTCTACCCTCTGCAAAAGAAATTCAATTTTCAAGTCATATTTATTTTGTCGTCTGCTAATGCTTTGAATTTGGACAAAGCCTACGATTTTGTCGTTTGGTAGTTAAACGCTCTTTTCCCAGGTTATGGTTTGCATGTAATTTTAAATGGCAAAGATTTAACTCTTTACCACACGAGAACATTTTAGACTGGTTCAAATTGAAAGCATTTGCAGACGACAAAATAAAAGTGACTGAAAATTTGAAATTTGTTCTGGGAAGGGTAGAAAACATTGTGGGAAAAGGAGAAAATGCTGGTTACCAGCATTTTCTCCTTTTCCCACAATGTTTTCTAAAGGCTTCTTTCTCAGGGGCGTCAAAAGTAGGGATTGTGTGGTAATGGGTTAAACACACCTTGATTACAGTTCTGGTACTGGACAGGTTGTTTCCAATTTGTTTCCTGCATCTAGTAGGAAAATCGATAGCTTTATCCATTTACATCACACTGCCCATTTGGAGACTCAAGTTAAGGGTTTACCAAACGACAAACTTATTGACTGGTCCAAATTGAAAGCATTTGCAGATGGCAAAATAACTGTGGCTGAAAAATCAAAATTTTATTTGGGAAGGCTAGAAAACATTGTGGGAAAGGAGAACAGGCTGGTCACCAGCATTTTCAGGCTTTCCCATACTGTTTTAACAAAACCGCTTGGCACATTGTCATAAATTCATGAATCATTCATAAGGGATGAAAGGTAACGTGATATTAGCTTGATGCAGCAATTTCCTGCTTGCACTTGCAATTTATCTTGAACTCTTTACCAAACGACAAAATTTTAGACTGGTTCATATTCAAAGCACTTGAGACGACAAAATACATGTTGCACAAAAATTAAAATTTGTTTCCAGAATAGTAGAAAACATTGTGGGAAAAGGAGAAAATGCTGGTTATCAGCATTTTCTCCTTTTCCCACAATGTTTTCAAAAGGCTTCTATCTCAGGGTCGTTAAAACCAGGAAGTGTTTAGTAAAGGATTAAAAAGCTAAATCACTGAAATGGATATTTTATTCATTTGAAAAAAAAAATTTCCTTTGTCATTGTTGTTCTTTGGCCAGAGAGTCCAACCTGAGACTGTAAATTAGCCTTGTTGATGTCTTCCAAAACTAAAGTTGCCTTTGCATTCAATCTAGATCAAGATCAGACTGCACAAAATGTGCATACTTACCTTTGTTCAGCTCTGCTTTGATTAAGCATGTCAGACCAAAACACAACCAAGATATTGCTGTTATTTAGATCTTTTATGTATAATGTTAAGGGAGACCACTCCTTCATGCATGGCTTTGTCCCCATTTAACTACAATACATAACAACTGCATTAGGGAGATATCTCTTTAACTCTCTACCACACGACAAAATTTTAGACTGGTTCAGATTGAAAGCATTTGCAGACGACAAAATAAAGGTGACTGAAAAATTGAAATTTGTTCTGGGAAGGGTAGAAAACACTGTGGGAAAAGGAGAAAATGCTGGTTACCAGCATTTTCTCCTTTTCCTACAGTGTTTTCAAAAGGCTTCTTTTCTCAGGGGCGTCAAAAGTAGGGATTGTGAGGTAATGGGTTAACTCCTGATTATGGTGTTGGTCTTTTGAACCTCGAAAAAAGAAGATATTTGTCTGCATGGGTTCGAATCCCACAAGATGCGGTTTGTTTTTTAGCTATGCATTTGTTGCAAACCTTTCATATTTGTAAGAATACTGAATATATCGGTTTGCAAAGACAACTCTGATCATTGGCTCCTCAGGCAAAATTAATGCTAGCCTTTTGCGCACAGCATTGATCTAGACTGGACTGCATATTCTGTGCAGTCTGATCTTGATCTGTTCCATGAATTTGTTTAGTCAACCCTAAAGCTTTCTGAGTTTCAGTTGATTTTATTTTCAATTGTGTAATGTGGCTGATTGTATATATTTGGCGCTGAGCTAGACTGATCTGATTGAAAATGTTTAATGTATGCACAGATTTTAGCACTTTACGACACAATTCCTTCTTTTAACGACTCTGACAAAGAAGTCTTATGAAAACATTGTGGGAAAAGGAGAAAATGCTGGTAGCCAGCATTTTCTCCTTTTCCCACATTGTTTTCTAACCTTTCAAAAATTAATTTCAGTTATTGAGTCATGTTTGTTTTGTAATTTACAATGACTTTTAATTCTGACAAATTTATAATTTGGTTAAGTATTACAGTTTGAATTTGTCTTCAATAATTTAGTTTGTGTAGTCTTATTGAAGCTGCTAGCTGATTGTTCCAGGATTTTGTAACTGGTAGTAATAGTTTACATCAGCAGAAAGGATATAACTCCTGTTTTAGATGCATTTTTTTTTTAAATTTTACTAAAATACTTTGAAAACAAATCTGCAACAAAACTCTACAGGTCTGTATGCTGAAGGTACGCTAATGTGCTTATGAAAATTTTTCAGGAAGACTATTGGGCCTCGATGAATCCGGTAATGTCATCTGTCAGCATATACATGTATCCTATTTATATGAATTATAACCATTTAACCCTGTACAAGACAGTCATGATTTTTAACTGCCTTGAGGCAGACAATGTTTGAAAAAAATGTTTGAAAGACATTGTGGGAAATAGGAGAAAATGCTGGTAACAAGCATTTTCTAAACCAACATTTTCTCCCTTTTCCACAGTGTTCTACCACATCAAAGACAATACGGAACATTTAAGCCAAAACTAGTTTGTAGTCCAAAACTGCTCTTTATTTGAAAACGGAGAAGTCTTACCATTTTATTTTACGGTAACGAGGTGACTCTTTATCCGACAATGAATTTTAATATTCATAAAAATTGAACACTTTTGCTGACACCATTACAATTATGGAAATACCATCTTGGGAAAGGTAGAAACTATTGTATTAAAAGGTGAAAACGCTGGATACCAGCAAAATTCCCTTTTCCTACAATGTTTGTCATGGCAATTTTCTGTAGAATTCAGAGCTCCAGATAAGAGGGAGTGATGATATTCTAAATCCATTATTTCTCCTCCAAACCCTATGTTGTGGGCAACCCATTAGAATCGTCTCGTTGAGACGATTCTAATGAGTACCCATAACATAGGATTTAGTGGAGAATAATTAAAATTTTCAATTTTGAAATCAAAATCACTTCCTCCATCTGGAGCTCTGGTAGAATTGTTGTTGAATGTTTGGTAAGGAGTCGTTGAACAAAGGGTATGTTATCATATTTTTAACTCTTTACCACTCGGAGAAAATTTTAGACTGGTCCAAATTGAAAGCATTTGCAGACGACAAAATAAAGGTGACTGAAAAATTGAAATTTGTTCTGGGAAGAGTAGAAAACACTGTGGGAAAAGGAGAAAATGCTGGTTACCAGCATTTTCTCCTTTTCCTACAGTGTTTTCAAAAGGCTTCTTTCTCAGGGGTGTCAAAAGTAGGGATTGTGTGGTAATGGGTTAAACAGGATTTTTTTAACGCTGACACAAGGAAATATTTTCTCAAATAAAGAAATGATTAATTTTTCATCATTTTTCAAGTTGTCAGCTTTGGTCAAATGTCTGATGCTTTTGTGTGGAAAAAAATAGATCTGATCCAAGCACATTCAATAAGAAGATATTTGAAAAAATTGTGGGGGGGAAAGGAAAAAATGCCGATAACCAGCAATATTTTACTTTTCTACCGCAATGTTTTCTATCCTTCTATGTTTCATTATTTGTCTGTCAATACTTTCAATTTGGACAAAGTTATGATTTTGTTTTCTGGTTAAGAATACAAGATTAGAATGCAGTAATATTTTGGTTTTCCTCTTTCCATGCTGATTTTTTTGCCATATTGTTAGGGCTGTACAGGTCCAAATTCATGTATATGTGGTAAAGGCATTTTAGACAAAATTATATAATATTTCTGTAATCTGTCATTTTGTTATGTTGGACTTGTTGTTTTGTGCATTTTGTTTATTACAAAATCAACACATATTACATTTTAATGTCATTTGTTCTCAATATCAACAAATTAATACGGGTGATTGGTATGTTGCACTATTTTTAACATAATTTATGGATAAAGGATAATCAACTGGTCATTTTTGCTATGAAAAATATCTCACGAGGATGCGTTGTTAGGTGTTGAAAAAATGAGTACCCAGCGCAAGTTCTTTTTAACATCTTACGATGCATCTGAGAGAGATATTTTTCATATCAAAAATAACCAGTTGATTACTGTATTTATTATATACCTTTTTAACATTATTATTTTTAATTTTCCATTTAAAAAAAAAAGTAGTTCCTAAATTACAGCAGGAAGTGAAAGTGAAAGTTGATATCGTCAGTAGTGATATCAAAATTTATTACAATGGGAAATTCCGGGATTTCACTGCTAGGTATATAATAAAACATAATATCTACTGGTATGATAATTTTTGTATTGTTTTAAATCTTTTCCAAACAGTCCCAAGTTTTCACCACTTCAAGACTTTTGAAAACATTATGAAAAAAGGAGAGACCTTGCAAGTAATTGAGTGAATGCTGGTAACCAGCATTTTCTCCTTTTTCCAGGTTTTCTCTGCCTTTCCAAAAACAAATCTCAGTTTTTAAGTCACATTTTTTTGCTATCTGCAAATTCTTGAAAAGTCCAAAATTTTGCTGTTTGATAATGACTGATACAACCCATAGACCTGTTGCCTAATTATTTTATTAAGATAACATTTCAAGTATTCAGATTTAAAACTAATATATGGTATCCTATTACATAGTTTTCTTTCTGTCCAGATATTATTTAAAATTTGTCAATTTTTATAATTACGTACATGAACTTGGAAACTCTTGCACTCTTAATGTTTAAATACTGAAAATGAAATGGACATTAAGTCATTACCACTCAAGGTAATTCTAGACCAATTCAAATTGAAAGCTTTTGCAGACAACAAGATAAATGCAGCTCAGATAATAATATTTGGCTTTTATAGGATAAAAAAATTGTGGGAAAAGGAGAAAATGCTGGTTATCAGCATTTTCTCCTTTTCCCACAATGTTTTCGAAAGGCATCTCTCTCAGGGTTAATAAAAGTCAGGATTGATTGGTAAAGAGTTAAACAGATATTTTATAATGTGAATAGCAAAATACAGAAATGCAAGTATTTGATAAACAAAGTGACTGTTACAGTTGTTGACCTATGAAGGTCATTAAGATTTGCATGACATGAGCATCAGCCATGCAAATTTAAAATTCATTACTAAGACAGGTAATATGTATACGTATTTCACAGGTGCATTGTCTGTTTTTGTCAGGTTTTTTGAAAATTTGAGACAGGATTGTTTTAATCCTTTACCCCATAAGGCATTTCTATGATATCTCTAATTGACCCTAAATAACAGCAAGGATGAAGCCGTTTCTTGTGTGTATATGACACCTTTTGATAGTGTAGAAAACATTGTGGCAAAAGGTGAAATTGCTCGTCACGAGCAATTTCACCTTTTACCACAATGTCTTCCAAAGGCTCCTACAAGAAATGCGTAGAAATGAGTATCTATAGAGTAAAAGGTTAACTTTTTCTTTAATTCATTACCAAACGACAAAAGTTAAGGTTTGTTCATATTCAAAGCATTTGTAGACGACAAAATAAAAGTGGCTGGAAATTTGAAATTTGTCTTGTGAAGGGTAGAAAACATTGTGGGAAAAGGAGAAAATGCTGGTTACCATTATTTTCTCTTTTTTCCACAATGTTTTCTTAGGGCTTCTTTCTCAGGGTCGTCAGAAGTAGGGATTGTGTGGTAATGGGTTAATTCTTAGATATCTTTTTATCGCTCAAAGCAAGTGTCATAACTAAACTTGTCTTTGTGGCTTACCTAAGTCCAGATGAGACTGTATGAAATGTGAGGTAATCATTGACCTACACTTTCCTCTTTCCTGAGACGTTCTTGACGGAAACAACTATGAAATTAGATTTACTGGGCTTTCATTTCCAGAAGGCAAATGACTGGTAAATCTTTCACTACCAAGTGAATTATTTACAAGTTTTCATTGGCTATAAATGTGGTTCCACTGCACGATGAAGATACAGGTTTGCCTTGATCTAGATTAACATTGTGGACAATGTAGATTGCAGATCAGACTGCACATTCTGTGTAGTCTGATTCTGATCTACACTGTCCACATAGGCTTCTGGTGTCATCAACAGTGAGGATGGAGTAAACCAAAAACTGTCTAAATGCTGGAGTCTCAAGAGTTAACCCATTACCAAACAATCCCTACTTTTGATGACCCTGAGAAAGAAGCCTTTAGAAAACATTGTGGAAAAAGGAGAAAATGCTGGTAACCAGCATTTTCTCCTTTTCCCACAATGTTTTCTACCCTTCACAAAACATTTTTCAAATTTTAAGTCACTTTTATTTTGTCATCTACAAAATGCTTTCGATTTGGACTAACCTAAACTTTTGTCGTTTGGTAATGAGTTAACCCTTTACTCCACAGATACTCATTTCTACGCACTGCTTGTAAAAGCCTTTGGAAAACATTGTGGCAAAAGATGAAATTGCTCTTGACGAGCAATTTCATCTTTTGCCACAATGTTTTCAATGCTATCAAAAGTTTTCATATACACATAAGAAACGGCTTCATCTTTGCTGTCATTTAGGGTCAATTAAGAGATACCATAGAAATTCCTTATGGGGTAAAGGGTTAAGTTTATTGAGACTTAATAGGACTGGACAAAATGTTCAAAAACAGGCAATTATTCGTTACTGGCAATGAATTGCTTGTGATTTGCAGTTGTTTTCTTTTTTCATATTTTGTATCATCATTCAAACAAGATTTATTCCCTTTCTTTTTGTGTGTGTGTGTCTCTGACGTGCTTTGTGGAATGTCTGAAAGAAGCACAAAATGGAAAATTAATGTCACACTGTAGTTTTGTACTTTTCCCCATACTCTAGTTCTATATTAGTTCAATGGGTCAGGTTATACGATGTCATAAAACATGTCTAGTTATAATATTCTTTATTGGCAAAAACATTTCAGGTTGTTATGGATGATCTAGTGATTAGGTTTATCAGACTGTGTAGAGATAAGATCAGACTGCTGTGCAGTCAGAATTTCATCTACACTGTTTTGCAAATAAACCAAAGTTTCACTTTATATTCCAAGAATTTAATTACTAGATATCATATCTCTTTACCAAATGACAAATTAACTAGTGCAAATTGAAAGCACTTCCAGACCACAAAATAAATGTGAATGAAAAATTAAAACTTGTTTTTGAAAGGGTAGAAAACATTGTGGAAAAAAGGAGAAAATGCTGGTTCCCAGCATTTTCTCCTTTTTCCACAGTGTTTTCAAAAGGCCTCTTTCTCAGGGTCTTAGAGATTGTGTGGTAAAGGATTAACCCTAAGGCTGTTAATTATGATTCAATGATCTTTTGCAGAGAGTATAGATCAAGATCAGACTGCACAGAACTTGCTGTCTGATCTTTAATCTACACTGTCTGAGTAGGAAATATTTTTATCAAAAAAATATGTTGGTATTAGCATTTATCCGCACTTTTACTATTGGTTTGAAAGTTTCATTTGTTTTATTGCGCCGGATAAGGGTTTATACGTATCACATACAATCTCCCTGGTTACCAGGCATGGCTTGTTCTATTTGATTCATAACTGTAAAAGTGGTTTGTCACGATTGTGCGACTAATATGACAACCTTTTAGTGTTCGATGAATGCAAACATTCATAACTTCAACAAGATGGACACGTTTTTGTCAGATTTACCCTTTTTTTTACGTGAAAGACTGAGTATATTGGGCACTTTTATGTTTTAAATCTTAACTACATGATGGAATGAATTAATGCTCTCCAACATTGCAATCAGTTGTGAATGACAACTTGATGTGTTCAAGAAATATACTGGTAACCAGCATTTTCCCCTTTTCACACAATGTTTTCAGAAGCTCTATAGACTTCCAACAGGGCTGTCAATGTACAGGATTGTATGTTATTGGGTTTAGGAGAACTTGTAGGGCATTTGCTGACAGTGTAACCAGCATTTTCTCCTTTTCCCAAATTGTTTTCTTACCTATGGAAGACAAGTTTTATACTGTTAGTAACATTCAATTTGTCATTCGCAAATCCTTTCAGTTTGGACCGGGCTGCAATTTTGTCGTATGGTAAAAGAGTTATGCAAACTTGGAAACAGGAATAATATTTTGGGTAATAAAGAAGATTTTCAATGTATGGGCTGTCAAAGCTTGGGGAGGGCTATAACTTAACTATTTACTTCAAACGAATTTTTTGTTATATTTATCTCTGCATACCATTGTTGAAAGCATTATTGGAAAAGGAGATATAACCATTTGCAAGTAAATTAGTAATTTGTCATTTTGACTCTATGCTTTCACATAATTATATTCAGGTTTATTTCATGCTTTCCTGGTAGGTTTCGGTGAAATAATTGTCAATGTTTCATGTTTACGAGCATTGAAAATACTGATTTTTATATTCTATCTATTCAATTGAAGGCCGAAACAGTTGTTCCCTCACACTAGTTACCTAGGTTAAATGCACATGCCTCACGAGATGGAAATATGATGTAATTTACCTTACATTTGTCACACTTGATGTAATTCCTTGTTATGCGAAGGGTGTATGCCATGGGGAACAACCAAAAAGTACTGGGAAAGGGTTAAAAGCATGAAATAAATAGAATATTGTGTTCTTTTCTTTACGGTGAAAAATAGAAATTTATTTGGTCTTGTGAACATTATCGGTAATATTTTCACATGTGGCTTGGTCACTCATGAAAATATTACCGATGATGTTCACTCTGTGAAGCCAGTTGCAAACTTTTACTATAAAAACAAATTTATTATCCTCTATATCTTACCTCAATCCTTAGCCCGCTAAATAAAAGAAATGAAATTTCCAAGAAAAACCCAAATATTTCTGTTTAACTCTTTACCACACAATCCTGACTTTTAATGACCCTTAGACATAAGCTATTTGAAAACACTGTGGGAAAAGGAGAAAATGCTGGTAACCAGCATTTTCTCCTTTTCCCACAGTGTTTTCTACCCTTCCAAAACCAGATTTTAATTTTTCAGTCACTTTTATTTTGTCGTCTGCAAATGATTTCAATTTGGACCAGTCTCAAATTTTCCCGTGTGGTAAAGAGTTGAAAGATGTTTTTGGAGAAAAGATATCTTCATTTCGGACAGTGAAGATCTGAGATCACACTGCACATTCTGTGCAGTCTGATCTTGATCTATACAGTCCTCAAAAGGTCAGTGTGTCATGCTTAGTTGCTTATGGGTAAATTCTCAGTGATTATTCAAGTCTTTAACCCTTTACCACACAATCCCTACTTTTGATGACCTTGAGAAAAGAGCCTTTTGAAAACATTGTGGGAAAAGGAGAAAATGCTGGTTATCAGCATTTTCTTCTTTTCCCACAATGTTTTGTACCCCTCTCAAAACAAATTTTTATTATTAATTTTGTTAAGTTATTTATAACTTTTATTTTTGTCCTCTGCAAATGCTTTCAATTTGGACAAACCTAAAATTTTGTCGTTTTGTAATGAGATTACTCGTTGCCAATAGACGAAATTTTAGACTGATCAAAATTGAAAGTACATTTTATTTGCATATAATAATGTAAATATTGATTGGATGATAAAATTTGTCTGTAATAGGTAAGAAAAAGTTTTGGGAAATGGAGAAGTAGATGTCTAAAGTTTTGTTTTCTTATTTAGAAAATGGTCCTTGAATTCGTAGAAAGCTGTTACGGTTGAAAATTTTAAGTTTTTACCAAACATGAATAGTTGTTTTGAAAGATACACCCATTAGATAATAGAAATGTTGTAACTGGAGACGAGAAATGTTAATATCATTTATTAATATTCTGTGACAAGATTTTAAAATCCTTTACCACCCAGTCCCGAGTTTTAATGACCCAGTGCAAGAAGCCTTTTGAAAACATTGTGGGAAAAGGAGAAAATGCTGGTAACCAGCATTTTCTCCTTTTCCCCACAATGTTTTCTACAACATACAAAAAGAAATTGTCAATTCAGCTTTGTTTATTTTGTCGTCTGCAAATGCTTTCAATTTGGTGCAGTCTAAAATTTTGACGTTTGGTAAAGATTTAAACCCTTAACTCCATAATGTTAGACTGGTCCATATTGAAAGCATTTACAGATGACAAATCAGCAGCTCAGATGTTTTGGGTAGTCTTCAGTAGGGTAGAAAACATTGTGGGAAAAGAAGAAAATGCTGGTTACCAACTTTTTCTTCTATTCCCTCAATGTTTGTTAATATTGTTTTCTTTTGGGTATTGAAAGCCTGAAATTATGAGTTAGGAAAAACCCTTATTTTACCATTTGCATGCTAGAATTTTCTAAGTTTTATACTACTCGTCATTTTGACTTGCTATTCATTTTCAGTTTTCAGTGATCTACAAGTTCAATGCATGGGCAGTATTATGATGAAATAAACAAGTTTGAAGTCTTTCTGCTATGACCACATAACTTGTTTGTGTTTTTTAGGCCAAGCCTAGGTGGCGCAGTCGATTGCATACAGGACTTGAGAATAAGGGATTGCAGGTTTGAATTCCAACTTTGACCATGTCTTTCTGAGGATCGATGATGGTCACTGCAACAGGATTCAATCCTCTCTCCCTGCTTATTATTGTTATGTGGGAAGGCAGCCTGTGGAATGGGCAAAATATTATGATACACTAGTAACAGAAACTCTAAGAAAGCATGGATAGGTGCACTGGTTGCCAAGATGTTTCTGAGATAATGTTGAAAACAGCATTAAACACTCTATAATGAATCAACTAATCAGATCAATCATTATGATTTCAGGTCAACATCTTGGATGGGAAAAGAAGCCTTAATGTCAACATTTTTCTGAAGCAGTTTAAAATGCCCAACGAGGAAATAATACAGTTATTGCAAGATGGACAGAGTGACAAGTTCGGAGCGGAGAAGCTTAGATCCTTACAGAAGATACTTCCCTCTCAAGAAGAGGTAAGATTATTCAATCCTTTTTCACACAATTCCGAATTTTAATTATAATGAAAGAAAAGACTTTTGAAAACATTGTTGGAAAAGGAGAAAATGCTGGTAACCAGCATTTTCTCCTTTTTCCAGCAATGTTTTCTACCCTTCCTAAAACAAAGATTAACTTTTGAGTCAACATTTATTTTGTTATCTGCGCATGCTATGAATTTGGACAAGTCTAACAATTTGTTTTGTTATAAAGAGATAACCTTTCATCAAACAGTTTTGAGTTTTAACAACTCTTAAAAGAGGAGGCTTTTGAAAGCATTATGGAAAAACGGGAAAATTTTAGTAACCAACATTTTCTACTTTTCCCATAACATTTCCTACCCTATTAAAGTCAAAGGCTGACCTTTGTGGATACTTTTCGCAGATCTTGATGCATTAAGCTCCCCTTTTCATGAAGCATGGGTAAATTGTAAATACAGATGAAAAAGAAGACATTACATAAAAGGAGTAATATTGACCTGCTATGACTTTAAAACAAAAAAGAATCTTTCAGTGATTTAGCTGTAGAAGTGTATGATGTCTTTGTCTATTGTCCAGATTGATTTGTTCCGAAGCTTTGATGGAGACAGGAGTAAACTAGGAAGTGCCGAGAAGTTTTTCATGTGCCTTATGGGCTTGCCAAAGTAAGTGTGACAAGGCTTCTGTTTATATTTCCTCGATATTCCTACTTTTGGTCTGATGAACCTATATCTATACAGATTTATTTTTCTTAGACCTACTCAGATTAGTACAACTGATAAAGCATTGATGCATTCGAAGGAAAGTAACAAGGTCTGAGAGGATGTCTACTCTTTCAAGAAAACAGCAAAGTACTGTGGTAGCCATGTTGTCATTTGTTTCCAGTGACTATCCTTTACTAAAGAAACTTTGCTGCAAGCTTGGGCAAGTTGTTAATTTTCAAGTTGAAGCCCATACCAATATGGCAGATACCCCTCAAAGTATCTTTAACTCATTACCAATTCATTTATTTGGCAGGATATAGGTTTATTTGTCATCTCCAAGCTCTTTAAACTTGGAAATAGTGTAAATCTTTCACAACAGAGTTAACTCTTTACTAAACTACAATATTTTAGACGGCTCCAATTTGAAAGCGCTTGCAGATGACGAAATTTGTATGACACAGATTATGGGATTTGTATCAGATAATCAAGAAACATGGAGGAAATGGAGAAAATGCTGGTTACAAGTAGTTTCTCCTTTTCCGACAATGTTTTCAAAAGGCCTACTTGTTAGGGTCGTTAATACTTGGCATTGTGTGGTAAAAGGTTAATATGCAATGATTCATAAAACGATTGTTTTATAACTCAGGTGAAAAAATACAGCCTTAATTAGTTATTGTTGATTTAAGATTAAAACCCAACCTGTGATATTTGTCAAGCAATAATGGCTGTTGCTGAAAATAGCTCAAATCCGAGATAATGATCATGTTTCCTGTAAATTTCAGCTACCGATTGAGAGTCGAAGGCCTGTTAATCAAAGAAGAATTTAATTCCAACATGGAATATATTCGACCTTCCATTGATTCCGTTATTGAGGCTGCAAAGGGTGAGTGCTGGGTATGAGCCCATGTTGACCCATGCAATATTTTCTTTAACTCTTTACCACACGAGAAAATTTTAGACTGGTCCAAATTGAAAGCATTTGCAGATGACAAAATAAAGGTGATTAAAAAATAGAAATTTGTTCTGGGAAGGGTAGAAAACACTGCGGGAAAAGGAGAAAATGCTGGTTACCAGCATTTTCTCCTTTTCCCACAGTGTTTTCAAAAGGCTTCTTTCTTAGGGGCATCAGAAGTAGGGATTGTGTGGTAATGGGTTAATCCATGACCTAACAGTCCTTTGTTTTAACTATCATAAATGCCAGATGCGGTTTGTATTTCTGATATACATTTGTTGCAAACTGTCATGTTCGTAAGACAGTGTTGTTGACTCTTTACCACACAAAAAAAAAATTAAAGACTCGATGAAATTGAAAGTATTTGCAGACAACACATGAAAAATGGCTAAAATGAAGATGTTTGTTTTTAATTGTGTGAAAAGATTGTGGCAAAAGGAGAAAATGCCACAATGTTTTCAAAAGCAGTCGTTCTCCAGGGGGTGTTAAAAAATCAGATTTGTGTGGTCGGGGTTAGTGTGCGGTTTTAATATCTGGGTTAAAATTGAATGGGAATCTGAAGGTTATAAGCATTTTTTTTTTCGCATGGACAGTGAAGATTCTCACTGTATTTGATCTATACAGAGATTTTGAATTAATTTTATTTTATTAATTTATTAAATTTAAACAGAGAATGTTGAACTCTGACTGTTTGAGTCTGATTTTTTTCAATTTTTGGTTTGAGAAGAATGATGTCAACGTTTGACACAAAAAGCCATAATTAAACAGACCATATTTTATCAGCAAATATCACTGTATTTTTTTGTTAAAGTGTATTGTTGATTCAAACTCTTGTTCTCCATTCAGAGGGAATCTGGCCCTTATACCACCCTTCAGGATCATAGTTGCCTTTTGCAGCCAATGTAGATCAAGATCAAATTGCACTAAATGTGCAGTCTGATCTTGATCTTCACTGTCTGCATTGCTGAAATACTCTGGACCAGAGTGATAATTGTGAAAATTGTGATTATTTGCTGTTTTTTAAAAAATGAAAGTGGTGCTAGGGTTTATTGGGCATGCTAAGGGCTAGTATCAGGACCAAAGTACATTAAACTCTTTCCATTCTATAGATGTTACCGGAAGCTTTTGTGGACAGTGTAGATCAGAGATCAGACAGCACAGAATGTGCAGTCTGATCTCTGCCCTAAATTGTCCACTGCTTTATTCTGGATTATCACTAAATTGTGTCTTGGTCTTGCAGTGGAACTGTATTTGTAACCATGAGAAAATGCTGTTTATTAACTGCCCCCCCCCCCTCCCAAACGTCATGGAGGGAGGTATACGGGAATTGCCATGGCTGTCTGTCCGTCCATCTGTCTATCTGTCTCTCTGTAGACACAAATTTGTACACAGCAATATTCCTAGTTTTTCACATACAGAACTCAAATTCACACACAGGGTTCCTATATATGTGAAGTTGTGCATGTGCGATTTTCATGACCCTGCTAGGATTGATTACGGAATTATCTTCATTCATTTGTGAAAGAGTTAACTGTCTTTTTTGTCCAATCTCCCTTACAATTAAAGACTTACTCTTTATTTATTTTTATAAGCCTGAAGGGTGGAATTAAATTACAGCCCCAGTTGCCTATCTCTCTGTCCGTCCATCCTTCCTCTGTTAGCAATGTCTTGTGCATGCAACTCCTCCTACAGTTTTCACTGGAATAAGTTCAAACTTACCACAATGAATCTCTATAATGTGTGTTTGTGCATGTGACTGTTGAACTTTGGAACTCTGTAGGTGTTCTAGATTTTAACCCATCACACTGACAAGCCCCTTCGGACATAGATGCACCTCTCTGTGAAGCGCTTTTTTAAACCCTTTACCGAACAACAAAATTTTTAGCAGAGCAGGTTAAAAGCATTGGCAGATGACAATTTAATGTGACTCAAGTTATAATTTCTGTCTTTGAATGGGTAGGAAACATTGTGGAAAAGGGAGAAATTGTTGGTTACCACATTTTTTTTCAAATGCATTATCTGTCAGAGTCATGAAAATAGAAAATAGAATCATCATACTTACACGATTTAATTTGTTGTCTGCGGATGCTTTGAATTGGTCCAGTCTAAAAATTTGTTCTGTGGTAAAGAGTTAAGACCATTTGTTTTATGTAAGTCATTTTTATTCATGAGTTAGGGGGGCTATCTTCACACAGTCTTTTTTTACCACCCTTCATTTCCAAATTCATTTTATTTGCCATAAATTTATCAACCTGCGGACATGTTTATAGCACATGACCATTAATTAAAGAAATAATCTGCCCCATTTAGGATGTTGTAAAATTCGTTTATAGAACTGTGCTCCTTGATAGAGGGGCCTAGTACTTCTGCGAAAAGTATTGACACAAGTCAGCCTGAGCAGTCTACTCGGGCTGACCTGGGTCAATACTTTTTCGCTATAAGTCGATTTTCTGTGTGGCCAAGGACCAACCTACCTCATGATTCCGTGCTTTGTGAAACAAAAATAAATTTTATGGTGGTATAATTATGTGATGACATGCTTCGCATTAAGCCCCCTTTTCACAGAGCTGGGCTCATTTATTTTTATAGCCTATGCCATCATCTGCCTTGTTTGGAGGGTAAAAGAAACAATAATGAGGTTATGGCTGCCTTTAACCAATTACCACACAATCCCGACTTTTAAGGACCCTGTGAAAGAAGCCTTTTGAAAACATTGTAGGAAAAGGAGAAAATGCTGGTATCCAGGATTTTCTCCTTTTTCCCACAATGTTTTCTACCCTTTCTAAACCAGATTTCAACTTTTCAGTCTCATTTATTTTGTCATCTGCAAATGCTTTTAATTTGGACCAGTCTAAAATTTTGTCATTTGGTAATGAGTTAAATAGCTGTTATGAAGCATAACCTTTTAGCACTCAATGACAACTTTAAATGACCCTGAGAAAGAAGCCCTTTGAAAATATTGTGGGAAAAGGCACTACAAAACCCAGGCCCAGAACTTATGAAATACATGATGTGCATAAAAAAATAAACTTGCTATCCCCCATGCAATCAAGACATCAGGGGAGAGAATTCAGCATAGACCCGAACAAAATGATTGATAGGTAGGGGATCTAGATGAAGTGTCAGCAAATACTGAAAAAAATATGTTATTTCTTTATAAATGTTTTATAAAGAGTGCCCACAACATAGGTTTTAGTGAAAAGGAAATAAGACAATTCTCCCCTAACCTAAAATTGTTTACTTTGTCAGTGTTTCTAGTGATTGTGCATAATGTTGATAGTATTTTTCCATTTCATTTCAGATATAAAAGAGAATAAGAACCTACATGAATTGCTGTACTTGGTGCTGTTATCTGGAAACTATATCAATGCTGTAAGTGGATTTTCTTCCTTTTTTTGCGTTTTTAACTCAACTATGTTCAAAAAAAAAACATAGAGGTATTGTCATAGACCAGGGCCCGTATTCACCAATGTTATTTGTTTTATTCTCCAGAATGTTCAACATTTGTAAGTAACACAATTTCTGATTGGCTAAACCATACGGTTTAGCCAATCAGAAGTTGTGTTACTTACAAATCTAGAAAACCTTGGAGAATAAGACTAAGAATATTCTCAAGAATGGTTGGTGAATACAGGCCCTGGCATTGTTATGCATATATACAACACAATATGACATTAAAATTTCTCTCATATTACTGTCTTTATTGTGTGATCTTTATTTCAAATGTGGTGCTGTTGGTCTGTTACAGCTCTTTTGGATATGAATCATTCGTCTCTCACTAATTTCACTGTCATAGAAAATTTAACTTTTTACCACATGAGACAATTTTAGACTGGTCCAAATTGAAAGCATTTGCAGACATCAAAATAAAAGTGATTGAAAATTTGAAATTTGTTTTGTGAAAGGTAGAAAACATTGTGGGAAAAGGAGAAAATGCTGGTTACCAGCATTTTCTCCTTTTTCCACAATGTTTTCTAAAGGCTTCTTTCTCAGGGGTGTCAAAAGTAGGGATTGTGTGGTAATGGGGTAATTAATACAAACATACCTTGTTTTTTGTCATCAAAAGAAAATAAAAAGAATACAAAAGACTTTCTAAAACATGAAAGGAAAAGGAACTATTACTTGCTCAAGGCTATTGCTGCTTTCATTTTTAGAAGACCTTGTGTATCGGTGGTCATTAGCTTGGCTGTTTTCAGAGGAGATATATAGGATCTGACATGAGTGGGCTTTTGAGATAAGATTTTATTAAACAAGTCAAGCAAAATGTTATTAAGTGAGTCTTTGGCAAGCTTAATGACATTTTTCGTGGCAAATTTAAAAAAATCCTATCTTATCTCAAATGCCCACAAATGTCAGATTCTTTTTATCACATAATAATATGTCACAAAATATAGATCAGATAATGCAAAAAACATTCATAAATGCACCCGCGGTATTTTCCATGAGACCTATTCACTTGTATGAAATGCATACAAGAGGATGTCAAAAATGATGTCACACAAATGTGATATCAAAGCTGTATAAGATAAAATTGGTGATGGGTAAATTACACTGAAAACAAGGGAGGTTATGTGATAAATTGAGGTCTAAGCACTAGTACCATCATCTGCATCATCGTTGTGTTAAAACTTTAACATTTTGTAATATCTTTGGAATCTTTGAATGTCTTTCTGATTTGTCACATGTATTTTGTCAGGGCAACTACGCTGGAGATGCTGCGGGATTCAAACTTTCTTCGCTCCTGAAACTGACAGAGACGAGAGCCAACAAGCCCAGAATGAACTTGCTGCATTATGTTGTCTTGGTAACTATTAGTTTCTATATGGTCCTGTTTTGTAGTCATAGGAATCCTATGTCCCTGACAGGCAGATTGTAGGCTTTATAACTTTGTGACCTAAATTTTCTTAGCCCAGGGCCCATATTCACCAACCAATCTGTGTCCCTGACAGGCAGATTGTAGGCTTTATAACTTTGTGACCTAAATTTTCTTAGCCCAGGGCCCATATTCACCAACCATTCTTGAGAACATTCTTGGTCTTATTCTTCAAGGTTTTCTAAATTTGTAAGTGACACAACTTCTGATTGGTTAAACCAAATGGTTCAGCCAATCAGAAGTTGTGTTACTTACAAATGTAGAAAATTCTGGAAAATAAGACAAGGAATGTTCTTAAGAATGGTTGGTGAATATGGGCCCTGGTAGCTTAGTCTGTATGTTGCAGGAGAACGTGGGGTAGTGGGTTCAATCCCCGGCTCAACTAGTCTCTATCCAAGGATTGATGGAAAGACAGGACTGGATTCATTCCTCTCCGACTGCTGACCATTATTTCAATGATGATTATGTGGGAAAGCAGCCAGTGGCTTGGAAAGAAAATTGTGTGGAGTGCTGGTAAATGAGACTCCAGGAAAGCATGGATAGGTGCACTGGCCACCAGGATATTACTAAATTAATTTGAAAATGGCATTTAACTCTTTACCACACAATTCCGACTTTTAATGACTCATAAAAGAGAGCCTTTGAAAACATTGTGGGAAAAGGATAAAATGCTGGTAACCAACAATTTCTCCTTTTCCCACAATGTTTTCTATCCTTTCCAAATCAAATTTCAGTTTCTGATTCACATCTATATTTTCGTCTGCAAATGATTTCAATTTTGACTAGTCCAAAATTTTGTCGTTTGGTAAAGAGTAAACACCATGCGATCATTGCTTGAAAGACTTGAAAGCGTTTTTGGTGGGTGTATTTGTAGACAAGACACTTCTGTTGTCACATCATGGGGACAGCAGTAGTATCTTCTCCAAATAATTTTGGAGGCCATGTACAACTGCATTCAAAGATTTTCACATGGCTTATGTTGAATTTTTTTGTTTTATTTCCAGCAAGCAGAAGAGAAAAATCCAAACCTGCTTGGTTTTACAGATGACATGAAATTCTTGAACAATGCTGCACAGTATGTATAAGATTCCTAATTTTTTTTTTAACCCATTTGATCACTTTAACGGACAATAAAAGTTTGGACTTGACCAAGTTGAAAGCATTAGCAGAAGACAAAATAAATCTGACTCAAAAACTGAACTTCTGCCTAGAAGTGTAGAAAACATTGTGGGAAAAGGAGAAAATGCTGGTTACCAGCATTTTCTCCTTTTCCCACAATGTTTTCAAAAGCTTTCTTTCTTCGGGTCATTGATATTCTGGATTGTGTTGTAGAGCGTTTATTCTTTACCAGATTACAACATTTGGACACCACCAAATTGTAAGCGTCTTGGCTCTGATTTATGTGAGAAAAGTAGCTAGTGACTTGAAGAGAAAGTTGTGTCAGTACTGGTGAGAGAAATTCAGGAAACATTTGCTTAGGTACATTGACCAGTGTGACATGATCTTAGCTGTTAAAAGGGCATTAAACTCCAATACAGATTAACAAATCAAATGACTCCATAAACATATAATGAATATGTTAAGGTGACAATTTTTTCTATCTTGGTAATTCAACAATTACAGTATGTTATACACAGTTAACCCTTTGCCAGAAAATAAAGTTTTAGACCTGTCCAAATTCTAAGAAATTGCAAAGGATAAATTAAATATGGTGTATGTTTGGAATTCAGCTTTGATAGAGTCGAAAACTTTGTGGGAAAAGGAGAAAATGCTCCTTTTCCCACAATGTTTTCAAAAGCAATGGTTTGTTTGTGTGGAAAAGTGTAAAGCAAGATCAATTTTCTCATCTTACATACATCAAAGCAAGTAAGAGTTTTAGTGAGGAGTCGCCATAAATTGCTAATAAAGAAACCGCCCATGACGATCTTATCAAACTTTCAGCAAACCATGTCATCTTAAAAAAAATTTCAGCCTTTGAATTTTTTGTCACTCTTTACACAGTGCCGTGAATATTTTGGGGTTTTTTTGTGTGAAAAGGACTTTTTTGGTGACTCGTCATTGGTTGTAAGAGTTCAATTGGTACTTACAATGTAGAGCAAACACTTAAGATGATAAAGTGAGAAACAGTCACCTGTTGCGCAGCAAATAAATCAAACATTATCTGTCTAAAAATGAGACTCAGCATAGCGTAGAGCAGTGGTGCTGTGGTAAACACTTGACTATCAATCCTAAGGTCCAAGGTTCGACTAAAACCTTTCTGACGCACTTTATGTTTCCCACCTATTCCAACTTATTCGCTAAACAGGTAGCCCTGCTTTTATTGGTGCTTTACAACGCGCATGTGACAGAACAAGTGAGGCTGATTTGAAGAAGAGCTAGAGGCTTAACTCTTTACCAGACGACAAAATTGTATCCTTGTTCAAGTTGAAAGCATTTGCAGATGACAATTTCAATGCGGCTCAAATGGTGCAATTTTCTTTTGATAGGCTTGAAAACTTTGTGGGAAAAGGTGAAAATGCTGGTTTCCAGCATTTTCTCTTTTTCCCACAATGTTTTCAAAAGACTTCTTTCTCAGGGTCTTTAAAAGTTGGAATTGTGTGGTAAAGGGTTAAACTAGGATCTCTTTATCTGATTCTTTGTCTCTAATGATCCATACCATTTACAAACATGCCTAAAGCGTGGAGGGACT
Source organism: Tridacna crocea (assembly GCA_943736015.1). Taxonomy (NCBI): domain Eukaryota; kingdom Metazoa; phylum Mollusca; class Bivalvia; order Cardiida; family Cardiidae; genus Tridacna; species Tridacna crocea. Next base: position 2,725,738 of record OX031063.1, read on the forward strand.
TTAATCCTACAAAGTCATTATTAAGACCCAATATATAGCACTGTCTTGGTTTCCCTTATACAGGGTGTCTTGGGAAAAGTAAAGTGTAGATCAGTGATCATACTGCATTTTGTGTACTTTCTGATCTTGATCTACATTGGTCACAAAGGTAGTTTTAGGTATGATAGGGTCTTTAACCCTTTCCCATAAGACAAACTTTTGGACTAGACCAAATTGAAAGTATTTGCGGACGACAATTCAACTCTTGCTGAAAAGATGATTTCTGTCTATGATAGGGTAGAAAACATTGTGGGAAAAGGAGAAAATGCTGGTTACCAGCATTTTCTCCTTTTCGTACAATGTTTTCAAAAGGCTACTATTCTAGACCCATAAAAACCAGGGATTGTTTGGGAGAGGGTTAAGGCTTTATTTACTGTTTGTTAATTAGACACAGTTACCAGGCATGCATTTTCCTATTAAATGACTATAAGCTTTATTCCACTTTAGCTTCAATGGAGCAACTGCTTCTTTTCCAATAATGTTTTCCTTGTCATTAAAAATGAACTCTGCTTTTTTTTTTTTAAATGTTTCCCCCTTTTTTTTGTCAAATTTACAAGTGTTTGGCAGAAATAAAGTCAGGCAACACAGCAATAGGTTACATAATTATATACATCAATATAACTTGTTTTTTTTTCTAAAATCCAAATATTTTGATAAGGATATGATTGAAAAAAAAAAAATTTGCATATTTTTCTAACATGTTAGTTTTGTGAAAAGAACAATATAGTGTTACTTAACCCTTTCCTAAACAAGCCTTTGTTTTTACATGTCTGCTGTGCAAGTCTTTTGAAAACACTGTCGGAAAAGGAGAAATTGCTCGTAACGAGCAATTTCTCCTTTTCCCAGTGTTTTCTACCCATTTGGAGAACTTTCTTCCATTTCTATCAAATTTGAAATTGTCGTCTGCAAATTCTTTGACTTTGGAAGAGTCTAAAATTTGTCGTTTGGGAAAGGGTTAGGGTAAAACATCTATTGATGATGGTTGTCTGGTAACCAATATAGTGTGACACAGTCATGCTTTTTAACCCATAACCAAACGACAATATTTTAGACTGGTCCAAATTGAAAGCATTTGCAGACGACAAAATAAAAGTGACTGAAAATTTGAAATTTGTTTTGTGAAGGGTAGAAAACATTGTGGGAAAAGGAGAAAATGCTGGTTACCAGCATTTTCTCCTTTTTCCCACAATGTTTTCTAGAGGCTTCTTTCTCAGGGGCGTCAAAAGTAGGGATTGTGTGGTAATGGGTTAAAAAGATTGACCCATTTAATTGACATCTTATACTTTGCATGAATCATAATTTACTCATCTAGAATTTGATAAAATTGGGTTAAAAAATAGTTTGTATGATATCATACTGACGCACTTCCCGTAGTTCTGAGACAGTTAATCCTTTCCCAAACAAGCCCTGGTTTTTAAGGGTCTGCAGTACAAGCCTTTCGAAAACACTATGGGAAAAGGAGAAATTGCTCATAACGAGCAATTTCTCCTTTTCCCACAGTGTTTTCTACCCATTTGGAGAACTTTCTGCCATTTTTATCAAATTTGAAATTGTCGTCTGCAAAATCTTTGAGTTTGGAAGAGTCTTAAATTCGTCATTTGGGAAAGGGTTAAAGTAAAACATCTATTGATGATGGTTGTCTGGTAACCAATATAGTCTGACACAGTCTGCTTTTTAAAAAGATTGACCCATTTAATTGACATTTTATACCTTGCATGAATCATAATTTACTCAGCTAGAATTTGATAAAATTGGGTTAAAAAACAGTTTGTATGATATCATACTGACACACTTCCCGTAGTTCTGAGACAGTTAATCCTTTGCCACATACTTGTGATTGATTGATTGATTGTATGGTGTTTAACACATTACCACACAATCCCTACTTTTGACGCCTTTGAGAAAGAAGCCTTTAGAAAACATTGTGGGAAAAGGAGAAAATGCTGGTAACCAGCATTTTCTTCTTTTCCCACAGTGTTTTCTACCCTTCCCAGATCAAACTTCTATTTTTTAGTCACCTTTATTTTGTCGTCTGCAAATGCTTTCAACTTGGACCAGTCTAAAATGATCTAATGTGGTATAGAGTTATGCCGTTTTCAACATTATTTTAGTTATATCATGGTGGTTAGTGCACCTCTCCATGCTTTCCTGGAGTTTCTATTACCAGTATTTGGTAGAATATTGTTATCTCACATGACCATTGTTAAAACAAGGTTCAGGTGGGAAAGTTGTGAATCCTGTTGCAGCTATCACCAGTCGTTTAGAAATTAGGCAAGATGGGGATCCAACCCACAACCCCAGTGTTCAGGTCCTGTAAAGTACAGACTGAGCTATGCCTTGGCTGTACATATGAGATCAGACAGCACAATCTACATCATCTGCAAAAGTTACTGGTTACGACTACCTTAGATCAAGAGATAAGTACCACGAATGATAAAAACCAAAACAAATATACAGAGGTCTTATCATGTTTCCGATCTTTTCAGGGTGAGCCTTGACAGCTTGACAAACGATATTCGGGCCTTGGACGAGAAGGTAACAAAAATCAAGTCTAATATTGACTCTGTGGGCTCGGACTTCAAGAGACAGATGAAAGGCTTCATTGAGGTAAAACAGGACCATCTGTCCTGGTGTTTTTAGCACTTACAGATAAATTTTACATCCTTTTTTATTTACTTTCAATACTGTGCTGTTATGATCAGTGAAGGTTCAATATTAGACTACACAAAACATGCAGTCTGATCCTGGATCGAAACTGTGCAATATAATCAGATTTTCAGGTAAAAAAAAAAGCTTTGAATTTTTTTCATGGAAAAAATGAGTGTGTGTTTAATTAAAACCCTTTACCACTCTATTCTGACTTTTAAACAACCTTGTGGACGAGGTCTTTTGAAAAACATTGTAGAAAAAGGAGAAAATGCTTGTAACCAACATCTTCTCCTTTTCCTGACTATGTTTTCTTCCCTATCAAGGACATACTCATTTGTTTATTCACTTTTAAATTGTTGTCTACTAATACTAGAATTTTGGTGAGTCTGCATTTTTTTAGTGTGGTAAAGAGTTAACCCATTACCACTCGATCCCTACTTTTGACACCCCTGAGAAAGAAGCCTTTAGAAAGCATTGTAGGAACAGTAGAAAATGCTGGTAACCAGCATTTTCTCCTTTTCCCACAATGTTTCCTATCCTTCATAAAACAAATTTCAAATTTTCAGTCACTTTTATTTAGTCGTCTGCAAATGCTTTCGATTTGGACAAACCTAAAATTTTGTCGTTTGGTAATAAGTTAACCCATTACCACACAATCCCTACTTTTGACACCCCTGAGAAAGAGGCCTTTTGAAAACACTGTAGGAAAAGGAGAAAATGCTGGAAACCAGCATTTTCTCCTTTTCCCACAGTGTTTTCAACCCTTCCAAGAACAAATTTCAAATTTTCAGTCACCTTAATTTGTTGTCTGCAAATGCTTTCAATTTGGACCAGTCTAAAATTTTGTCGTTTGGTAATAAGTTAATACAACCATCGCTATTACAGTAGGCTTCATGTCAAAAACAAGGAAATTGTAAGGAAATAGCTACGGAAAATTTCGAAAGTTTCAACCAAGGTTAGCGCTGATCTTGGTCGATATTTTATGCAGTTGGAATTGAACCCACTTTTCAGAGGACACAGCTCATTTTTCCGTTACAATTTTGTCTCTCTCTCTCTATATATATATATTTATTATATACCTAGCAGTGAAATCCTGGAATTTCCCAGTGTAATAAATTTTGATATCATCACTAGTGACGATATCAACTTTCACTTCCTGCAGTAATTTAGGAACTACTTTTTTTTTTTCATTAAGCACTTACAGATAGTTTTAATTGTAAGTTCTATATTTTCAACTGGTGGTCTCGTTTTGTTCTTTTAAATTATGTATTCATGTGCACTATGTCCCTGATTTCTTCTCTCTATCCAAGGTATTGATTTCGACTTTCAAACGAAAAATTAAAAATAATAATGTTTATAAAGCATTATAATAAATAGAATAATCAACTGGTTATTTTAGATATGAAAAGTATCTCACTCGGATGCTTCCTAAGGCGCTAAAAAAAAAACTCGTGCTGCGCACTCGTTTTTTCAACGCCTAACAACGCATCCTCGTGAGATATTTTTCATATCAAATATAACCAGTTGATTATCCTCTATATGATATATATAACACACAATGTTTCAGACTGCTGACACTGATATGTCGGATCTCAAGGAAGACCTAAAAGATGTTGAAAGTTTGAGATTAGAACTTGCCGATTTCTTTTGTGAAGACGAGAAGACCTTTAAACTGGAAGAGTGCTTCAAGATCTTTCAGACTTTCTGTGAACGATTCAACAAAGCCAAAGTGGTATGTGATATTCAACTGTTTAGCAAACAAAAAATTTCAGATTTATCCAAAAAGAAAGCATTTACAGATGACAATAATTGTGACTCAAGAGAAAGAAATTTATCCCTTCAATGGTAGAAAACATTGTGGGAAAAGAAGAAAATGCTGGTTATTAGCATCTTCCTCTTTTCTCACAATGCTTTCAAAAGCCTTATCTGTCAGAGTCTTTAAAATACAGGATTGTTTTGGTATGTGATATTAACCCTTTACTAAACAATCCCTGGTTTTCACAACCCTGGCAAAGAAAGCTTTTAAACCTTGTGGGAAAAGGAGAAAATGCTGGTAACCAGCATTTTCTCTTTTTTCCCGCAAGGTTTTTTATCCTACTGAAAGCAAATTTCAATTTTTGAGTTAAGATTATTGTGTCATCTGCCGGTGCTTTCAATTTGGACAAGTTTAAAATTTTGTCATTTGGTAAAGAGTTAACCCTTTACCACACAATTCAGAGTTTTAATCACCTTAAGAAAGTCAGCTTTTTAAAACATTGTGGGGAAAGGAGAAAATGCTGGTTACCAGCGATTTTTCCTTTTCCAAAAAATGTTTTTTACCCTAATAAAGAAAATTTGCACCATGTAAGCCATATTGAAATTTTCATGTGCAAAAATGCTTTCAAAGGGAAGTAACTCTAACAGATTATCCTCTGTTCTTAATTATGGATGAACTGACATTTCATCATTGTTAAGCAGAGTGAAAGAGCAAACATGGAAGTCCTTGAAACACAGCTGATCAAATTTCTACATTTTTTGCCCTAAAAATTGTCAAATATTTGCAGAATCTTCACAAGTTGTCCTTTCAAAAGTGATATTTCGTCATGCCTCTATAACAACATTTCTTTGCTTGTTCAAAAAAAAATGTTTGTACCTATTTACACTTAAATACTTCCTTCTATATCCCACCCACAGTGGACAGTTTTAGAAAACATTGTGAAAAAGGAGCAAAAATAATATTTTTTGGTATTTTAACCCTTTACCACTCAATCCTGACTTTATAAACCCAGAAAGAAATGACCCATGAAGATATTGTCGATAGGAAAATGCTGGTAAGGAGTATTTTGTCACAATGTTACAATGCAATTGACGGACCAAAATCTTCAGTTTAGAAACAAATATTTTGTTGTCTGCAATTGCTTTTAATTCTGTCCATTTTAGAATTTTGTCATAAAGAGTTACGTTGATACTTCATGTTAGACTATACATGTATATCCTATGATAAACAAGGAGAGTCTGAATTAATTTTGGACCAAAAAATGTGTCATGTTAGACTATACATGTATATCCTATGATAAACAAGGAAAGAGTCAGAATTAATTTTGGACCAAAAAATGTGTTATGTGTTTGGTGAACTTATCTGTAAGATTAGATTCATTTGATCACCAGCGGGAATCAGCCAGACACTTTCCCATGACTTTGTGCAAATTCAATCAGAATAACTTGAAACTTAACAACAAATGTCTTTTGGGTGTTGCTGTGCATGTGTTTGTTAAAATTTGGAATTCTGTAGGCATTCAAGAATTTAACCCATTTTACTGACAAGCCTCTTTGGGCGTATACAGCCTGCCCTTGGAAGCTCTTGTTGAAAAAGAGTCATATCATATTTTGTCAAATGATGTATTTTGAAAATTCCTAGAGGTTACATTTTCTATATTTATCACAGATGCATTTTCTGTGTCATACTTCCAATTCTGTGTATTTATCCCTTTATCACACTGTCCCAACTTTTAACGACCCCAAGAAAGAACAATTTTGAAAACATTGTGGGGAAAAAAGGAAAATGTTGGTTACAAATATTTTCTGCTTTTCCACAATGTTTGAACCTGATCAAAGAGAGAAATCAACATTTTGGCAATATTTGATTTGACGTCTGCAAATGCTTTCAATTTGGCATACGGGTAGTCTAAAATTTTGTTTTTTAGTAAAGAGTGTTGATAAGTGATGAAGAATGGAGGAAACATATTTTGATTAATTGTAATTATTTGAATTGTATTTCTGCTTTTGACACATTTCTACAGCTTTGTCTGGAATGCTTTCCTGTGTAAAAGTTTGACAGAAGGGATAAAAAGAGAAAGTTCAAAAAATATTCCTGGCGTTTCATAGAATTGCAAAGGTTTGACAGTTCAAGGATTTATGAGAATCAACTCTCTATGTTACAGGAAAACAGACAAAGAAAAGAACATGAAGCCAGAATGGAGGCCAGAAGGTTACAGAAAGAAGCTGAGGCACAAAGTAAAAATACAGGTGATGCTCAAAATTTATTAAGTATTTGTTTAACCCATTACCACACAATCCCTACTTTTGATGCCCCTGAGAAAGAAGCCTTTAGAAAACATTGTGGAAAAAGGAGAAAATGCTGGTAACCAGCATTTTCTCCTTTTCCCACGTTTTCTACCCTTCACAAAACAAATTACAAATTTTCAGTCACTTTTATTTTGTCGTCTGCAAATGCTTTCAATTTTGACAAGTCTATAATATTGTCATACGGTAATGAGTTAAAGATTTTTTATTTTACTGCAGTCCAAAGTTTTAATGACCTTAAGCTGGATGGCTATAGACAACATATTGGAAAAGGAGAAAATGCTGGTAACCAGTTAAAGAAAGTTTGCACCTTATAGCCACATTTTCATCTGCAAATGCTTTCAATTTGGACAAGGCTAAAATTCTGTCATCTGGTAATGGGTTAACCCTTTTGACAAATGATCATGTGTTTCTTTGACCCTAGGGAGGAAGATTTTTGAAAAACATTGATGGAAAAGAAAAAATGTTGCTACTACTAGCCACAAGATACATGTATATGTATAATATCCTTATATGCCCAGAGGTCATATTATGTCATGGTCTGGTTGTCTACCCATCTTTCTATCAGCTTGTCTGTCCGTCCGTCTGTGCATTAGCAGTTTCTTGTGCGCACAAGTCCTCCTATTGTTTACATTGGAATAAAGTCGAACTTAACAATGCATCTCTGTGCCATGCAATTGTGCATGTGACTATTAAAATTTGGATATCTGTATGTGTTCTAGATTTTAATAAACAGGTCACTATAGGCATATAATTTATGTGCCGCAATGCTAAGCTTTTGTTTTTTGAATTGCTGTTTGTTGTCTGCAAATGCTTTTAACTCTTAATCACACAATCCCAACTTTTGATGCTCTGAGAAATAAGCCTTTTGAAAACATTGTGGGAAAAGGAGAAAATGCTGGTTACCAGCATTTTTCTCCTTTTCCCACAATGTTTTCTACCCTTCCCAAACAAAATTTCAATTTTTCAGTCACATATATTGTGTTGTCTACAACTGCTTTCAATTTGGACCAGTCTAAAATTTTCTCATTTGGTAAAGGGTTACACAAACTTAGACTCTTCCAAAAAATGTGTTATGTGTTTTTAATCCATATTTAATCCATTTGCAGATGGTCTATTTAATGTTGATCATGTGATGGGATGTCATGTGATGGGATGTGATGTCTTATCCTTTCCCAAATGACAAATTTTAGACTCTTCCAAACTGAGAGCATCTGCAGACAGCAAATTTAGAAATGGTACAAATAAGCTTAATGTTTTCAAAATCCTTCTTTCTCAGGGCCTTGAAATCCAGGGATTGTTTGGTAAAGAGTTACAAAAGGGTAGAGTTTTTTTTTTGTGGGAAAAAGAGAAAATGCTAATAATGAGCATTTGCCTTTTTTTCCAAAATATCTTTAAAAGCCTTCTTTGTTAAAATATAGGACTTTGCAGATTGTAAAGGGTTAATACAGCTAAGTCTGGTTGGTCTAAAATCAATTTCTTTGGTTAGTAGTTGATTTTCTCTTTTCTGAATTTCAGCTGAAGTTACAACTCCAGAACAGCCTGGGCAGCCAGGTGAAAAGGGATCCATCCTTGATATGCTTCTTGCCGATGTTCGTAGTGGATTTAAGAAATATGGAGAGGCCAGTTTTTCCGTGACAAAAGTGCAAAAGATAAACATTAATGCTCCGAATGTGCCAAATGATTCCCAGCCATCTCCTATGACGGAGGAGACTCCTGGAAACTTTGTTAGGGGCGGTACTGGAAGGCGAAGTCTGCGTAGTAAACGTGCCAGAGATTCTGGCGGAGGTGAGAGTGCATTAAATGTACCAGGTGATCGTAATAGCTATGCAGTGGATACTGACGGTACTTTGTTTGATATTCTAATGCAGCCCGAAAATGAACCTGATAAAACAGGGTCTCTATCCGAGGGAAACTTTACAAGAGCGGGCAGTTTAAGAAGACGAAGATCTGATAGAATGCAACAAAGATCTGTGATGTTAGGGCTAGATCGTGAAAGAGCAGCTTCTCCAAATATAGAGGCTCAGAAGAAAGAAGTGGTTGAATCAAAGGAAAGACCTAAATCTGATATATTGGACGATAATTTTGATTACCGACAAGGTGCCGGCGTGCGTAGATCACGTAGTCTGTATGACAGGACTACTTCTGATACACCAAGACGCTTAACAGACACCAATAACAACAAAAGTGAAAGTGATTTAACTGTTGATAGGTCTCACTCGCCTGCATTCAGGCAAGATGATCCTCTTCGTAGATCTTCACGATGGAGAAGTGAAATTGGTGAAATAAATAGTCTTCCAAAGATAGAAGAAAAAGCAGACTCTAAGGATAGCAGTCCGACATCTATACATCAAATGTCGGGGTCAAAAGACGACTCTAGCACATCTGTTGAACAAAGAAGTAAAGCAAAACTTGAACGAAGATCAAGTCTGAATAAATTAAGTCAAGAACAAATACAGCAAGTACTACGTACTGCAGAGAATGTTAAAAATAAAACTGACTCAAATATATCTGTGTCTGTTAGGACCAAGTTGAGTAAAAGGTGGCATAGTGAACTGGATAAAACTGATATAGATAATGTATTAAAAATTATCGAAGAGACTGGTAAACAAATTGATGAAATTGGCAAACCTGGGAAGCTCACTGAAACTGTAACTGCTAGTGTAAAAAGTGAGAGTGATTCTAATGAAGGGAAACCAGCTAGAACAATCAAGGCACCAATAGACACTAAAGTTGTGCCACAAGGAGATAGTGGGGAACCTGAAGTTCTGAAAGTGAAACGTGATAAACGAAAAAAGAGATCTACGTTATCAATGGATGATATACATGCAGCATTTAAGAGTTTAGACTCTGTGTCCACAACAGTTGCTGTGGAGCATAAAAAGTCTGATACTTCTTCTGAGAAATTACAAACGCCGCCTCCTAAATCACCAAGTGTGCCTCCACGTAAATCTAGAAATAATAGTAGTGAAAAAGTAGAGAATACATCTGTAGACAGCCAAATTGGTAAAGAACAAATGAGTAAAGCTGCAAAACTGGCAGGGAAGAAGCGTTTTCGGGATCAAAGATTTGGAGATAAAGACACTCCATCACAACGAGCAATGTATGAACATTCTAAAGGTCGCTGGAAGAGTGACGTAGAAAAAGAGAACATAGATGAGGCCATCAGAGATTATGTGAGCAAAAACAACATGAGCAGATCTAAATCATATGATGAAGCTGTTGCAAGGAAAGCTATTAGTGAAGGTGATTTGTCAATCGAAGAGAAGAAAATGATATTCAAGGATGGACGTAGAAATGGGCATGTATGGACAGACGATGAAAGTGATACAGAGACCATGACTCAAGGATCCTCTACACCACGTCGGCCTTCAAGTACAGCAAGTACACGCAGTGACAGTCCAAAAAGCTCTAGCAGCCGGCTGTCTGTGAAATCTCTGAACAATTCCACAGAAACCTTGCGTGAAGCAGGCACAGATGGAGAAACTTCTCCAGAGCAGAAACGCAAGGAATCTGTCACATCCAACATATCAGATGGTGGTAAATATCGAGAGATAGCTACGCCTTCACCATCATTTTCGAACAAACTTTCGGATGGTAAGGATATACTTAGGGCTTCAACACCACCTGTGATGCAGCATGAAATATTCATTTCAAATGTTAAACAAGATGGTCTGAAACAATATGAGAACAGAAAACCGTTTGATGAAAACGATGATCTGCCAGTAGCACAGATGTTGAAGTGGAGGAAAAAACGAGATGAGAAAAGACGACAGAGTTTTTATGACAATGTTCCAAACATTGAATCAGGTAATCTATCACCAAAAGGGCATAATGATTCCTTCCGCTTTGATGGAACCATAAACAGTCCGCGATCAGATTCTTCATCTCATGGATCATCCCAAATCTTTCACAAGTCTCAGGGTAGTTATGAACTTCAGAATGAGATTGGATCTCGGTGTAGTTATGCCAGTAGTAGTGACAGTGCCAGTAGAGATGAAGGATTTGAAACCATGTCTGGGACAGTGTCTCAGAGAACATCTTTAAGTAGCACTTTAGAATCAGAATTCATTCCGCCATTTACAAAGAAAGCTGAACCAATGAGCAAACTTCAGATGAATGAGAATTTCATTGTTGCTGGGGCCAGGGCATCCGTCAATGACACAAAGAAACAAAGAACTGAGTCCTGGACTGAAGCTGTAGCTATCAGTGCAGGTAACATCAACAGTGATGATTCTATAGAATATTCAGTCACATCTCCAGATAGTGGTAATGAAACTATGAAGGACGAGGTCTGGGCTGAACAGTCTGACCTGGAATCCACCTTGAAAAATGATTCACGCCCAATGTCACCTCTTTCCACATCATCAGGATCGGCCAAGAAAGAGAAGAAGGTGCCAAGCTACATGCGCAGCACAACAAGCAGTTCCAAGCGCAGACTTGACTCAAGTTCTGATGCTGAACAGTCAAGTCGAAGAGATTCTACTGGGAGTACCCCTGTCTCTCGACCATCTCGTCTCTCACGAGGTCCAGCTGGACTGAGTAACCAGAGTTTGAATAAAAGTAAAGCTGGCTCTAACACAAGTATTGTCTCTATAACAAGTAACGCATCCGATGTCTCATCAAGTCAGGTGAAAAAACGTGTGTCTCAGGGAGGGAAAGGTGACAGGCCACAGTCTGTGCATTTATCAACACCCAGTACAAGGTCTGTGACCCCAGTTTCTGCCCCAGTACCAAGATCCCAGACCCCATCAGTGCACAGAGTGGCCCATAAACCTGCGTCACATCCAACATCCACTATAGGAGCTCGTACTTCAAACTCTTCTGCAACGAAGGCTACAACTAAGTCTAAGCCAGCACCACCACCACCCACTGGTAGGACCAAATCCTCTACAACACCCACAAAGACAACAACGCCCTCACGATCATCATTAAGTAACCCGCCCTCACGATCCACGACAACAACACCATCTAGGTCATCGTTAGGTACACCAAGGTCTGTGACACCAAACCCAACCCGAACAAGAACGTCTACACCGACAACTCGGTCAGCTACACCAAGTTTTAGACCAACTACACCTTCCATTGAAGAAACAAATGAAGAATTGCCGGCCACCTCTCCGCTGAAAAGGTCACAGTCTGTTAGAGTATCATCTGCTAATAGACCATCATTTATGAGTCCAACAGCTGCTTCAAAGCGCAGATTAGATAAAGTAAAAGGCGAGGAAGACAGCCCACCACCTACACCACCTCCCAGGCGGTCAAAAGACACCGACGCTCTTCCACAGAAAAATGATAATACCCCATCGCCGTTGAAGCGACATTCAAGTTTACGGTTACCAGGTCGTAATGCAAACAAGACAACTAAAGAGCAAGAGAAGTCCGGCGATAACAAACTGAAAGGTTTTATCCAGAAAATTGGTGGAAGCGGAAGTAAGGTCCGACCAGAGTCTGATGTTGCCGGTAAACTAGCTCCAGTGGCAGAAGGCGTAGAGAAAGACACAGGTGCGGAGGACACTGGAAATAGTAAAGAGGGTGGAAAATCTCCTTCTCTAAGAAAAATTCTTGGCCTTAAATCTAAAGATAAATCGGTTAGAAAATCAACTGATTCCTTAAAAAGTGACACTCCAGACAAGAAGAGGAAGGGAAGTAAATGAGTGCCTTATAACACATTTAGGCAGTATAATCTTGGCAGTTAACTCCCTGTTGTGCAGTAAGGTGTAACTTAATTTTTAGAGTGCTGCATGTTCATCCTAGAAATAGGAATGAAATAACTGCAATTTCATGGTTGCTTTTGTGGAAGGTGGTGTCAGTAAAGCGAACAGTGTAGATCAAAGATCAGGCTGCACATTTTGTGCAGCCTGATCTTGATCCACACTGGCCGCAAAGGCAATTTAAGTCGTAAAAGGCCCTTTATGGGTTAATATGGAGCTACGAACACATCATTTTAAAGTGTAAAGTTTGCTCAAAGCATTCAATTCCCAGGAGTATTGAGGAGAAGAATGAGGTGCTTTCGAAGATAATGTGTGAATCGAGATCAGACTGTACTTGTGAAAAGTCCATTTCATTATATAAATCTCTTGTGATTTGATGTAAGGGAATCTTAGTGGAGGAGAAGATATTTAGCAGTTAATTCTTTACCAACCAATGAAATTAAATACTTGTTCAAATTGAAAGCATTTGCAGAAGAGGACAAGTTCAAGGTGGCTAAATGGTTGAGATTAATTTTTGATAGGACAGAAAAACATTGTAGGAAAAGGAGAAAATGCTGGTTCCCAGCATTTTCTCCTTTTCCACAATGTTTTTATAAGCTTTTTTCCTCAGGGTCGTTAGAACGTTGGATGTTGGTGAAGAGTTAAATGTGATACTATTAATTAAGATACTGTTGTACAGGCTTGTAAAATACTACCAATAAAGTAAACGCAAAATATTTTGATGAAAAAAAAAGTCTTTGCTTTGAATTTGGAAAATATTGAAGGAAAATTAGGAAGTGCTTATTACAAGCAATTATTCCTTTTATTTCAATATTTTTTTCGAGATCTGTCTACTGCAGGGACATAAAACATTAATTTAATGTGCTTATAATTATGAGTTTCATACTCAGTGATTTTTCGATACATTTGAATATAATGTATATACAGTTGATTTTACAAGTTATTAACAGTGCCTAAAACTTGTCTGTATACATATTTGTAAATATGCATACTTTTTCAGTCATATCTTTTGCAGTAATGTCACATTTGTAAACTTTAAAAATTATTATAAATGTCTTAACCCTTTACTGCACTGTCCAGAGTTTTAACGAACCTCGTGAAGAATAATTTTGGAAAACTTGGGAGAAAAGGAGAAAATGCTGGTAACAAACATTAAATTTTCTCCTTTTCTCCCCAAGGTTTCCAACGTCTTCATTCTCAGAATGGTTAAAAGAATGGATTAGTGGGGTAAAGAGTTGAAATTAAATAGTGAGAAATTCATTTATAGCTAGCTGCTTTTGCAGGGGCATTGTAGGTCCAGAATCTGCCATCTGATCTTGGGTCTACATTGTCCGATGTTCTGTAAGATTTTCTAGAAATTCCAACAGCTAGGTCCCTTTTTCCAAGCTGAAACCTATCTGTTTCATGAATTTGGTTCTGTCAGGGTTGAATCTTTATCAAATAAAACAACGATTTAACAGTGTCAACGAGGAGAGCATTTGACAATGTGAGAAAAGGAGGAAATGCTAGTAACCAGCATTTTCTCCTTTTCCCACAAAGTTTTCTATGCTTGCATAGACATACTGCATTATTTCATTCACATTTAGTTTCACAACAGCAAATATTTTATTTTATGGACAAGTCTGACATTCTTAATCTCTGTTAATGAGTGAACCCTTTACCAAACAATTTCGAGTTTTAACAAGCTTTGGAAAGAAGGCTTTTGAAAACATTGTAGGAAATGAAGAAAATGCTGGTAACCAGCATTTTCTTCTTTTCCCACAATGTCTTCTGCAATTTATGTATAAATTCCACCAATTTAGCCACTTTTGTTATGTTTCAGTCAATGCTTTCGACTGGAACAAATCTAAAATTTTGCCGTTTTATAAAGAGTAAACCCCAGGAATGCCAAATAAACCCAGTGATAAATTTTTGTCACGAAATAAGACTGGATTAAATGCAGCATCAAAGTTATTTGGTCCATAATGTCACAGCAGACAGTGTAGATACAAGATCAGACTGTATGTTTTGTGCAGTCTGATCTTGATCTACATTGGACACAACCCAGTGGTAAATTTACATCTAGAAATAAGACCTGAATAAATGCAATATTAATTGAAAGTTGATTTGGTCCATGATGTCGACGGAAAGCTGACAATATAGATCAAAGATCAGAATGCAAGTATTGTGTAGTCTGATCTTGATCTACATTGAATGCAACCCTGTGGGAAATTTCTGCACTGGCGGCAACAGGAGCTAATGTTGTGAGAAGAACTTTCCTGGTCTATGTAATATGTAGCTTTTCGTTACGTTCACTAGTTATCTAATTTTTTGAAACAGATTGTAGTGAACTTTGTGTTTAGTCTATAGGTTATTGTCCTTCCCGACCTAGAGACACGACACACCGCAAGGGGTGCTGCTTTGTAACTTTAAATAGATATTGTCAAGCCCTTTTTAGTTTTTCGACTATGCCCCCTTATGTGGTTGATTAGATAATTTTGCTTTGCCAGTGTTTTTGATGTGATCATGTCTGTTGTTGTGTCGTAAGTCAACTGATTTACCTTCAAATGAAAAAGAGGGATTTAGCTCTTCACCACACAATCCCAACTTTTAATAACCCTGAGAAAGAAAGCCTTTGAAAACATTGTGAGAAAAGGAGAAAATGCTGGTAACCAGCATTTTCTCCTTTTCCCACAATGTTTTCTACCCTTTCCAAATCAAATTTCAGTTTTTGATTCACATTTATTTTGTTGTCTGCAAGTGCTTTCAATTTGGACTGGGCCAGAATTTTGTTGTTTGGTAGAGTTAAGTGCTTTTGCTAGCAGCTTGTAGATCAAAGTCAGACAGCTAAAAACATGCATCTTGTATCTAAACTGTCATTTACATAAGATAGTATCACCACCCATACAAAGGACATACCAGTCTTTAGTCTTCATCAGTAGAAAAGAGTTTCAAGTTGTGATCCGAATGAGCATTTTATGAAATTTTGGATTTGATATTAGAACCCCACATATTGAATTGCCATTTCAAAGTAATGTTAAGGGGAATAATATCTACTTATCGGACAGTGTAGATCTGAGATCAGACTGCACATTTTGTGCAGTCTGATCTTGATCTACACTGTCTGCAAAAGGTCATTGAGTCGCCTAAGGATTAGATTTCAGTTGTATGTGATGTACAGTTCAGTCTTTTGCATTGCACTGAAGGAAGGGAAAAAAAAACTTTTTGTAAAAAACCGGCATTGCAAGTAGAAATATTGTCCATTTAGTTTTTAAAAGCAAGAACCTACGAGACGCTGAAAAGATGTCTTGTTAAGACAGGCGCTTGCTTAATTTAGCTACATTTCATTGTGGGCCATGCTCAGAGAACAGGGGGCTTAATGCTTAATCGGTTAAAAAGCATCGACTCATGTCAGCCTGCAGAGGCTGACATGGGCCAAAACTTTTTGCTGTCGGTCACTTTTTTGCATATCACTGGACCAGCCTACCTCAAGATCAAGTTGATTATCAGACAAAATGAATTTCGTTGACCCATAGTTTTGAATTGGCTTGCTTGGTTTAACATGTCACAAAGCATGAATAATACATTTTTCGTTTTCTGTGAAGTCAACGTATGCTAGCCTAATACAGGTTGTTTGCGTAATGGAGGTGACCTCTAAGATAGATTTTACTGTACATAGTTCTTTTTTCTTTTTAGATTTTTCCCTATGATGGGTACAAATACAAATGATATACAGACTGACTCTAAGTTGAGTCTGTTTAGTTAAAGTTGTGTAGATAGTCGTGTTATTATTACCATATGATCATGTTTTACTTGAAAACAAGATGTTATTTGTCTGTGATATGGTGTTGAGAAGACGTTTCGTACTCAAGATTGTTTATATTTCGGTTGTGACATTTATCCTCTGTAGAATGCTGTTTGGCTCATTTGATATCAATAGACCCAGAAAAGGCAGGAAACAATGTGGGGAAAGGAGAAAATGCTGGTCACCAGCATTTTCTCTATATTGCACAATGTTTTTGAAAGCCTTTATCTCCAGGGTTATGAAAATTTAGAATTGTATTGTAAAGAGTTTTTTTCATAACAGTGCAGACTATTTCAGAACCTAACAAAAAGTATAACAATTTACACATAGGCTAAAAAGTATGAAAAGACAAAAATTTCATTTTTCACCAAATACTAAACCCATTACCCCATAGCAAAATTTTAGACCTATCAAAATTAAGGCATTTGCAGACAACAATTTCAAAGTGGCTCAAATGGTACAATTTTGCTTTGATAGGAGAGAAAACTTTGTTGGAGAAGGAAAAAAAAATGCTGGTTACCAGCATCTCCTTTTCCCACAATGTTTTCAAAAGCTTTCTTCCTCAGGGGCGTTAAAAGTCAGAATTGTGTGGTAAAGCGATAAATTTCTAAATTGCTAAGCGAAAGGCACTGGCCTTTAACCCTTTACCAAACAATCCCTGGTTTTGACGACCCTGTTGAAGAAGTCTTCTGAAAACACTGTGGGAAAAGGAGAAAATGCTGGTGACCAGCATTTTCTCCTTTTCCCACAATGTTTTCAACTTTCCAAAGTAAAGTATCAACTTTGGAGTAACGTTTATTTTGTCGTCTGCAGATGCTTTTAATTTGGAAAAGTCTAAAATTTTGTCGTTTGGTAAAGAGTTAATGGACAGTATAGATCAAGATTAGACTGCATATAATGTGCAGTCTGATCCTGGTTCAACACTGCCCTAAATGGATGTATTATATAACTAAAACATACCAAGTTTGAAATATTTTTATGCGAGATTTTACTATCAGCTTGAAAGTTTTATTTCATTCCTTTAGCAGGATAAAGATTTTATAAGAAAAAATATTGAAGTACTGAAATGTTTTATAACATTTCATATATTTAGCAATGCACAGATTAAATTTGTAGTGCTAAATAATGGAATAAAGTTCTAAATAAATGAAATAAAGGGATTCTTTGCCAGTTGATGGATATTTCACTATTTTAAGCTTTTTTGTCAGAGTATCTTGTAAAGATGATGATAGTATAGTTCAAGATCAGACTGCACCTTCTGTGTAGTCTAATTTTGATCAATTCTGCCTGCATCAGCAACTCAATCAGGGTCAGCAGTTGAACGGATAAAATCTTCTTGGCAGCTGCAGGTTTAAATTAAGTTTTAACCCATTACCACACAATCCCTACTTTTGATGCCCCTGAGAAAGAAGCCTTTAGAAAACATTGTGGGAAAAGGAGAAAATGCTGGTAACCAGCATTTTCTCCTTTTCCAACAATGTTTTCTACCCTTCAGAAAGCAAATATAAAATTTTCAGTCACTTTTATTTTGCGGTCTGCAAATGGTGTCGATTTGGACAAACCTAAAATTTTGTCATTTGGTAATGAATTAAATGGCATTTTATAGAAGGGTAAATGAAAGTTTATTTACTAACGATAATATTTGAGTAATGCTCTGTGAAAAGGTGGTTTCATGCATCTACGAAAAGTATTGACCCAGGTCAGCCTGCGCATTCCGCGCAGGCTGAGCTGGGTCAATACTTTTTGTTATCGACCAATTTTCAGCATTTCAAAGGGGAAGTCTACTCTTGATACAGTACGTTGTTGGACCAAATAGACTTTACGGATACATCATTATGTGATGACTTGCTTGGTATCACGTATCACGGGTGTGCATTAAGCCCCCTTTTTGGAGAGCAGGACTCGTGTAGTTGTAGCGTTGTATTATAGAGATGTTGAAAACTTTTTTTAGCTCACCTGAGCACAACGTGCTCAAGGGGAGCTTTTAGGATCACCCGGTGTCCGTCGTCCGTCGTCCGTCGTGCGACGTGCGTCGTGCGTCGTCCGTCGTCCGTCGTGCGTCGTCAACAATTCTTTAAACATCAACTCCTCCTAAACCGCTGAGCGGATTTGGACCAAACTTGGCAGGAATGTTCCTTGGGAGGTCCTCTTTAAAAATTGTTCACAGAATTTGATTCCATCAAAAACTCTGGTTGCCATGGCAACGAAATGGAATTTTTTAGCAAATTCTTTAAAAATCTTCTTCTCTGAAACCGCTGGTTGGATTTTGAAATAATTTCACAGATATGTTCCTTGGGTGACCCTTTTCAAAAATTGTTCGTGAAATTTTGATTCGTCAAAAAATGTGGCTCTGGTGAATGGGGGCTTCTTGCACTATACAGAAATGAAGGAATTCTTTAAAAATCTTCTCCTCTGAAACCGCTGGTCGGATTTTGAAATAATTTCAGAGATATGTTCCTTGGGTGACCCTTTTCAAAAATTGTTCGTGAAATTTTGATCTGTCAAAAAATGTGGCTCTGGTGAATGGGGGCTTCTTGCACTGTACAAAAATGAAGGAATTCTTAAAAATTCTTCTTCTCTGAAACCACTGGTCAGATTTTGAAATAATTTGACAGAGTTGTTCCTTGGGTTACCCTTTTCAAAAATTGTTCGCGAAATTTTGATTGGTCAAGAAACATGGCTCTGGTGAATGGGGGCTACTTGCACTATATAGAAATGAAGAAATTCTTGAAAATTCTTCTTCTCTGAAATGGCTGGACAGATTTTGAAATAATTTCACAGAGATGTTCCTTGGGTGACCCTTTTCTAAAACTGTTCGCAAAATTTTGATTGGCCAAGAAACATGGCTCTAGTGAATGGGGGCTACTTGCACTATATGGAAATGAAGAAATTCTTGAAAATTCTTCTTCTCTGAAACCCGTGGTCAGATTTTAAAATAATCTGACAGAGATGTTTCCTTGGGTGACCCTTTCCAAAAGCTGTACATATAATTTTGATCCATCAAGAAACATGGCTCTTGTGAATGGGAGCTACTTGCACTATATGGACATGATGAAATTCTTTAAAATTCTCTTTCTCTGAAACCCCTGGTCGATTTTGAAATTATTTCAGAGAGATGTTCCTTGGGTGACCCTTTTCAAAACTTGTTCGTAAATTTTGATCCATCAAGAAACATGGCTCTCGTGGATGGGGGCTACTTGCTCTTATACAGAAATGAAGAATTCTTAAAAATTCTTCTTTTTGAAACTGATGGTCAGATTTCGAAATGACTTTTACAGGTGACCTTTTGAAAATTGCTTGGCAAAATTATAAATTTGGTTCCAATGTTTCAATACCTCAAAAAAAAAATAGACTATGGTCATCTCAAAAATTCAGGTGAGCGATCCAGGGCCATCTTGGCCCTCTTGTTTAGAGTATATTGTACCTCAACTTCATGTTAGTGACCTATGTGCAGTGACCTATGTGCAGAAACTTATGACATATCCTTACTAATTTTGGATAATAATAGATGTTTCGTAGCAACTGTTGTTAGGTATTGTTCAGTGAGAGATGCTGATTTTTACTCAGCAGTTAATTACATTATCATTGAGGGTAGAACGTTTTCTATTTACGACCCAGTGGAAGAGGGCCCTGTGAAAAAATATTGTTAAAAAAGGAGCATAAGGCAAAAAAGGTTTATGCCTGGTTACGTGTTTGACTGGAACATTTTTGATAATCATCTTTAATGATTAGATTTGCAACAACTGTTTTGATTTGCTGGAGCTTTAGACTTGTAACAATCATTTTGATTGGCTGGAGCAAAGTTAGGATGGGTGATCTACCTAAAGGTTATAACAGGTTGGTGTAGAACACAAGTATTTGTTCACAATTCAAAGAAAGAGATGAAAAAAAGTATGATTTGATAAAGGGAAAAAACTAATAAACTATTTTATTATATAATTATGTAATACATAGAAATCATCACAATAATTATTGTTTTTTGTTATATTTTGCTTTGCAAATATGTGCCATTATATGTATTGTATTGTGATATGTGATAACTGTCATTTTTTTTATATGACCCCAATATTGCAAATCAGACTCACCTATGTTTATTGTAAATAAAAGAATAATCAAATCCTAAAGAACTGTTTGACGAAATTGATATCAATTGTTGTTATTAAGTACAAATATTGAAAATATGTAGTCTTTACAACAATTTTTTGACTTTTAACAACCCTGAGGAAGAAGCTTTTTGAAGACATTGTGAGGAAAAGGAGAAAATGTCTGTAACCAGCATTTTCTCATTTTCCCATAGTGTTTTCTGCTCTCGCAAGAAAAAACTTTGTCATCTTTGCCACCTTTAATTTGTAGTCCACATTTAGGCAAGTGCACAATTTTATTATTTGATAATGAGTTAACCCTTTACTCCATAAATACTCATTTCTACCCATTATTTGTAGGAGCCTTTGGAAAACATTGTGGCAAAAGGTGAAATTGCTCGTGACGAGCAATTTCACCTTTTACCACAATGTTTTCTACACTATCAAAAAGTGTCATATACACGTAAGAAACCGCTTCATCCTTGCTGTTATTTAGGGTCAATTGTAGATACCATAGAAATGGCTTATGGGGTAAAGGGTTAAGAATATAAAAGGCTTTTATAGAACATATTTTCCATCCTTTACCTCATGACAAAATTTTAGACTTGTCCAAATTGAAAGCTTTTGCAGACGACAAAGGTAATTTGTTTTTGTAAGAGTATAGATAACATTGTGGAACATGGAAAAAATGCTAGTTTGCATAATTTTCTCCTTTTTTCACATTGATTTCAAAGGCCTTCTTCCCCATGGGTTGTTAAAACTGAGATTGTTGGTAAAGAGATGAACGTTCAACAGGAGAGTTCCATTCTTTTATTACTGTTGTCTGAAAAAAATATACAAAACTCAATTAACTTTTTACCAAAGGACAAAATTTTAGAGTAGTACAAATTGAAAGCATTTGCAGACTGCAAAATCATGTGAATCAAAAATTGAAATTCCATTTGGAAGGATAGAAAACATTGTGGGAAAAAGAGAACATGCTGGTTACCACAATGTTTTCAAAAGCTTTCTTTTTCAGGGTCGTTAAAAGTCGAGATTGTGTGGTAAAGAGAACTCCTGTCGATACTATTGTAGAAAATGCTTTTCGTACTGAAATTGAGAAAGTTTTCAATTGTCCTAGCAAGTGAACATATTCACAGAATTTGAACTTCAATTTCACTGAATTTGTGGAGAAAATGTATATATACAAAAAAAAAAAGGTTGTATAAGTTTTCGTAAAACTTTGGTACAAAATTGTTGTTGATTTATTTGTTGTAAAGTAGTTAAAACAATATTGTATCAAAGATTTCTGTTTTCAATTACATTTTGTGTGTGCAACTTTGAAAAAAATAGTTTTGTAAATAATGTAGTTAAAATAAAGTGTACTGATACAGTGTATAACATTTTGACATTATTTTTATTTGTGTATGAAGTCTTTTATTATGTTATGATTGTAATTTTTATACTGATATTATAATTTCATCTTCAATATAACATAGTAATATTACCATAATGCCCGAACTTACTCTGGTTTTTTTTTTTGTATATGGTCTGTTTAAATGAAAATGGTTCAAGCATTCAAAATTCTCATGAGATCAAGGCTGCAGAAAATTGAAATTATGTTCGATTAAACAGAATTCTGGTTATTATAATGCACTTTTTTATCAAAGATATCACTGAATCAGTTTGCCAACATCCTGTTTGGTGTCCATGACTGTGAGGTAGAGTGTTGGCCTAGTAATCATACAGTCCCAAACCGAGACCTAGAAGTGGGTGTCAACTTTGGGATTTTTCATTGGCCCACACATTTGACCAGAGTGCTGGTGTAGTTCCCTGGAAGCAGAATACAGAGAGACTAGTAAAAGTTGTAAGAACTTTATTACAAAAGGAGAGAATACTCGTTTTAAGCAACTTCTTCTTTTGCCACATTGTTTTCAAAAGTGATTGTTTGCTAAATTCAAAAGTGAATTACACACAGATGAAAAGATTTTTACAGGAAGTGATGATTCATGACCAATAATGATGAAAGGTGAGCTGACGTGAGTTAAGTATTTTTAAACCTTATACATGTGTGATTCAGCTTGAAATTCAAACAGATATATTGAGTTTTTACTTCAAAAACCAGATAAATTGGCATTTGATCATTATCCTTTAGATGATTAGTTCATCTTACGTTATATTACAGTTTTATTTATCACAGTTTATCAAAACTCTTCCAATGGCCAGTTTTGCCAGTATTTCACCAAAGTTGTTTTCGTCATAGAACCATTTTCATTTAGAAAGACCAAATATGGTTTAAATATTCTTCATCATGAAATCATTGTTACATGTCGTTGAAACAATGTTAAAGTCATTTGTATACCATTTGTTTGTTGTTTATCCTTGTTTTCCGGTCAGTCTTCTTTGCCAAGTGGCCTCATTCACCAACTTTTTTTGACCATTTACTATATGGTCCAGAGTTTTATCAACCCTGAAGAAGATTGAAAGCTTTTGAAAACATTGTGGAGAAAGGAGAAAAGTTAACCCTTTCCCAAACAATCCCTGGTTTTTACGGGTCAGAAATAGAAGCCCTTTGAAAGCATTGTGGGAAAAGGAGAAAATGCTGGTAACCAGCATTTTCTCCTTTTCCCACAATGTTTTCTACCCTATCATATAGAGAAGTCATCTTTTTAGCAACTGTTAATTTGTCATCTGCAAAATGATTTTAATTTTGTCTGGTCCAAAATTTGCCGTTTGGGAAAGGGTTAACCAGCATTTTCTACTTTTCCCACAATGTTTTCTATCCTACCAAGGATATATTTCATCATTCTGGCCACCTTTACTTTGTTGTTTGCGAATTTTTTTTTTAACCAGTCTAAAATTTTGGTAGTTTGATAAAGAGTAAAGGCCTTCATTTCTCATTTTCTTGTCCTGTTAAGGGTTTATTGACAGTTTGGCTATTTTACCGGAACAATATCAAGACCTATTCATAAAATTTTTCTTACCAAATATGCAAAAGAGAGCTCTAAGGGAGATTACTCCACTGGACTAGCAGTGACATATACCGGCAAACACATTTGAAAGCAATTAAATTTATTAGGTTATACATCGGGCAATGATTTTGAATAATAATTGAGTGACGGTGCCTTTGACGGCCAGCTGTAACCAAAAATTTTCGTTGTATGGTTTTAAAGGCCATTTTCAACATGTTATATTTCTCTTTCTCTATTCTTCCTAAGCGACTGGCTGCTTCCCATGTAACATCAAGACAATGGATAGCATTGAGAGAGGAATGAATCCTGTTGCAATGACTTATCAATTTTGGAAGAAATTGGCCAAGCTGGGAATTGAACCTTCAATCCCCCTGCACACTTCCGACCTTAAACTTTGAGCCTCTGCTCTGAAACCTTCTGAATCTTGTATGGCTCAGTGTGGGACTCAGCCCTAAGTTTTTTTGTTTGTGTGTTTTAAGGCAAAATACTTGAAAACCCCAGCCTAGTACTGATGAAAATCTAGAAAATACACAAATATGTGAGCTGTTGCAATGATATAACAGAAATAATGTTGAAAGTGGTGAAAAACACCAGTCAATCAATCAATCGGGAACATCTACATGCACTACATGTCATCTCATCAAGATACACACATGTGAGTGACCTTGTACCTCTGTGGTTAGTATATCGGACTCATTTACCAACTTTTTTTGACCATTTACCATATGGTCCCAAGTGCAGATTCAATATCCTGTTGAGGCAATATTCTTTCTGGCCATTTTTTGCCTCATTACTACACAATCCCTACTTTTGACGCCCCTGAGAAAGCCTTTAGAAAACATTGTGGGAAAAGGAGAAAATGCTGGTAACCAGCATTTTCTCCTTTTCCCACAATGTTTTCTACCCTTCACAAAACAAACTTCAAATTTTCAGTCACTTTTATTTTGTCGTCTGCAAATGCTTTCAATTTGGACAAATCTAAAATTTTGTCGTTTGGTAATGGGTTAACTCTCATGAATGTGAGAAAAGTAGTCATTGACTTGGAAAGTAAGATGTGCCAGTATTGGTGAGAGAGAGCCAGAAAATGCATGTGTAAGTGGGCTGACCGCCTTAACCCTTTGGCTGAATAGCATGACTTGCTGGCCTTTTGCAGACAGTGTAGATCAAGATCAGAGTGCACAGAACGTGCAGTCTGATCTTTAATCTACACTGTCTGATAAGGAGATATCATTCTCCAAAACATAACTTTGAAACAGTAATATTTGGATAATTAATATTGAACTGAAAATTTAATTTTAGTTATAATGCAGGATAAGGGTTGATATAATCTAAGCTGTTAAATCCAACCCAAAGTCATACAAACACATGCTACTTTTTTCCAAATTGGACCAGGGGTTCAGAACAGAAAGAGGTGATAACTTTGGATCATGTGACCTTTGAACCTGTGACCTCGACCTTTGAGCCTGTGCTCTGAAAAACCTGCACTGCTGTCATCTCAAAGTGCAAACACATGTGAACTACTTTTAAAATCTGATATGGAGTTCAGACATACAGAGCAGATGCTGTAAAATGCCAAGGTACTTCCTGAATGAGTCATATCAGGTCAAAAAAAAGATAACTTGGACAAATTACTGGAAAAAATCTTATGTACACTCAAGTCCTTATTTTCAGTCCATAATTTCATGAAATCAAAATCATTCTACTGTGAGGTTAGCACTGTAGGTCAAACTGTCCTTTTTCCCAGTATTTGACCATGTGACCGTATTTTCTGTCAAAGGTCACGACTTTCCAAATCGTCAAAGACATTTCAAAGTCAACAGTGTGACAAAGTTTCATAAGCACTGGACAAAAATCCCGCTATGTTAATCATCAGTTCCCTATAGAAATTTTGCTAAGAAGGAGATTTAAACCAGTTATCCCCATGGGAATTACAATAAATGAACAAAAGGGCCAACTGAGCCTATGTACCTTTGATAACAGGAAACAAGTTATAGTCAAAGTCGCAGAAAAGTTAAACAAGAGGGCCATCATTGCCCTGGATCGCTCATCTGAGTCAACAGGCCATATTTTACTCCACATGCTTAATTCAATTTTTGACCAATTGTCAGTTCAATTGAGCTTAAAATGTGGCCTCTAGAGCGTCCACAAGGAATTTCTATAAGTTAACCTAGTGACCTAGTTTATCGACCAATATAAAAAAATTTAGAACTAATAAAAAATTAATAGGTACAAACATTTTGAACAGTTTCCAAGTAATTAAGCAATAACTGTGGCCTCTAGAGTGTCGTCAAGGTATGTCTTCAATTTTACCTAGTGACCTAGTTTATAACCCCAGGTGACCCAATTTCAAACTCTTCCAGTCTTTCACCAAAACAACCATTCTGACAAATTTTTAAGTCAACTGGGAAAGAAATGTGGCCTCTAGAGTGTCCACAGGGTATTTCCTTTATTGACCTAGATTATGACCCCAAGTGACCGCATTTTGAACTCATCTTAGATTAAATCAAAACAAACATTTGACCAATTTTCAAGTCAATTAAGAAAAACATGTGGCCTCTCCAGTGCCCACAAGGTATTTCTTTGACCTAGTAACCTACTTTATGATCCCAGGTGACCCCAATCCAAACTCATCCGAGATTTCATCAAGACAAACATTCTGACTAAATTTAAGGTCATTTTATTAATAAATGTGGCCTCTAGAATGACCACAAGGTATTTCCTTAATTTGACCTAGTTACCTAGCTGATGACCCCAGATGACCCAATTTCAAACTCATCCAATATTTTTTCAAGACAAACATTCTGACAAATTGTCAATTCAATTGAGCAAGATATGTGGTTTCGACAGTGCCCATGAGATATTTCTTTAATTTGACGTAGGGACATAGAGAATGACCAAAGGTGACCCAATTTTGAAATCATCTCAGATTTCATCATGACAAACGTTCAGACAAATTGTCAAGTCAATTGACCAACAAATGTGGCTTCTAAAGTGCCCACGAGATATGATGGCCCCCAATCCAACCTCTCATCTGAATTTCATCAAGACAAATATTCTGATCAAATTTAAGGTCATTAATAAATGAATGTAGTCTCTAGAGTGTCCACAAGGTATTCTTTCAATTTGACCTAGTGACCCAGCTAATGATCCCATGTCACCTAATTTCAAACTCGTACGATATTTCTTCAAGACACACAATCTGACAAGTCAATTAAGAAATGTTGCTTTAAGAGTGCCCTAGGGATACATGTTTTTCTTTGATCTAGTGGCCCAAACTATGACCAAAGGTAATCCAATTTTGAAATCATCTTAGATTTCATACAGACAAATGTTCTGGCCATTTTTTTCTGTCAAATGACCGAAAAATGTAGCCTGTTAACTTACAACGAGATATTTCTTTAATCTGACCTAGTTACCTAGTTTAAGACCCCAGTTGACCTGAATTCAGATTCGTGTGAGACTTTATCAGGACATATACTCCAACCAGTTTTCGAGTCAATGGACTCACAAATATGTCCTCCTAAGTGCCTACAGGGTATTTCTTTATTTTGACCTATTGACCTAGTGTATAAACCCGGTAACCCCAATTGAGCAGGAAATGTGGCTTCTAGAGTGCCCTAGAGATGTTTCAAAAATTGATCTACGGACCTAGATTTTGACAAAGGTAACCCAATTCTGAACTCATCTTAAATTTTATCTAGACAAACGGTCTGACTAATTGTCAAGTCAATTGACCAATAAATGTGGCCTCTAAAGTGCCAACGAGATATTTAGTTACCTAATTTAAAATCCCAGTTCAAATACTCTAACCAATTCTAAAGGCATACTCTAACCAATTTTAAAGTCAATTGATCTGTAAATGTGGCCTCTTCAGTGCCCTAAGGTATTTTTTAAATTGACCTAGTGTATAACCAGGGTGATCCAAATCCACTCGTCTGAGATTTCATCAAGACAAACATTCTGACCATATTTAATGTCAATGAACAATACATGTGGTCTCTAGAGTGCCCAGAACGTATTTATTTAATTTGACCTAGTGACCTAGCTAAAGACCATAAGTGACCAGGTTTCAAACTCATCGAATTTTTTTTAAGACAAACATTCTGACAAATTTTCAAGTCAATTGAGCAAGAAATGTGGCTTCTAGAGTGCCCTAGAAATATTTCTTTTACCTATTACAACACAATCCTTACTATTTACGACCTGTAGAAAGACAGCTTTAGAAAACATTGTGGGAAAAGGACAAAATGCTAGTAACCAGCATTTTCTCCTTTTCCCACGATCTTTTCTACCCTTCACAAGACAAATTTCAAATTTTCAGTCAATTATATTTTGTCGTCTGCAACTGCTTTCGATTTGGACAAACCTAAAATTTTGTTGTTTGGAAATGAGTTAATTTGATCTAGTGACCTAGATTATGACCCAAGGTAATCGAATTTTGAAATCATCTTAGATTGTATCAAGCCAAAACCTTAACCACTTTTCGATTCAATTGACAAAACATGATTGTAGCCTCTATAGTGCCCGCGAGAAACTTCTTTTGACCTAGTGACCTACTTTTAGTACCTAGTTGACCTAAATTCAGATTTTAATGTGAGATTTTATCAAGACAAATAGGATATCCAGTTTTCAAGTATATTGACCAATAAATGTGGCCTCTACAGTGTCCCAAAATATTTCTTGAATCTCTAGTGACCTAGTGTATAAGCCCAGGTGACACCGATTCAAACTCATCCGAGACTTCACCAAGGCAAATATTCTGACCGAATTAAAGGTCATTTGAGCAATGAATGTGGTCTATAGAGTGCCCATAAGGTATTTCTTTAGTTTAACCTAGTGACCTAGCTAATGACCCCAGGTGACCCGATTTCAAACCCATCCAATTATTCTTCAAGACTGACATTGACAAATTTCCAAGTCATTTGAGCAATAAATGTGGCTTCTAGAGTGCCCTAGAGATATTTCTTGAATTTGACTCGGTGACATTATGACCCTAGGTGATCCAATTTTGAACTTATCTTATCAAGACAAACGTATTGACAAATTTTCTAGTCATTTGACCGATAAATGTGACCTCTATATTTCCCATGATGAAATATTTCTTTAATTTGAATAAGTGACGTAGTTTAAGACCCCAGTTGACTTATTAAATTCATATTCGTGTGAGATTTTATCAAGACAAATACTCTTATAAATTTTCAAGCCTATAAATGTGACCTCTTCAATTGCCCCAAGGTTTTTTTTTTTTTTCGATTTGACCTAGTAATCTAGTGTATGAACCAAGGTGACCGCAATCCAAACTCATCCGAAATTTCATCAAGACAAACATTCTGACCAAATTTAAAGCCATTGAGCAATTGATGTGGTCTTGATTGCCCACAACGTATTTCTTCAATTTGACCAAGTAACCTAGCTAATGACACCAGGTGACCCAATTTCAAACTCATCCAATATTTCTTCAGTATTCTGACAAATTTTCATGATAATTGAGCAAGAAATGTGGCTTCTAGAGTGCCCTAGAAATGTTTCTTGAATTTGATCTAGTGACCTTGATTATGATCCAAGGTAAGCTAATTTTAAACTCATCTTAGATTTTATCAAGACAGACGTTCTGACTACTTTTCAAATCAACTGACCAATAAATGTGGCCTCTGTAGTGAACATAAGATATTTCTTTAATTTAACTTAGAGATCTAGTTGAAGACCCCAGTTGACCCAAACTCAGATTCGGGTGAGATTTTATTAGGACAAAATTTCTAACTAATGTTCAAGTCAAATGACCTATAAATGTGGCCTCATCAGTGCCCCAAGGTTTTTAATTGGAACTAGAGTATGAACCAAGGTGACCCCAATCCAAACCCATCCGAGATTTCACCAAGGCAACATTCTGACCAAATTTAAGATCATTGAGCAATGTTGTCTCTAGAGTGCCTACAAGGTATTTCTTCAAGTTGACCTAGTAACCTAGCTAATGACCCCAGGTGACCCAATTTCAAACTCATCCGATATTTCTTCAATACTAACATTCTGACAAATTTTCAAGTCAATTGAACAAGAAATGTGGCTTATGGAATGCCCTAGAACTATTTCATGAATTTGATCTAGTGACCTTGATGATGACCCAAGGTGATCCAATCCTATTTTATAATTTATAAAGACAGACGTTCTGACCAATTTTCAAGTCAAATGACCAATAAATGTGTCCTCTATAGTGAACATAAGATATTTCTTTAATTTGACTTAGTTTAAGACCCCAGTTGACCCAAATTCAAAGTCGTGTGAGATTTTTATCAAGAAAAAACTGTAATTAATTTTTAAGTCAATTGACCAATATATGAAGCTTCTAGAGTTACCAGAATGTATTTCTTTTAATTGACCTTGTGTATGAATCAAGGTGACCCCACTCCAAACTCATTCGAGATTTCATAAGACAAACATTCTGACCAAACTTAGGGTCATTTGATAAATAAATGTGGTCCCTAGAGTGCTTATAACGAATTTGACCCAGTGACCTAGCTAATGACACCAAATGACCCATTTTCAGACTCATCCAATATTTTTTGAAAACAAACATTCTAACAAATTTTCAGGTCAATTGAGCAAGAAGTGTGTCCTCCAGAGGGCCCTAGAAATATTTCTTTAATTTGACCTGGTGACCTAGATTATGACCCAAGAGGACCCAATTTTGAACCCATCTCAGATTTTATCAAGAAAAGCGTTCTGACCAATTATCAAGTCAATTGACCAATAAATGTGGCCTTTAGAGTGCCCATTAGATAGTTCTTTAATTTGACCTCGAAACGTAGTTTAAGACCCCAATTGACCCTAATTCAGAGTTGTATGAGATACTCTGATCAATTTTCAAGTCAATTGTCCTACAAATGTGACCTCTCCAATTGCCTCAGGGTATTTCTTTAATTTGACTTAGTGATTTAGTGTATGAACCCAGGTGATTCCAATCCAACCTCATCCGAAATGTCATCAAAACAAATATTCTGACCAAATTCAAGGTCATTCGATCAATAAATGTGGTCTCTAGAGTGCCAACAACGTATCTCTTTAATATGACCTAGTTTATGACCCCAGGTGACCCAATTTCAAACTCGTCTGATATTTTGTCAAGACAAGCATTCTGACAAATTTTCAAGTCAATTGAGCAAGAAATATGGCTTCTAGAGTACCCTAAAATTATTTCTTTAATTTGATATAGTGACCTAGATTATGACCCAAGGTAATTTAATGTTAAATTCATCTTAGATTTCATCAAGACAAACGCTCTGACTAATTTTCAAGCCCGCCCGGGTGGCTCAGTGGTGAGCCTGTCAGACTCATAACCTGGTGGTTGTGAGTTCGATACCTGGTTGAGGCGAACTTTCTTTCCGGCGTATTTTCGCCTCTCACCTCTGCTGAAGCATGTGAGAAAAGTAGTCGGTGGCTTTGGAAAGAAAGTAGTGTTAGTACCGGTATGAGAAAGCCAGGAAACACATGTGCATCACCGACTGCCATGATATGACCTTAGCTGTTAAAGTGGCTTAAACCCCAATACATCCAACCAACAACTAATTTTCAAGTCAAGTGACAATAAAATGTGGCCTCTGAAGTGCCCACATGAATTTTTCTTTTAATTTGACCTAGTTACCTAGTTGATGACTTTAGTTGACCCAAACATTCTGTCCAAATTTAAGGTCATTGAGCAATAAATGTGGTCTCGAGTTTCCCCCAAGGTATTTTTTTTTATTTGACCTAGTCACGTAGCTACCGATTCCAGGTGACCCAATTTCAAAATATTTCTTAAAGATAAACATTCTGACAAATTTTCAAGTCAATTGAGCAAAGAAATGTGGCCTCTAGAATGCCCTAGAGGTATTTCTTAAATTTGATCTAGTGACAAAGATTATGACCCAAGGTAACCCAGTTTTAAACTCATCTAAGGTTTCATCAAGAAAAAACGTTCTGACCAATTTTCAAATCAATTGGCCAAAAACTGTTGCCTTTAAAGTGCCAATGAGATATTTCTTTAATTTGACCTGGGTTCCTAGTTTAAGACCCCAGTTGACCTGAATTCATATTCGTGTAAGATTTTATCAAGACAATTACCCTAACCAATTTTCAAGTCAATTGACCTATAAATGTGGTCTCTATAGTGCCCATAAAGTATTTCTTTAATTTGACGTTGTGTATGTACTAAGGTGGCCCCAATCCGAGATTTCAGCAAGACAAACATGCTAACCAAATTTAAGGTCATTTGATCAATAAATGTGGTCTCTTGAGTGCCCACAAGGTAGTTCTTTAATTTGACCTAGTGACCTAGCTAATGACCCAAGTGACCCAATTTCAAATTCATCCAATATTTCTTCAAAACAAACATTCTGACATTTTCAAGCCAATAGACCATTCAACGTGGCTTCTAGAGAGTCCTAGGGATATTTCTTCAATTTGACCTAGTGACCTGGATTATGACCTGAGGTGACCCAATTTTGAAATCATCTTAGATTTCATCAAGCCAAAACCTTGACCAATTTTTAAATCAATTGACAAAACTTGTGGCCTCTTGCTTGTTTCTTGTATTGGGGTTTAATGCCACTTTAACAGCTAAGGTCAGTAACGCACATGTGTGTCCTGGCTTTCTCACATCGGTACTTACACTACTTTCTTTCCGAAGCCACCGACAACTTTTCACACATGCTTCAGCATAGGTGAGAGGCAAAAATACGCCATAAAGAAAGTTCGCCTCAACCAGGTATCGACTCACAACCTTCAGGTCGTGAGTCCGACAGGCTCACCACTGAGCCACCCGGGCAGCCATTTGGCCTGTAGAGGGCCATAGAAATTTCTTTAATTTGACCTAGTGACCTAGTTAAAGACCTAAATTGCCCAAATTCAGATTCGTGTGAGATTTTACCAAGACAAATACTCTAACCATTTTTCAAGGCATACCCTTACCAATTTCAAAGTCAATTGACCAATAAATGTGGCCTCTACAGTGCCCCATTTTATTTCTTTGATTTGACCCAGTGACCTAGTGTATGTACCAAGGTAGCCCCAATCCAAACTCATCCGAAATTTCCGCAAGACAAATTTGCTGACCAAATTTATGGTCATTTGAACAATAAATGTGGTCTCTAGAGTGCCCAGAAAGGTATTTCTTTAATTTGACCTAGTGACCTAGCTAATGACCTCCGGTAACCCAATTTCATATTCATCCAATATTTCAAGACAAACATTCTGACAAATTTTCAAGTCAAATGAAACATGGCTTCTAGAGAGCTCTAGAGATATTTCCTTAATTTGACCTAGTGACCTAGATTATCACCCAAGGTGACCCAATTTTGAAATTATCTAAGATTTCATCAGGCCAAAACCTTGACCAATTTTCAAATCAATTGACACAACATGTGGCCTCTAGAGTGCCAACGGAAATTTCTTTAATTTGACCCAGTGACCTAGTTAAAGACCCCAATTGCCCAAATTCAGATTTGTGTGAGATTTTATAAAACCTATACTTCATCCAATTTTAAAGGCATACTCTAACAAATCTCGAGGTCAAATGACCTATAAATGTGGCCTTTTCAGAGGTCCAATGTATTTTCTAAATTGACCTAGTGTATAACCAAGGTGACCCCTAACACCTCATCTTAGATTTCATCAAGACAAACATTCTGACCAAATTTAAAGAGGCCCTAATACTCCTTTTCAACCAGTTTTAACTCATTTTGTGTTTATTTTATCAAAATATAGTCATTTTTATATATTCATGCCAAATATTGCGCCTGGCGGTTGCAAGATTGCTTAGATTATGGTCGATAGAAAATGCATTTCGCTGAGTTGCGGCCTTCAATGTAAACAGACTCGTCGTTTCCGGTTTGTGAATCGAAGATTTTCGATAACCCTTATACACTCGGGTAGATTCCTATGATTATCATGCATTCTGTCACGTGACTATACTAGTTTGACCTTGGCCCTGCATCTGATGTGGTAAATAAAGGAAAGTAGATGCTTCTTTTGTTGCAGCCTCGATTTTCAGATGGAGGTCTCGGCCTATATATGCAAATTACATTGTGTTGAACTCTCGGCGGAAACCAACGATAAATTTCTGTGTCGCATCGCCTTTGTTTACATCTTCGATCGTCAGCCAGTTTTCTTCTGACCAATGTTCGGTTTCTAATACGTATTTCCCTGTTTCTTTTTTTCAAATGCACCACATGTCAGTAATTTATCCATGTTTACACAAAGGATTGATTTCTGTACCATTCTAAATTGTTTGAAATTTAACAGCGTTTTTGCTCACTGGCTGTAGACGGGCATCTTTAATGTAATTGAACAATAAATGTTGTCTCTAGAGTGAAAGCACGGTTTTTCTTTGACCTGTGGACCTAGCTAGAGACCCCAGGTGACCCAATTTCAAAGTTATCGGATATTTCTTCATGTCATATTCCAACAAATTTTTAATGCAATTCAGCAATAAATATGGCTTCTAGAGTGCCCTTGAGATATTTCTTTACTTTGACATGGTGACCTAGATTATGACCCAAAGTTTCCAATTTTGAAAACATCTTAGATTTCATCAAGAAAAATCGTTCTGACCAATTTTGAAGTGAATTGACCAATAAATGTGGCCTCTAAAATGCAAACGAGATATTTCTTGAATTTGACCTGGTGACCTAGTTCAAGACACCAGTTGACCCAATTCAGGATAGTGTGAAATTTTACCAAAACAAATACTCTAATTTTCTAGTCAACTGACCTTTAAATGTGGCCTCTTCAGTGCCCCAAAGTATTTCTTTAATTTGACCTAGTGACCTAGTGTATGTACCAAGGTGACCAAAAACCAAACTCACCTGAAATTTTCATCGAGACGAACATTCTGACCAAGCTTAAGGTCATTAGACTATAAATATGGTCTCTAGAAGGCCAATTAGGTATTTCTTTAATTTGACCTAGTACCCTAGTAAATGACCCCTGGTGACCCAATTTCAAATTTATCCAATATTTCTTCAAGACAAACATTCTGAAAAATTTTCAAGTCAACTAAGAAATGTGGCTTCTAGAGAGCTCTAGAGATATTTCTTCAATTTGACCTAGTGACCTAGATTATCACCCAAGGTGACCCATTTTTTGAAATCATCTTAGATTTCATCAAGCCAGAACCTTGATCAATTTTCACATCAATTGACAAAACATATGGCCTCTAGAGTGCCAACAGGAAATATCTTTAATTTGGCCTAGTGACCTAGTAAAAGACCCAAATTGCCCAAATTCAGATTTGTGCGAGATTTTATCACTCCATCCAATCTAAAAGGCATATTCTAACACATTTCAAGGTCAATTGACCTACAAATAAGGCCTCTTTAGTGCTCCAAGGTATTTTTTAAATTGACCTTGTGACCGAATGTATAACCAAGGTGACCCCTAACCAATCATCTTAGATTTCATCAAGACAAACATTCTGACCAATTTTAATGTATTTGAGCAATAAATGTGGTCTCTAAGAGTGAAAGCAAGGTTTTTCTTTAATTTGACCTGGGGACCTAGCTAGAGACCCCAGGTGACCCAATTTCAAACTTATCGGATATTTCTTCATGTCACACATTCTAACAAATTATCAATGCAATAGAGAAATAAAAGTGGCTTCTAGAGTTACTACTCTTAACCAATTTTCAAATCAACTGACCTATAAATGCGGCCTCTACAGTGCCCCATGGTATTTCTTTAATTTGACCTATTGACCCAATGTATAAACCCAGGTAACCCCAATCCAAACTCATCCGAGATTTCCCCAAGACCAACATTCTGACCAAATTTAAAGTCATTGAAATAAATAAGGTCTCTAGAGTGCCCACAAAGTATTTCTTTAATTTGACCTGGTGACCTAGCTAATCAACCCAGGTTACCCAATTTCAATATCATCCAATATTTATTTAAGACAAGCAGTCTGACAAATTTTCAAGTCAATTGGCTAAGAAGCGTGGTTTATAGAGTGTCCTAGAGATATTTAATTTGACCTAGTGACCTCGATTATGACCCATTGTGACCTAATTTTGAAATCATCTTAGATTTCATCGAGCAAAAACCTTGACCAAATTTCAAATCAGTTGACAAAACATGTGGCCTCTAGAGTGCCCACGAGATATTTCTTTAATCTGACCTACTTACCTAGTTTGAGACCCAAATTGACCTTAATTTAGATTCGTTTGAGATTTTATCAAGACAAAAACTCTAACAAATTTTACCCTTTATCCCATAAGGCATTTCTATGGTATCTGTAATTGATCCTAAATAACAGCAAGGATGAAGCAATTTCTTGTATGTATATGACACCTTTTGATAGCATAGAAAACATTGTGACAAAGGTGAAATTGCTTGTCACGGTCAATTTCACGTTTTGCCACAATGTTTTCCAAAGACTCCTACAAGCAATGCGTAGAAATGAGTATCTATGGAGTAAAGGGTTAAGTCAATTGACCTATAAATGTGGCCTTTACAGTGCCCGAAGGTATTTCTTTAATTTGACATAGTGACCTAGTGTATGAACGAAGGTGATCCCTATCCAACCATCCGAGATTTCATCAAGACAAACATTCTAAATTTAAGGTCATTGAGCAATAAATGTGGACTCTAAATTGCCCTCAAGGTATTTCTTTAACCCAATTTCCAACTCATCCAATATATCTTAAAAAAAAAAACAGACATTTTGACATCTTTTCAAGTCATTTGAGCGAGAAATGTGGCTTCTAGTGTGCCTTAAAGATATTTCTTTAATTTGGTCTAGTGACCTAGATTATGACTCAAAGTGATCCAATTTTAAACTTATTTTTGATTTCATCAAGGCAAACGTTCTCACTAATTTTCAAATCAATTGACAAAACATGTGGCTTCTATGGTGCCAACGAGATATTTCTTTAACTAGTTACCTAGTTCATGACCTCAGCTGACCTGAATTCAGATTTAACGACCCTCTACAGTGCCCCACGATATTTCTTTAATTTGAAGTAGTGACCTAGTGTATGAATTCAGGTGACTCCAATCCAAACTCATCCGAGATTTCCTCAAGACAAACATTCTTCTTACCGAATTTAAAGTCATTGAGCACTGAAAGTGGCCTCCAGTTTCCTAAAGGTATTCCTTTAATTTGACCTAGTGACCTAGCTAATGACCCCAGCTGACCAAATTTCAATCCCATTCGATAGTTCTTCGAGACGATCATTCTGACAAATTTTCAGGTCAATTTAGCAAGATATGTGGCTTCTAGAGTGCTATTGAGATATTCATAAATTTGACCTAGTGACCTAGATTATAAACCAAGGTGATCCAATTTTGATATTATCTTAGATTTCATCAAGCAAAAACCTTGACCAATTTTCAAATCAATTGATAAAACGTGACCTCTAGAGTGCCTGCATGAAATTCTTTATTTTAAAACTTCAGTTGACCTAAATTCAGATTCATGTGAGATTTTTATCAAGACGAACACTGTAACCAATTTTTCAGTCAATTGGCCCATAAATGTGGCCTCTTGAGTGCCAAAATGTACTTTTTTAACTAGTGACCTAGATATGACCCTATTTTGAACTCGTCCTAGATTTCATCAAGACAAACATTCTGACGGATTTTTTTCAAGTCAATTAAGCAAAACATATGGCCTCTAGACTGCCCACTAGGTATTTCATCAATTCTATCTAGTGATCAAGTTAATGATTTCAGGTTATGCAATTTCGAACTGCTACTTTTTTTCCTTTTTGTGGCAACTACAGTTATGGTTGGAATTGAATCTGTAGAACAACTTTGGTAGAGCCTCACCCAAAGTACATCCCTACCAAGTTTCATCAAGATTGGGCCTGTGTTTTAGGAGAAGATGCTTCAAGAAATTGTGGATGACAGACATCGGGAGATCACAAAAGCTCACCTTGAGCACTTCGTTCAATGCTCAGGTGAGCTAAAATGATGTGGCCTCTTGGATACATAAGGTTTTGACCTTGTTCAGACATCTGTTGGGAATAAATAATAAACTCAACGAAAGGGAGTGTTATTTGATTTGCATTTATATAGATCGTTTGTTATAATACACCCACCTAGTACACCGAATTGTCAAATTAATTGCATGTAAATGTATACAATTTTTTCCATGTAAGAGTTAATATAGAAACAAACTGACCGTCAAACAGTCTTGAAATGCATTACAATGCCTATTTGAACCCTTTACCACACAATCCTGCATTTTAACGACCCTGAGCAGAAGCCTTTAGAAAATTTTGTGAACCATGAATCATGCTCTGTGAAGAGAAGGATTCATGCATCTGCAATAAGTATTGACCCATATCAGCCAGTGCAGCCTGTGTGGGCCGACAAGCGTCAAACTTTGTAAGATTTATAACTTATTTGCATGTCAAACAGACAAGTCTACCTCCAGATCAAATCAATTGTTAGACAAAGTGGGTTTTATGGATTCATTATCATCTTATGAGTCGATAAGTATATTGCATGACACCTCCCTTTTTTTGAAGGGCATGGCTCCTGTATGCACATGCTCTGAAAAAAGGGGCTTAATGCATCACTGTGATACATGATACCAGTAAAAGTCATCACAGAATTATGGATCCAGTATAGCCACTTTTTTGAATAACCAAATTAATCATGAGATAAACTGGTCCTTTGACAAACAGAAAATTGACCAGCAGGGAAAAGTTCTAGCCCAGGTCAGCTTGGGCGGACTGCGCAGGCTGACCTGGGCTGATACTTATCGCAGATGCATTCACCCCCCCTTTTAACAAAGCATTGCTCAAATTCATCTGAAAGCACTTCTTTCATTTCTCAAAAAACATTTTCAATGTATCAGAGGTTTATATCACCACCTATATATGCTCTGTTCCAAACATCACATCTATGCCAAACTAGAGACAAATCTAACAAAAATGCTAATAATTATTAGTTAAGCAGCAAGTGTAAAAATCAACAATAGCAACATTTCTATTGACAAAACAGGAAATAAAAGAGCCTTATCTACTTTAGCTTGCATTCTCTGATCTTTAACCCATTACCAAACAATCCCTACTTTTGACTACCCTGAGAAAGAAGCCTTTAGAAAACAATGTGGGAAAAGGAGAAAATGCTGGTAACCAGCATTTTCTC
Organism: Tridacna crocea; assembly: GCA_943736015.1. Taxonomy (NCBI): domain Eukaryota; kingdom Metazoa; phylum Mollusca; class Bivalvia; order Cardiida; family Cardiidae; genus Tridacna; species Tridacna crocea. Next base: position 2,764,145 of record OX031063.1, read on the forward strand.
CTTTTCAAACAATGTTTTCAATCTTTCTTAAACAAATTTCAAATTTTCGGTCACCTTTATTATGTTGTCTGCAAATGCTTTTGATCCCGACAAACCTAAAATTTTGTTGTTAGGTAATGAGTTAACTCTTTTTCATACGACAGATGATGCTAGAAGCTTAAGTGGACAGTGTAGATCAAGATCAGACTGCAGAGAATGTGCAGTCTGATCTCTGATCCACAATGTCCATCCTACATTATTACCAAACTCTCTCGTGATCTTGCTGTGGAATGCATTTTTAGCCTTCAAGCATACACAATCTATTTATCCAGTAGTGAAATAGTGAAAGGCCCAGTATAGGACAAAATATCAAAGCAGGTGTCATGATAAATCTAAATTCAAATCATACCATTTGAAAATATGAAAAAGATTGTGGAGATGACAGTCTATTATCGTTTGGTTGGGCCATATTCTAGTTGCTGGCAAAAAAAGAATTTTAAAATCAGGCAAAAAGTACACAAGACAAAGCCACCTGGCAGGTTTTAACCTAGTTTTGACATTAATTTTTCTGTCAGCAACTAACACTTGGACCGACAGTTCAAGGACAGATTGTCATTTTTACAATAATTTCAATACTTTTAAGTGATGTAATAGAAATTCAAATGCATCTAAAGATCCGCTTTGTTCACATTTGGCCTTTTATGTTACTCTGTCAGAAACATTATCAGCTGGGAGAAACAAGTTGAAAGCATTTTACATGTGTGAAATACAATTCTTACCATAAAGCATAACAAGGCTCTTCCATTTAAATCACATGAAATTGTTTCAAATGAAAAGCCAATTACATAAAAATTAAAGGCATTCATATTGAAATTAACTCGAGCAAAAACTCAAATTACATTAAGATTAAAAAAAAAAAAGAAAAAAAAAAAGAATTTGTCCAATCACAAAGTTCAAAAAGAACTGATATTGAACACCTGATATGTACAAAAGAGGAGGAAATGAATCTGAATGCTTGGAAAAACCTATGCAAAAAAAATTCTTTTCTCATTTTACATAGTGGATTTCACCTATTTAATGTGCAAGGGCGCCATAAAAAAAAAACCAATAGCTTGAGTCATAGCCAATTTTGAAAAATTTCATTGCCATTACATAGAGTAAGTACAACACTTTGATCCAGTTTTAGTTACTGCCATGTGCAAAGTAATCGCCATTTGAAAGTACCACTGTATTAATGCACAATGGTGGTTTTACTGCCGATCACAACTCATTTGGACATGAAAAAGCATTGATGATATGGGACACTAGTATTTGATAGTTTTTCTCCATCATCAATAAATTTCATCAGTCGGCATTTTGAAAGTCTCAGTGAAGTTATCTTGCATATGTTTGTCACTTCAGTCGCCTACTTTCAAGTACAGTCGGGTTTGGCATGGGGTTATCCAGTGGCCTTTGGAGTATGTAATATAGTGGAGGGCTACTATTAGGGAGTGAACATTAATTAGGCTAATTATCGTAGTTTTCATACATACACAACTGTTTGATGGTCCCCAGTGCAAAAACTTCTATTCAAGACAAAGTTTTCATTAAAACTTGAAAAAAAAAAAATCAAAAAGCGCTAAAGATTAGCACAAATACCAAAACAATAAACAAATTTAAAGATCATCATGGATAAAAACAACAATCAGCACATGTTTAATGGCTATAAACAAACATCAAGATCTTGTAAGTATAATTATCACTTGGAAAATTAACTCTTTAACAAATAACAAAATTTTACACCAGTCAAAATTGTAAATGTTTGCAGATTTTACACCAGTCTAAATTGTAAATGTTTGCAGGTAACAAATAAAATGTAACATAAGCTATTTCAAAAGCTTATGTCTTATCATGGCTTTCAGTGCACCTACACATGTGTTTCTTGATTTTGAAATTTTAATTTTTAAGACTCTCCTAACTTCTAGTCTGCAAATGCTTTAATTTTGGATAAAACCCAAGAAGCTTGTCTGGTATTTTCCTTCATACAATTTAAGTACCTCACTCTCTGAGATCAGAGAACCCCAGGCCTACAATCAGTATTACAAGCAAAACATAATAAAACCAGACGATGACATACAATAATTGTAAACACTGTTTTTATCACATAACCTCCTTTGTTTACAGTGTAATATACCCATCACAAATTCTCTTATCTTATATACATTTGATATCACAATTGTGTGACTTCATTTTTGATGTCATTTTGTACACATTTTATACATGTCAATGGGTGAATTTATGAAAATATTATACTGCTAACACACAGTACAACCAACAGTGAGGCAAAAGCAGGAGTAGGCTAGGAAAAACCTATATGTTGGAATCCTGGTTTGGCGGGGTTGAAGAGGGGGTTTGGAGGTGTTCTGCAAAAGTCAAGACAACTTCTTGATTATGAACCGTGTATTTGCCTGTGATCGTTCTGATTCTCATATGTTTCATGGACATTAATTTATACATCACAAAATGCATTGCACTTCATATACCAATTTGCTTTTGTAGCCTTTTTTTTTTTTAATAGTTTACATTTCAAATGGAGATTGGAGATCATGTATAACGTTAAGTTATAAATGGACACTCAATGTGAAATGTTCTGAAAATGGGGAATTCTCAGACTCAAGAGTAGGGCACAAGTTAGCATGTGAGTGGCACACTGTCAGCTCATAAATGAACATTATCTTTCTTGATATATAGAGTGCAATTTATCGTTGCTACAGACAATGAAATACAAGGAATACATTTACATGTTATTATAGGAAATCAGTAGTTAAAATACATTAGACCCAAGACAATGAATGAAGAATATTTTAACACTGGTATACTGATTAAATTTATGAAACATATCACAAAACTACTCTGGAAAACGATATTAAATCTTGACCTTATTTTCCTGTCAGACATTAATGTCTCCTTTTTCAACAATGTTTCATGAAAAATATGGCAGTTGCTTAGTCAGTAAAATGTTGCAAATCCACAAAACAGTAAAACTCTTTTTACTACAAAGATTTCTACCTAAAACTTTACTTGTATGTTTTGTGTTTTACTATGCTAATTCAGATATGGACTATGTTCTTAACACAGTTTTCTTATCAGAATTTGCATAATAATTTTCATTAAATTACAGTTCTTCTTTTACTACAGTGTTTCCAGACTGTCTACAGTCTTAGGATTTATTTTCTAAAGTCAGATAAACAACCAGCTACAAATATTTCATTCCTCCTTTTCTACTACATTCTTCGAATTTATATTTTAACGTCAGTCCAAATACTCATTATACAACATCCTTAAAATTTAAAGAAAAAAAAATATTAAACAGTTTACATAGAACAAAAATAGCAGACTTACCTGCAAAAGTCAAGACAACTTCTTGATTATGAACCGTGTATTTGCCTGTGATCGTTCTGATTTTTTAGTGAAATCCACATGGCTTATATACTAGTTCAGTGACATAACGAAGTTGTCAATCAAGCAGGAAAGAATTTTGATTGCTGTACCAACCAATAGTCATAAAATTTTCATCAAAGAGAATTGTGCAAGAGTTGAGTAATATATATCATACAACTGGCCCTAAAGGGTAGTTTGCCAATTAGTTACCTCACCATACCTAAGTTTGTAGCAGATGACCAATTTAGCATATTCATGTTGGAAGCTAAAATATTTATTGCTCCAATACCCCTTTCTTCTTGGATGTTTGTAAAATCTTATTTGAGAAAAATATTAGTGTATGAATGTTTATTTATTTTTCAATATTCTTTGAAAAAAAACCAACATCAAATGCACAATATAATAATTCCTCCCAACTTCTTAAACTTTGGACCCCAAAGTTATAAAAGAAACCCACATTAAATGTGCCATAGATCAATGGAACATCATTGGCCAGTTGTATGTAAATAGTTACTCAACAAAACTCACACATACATTCATAATTATATATACAATATTTACAATGTGCACATATAACTATAGTTTATTTATGTTGTGACCTTGTGGTCTGAGTATATTTGTTGCAATGTTTTCAAACTTGAATTTATTACCATTGTAACATTTTGTTACATCTCCATTTATCTATACCAAATACATAGCTAAATACAATTGAAAACTACAATCATCAAATGAATGTACATAAAAACAAAGGCAGTAGGGACCGTTTTGGTCCATGGTATGGCTAGGCACAAGTAAATGAGATGGGAGTTAGATTGCCATTATGTTTGCAGTACAGATGCACAAAGAAAGGAGTCCTTAACATGCTTATAAGTTTACGTGCTTTGAACCAGTTAAGGGACACAGATGTCGGTATCACTATTTCCTGATCACTTAGTGGATTTTGAATAGAAAAGCTTGACCAGGATATGTCAAGTTTAGAAGAAAAGAAACTGTGATGTACCTGAATGTTAGAAATGTCATCAGGAACAGATATCCTAGTATGCGAAGGACACATTGGCAATCTGAGGATTGGGATAAGTATACAGTCTTGCATATTTGTTATTTCCAGCATTAGCCAATTTTTCCTTTTAGATTTGAAGAGCTTGACGGCAATGGCAATTAACAACACCAAATTTATAATTAACATCATGAACAGAGCATGATCCCATTTCAGTAAGGAGTCAATGTTAAATTCACTAGAGTTATCGATCTTCTTGGCAGTTTCATAGAAAAAGGATGGCATTGTTGGAGAAACAGCTTTAACTCTTTGACTAAGTTGTAATAGTATGACAAGTGATGATAGTTTTCGTACTTTGAGAAATAGGTATAGTAATAAAAAGGTAGTTGCTCCTGTTAAACCCAATGCAGTTAGTGCAAGGATTCCAGTCAGATCTGGCCAATTTGACTGGATTGGAATTTGGCCTTCAATGAGAGGTTCTGCTAAAGACTTGAATACCACCTGATCACTTTTAGCAATCTTCACCATTGTTGATAAATTTAGATGATCTCTTTTATCATTAGCAATTATGTTGGACATTTCATGCTCATATAATTTGAACTTGGGTACAGTGACGTTCAGGGGATGTTCAAAAGACGTGTCAGCAAAGATATGCTGAAACTTATCATCATCAAAGAAATGTTGTAAAAGAATCAGATTTACTGGATGGAGTTTTGTTATTTCATCATAACTATTATTTTTGCAAGATATGAGTCTTGGAGGAAGATAAAAGTTTGATGAACTGAGTGAGCAGTGACATGGCAAATTGAATACACAAAAATTGCAACCTTTGATCATTTTATGGTCTGAACCACATTCCATAGATAAAACTTCAGTATCGTACAAAAGAATTTGTTTTGGACTTAATTCCATTATTTGTGGCTTTATAGCAGCATGGATATATCGGAAGTTGCAATTTTGTTTAATGTTTTGTTTGTCATTGGCAAATAGAGCTAAAGAACAAGTATCTCTAAGTACAGGTTGTAATGGAAGATTTAAGTTGCAGTACTTATGACTTGAACCAGTGCAAGAACTAACCTGCAATTCTGACATATGCGTATAAAATTGTTGGTTTTTAGAAATGGCAAAATAGTCTGGTAGATCCAAGATTTGTGTAGCATGTTTTGAGGTATCATTTATAGGTACAGGTTTAGAAATTACTTTGTACAATTCTAATGATTCCTTTGAGTATGAAATCGGTATTTTTATGGTAATATATAGCATATTGTGGCTTCTGGTGAAAAGAAATTTTGAGTTTTGGTATATTTGAGCAGTGGATTCCACTGCAACATGGAAGTTTGGGTACTTTGTTGATAGTAAATTTTGTACATCGTTTAAAGTAGACTGCAAGGTTTTATGGGGGATGAGAAGGGGGGACAGCTTTCCATTTGCCAAGGTAATTACCCCTAGTTTCAATTCCTCTAATTGATGGTTTAATTCAGTCGATGTTTTGAGTTGTTTAACTAGTAGAACAGTCATATCTTCAAATGTGTGAGCAAGTGATGCCGAAGCTTTTTGCAATTCAGTTGAGATCAAGCGGATTTCATCATTATTTTGTTTAATCCCTACCATAAGATTATCCATTCTCTCGTTAGACTTTTTCATGAAAGAGCTTAAATGTTTGTTGTGTTGCACAAGTACATTAGCGATATTCTGTGTCCTACTAGTGAGGGCATTTATGTGCCTGGCTAAGACATTGACATCATCAAGTGTTGCAGTACCAAATAAGGTTTTTGACAAGCTACCTATAAAAGGTAAAAGTGCACGTTTAGATTTTGCTTTTCTGGTTGGGTTTGCTTGTGGTACAAGAGCATGGATAGTTTGAACTGTTTGATTCAAAAGCACGTCTGTTTGCAAACGTAATGCATTTAACTGAGAAAGAACATTAGATATAAGTAAACATGAATTTCTGTCTTCTTGACAAGAACCTATTACAGGAAATGTTTTGAAATTGGGAAGTGGAATCTCATAGGTGTGCAACCAGTGTTCTTGAGATAGAGTGAGTGCGGATTGTCTCTGGAAGATCACCCCATAGTTTAATCTTGGTATGGAGCTAGAAGCAGCTGCTGGCGACACTGCTCCTAAACAGCAGAAGGTAAACAGTAAGAAGCCCATGCTCAGTTTGAAACCATCTGTGAAAAGAAAAAAAAATATATACTGTGAGGGTGCTGACAGATTGTCTGGATTAGCTATTAATCCGAGATTTTCAGCAACTCCCCCCCTCAGCAAAAAAACATTATTGAAGTTTTGGAAGGACGCCAAATTACCCAACCGTCCTAGTCAGGATTTTTAGACGGAACAAAAGAGCATAGATTACCCAGTTTATTCTTCAGGCTTTTTCCAGAAGACTAAATCTTTACGCTTACGCTTATGACCTGTTTTGGTATGAGATTCCCAATATTCACATAAGAAATCTGGGTCAATTTCGTGTTCTTTTAACCAAACCGAATTCTTTTTGCCTTGTATATAACACCTAAACCATCGTTCACCTTTGTACCTGCTGACTTTGAAGATTCTTTTAGGTTTTATGTATTCGGTTTGTATAGGTAAATTTGTTGTTATTTGCAAATTATCTGATTCAACTTCAGATTGTTTGGCAACAGACTGAGGACCCTCTGTCTCATAAGACTCAAAATTTTCAGTCTCAGGACAAGTAGTCTCAACAGACTGTGGAAGTGGTTCAGGTCTGGCTGTTGGGGTTCCAGCAAGGTGCCGAGTCATTTGAGTATGACCTCCCAGATCAGCCTCACGCTGAATATTACTATTGACCTGTTCAGGGTCATGCTCGTTTTGAAGAGTGATCTCTTCGTCAATGTTTTCATGATAATGTTTCAATCTTTTAGCATTGATGAGTGATTTGAGAACTTTATCTGTTTCACAATCCTTAACTTTGTATGTAAAGTTAGGTCCTGTTTGTACAATTGTATAGGGTCCGTTCCATTTCGCACTTAACTTGGACGATAACCCTTGTTTAGTTGCATACTGTCTAAGGTATACTTTATCATTAATCTGAAAGTCTGGTATTTTTGCATTCTTATCAAATCTTTCTTTAGTTTTTATTTTTGCAAACTCCATGTTTTCGCGTGCAATATCCCTAGCAATTTTTAGTTGACCCAAAAGCTCATCAAAAAAGTGTTTAGTTTGTGAAGGTAATGAAGGTTTTGGTAGTAGATCAATATCAATTGGTAATGTCATTTCTTTTCCAAAAACCAATTGAAATGGAGAAAAACCTGTTGACTCCGTAGCAGGGGTAGACCGAAATGCCATCATGACACTAGGTAAAAGTTTATGCCAATTCATTTGGTTTTTATCAACATATGCCGTCAAAGTTTTGGATAGAGTACTGTTAGCACGTTCCACAGTTGAGTTTGTTTGTGGGTGATATGCACTTGTATAATATCTTTTGATTGAAAATAATTCACACAGTGCACTTACAAGTTTGGACATAAAGTTCCTACCTCTATCAGACAGTATGGCACGGGGAGCTCCATATCGACATACAAATTCATTATAGAGGATTGTTGCTACCTCTTGTGCATTCTGACTTACAAGGGGAAAAGCTTCGGACCATTTTGAAAAGCTGTCAATTATGAGCAAGACATATTGATAGCCTTCTTTAGTCTTAGGAAGAGGTCCCAATATGTCAATGTGAATGCGGCTCATAGTGTCTTCAACAGGTAGTGGATTTAAAGGTGGGGGTTTTTGACGCCTATCTGTTTTTGTACGCTGACAAGTACTACATGATTCGACATAACTTTTAATTTTCTGGTACATTTTAGGGAACCAATACTTTTGCCTAATTTTTATAAAAGTTCGAGTCAAGCCAAAATGACCGCCACCTGCAAGACTATCATGATAGTGAAACAGCAAGTCACTAATTTTTGATTTCGGAACAGCCAATTGGAAGAAATAATGTCCAGATGGATCAAATTTACCCTTGAACTTAGGTTGATAAAAGCGAAACAGTAATCCATCTTTTATCACAAATTGATCCTCTGCTTTTGTACACATTCTTTGTTTCTTTTCATCTAAAGGCATTGTCCTATTCTCAAGATAATCTATCAAGAAGTTCAAATCAGGGCAGGATTTCTGTAGTAAAGCCATGTCCTGATTTTGAAATTGTTCAATTGTGTCTACAAGATTAACTGAGACTGAAGTTCCGTAGTCTAAGTTAAGCTCTATGATACATTGTTTGTCTGTCTTTTCAAGTAAATTTGGGTTGCTGAGGACTGTTTCTGACAAGTCGATATCGGCACAAACAGATATGACTGATACAGGCTTAATAGGATTTTGAACAGCCTCTTTCTCAAAACTATTGTCTGACTCTGTGGCCTCACAAGGAACATATGGAATTCGAGACATAGCATCAGCGTTGCCATTTTGAGTGCCAGGTCTATGAATGATCTCATAATTATACCCCTCAAGGAACATTATCCAACGGGCTAATCTTCCTTTCGGATCCTTGATGCTATTCAAGTATGACAAGGCTTTATGGTCAGTGTACACTGTGAACTTGTTATGAGAAAGATAGTGTCTAAAAGCTTTAATTCCTTCAATAACAGCCAGACATTCCTGATCTGTTACTGACCATTTTGTTTCATCTTTTGACAGTGCTCTACCACCATAAGCAATGGCATATTCTTTTCCATCATTATCTTTCTGTCCTAGTACATAGCCAACAGCACTGCCACTGGCATCACTGGACAGAAAGAATTCTTTATTCATGTTTGGAAACCCGAGAATAGGTGCGGTGACAAGAGCATGTTTTAGCGTTTGAAATGCATTTTGACATTCATTAGTCCAATCCCCACTCTTAAATTTTCCTTTTTTGTTTCCCTTTAATAGTTTGTTTAACGGAGTGGTTATGAACGAGTAACCTTTTACAAAACGCCTATAGTAGTTGCAGAGTCCTAAGAAACTTTTTAATTCTGTTTGAGATTTGGGCTCTGGAAAGTTATTTATCTTCTCAGTTTTAGATGGATCAACAGAGACTCCGTCTTTGGACAAGATGTGTCCAAGGAATGTTACACTTTCTAAGCCAAATTCACATTTTTCTGGTTTTAGTGTCAAATTTGCTTCTCTTAGCTTGCCAAAAACTTGATCTAAGTGGTTCAGATGCTCATCAAAATTTTTACTAAAAATCAAAAGATCATCGATGTAGCATAACACAATTTTCCAGTGAATTCCACGTAAAACCTGAGACATGAGCATCTGAAAAGACATGGGTGCATTTTTTAGCCCAAACGGCATCCTGTTCCAAACGTACACACCTTCATGTGTAATAAATGCAGACTTGTGTTTTGTTTCGGGATCCAATTCCATTTGAAAATATGCAGAGTTAAGATCTAACGTTGAAAATATTGAGGCCGATGAATCGCCTATACAATCAAAAACATCTTCTAACCGTGGTAAAGGGTGAGATATCGATTTAGTTATTTGATTCAGTTTTCTGTAATCGATTGCAAATCTCCAGGAAGAATTCTTTTTCTTTACCAAGACAACTGGACTGTTCCAAACAGATGAAGATTGGCTGATTATACCGCAATCTAACATTTCTTTTGTTTGACGCTCAATTTCTGCCTTTTGTACTGGACCAGTTCTATAGTGATTCATATGAACAGGTTTGGCATTTGGTTCAGTTTCTATTTTATGCATGAAAATGTCTGTTTTCCCTAATGTTTCAAGTGATGTAGAAAAGACATCCCTATTTTTTGAAAGAAATTGTTCAAGCTTCACGCGTTGCACTGAGGTAAGATTTGCATTAGAAATGCGAAAAAAAGATTCATCATCATATTTGTCTGAATCACAAAAGTCAGACGCAACATTTACTTCATTTTCAACATTAACAATATCATCAAATGAGAGGATACTTTCACCATCAACACGAGAGACGGATGCTAAGGGAAAGTTTTTCGGTAAATGTATGTTTTTATTTGTAGGATTTAGGACCCTAATTCTAGCTTTTCGTGTCTTCGAACTTCTTAAATTGGACTTCCTAACCTTGACAAGAGATCTTGAGATTAATAGGTCTTTATTGTTGGGAACAGGTTCCAAAAGAACAACCTCATTTTTAAAAGTTCTTGAGAGAGTTACAGAAATTTCCATTTCATTTCGTGCGGGAATGCAAATAGGCCTATCAGTTTTAGCTCGACTACAACTCGTGATCATTGATACAGAAGCGACCTTATCTTGTAAGTGTAATTTTCTATTATACAGATCTATAGAGCACTTATTGTCAGTGAGAAAGTCCAGACCTATGATCAGTGAGTGATGGACAGATTCAATGACATGGCATTTGTAAGGGAAACAAAAGTCACCAATCACCATTGGTACTTTGATCTCACCTAAGACCCTCAATCTATTCCCACTTACACCAGTAACATCGGTCAAGCTTGAGTGCTCAAGGTCAGACATACTCAAATTTGCTTTCTGAAGAAAAGACTTTGAAATAATAGAAATACTAGCTCCTGTATCAATAAGTGCTTGAGTCTTAGAATTGTCAACTCTGATTGTTATTGTATTTTTTTCCATAGGTGCAATGAGGTTGATGGAATTTGTATATTTTCGCCGTTGTTTTTCTTTTTCATATTCAGTACTTAAATCTGACTCAGTATGCCTGCTCACAGACACCAGTGCATCATCTGATCTAATGTTATGTGACAAAAAAGAATCTGATATTTGTGGGCGTTCGAGATAAGATTTTATTAAACTTGTCAAGGAAAATGTTATTTAGCTCGCCAAAGGCTCGCTCAATAACATTTCCCTAGACTTGTTCAATATAATCTTATCTAAAATACCAATTCATGTCAGATCCTATATATCTTTTTCATAACTACCCAACTTCTCCAAACTAACAACCTTTGCAGGTGATAACTTCAATCTGACTCGAGTACTGAAATTTGCTTTTCAAAAGTTAGAAAACATTGTGGGTAAAGCAGAGAATGCTGATTAACCATTTACCACACAATGCTGACTCCTAAGGACACCTTGAAAGAAACTTTTTGAAAACATTGTTGGAAAAAGAGAAAATGCTGCTAATCAGCATTTTCTCCTTTTCCAACAATGTTTTCTACCCTTCCGAAAACTAATTTCAATTTTTCAGTTACTTTCATTTTGCCGTCTGCAAATGCTTTCAATTTGGACCAGTCTAAAATTTTGTCGTTTGGTTAAGGGTTAACAGCATTTTCTCCTTTTCAAAAAATACTTTCATACACTTTCTTTCTCAGGGTTGTACAAACTTTGGATTATACGGTAGAAGGTTTTAAAAAAAAAAAAAAGCCTGCTTACTTGCTTGCTCCATTTTGCAAAGTTGTAAATTATAAATAAAAATATAATATCTAGCAGAAACAGGTAAAGCTGAAAGACTATATATCACTCTGTGGAGCACTTTTCCTTGGCAATCAAAATTATTTACATCTCCAAACCTGATGGTATTGCAGGTAAAAAATTACATATTTCTTTGTTTGTATTCAGTAATGATTCTACATTCAAGTCCAATTCCAAAATTTCAGAACAAGCCATCTGATATGATGGGATACAAAACAGCCTGAGAAAAGGAAAAATGTTGGTTACCATAATTTCCTACTTTTCCCACAATGTTTTCATAAGCCTTTTCTTTTTAAGGTCATTAAAACACGATTGTTCAGTAAAGTTAAACAAACTTGGAAGAGACACCTTTGCAAACATATAATTATGTAAAATATAGAACATTAACATCAATTATGTTGGTTGTATTGGGGTTTAACGCCACTTTAACAGCTAAGGTCATATCATGGCGGTCGGTGACGCACATGTGTTTCCTGGCTTTCTCACACCGGTACTAACACTACTTTCTTTCCAAAGCCACCGACTACTTTTCTCACATGCTTCAGCAGAGGTGAGAGGCGAAAATACGCCTGAAAGAAAGTTCGCCTCAACCGGGTATCGAACTCACAACCACCAGGTCATGAGTCCGACACGCTCACCACTGAGCCACCCTGGCGGGCAACATCAATTATGGTAATACACTTTCATGCATGTAGAGACATCGTAGAGGAGGAAAAAATGCTCATTAACCCTTTCCCAAACGACAAATTTTAGACCCTTCCAAACTGAAAGAGTTTGCAGACAACAATTTCACTTTCATAACAATGGCAGAAAATTATCCGAACGGACAGAAAACACTGTGGGAAAAGGAGAAATTGCTCGTTACGAGCAATTTCTCCTTTTCCCACAGTGTTTTCAAAAGACTTGTACTGCAGACACGTAAAAACAAGGGCTTGTTTGGGAAAGGGTTAAAAGCAATTTTTCCTTATGCAACATTGTTTTTGAAAGGTTACTCAAGTCAAAAACATTCACCTACAGAAAACCCTTTACCACACAATCTGGCATTTTAATAAAAGTGGAAGAAGGCCTTTGAAACAATATGTGAAAACGAGAAAATACTGGTAACTAGCATTTACTCCTTTTCTCATAATGCTTACAGCCCTATCAATGACAGAAATCATCATTCGAGCAATACTCAATTTATGTGCCTTCAGTAAAGAATAAGATAAAGTTTTAATGTGTGGTAAAGAGTTAGATTACGGCTAATACACACTTAATCAGCAGCTTACAATAGTTCGAAACATAATATATTAAAGATATATAAAATACAAATGGTCCTACAGAAATCATAAACCCACTTCCGATACAAAAAAAATAAATTCTACTAATTGAGCTGTTAAATAAACGACACTAAACATTGTCCTAACTCAAATTCTTAATTCTGAGGCAAGCCATTTTATTGGTTGACAAAAAACTTCTATACCTATCAGTTGGCATGTCTTGAAATTTTCAAAAGCAAAACAATTAACCCATACCAAACGACAATATTTTAGACTGGTCCAAACTGAAAGCACTTGCAGACGACAAAAAAAAAGTGACTGAAAATTTGAAATTTGTTTTATGAAGGTTAGAAAACATTGTGGGAAAAGGAGAAAATGCTGGTTACCAGCATTTTCTCCTTTTCTCACAATGTTTTTTAAAGGCTTCTTTCTCAGGGGCGTCAAAAGTAGGGATTGTGTGGTAATGGGTTAAATTGGTTGGTTAATGCTTTACCACACAATCTCGAATTCAAACAAACCCAAGAAAGGCAGTTAGAAAACATCTGTTGGAAAAAGGAGAAAATGCTGGTAACCAGCATTTTCTCCTTTTCCCAACAGTTGTTTTGTAACATTTCTAGGCAAACTAATGATTTGATCCATTTAATTGATCATCTGCAAACACCTTTAATTTGGATCAGTGTAAAAAACTGTAATTTGGTATAGGATAACTACACAGGCCTTGATATTCTACAACTAAATGCATATTGCAACAATTATGTTAGTATTAGACTGTTACCCCATCAAATGAAGCACAATGATAAATCCATTACAGTACATGCAAATTTTTAGACCTTTCCTTAACGATTATTTGTATGTAATTTTGTATGCAAAAATTTTAGACTGGTCCAACTTGAAAGCATTTGCAGACGACAAAATAAAGGCGACTGAAAAATTAAAATTTGGTTTGGGAAGGGTAGAAAACACTGTGGGGAAAGGAGAAAATGCTGGTTACTTGCATTTTCTCCTTTTCCCACAGTGTTTTCAAAAGGCTTCTTTCTTAGGGTCGTTAAAAGTCAGGATTGTGTGGTAAAGAGTTAAACAGCTAAGATCATATCATGCAGTTCATTGCACCTATGCATGTGTTTTCTGGCTTTCTCAAACCAGTACTGTCACAGCGTTCTTTTAAAGCCATTAACTACTATTCTCACATGCATCAGGCAAGAGGCCACAAATGGTGGAAAGAAAGCTTGCCTCAACCAGGTATTGAAAATGCAACCACCAGGTTACAAGTCAGATACCCTATTTTCAGATCGAAAATATTGATACGAAAGACAGTGTTTTAGGAAATAAAAATAGTGCCCATTCAAAGGTACGTCAAAACAATGCAGGAGATAGGAGCGGCTGCTTGTTATAAGCAGATCCTCCTTTCCCTACAATGTTTCAGAAATTGTCAATCGGAGAAGCATTTAAAAATCATGCTTGTAGAATAATGGATTAACTCTTTACTAAATAATTTCTGGTTTTAACAACCCCGAAGGAGTTTTTCAAAAAACCTTGTGGAAAAACGAGAAAATGCTGGTTACCAGCATTTTCTCATTTTCCCACAAGGTTTTCTACACTTTCACTGACAATAATTAGCGTTGTTCTAGCTACATTTAATATGTCATCTGCAAATGCTCTCAATTTGGACCAGTCTAAAATTTTGTCAACTGGTAAAGAGTTAAAGTTGGAAGTTACAATATATTAAGGTCAAGAATCTCTTCTAAGATATTTTTCCCAATTCCTAAATCTATTACATCATCACCAGAGTCCAGATGAGGCTCCCCCTGGGGGCTGTCTCACTTTAATGGCTGGTTTCTTTGGGGTCTTTCCCACTTGTTGTTGTTGTTCAGGAGCACCGGTAGATTTGGCATTAGACGAGATGTTCTCTTCTGTTTTACTTTCAGCATTCTTGTTGATGTTAGATTCTTCCTCCCCTTCTTTTCCTTCCCCCTTTTTCTGCAAGAAGAATAATGACATACCGGTAAAATTATTTCATAGCAAAAGACTGTTTCTGTCTTCTAAAAGACGTCTTTTGGATATAAATGCTAGTGAAACACAGGATGAAAAAAAACGGGCTGTTGTAGATATTTGTACTGCAACACGCGAAAAGAGGCATTCAGACATTTGCATAAAGTGTTGTCTTGGCTCAGCCTTCCCAGAGTGCAAAGCAACACTTTACATTGATATGTCATTTTCTGTTTTGAGCAAATCTACAACTGAGCAAAATCTGATGTAGTGGTAAAGTGCAGTCTTAGATTTGCCCATGTGGACTGCGCCTGCTGATCCAAGACGACACTTTACGCAAATGTTCAAATGCCCCTTTCTGCATGTTGCAGACCATTTAACCCATTACCACACAATCCCTACTTTTGACGCCCCTGAGAAAGAAGCCTTTTGAAAAAACTGTGGGAAAAGGAGAAAATGCTGGTAACCAGCATTTTCTCCTTTTCCCACAGTGTTTTCTACCCTTCCCAGAACAAATTTCAATTTTTCAGTCACCTTTATTTTGTCGTCTGCAAATGCTTTCAATTTGGACCAGTCTAAAATTTTCTCGTGTGGTAAAGAGTTAAATCTTTTACTCTTAACCAAACGACAAATTTGTAGACTTGTCCAAATTGAGAGCATTTGCAGATGACAAAATAAATATGACTAAAAAATTGAAATTTGTTTCAGGAAGGGTAGAAAACATTGTGGGAAAAGGAGAAAATGCTGGTTACCACAATTTTCTCCTTTTCCCACAATGTTCTCAAAAGGCATCTTTCCCAGGGTTAATTAAAGTCGGGATTTTGTGGTAAAGGGTTAATAAAACAAGAAACTTTTAGGCTTATCCAAATTGAAAGGGTTTGTTGACGGACAACATAAATAATATGGTAAATAAGAGATGAATTCTACATGAAGTTAGTAAGGAAACTTAATTACTGATAGAGTACAAGATATGGTAATATGAGTGAATTAATTACTGGAAGAAATCTATAGATGAAGAAGTAGCTTCCAAGTACTATAAATATTAAAAGACGATAATTTAAAGATCACAAGGAAATATAGCAGGGGAAATAACAGTCAAACAACAAGAGCTGTATACATGTATTGCTGTAAAATAAATAACTAAACCTTTTATCTGACAAAAAGAATTCAGCCTTGTCCAAATTGAGAGAATTTGCAGATGACAATTTCAATGTGGCTCAAATGAGGCATCTTTTCTTTGATAGAGTAAACATTCGTGAGAAAAGAAGAAAATGCTGGTAACCAGCATTTTCTTCTGTTCCCAATATGTTTTCAAAAGGCTTCTTAATTTCATAGGGTGGTTTAACCCATTACTACACAATCACTTTTAATGACCCTGAGAATGAAGCCTTCTGAAAACATTGTTGGAAAAGGAGAAAATGCTGTTTACCAGCATTTTCTCCTTTTCCCACAATGTTTTCTTCTGTTCCCAAAAGAAAATTCAAATTCTCATTAACATCTATTTCGTTGTCTGCCAATGCTTTCAATTTGGACCAGAGTAGAATTTTGTCGTTTGTTAAAGAGTTAAAAGTCTGCATTGTGCCATAAATTTTTTAAAATATTTTTTGCATTCTCTATAGCTGCAACAATGATTATATAAGACAGCATTTACACAAGATGACAGATTTCAGATGAGTATTGTTTCAAGATGGGAGACAGTAAAATAGTTCTTTTTATTTGTGAATCCTACTGTTCCGACTACAACTACTTTTGCCGACAAAATATAGATAAGCCTAGTCTGACAGGTCCAAATTAATAAAAACCATGTGCAGACAACAAATCATACTCAAAAACTGATTTTTTTTTCTTTGATAGTGAACACAACATTGTGGGAAAAGGACAAAATGCTGGTTACCAGCATTTTCTCCTTTTCCAAAATGTTTTTACCCACAATGTTTTTAACCCTTTCCCAAACCATCCCTGGTTTTCATGACCCTAAGAAAGGAGGCTTTTGAAAATATTATGGGAAAAGGAGAAAATGCTGGTAACCAGCATTTTCTCCTTTTCCCACAAAGTTTTCTACCCTTCCATAACCAAATTTCATTTTTTGAGTCCCATTTATTTTGTCATCTGCAAGTGCCTTCAACTTGGACAAGTCTAGAATGTCGTCGTTTGGTAACGAGTTAAAAACCCCTTACTTAGGTCGATTGAGACTTGGAATAGTGTGGTAAACAGTTAATCTTTGACATATATGGGGGTATATTTCCAAGATATTCTGCCCTGGTATTGTAACGTTCTTTTTTTTTAACTCTTTATCCCATAAGGCATTTCTGTGGTATCTCTAATTGACTCTAAATAACAGCAAGGATGAAGCCCTTTCTTATGTGTATATGACAACTTTTGATAGTATAGAAAACATTGTGGCAAAAGATGAAATTGCTCGTCTCGAGCAATTTCACCTTTTGCCACAATGTTTTCCAAAGGCTTCTACAAGCAATGCGTAGAAATGAGTATCTATAAAGTAAAGGGTTAAAAACAGAATTATCCTCATTCCATCTCCCATAAAACTTATCTGTCACTTTTGGGAAAAGAAACAATAGATGTAACGAGAAGTCTTGCTTCTACCACAACAATGTCCACATCTATTTTTCAGTTGTTTCCCTATAAACGATCGGAGTAAAATACTAAGCAACTGTTAGTTTCAAAATGGTATGAAAGTTAGAGGCATGAAAGTAGTAACAACATTAGAAATGTGACAAATATATCAATATCTAACAAGGAAATGTGCACAAAATGAACATTTAAATTATGGTATCAAGTTCTGTTATAAATTCATGATTAATCTAACTACTAGTATGCAAAGTATTTTATACATAACTTTTTGTGATCAAATAATCGCTTTGAATTGCTTTCCTTACTCCCTTCTTTATTTTTCATAAAAAAAACAAAAAGGTTATTGCAAAGAGATAAGGTGGAGTCGGAAAATGCAAAACATGCAGTTTGAACTTGGAATTTACACTGCAACAATATCTTTTAGGAATTCTACCCAACCTAGTCTTGAATTTTGAAAAATATCATGTCCATAGTTGAGACTGAAAATTGTTTTTTAACTTTTGTTTGTATTGAACATAATTCTAACAGATTTGGTCAATAACTGTCAGTGCACCAATGCATATTTTTCCTGGCTTTCTCACATCGCTACTGACACAACCTTCTTTCTAAGCTACTGACTACTTTTCTTGTGTGCATCAGAGATTTGAGGCAAAAAATCACTGTGGAGAAAGTTTCCTAAATCAGGAATCAAACTTGTAACCCCCTGGTCACCAGTCAGATATGCTAACCGCTGGCCTACACAGCCCGGCTCTGGGCTCTGTAATACATCACACAATATCACACTCAAACGAACAAGGATGGGCTAAGCCCCTCCCATCTTTATCACTTCATAACTCAGCAATTCAATTTTTTTTTACTAAAAATACTTAACAGTTTCTGCGTGGCATCCCCTGCAATATACAAATGTTGAAATTGTCACATGAAAGATAACCTACCAAAATTTTTGTCCCCAGTCTAAAGGCTAACGATTAATAATAAATGACAATGCATGAAGATAAGAAAGGGAATTGTTAAATACCTTACCTCACTACTATGTTTTAGGCTGGTCAGTACGACAACATGTATTTGGCTAAAATGATTATATATTATTGAAATGGTTGGAAACGCCTGTGGGAAAGGCAGACAATTGTAGCTACCAGCAAAAGTCTTCTTTTTCTGGATCGTTAAACCCCAGGATTGCGTGGTAAACGCTTAACCCTTTACCACACAATGTCGACTCTTTACAACCCTTGGAAAGAAGCATTTTGAAAACATTGTGGGAAATGGAGAAAATGCTGGTAACCAGAATTTTCTCCTTTTCCCACTATCTTTCCTACCCTATCAATGAACAATTGTACCATTTGAGCCACAATGATTTTGTCGTCTGGTAAAGGCTTTAGACAATAATATTCTAGTATCCCATAACCGGGTGCCTCTGGTACATGAATTTTTACCTTGCAGCCCTCCTCAAATGAAAAAAAAAACATTGCAGCCCAAAGGAGAAGCATTTGCTATTTTGCAACAGTTTTTTCACAACTATTTTAATCCATATTCACGTTCATATGATATGCCGACGATTTCAAATTTGTCTGCTACAAAAGTGCTTAATCCTTTAATACAAAATCCTGAAATTTAACAACTGTAAGGAAGAAGCCTTTTGAAAACCTTGTGGGAAAAGGAGAAAATGCTGGTTACCAGCATTTTCTCCTTTTCCCACAATGTTTTCAACCCTGTCAAAGACAAAATCCCTCAATTGAGCCACATTCTTATTGTCATCTGCAAATGTTTTTAATTTAGAGTCCCATATTTTGTCGTTTGTTAAAGAGTTAATCATATAACAAAATTCAAGCCTATGGGCCAAACTGAAAGCATCTGCAAATGACTTTATAAAATTACTCAAACCCAAAAATATTTGTCTTACAAAGGGTAGAAAACATTGTTGGCAAAGAAAAGAAGAAAATGCTGGTCACCACCATTTTCTTCTTTTCCCACAATGTTTTCAAACAGCTTTTCTCCGAGTTGCTATAACTTGAGATTGTAGGTTAATAAGCAGAAAGTAATGAGTTTTTAATAAGCATCACGCGATGGGAAAAAAAATGCAAATTAGGATCATGCACTGTTTGTTTGTTTGTTTTGTGTTTAATACCGTTTTCAACATTATTTTAGAAGCATTTCAGTTACCAAAAGACAGTATTATTTTTTAGCATGCAGAAAATGGACCAATAGCAAAAAGATTCGAACCAGATCAGGCTCTGTAGATGGTGCCGGCTGACATGGGTTGCTGCTTTTTGCTAATGCCCTAAGCCCCTTTTTACCAGAGCACATGCTTAACCCTTTCCCAAACAAGCCCTGGTTTTTACGTGTCTGCAGTAAAAGTCTTTTGAAAACACTGTGGGAAAAGGAGAAATTGCTCGTAACGAGCAATTTCTCTTTTTTCCACAGTGTTTTCTCCCCTTTTTGACAACTTTCTGCCATCTTCTCAAAATCTAAAATTGTCGTCTGCAAATGCTTTCATTTTGGAAGAGTCCAAAATTTGTCATTTGGGAAAGGGTTAAACTATTTTCATTTCAAATAATCCTAAACCAACTAGGTACATCTTAAATTGCAGAGTAAATCAAGATCCGACTTCAGAAATAGGCAGCCAGGGTCGGTATTCACCAAGCATTCTTAAGAACATTCTTTGTCTTATTCTTCAAGGTTATCTAACTGTGAAAGTAACAGAACTTCTGATTGGCTAAACCAAATGGTTTGGTTTAACCATTTGGTTTAGCCAATCAGAAGTTCTATTACTTTCACAGTGATGAAATTCTGCAGAATAAGACAAAGAATATTCTAAAGAATGGTTGGTGAATACAGACTTTGATCTCAGATACCATTTTCAATAGGATGAGTAATCCCTTTACACTCTTCTAATTAACACTTGGTATTTCATTCCTCCTGGTACAAAAGTGCAGAACTTTAGAAGACAAACACCACAAATTTTGTAATATTTAGCTCCCTCTTTTCAAAATACCCTCCCCGATTCTTTATCTGCCAGATTTCTGTTTTGCTCATTTGTTTTTTTAACTACCCATGTCTCTCACACAACATTCATTATCCATTAACCTTTTCCTGCTAAATGGATGAAATAAGACTTTCTAGCCCATAGTAAAAAACCAAACATTGCGGTTTGAAAGGTAATTTTGAAGGAAAATATCTCCTTATCAGACAGTGTAGATCCAAGATCAGACTGCACATTCTGTGCAGTCTGATCTTAATCTACACTGTCCGCAAAAGGTCAGTGAGCCTAGCAGATCAGATTATAACACTATAGGGTATACACAATACCTGTCTGCATGTTTGAATAGAGTCTTTAGTAGTTTAACTATATCAGACAAAAACCCACTCTCTTTATGAAACCGAGGTTGAATGATTGATTGGTACTTAAAGGGCAAATCAACAAGTTTGTGATATGATTAATTTTGAAATCTACATCTATCAAATGGCAACCTGGTAATATTGTAATTTGAAAAAAAAATTAGTAAAAGTACTTTTTTTCAATTTATATTTTTGCTTATTAGTTTTCTTGCATCGCTTACCTCCCTTATTTATTGTAGCGCACCTTGATCTGTGACGTCATAGGAGCGTTTGTTTCAATATGGACCTTGTTTCAGATAGTGAAATGAGCGATATTTAAGACGAAGGAATACACGATTCTAGGCCGGTAAGGCCGTACATGTACCACCAAGTTTTTAATGAAACTTAATAGTTTCTGATGATGAGGATAAAAGTAAAAATTCGCCCACCAATGGCGAAAATAACGATGTTATGCCGGACTTTTGAACAGCGTGATGAGTATCACGCCTATATGTATTAGGCTACGGGGCGAACGTCGCTAAACGGAAATATTATTCGATACATGATAAAATTAAGTGTACGGCATAAGCTTTGTTTCACTTGAAGTATTTTCAGTAGATTTACGGGTGGCATTAATAATAATAATAATAAAAAAGACGGTTTCAAGACAGTTCCACGACTACACAGTTCCCCGACACTTTTACAGACATTTCTCCTACACTTTAGTTTCATGTCAAATAACCGATTTCTTGACTTTTACGATTGATAATCGTGAGATGTTAGTTCTATCTATTTGTTTATGGATTCTATATTTGTACCTTGTAAAGAATTCTGTAAACATTGACAGGTACAAAATTTGTTCTCTCATGGGTGAAGAGAACACAATAAATCGCGATTTTCGTGAGAATAAGAATAGTTTGAAATGCTGTTAACAAGCATGAAATTTGAGAAATAATATGTTCCAAGATCATTAAGACAATCATCAAAATTATTTTATATTCTGGGTAACCACGTTTGTATCAATTCATCCTTTATCCACAATATTTTCTACTTTTAACTCTTTACCATACGACAAAATATTAAACAGGTCCAAACTGAAATAGCTTGCAGACGACAAAATAAAGTTATATATTTCAAAAATTGAATTTTTTTTCCAGCAGAGTAAAACACTGTTAACAGGAGAATATGCTGGTTACTAGGTTACTTTCTACTAGGTAGCTGGTTACTTTCTTACAATGTTTTTAAAAGTCTGCTGTCTTCGGGGTCGTAAAAATTATGGATTGATTGGTAAAGGGTTAAATATAAATCCCACACATTGGGCACAAGTTCTGGTTAAGTTCACAGGGAGCAGTATCCGAATTTGAATTTTGCTTTGAATTTGGTCTGGCCCAAAATTTGCCGTCTGGGAAAGGGTTAAATTGTTACTAAACATCAAATTTATTGACTCAACCGAATTGAAAGCAATTAGAGTCAACAAATTAAATTTAACTTGCATGTTTGGACTTGTTTTTGATGGGTAAAAAACATTGTAGAAAAAGGAGAAAATGCTGGTCAGCAACATTTCTCTTTTACCTATAATGTTTTCGAAAGTTTTTTCTATCTTTACAAGGGTCGTAAAAACAAAAGATTTCTCTCAGTAGCCTGTCTAGAAGACAGACTATGGAGAGGAACAGGGAAATATCCACAAATCAGAAATGTAAAGATACAATTCAAAATTTGTTCAAAATGATAGTAAGTTGTCAAATCATTTTTAAGAGTGAAATGTCGAAGAGAAGAAGTGTACGGGATAAAAGCTGTAACATGGGTTTACTGTCACAAACAAACATTACAGAGTAAAGGGGTGAGATATGCAAATGTTATGTAACCATTTCCTGTATTGTTTCAACTGGCCGGTGATGGATTAACATTTATGGCCATGACTAGGGGTAGCCAGATACTGACTTCACCCTTTACCATGCAAACCCTAGGTCTAGTTTCCAATACCCAAAGAAAGAGTGTTTGAAAAACAGTGTGGGAAGAAAAAGATGTTTACTGTTTAAGGGCAAATCCTAATATATTTTGACCATACTGTTTTTTACTCCAATCAGCTGCAAATATTTTTGGTTCACAATTCTTTTGTTGTCTGCAAATGCTTTCAATTTGAACCAGTTTAAAATTTTTGTGTTTGGTGAATGGTCACTTGACCCTTTGTTTTTTACAACCCTGAGACGGAAGCCTTTTGAAAACATTGTGGAAAAGGAAGAAAAAGCTGAAACACTTGAAAGTTAACATCATTTGAACAATCCAGACTTTGGTACTTCCGAAATCTATGTTATTGAATTTGGATGATTATGTTATGTTGTTTTCCTTGAAAACATTGTGAGGAAAAGAGAAAATGCTAAGATTTTCTCCTTTTCCCATAATGTTTTCCATCCTTTCCAAATCAAATTTCATTTCAACTTTTTGATTACCATTTTTTGTCATGTGCAAATTAACCCTTCACCAAACAATCCCTGGTTTTTACAACCCTGAAATGGAAGCCTTTTTAAAACATTGTGGGAAAAGGAGAGAATGCTGGTAACTAACATTTTCTTCTTATCCTACAATGTTTTCTATCCTGGTGGAAACAAATTTCAATATTTCAGTTAGGTTTACTTTGTTTGCAAGTGCTTTTAATTTGGACCATTCTAAAATTTTGTCTCTTGGTAAAGGGTTAAATGTTGAAAACATTTGGGGAAAAAAAGGGAGAAAACGGCACCAATTTCTACTTTGTCCAGAATGTAGATGTAGAAAAGGATAAAATATTACGAAAAACAATTAAAGGAATTACCGACCTTATGTTTGTTTTTCTTTTTGGAGATTGCCATTGCGGAATGTTATGGCCTATCTTATTTCGACTCGGAGTTTCGAACAATGTCGGCACAGCATCAGGTTTTAATCGCAGCCTAATATTCCTATAACCAACTTCTTTTACGAGTTTTGGACTTATTAAGAACTGACTGTCCTCGAAGTGTTTCAAACACAATTTGGAATGAACTGATGGCACAAAATCCTCCGTTACTGTCCGGCCCCAGTTTAAACGTTGAATCCATAGTTTCCTCCTTTTTAATTCCTTCGGAAATTTGAACATACTAATTCTATGTGTTCCTGATTCGACGTTGAAGCCATAGGCTGCACAGTTTACCATTTTTTCGGCTGAATTCTATGTAAATACTCAGATATCTGCGTATAATCATCAGCGTTCCTACTTATTTCTACTGACTGTAAACACAGGCTTACGCGACTATGACGTCACACAGGTACGGAAGATAAGCGAATCAGGGGAAGTAAGCCATGCACCATTTTTGGGGCCGTATATCAGCGTGACAATTCGAGCGTGATTTATGGCATGTTACAGAGTGGTATTTATGAAAACTGATGGACACGTGTTTACTAACATCATTTGCAGCTGATTAGAGCAAAAAAACAGTATGGTCAAAAAATCTTAGGATTTGCCCTTTAAAACATTTTCAACATTATTTCAGTCCTATCACAGTGACATCTCACTTATTCATGTCTTTCTTAGTGCAGGACTGGGGATCTTTGTTGTTGTTGTAATGGGGTTTAATGCCACTTTAACAGCCAAGGTCATATCATGGCAGTCGATGACACACATGTGTTTTCTGCCTTGATCACACCGGTACTAACACAGCTTTCTTTCCAAAGTCACCGACTACTTTTCTCACATGCTTCAGCAGAGGTGAGAGGCGAAAATACGACTGGGGATCTGAAGAACCTTGACCAAGAATATTACAAGAAAAGCCAAGTACTTCAGGTGAAGGTTGAAGCCAGGATTATATATTATAGTTGAAGCCAGGATTACATGTCATTAATTAATCCATAACCATTTTGAAGAAAGCTTTCAAACCATCAAGGAAAAGGACTGAATTGAAATAGCATACTGGATGTAGATCAATAGATTTTGAGGCATTTAACACGGTTTGCAACATTTCAGTTATATCGTGAGGGCCAGTGCACCCATCCATGCTTTCCTGGAGTCTCTTTTACCAGTGCTCTGCACAATTTTCTCTCCAAGCCACTGGCTGCTTTCCCACATAACCATCAACAAAACAATGGAGAAAGTTTTCCAAAAAAATGTTTTCGTAAGCTGCCAACTTCAAGCGAACAAAAAGTGGTATTCATGCAATAGCAACAATGAACAAACATGGGCTTCTCAAAGGATTTAGTGTTTCGAGAGGGAAAAATATCCTACACAGCACTGGAAAGTGCATCTCAGTTGTTTTCATATTATTTTGAAGAAATGGTAATGATGTTACAATGACATCATAAATATCGACATGACTGATGGTCTTTCCCTGACAATTCTTTGTGCAAGTCCATTCATTCAACTTATTACAAACACTTTTTTCTGTTACCAAAATGATTCACCATTCCATCGTTCTACCAGTTGTGCCAAAACAAATTGCTCTAGTTTGTCTTAACTCTTTACCACACGAGAAAATTTTAGACTGGTCCAAATTGAAAGCATTTGCAGACGACAAAATAAAGGTGACTGAAAAATTGAAATTTGTTCAGGGAAGGGTAGAAAACACTGTGGGAAAAGGAGAAAATGCTGGTTACCAGCATTTTCTTCTTTTCCCAGTGTTTTCAAAAGGCCTCTTTCTCAGGGGCGTCAAAAGTAGGGATTGTGTGGTAATGGGTTAACTCTTTACCAAACAGCAAAATTTAAGACTGGTCCAAATTGAAAGCATTTGCAGACAGACGACAATTTAGACATGACTCAAAGTTTAAAATTTGTTTTTGGAAGGGTAGAAAACATTGTAGGAAAAGGAGAAAATGCTGGTTCCAGCATTTTCTCCTTTTCCTACTATGTTTTTAAAAGGCTCATTTCTCAGGGTCATTAAAAGTCGGGATTGTGTGGTAAAGGGTTAAATCTTTGCTGAATCCCTGTGGCTCAGTCAGTAACAAGCAGGACTTAAAAATAGGGAGGTCGTGGGTTCAATCCCTGGCTTGGCCATTTCTTTCCAAGGATTGATAATAGTCACTGCAACAGGATTCATTCCTTTCCCACTTTCCGCTGGTTGTGGTTATGTGACAAAGCAGCCAGTAGCTTGGAAAGAAAATACTGTGGAGTTCTGGTACAAAGGACTCCAGGGAAGCATGGATTAGTGCACTTGTCGCCGCAATATAACTGACAAAGCATAAAACACCATTCAATTAATTTTAATGATTTCTTTCTTTAAATAGGTAGAAAACAATGCAGGAAAAGGAGATAATACTGGTTACCAGCACAGTGCTTTCTCTTTTTGCAATAGTGTTTTCAAAAGCTTTCTTTTTCAGTGCCCTTAGAAGTAAGGATTTTTTGGCAAAAGGTTACGACTTTTTTGTCCAAATTGGTGATGCTTTCATTTCCCTCTAAACCCTTTCCCAAACAAGCCCTGGTTTTTACGTGTCTGCAGTACAAGTCTTTTGAAAACACTGTGAGAAAAGGAGCAATTTCTCCTTTTCCCACAGTGTTTTCTACCCTTTAAGAGACCTTTCTACCATTTTTATTAAACTTAAGATTATTGTCTGCAAACTCCTTCAGTTTGGAAGTCTAAAATTTGTCGTTTGGGAAAGGGTTAAATACATGTATAACCGATAAAGTATGTCAAAAAACCTACCTTTTGCCCATAGTCTTCCGGATATTCCTCTCCAGTGATTGGGTTGTACATAACTGTAACAGAGAGAACACAAAAAACTTTATGAATGTAGCAAAACAGTTCTGTTTTCTCTGTTTCTTATTATAAGTTAAAATAAAAGCAAATGAATCATAACTCTAGGATGTTCTTCTTTGTCTCTTATCAGTGGATCCCTGCGAAAAAAGATTTCCATTAGATAACTTACAACAGAGCTCCAGATAGAGGGAGTGATTCTGATTTCAAAACTGGAAATATTAATCATTCTTTGCTAAACTCTATGTTATGGGTACTCATTAGAATCGTCTCACTGAGACGATTCTACTGAGTACCCACAACATAGGGTTTGGAAGAGAAATGATGGTTTTAGAATACCATCTCTCCCTCTTATCTAGAGCTCTGTTAAAATATTCCACACAGATAGGCAGTGAAGTCTCAATTATTCAAACATGCACAAATTCAAATATACATTCACCTACCATCAGATCAATCCCATGTTGCAACATCCCCCTTCCCCAAATGTTCAAGGCGGAAAAGCGAGAAAATGCTGGTTAGTGTCAAATTGTCATCTCCTACATAGGAACTGTATTATTAAAACAGACAACTTATGGAAAAGGTTGCAGCAAATTAGAAATCAGCAATTTCTCTTTTGGCCACACTGTTTTCACAGGCACCCCTACACCAGAGCTTAATGTTTTTTGGGAGACCATACTCATCTCAAGGCAGTTTTCAAAATCACCTGACAAATTAGCAAACAGGTATTTTGCGATTATAAATCAATGATACAGATTTCATTGCTGATATCTATATCCTATTCACATTAATTGTATTACATAATCATGTGGTACAGCAGCACTTATTCTCCTTCTTATACAGATACTCCTGTTAAACATCTATTATCAAGACAATTAGGTCATGTGACTTAGCTGACCCTGTCAAGTCTTGTATCAGACTTGTATTTCATTGATGCTGTTTTGATTCATTCAGACTCTAACAGTAATCGACCTTGGGTTACTTTGCTGACATTTCCTTGTTCTCATGAATTATTCATGAAGCATTTTGATTGTTGATGTCAGTTTTTCTTTGAGAAAATTTAACTTTTTTTAATCACAAATATGTTGTCATTTCTAATTTTAACTTGATGATATCCAATCAAATGATTTGTTGCAAATCAAGCTTAGTGATACTTTTAACTCTTTACCACAAGAGAAAATTTTAGACTGGTCCAAATTGAAAGCATTTGCAGAGGACAAAATAAAGGTGACTGAAAATTGATTTTTTTTCTGGGAAGGGTAGAAAACACTGTGGGAAAAGGAGAAAATGCTGGTTACCAGCATTTTCTCCTTTTCCCACAGTGTTTTCAAAAGGCTTCTTTCTCAGGG
Organism: Tridacna crocea; assembly: GCA_943736015.1. Lineage (NCBI taxonomy): Eukaryota > Metazoa > Mollusca > Bivalvia > Cardiida > Cardiidae > Tridacna > Tridacna crocea. The sequence continues at coordinate 2,792,097 of OX031063.1, forward strand.
GCATCAAAAGTAGGGACTGTGTGGTAATGGGTTAATCTGCACCACATTCGAGAAGCGTTTTTAAAAAGAGGGAAATTTGGGGTAACACCAAAAGATGGTCTGTTAGAATCGTACAGAAAGATCAATAGTGCCATCCCTGTATTGCAGAATGGCATATCTCACATTTATAGATGCTGGCGGACCATATTTGTTGACAACCTTGGGTTTTTTCGATAGGATGGGTTATTTTTTAAGAAAGACATGAAATTATCCTCTCTACAAGACAGTATCATTATGTTACCAATCTTTCGACTAGTTATAAAGGTACTATATGAATATATGAATATTTATAAGAATCGACAAATTGCAAGTCAATTATCCCAGAGCTAGATGCATGGAGAGCAATGTGATACTTCAAACCTGGGTTCCAAGGATGTACAATTTTATATTCAAAAGAACTGTACAAAGGGAGAAATAGGTTATAATGAACAATTCATGTTAGGATTATGAGTTAATGAATTGCAGTATACCATTCTCCAAGCCATGCATTGATAAAGCAGAACTTATGAAGAGTGCACAAAAACTGAGTTATATTTAAAAGTACATAATTATAACATAGCATCTTTAAGTTCCTTGATCTTTGCTAATTTTTTTCACAAGGTTCACTTATCCTTTACCAAACAATCCATTGTTGTTTTTACATTCTTTGGGCAGACTGCTTTCCAAATCATTTTGGAAGAAGGACACTAGTGACTATTATTTTTTTGTTTAATTTCTGAACTTTTCTAGTCTTTCAGACAATATTGATCATTTGATCCTACTCTTATTATGGCTTGCAACATGCAAAAGTGGGCATTCCGACATTTGCGGAAAGAGTCGTTTCAGATCAAGCCTACTGTGCAACAAAATAATGTATTCCTAAAGTGCTGTCTCGGATTAGCCTGATCTGACTGCACAGGCATGATCCCAGACGACAATATACGCAAATGTCCGAATGCCCCTTTTTTCACGTATGGCAGACCATATGGTCATACATTACAACTTCCAGATGGTATCAATGTGTCGATCACTTTTAACCCTTTCCCAAACCACAAATTTTGGACTCTTCCAAACCCAAAGAGTTTGCAGACAACATTTTTAGATTTGGAGAAAATGACGGAATGTTCTCAAAAAGAGTGAAAAAACACTATGGGAAAAGGAGAAACTGCTCGTTACGAGCAATTTCTCCTTTTCCCACAGTGTTTTCAAAAGACTTTTACTGCAGACACGTAAAAACCAGGGCTTGTTTAGGAAAGGGTTAAGGACAAAGAAATGAGAATTGCATGTAACATTGCAGATAGTTAGAAAAGTTACAACAGTGCTTTTTGTATGTTAGTTTTATACTTTCTTCAAATCTGTCAAACCAAAAGGCATTAACCCTGTATCACACAATACCAACTTGTAACAACCCTAGGAAATAAGCCTCTAGAAAACATTTTAGGAAAAGGAGAAAATGCTGGTAACCAGCATTTTCTCTTTTTTCTACGATGTCTCCTACCCTTCCCAAAACAAAACTTCAATTTTGAGCCAGTTTGTCTTCGGCAAAATGCTTTCAATTTGGACAAGTCTACAAGTTTGTTCTTTGGGTAAAGAGTTAAGCACATTTTTAGATGCTTTTGCTGGCTTTAAAAATCATGATTATCACGGACTTACGTTGTACATTATTTATTCTTAAAATATTATGACCAAAATAGCCTACAGCCTACATTTTCAAGGTTTCATAACATACAAATAAAGCAAAACCTTGTAAATATCTACAGTTTTATGGGTTGAATCCAAAAACCCCCCAACAAATTTTAAAAATCTCATTATGATCATAGGTTCAGATACTAAATGCAAATTTTATGCTTTTTATTTCTCTGAAAGGGACAAGGGCCATTTTGACTGGCTATAATCAACCTATTCATTTTGTAACAGTGCTAGTGATTGGTTCACATCTACAGTCATAGAGAATAAGCTACCTTTGCCCTTATTTGGCTGTTGAAGTTTGCCAGTTCGTTTTTGAACATGGTTGTTCTGTTGTATTCCTTGCTGAGGATGTTTCCTGCCTTGCTCATTATCCTTGGAAGGTGAGTTCACCTCCTCATGGGTGATTGGATTGAAACCAGATGATGCTAAGTATAAAATTCATGCATCACAACAATGTGTTAAAGAGCTTATAAAATAAGAGCTCCAGATAAAAGGGAGTGAATGGTATTCTAAATCCATTATTTCTCTCTGAAACCCTATGTTTGTTATGGTTACTCATTAAATTCTCGATGAGACAATTCTATAAGGTACCCACAACATAGGGTTTAGGGGGGAATAATCAGTATTTCTGATTTTGAAATCAAAATCACTGACCTCTTTCTGGAGCTCTGTAAAATACTGTGAAATGTTTCTTTTTACGTAAAAGCTGTTAATAATGAATTGGTTAATTAATGCAATTTAAAAGTTTGTTCAAGAAGCTTAATCATGAAAGGTGAATTAAATCTTTCAAGAAACATTATAATAAGTTAAAGAAAGGCATACAAATATTAAAAAGAAGTTGAAATGCCATGTTCATTATTTAAATTAGTCAAAATTGAGTAGTAAACCTATATAAAGTGAAATGGTAAAATACATGCAAACATTAATATCTAACAAATAAACTGCCATTGTGATTCTGTTTTTACTTTATTGAATTTCCTCCATACATACCAAATATTTCTAACTTTTAAAATGCCTTAACTCTTTACCAAATGATAAAATTTTAGACTGGTCCAAACTGGAAGCATTTGCAGACGACAATAGTAATTTTACTCAAAAATTGAAAATTGTATTGGGATGGGTAGAAAACATTGTGGGAAAAGGAGAAAATGCTGGTTACCAGCATTTTCTCCTTTTCCCACAATGTTTTCAAAAGGCTTCTTGTTCAGGGTTGTGAAAACCAGGGTTTGTGTGGAAAAGGGTTAAACAACAATTATCGCCTTTGTGGCCGGTATTGATAAAGATCAGACTGCATAAAATGTGCAACCTGATCTTAGATCTACACTGCCTATTTTGGAAATACTGTGACCAAGAGCAACCTTGAACCTGCACTTGGATTTCTAAGGTTTAAGCCCTTGGCTGCTAAGCGCAACTCGGGGACCTTTTTCCGGGTAGATCAAGATCATACTGCACAGAATGTACATTGGCACTTGGTTTCCCTGCCTTTTACTTTTGTTTCTTACTCTTCTACTTCTGCATATCATAATTACTTGGTTTCCCAGTGGCCATGTTTTTAAAGCAACGGAAGTCTTTGATCAGGTTTTACACCGGCTTCCAATTCATCATTAACAACCTGGCCAATATGGGTACTGACATGTTTATCCTGGTACCAGTATTGGCCGGCGCCTTACCAAAAACTCAGGAGCCAGTGTAAATGAAAACCTGATGAAGGACTTCCTTTGCTTTAAAACATAGTGGATGCAGTGTCTGATCTTGGATCTACACTGTTCAATAAGGAGATATTTGTCCCCAAAAAATAGCTTTAAAAAAAAAAACGAGAATAACTATCGCTAAAGGTGATAAATACCCCCACCCCTATATTTCATGTCACAGGGGCAATAACTCATTGATTCTTCATAGAATTTTCACGAAAGTTGCGTCTTGCACATCTACAACTCCTAATGAACACTTCTGCCAAGTTTACAATGAATCAGACAGAAAATGTAGGAGGAGTTGTCCGGACAAGCATTTTCAAGGCAAATCAGGGGCAATAACTCAGTAACTCTTATTGGAATTTTCACGAAATTTGCGTCTTGCACATCTACAACTCCAAATGGACACTTCTGCCAAGTATAAAGCGAATCGGACTGAAATACGAGTTGTCCGGACAAGCATTTTAAATGTGAATCAGGGGCAATAACTCATTTATTCATCATAGAATGTTCACGAAAGTTGCGTCTTGCGCTCCTAATGAACACTTCTGCCAAGTTTAAAGTGAATCAAACAGAAACTGTGGGAGGATCTGGAGTTGTCCGGACAAGCATTTTTAAGTCAAATCAGGGGCAATAACTCAGTAATTCTTGAAGGAATTGTGTCTTGCACATCTACAACTCCAAATGGACACTTCTGCCAAGTATAAAGCGAATCAGACTAAAATTGTAGGTGGAGTTGTCCGGACAAGCATTTTAAATGTGAATCAGGGGCAATAACTCATTCATTCTTCATAGAATTTTCACAAAAGTTGCGTCTTGCACATCTACAACTCCTAATGAACACTTCTGCCAAGTTTAAAGTGAACCAGACAAACTGTAGGAGGAGTTGTCCAGACAAGCATTTTTAAGTCAAGTCAGGGGCAATAACTCAGTAATTCTTCATGGAATTTTCACAAAATGTGTGTCTTGCACATCTACAGCTCCTAATGAATACTTCTGCTAAGTATCAACCAAATTGGATTGAAACTGTAGAAGTTGTCTGGACAAGCATTTTTAAGTCAAATCAGGGGCAATAACCCAGTAATTCTTGATGGATTGGTTGGCTGGTTGTATTGGGGTTTAACGCCACTTTATCAGCTAAGGTCATATCATGGCGGTCGGTGACGCACATGTGTTTCCTGGCTTTCTCACACCGGTACTTACACTACTTTCTTTCCAAAGCCACCGACTACTTTTCTCACATGCTTCTGCAGAGGTGAGAGGTGAAAATACGCCGGAAAGAAAATTCGCCTCAACCGGGTATCGAACTCACAACCACCAGGTCATGAGTCTGACATGCGGGCAATTCTTGATGGAATTTTTACAAAATGTGTGTCTTGCACATCTACAGCTCCTAATGAACACTTCTGCCAAGTATCAAGCGAATTGGATTTAAACTGTAGGAGGAATTGTCCGGACAAGATTTTGCGGACAGACCGCCCGTCCAACCAACCGACCTACCGACTGACAGGCTGATTCCAGTATACTCCCCCCACAAACTTCGTTTGCGGGGGTATAAATAGCAGTATCCGGTCTTTACTATTGAATGAAAGTTTCTTCAGTTAGTTAGAAGGTAAGGGTTAACAGCCCAGTCTAGCAAAAGAGAGAACAAGCCTTAGTGCTGCAAGCAAGGTGAGAGTCTGTGCATTAACAAGTACTAAATTTCTATCAAGCTGTTGTTTGCCTGTTGTTTAGTAGTTAGTTATCAAACTACATGGGTTAACCCTTTCCCAAACAAGCCCTGGTTTTTACGTGTCTGCAGTGAAAGTCTTTCGAAAACACTGAGGGAAAAGGAGAAATTTCTCGTAACGAGCAATTTCTCCTTTTCCCACAGTGTTTTCTACCATTTTTGGGAACTTTCTGCCATTTTCTCAAAATCTAAAATTGTCGTCTGCAAACTCTTTCAGTTTGGAAGAGTCCAAAATTAGTTGTTTGGGAAAGGGCTAAGCAATCCTAAATCTGCTGAGGTAACAGAACTTTGTTTGACGTCTTCAAAAGCAACGGAGATAGATGCATTTTGAAAACATTTCTACATGAGCATGTTTAACTCCTAGCCATACAATCCTGACTTTTAAAGACTCTGAGAAAGATCGAAAGCCTTTGAAAACATTGTGAGAAAAGGAGAAAATGCTGGTAACCAGCATTTTCTCCTTTTCCCACAATGTTTTGAACCCTTTCATAGACAAAAATCATCATTTGCATTACATATGATTGGTCTAGAAGTGCTTTCAATTTGGTCCGGTCCTAAGTTTTGCTGTTTGAAAAAGGGTTAAATTCCACCAGACAATATTTCTTATTCATTCTTTCCTCAGGTACTTCTAATTTCAGCATTTGAAAATTTCCCTGCATTCTAAGTTTGAAAACGAATTAAAGTCAGATAAAAAAAAAACCTCTAACTACAGACTGTCAACTAAAGAGAGATTTTCTAAAATTCACTAATTCCCATCAGATTCTTTGTTACATTGTATTTTTGAAAAGTCAACACTTTCACTTTTTGCCACACAATTCCAACTTTTAACAACCCTGAGAAAGAAGCCTATAGAAAACATTGTGGAAAAAGGAAAAAATTCGGGTAACCTCCTTTTCCCTCAGTATTTTCTACCCTATCAAAGTCAGAAATAATCATTTTAACAAGATTTAAATTTGTTGTCTGCAGGCGCTTTGAATTTGGTCTAGTCCAAAAATCTGTCGTTTGGTAAAGATTTAAAGGAATTGGTAGGTGCTGACTCGACAACACTAGCACAGCAATCCAAGACAAACTACGGTATACTTCAGCAAAGACAGACACAATATAGTGCTGACAAATTACTACTCTCACACAGGTTTTACTCTACCAACCACAAAATTCTAGACTTGTTCATTATGAAAGAATTTGCAGACAAAAAAATCAAAATTGGCTCAGTAAAATGGTCTTTGATAGTACAGAAAACATTCTGAGAAAAGGAGAAAATACTGATTTATCAGTATCTGCTTCTTTTCTCACACTATTTCCACTCCTTTTCCCACACTTTTTTCCATAGCCTTTCTTCTCAGATTCGATAAAACTTTGGATAAACGCTTTACCAAGCGACAAAATTCTAGACTGGTCCAACCTGTTAGTTTGCAGACGACAAAATAGATGTAACTCAAGAATGGAAATTTGTTTCCAGCAAGGTTGAAAACATTGTGGGAAAAGGAGAAAATGCTGGCAGCATTTTCTCCTCTTCCCACAATGTTTTCAAAAGGCTTCTATCTAAGGGTCGTAAAAACCAGGGATTGCTTGGTAAAGGGTAAAGTGGTAACAGGTAGATCATTGTTGTTAAGGTCATCTAACTACATGAATAAAAGTAAGAGTAAAGTTGCTATGAATTCCGAAGAACAAAGCGTTCTTGGTTTGTCAGAGAAACACTAAAAGTATAGCTAAATTCTAGCATATTAGAATATCAATCATTGGAAAGTACTTTAAAGTGGATACAAAACAAGTTTGTGTTAACCCTTTACCCCATAAGGCATTTCTATTGTATCTCTAATTGGCCCTAAATAACAGCAAGGATGTGTATATAATACCTTTTCATGTTTTTATGTGAATATGATACCTTTTGATAGCATAGAAAACATTGTGGGAAAAGGTGAAATTGCTCGTGACGATCAATTTCACTTTTTCCCATAATGTTTTCCATAGGCTCCTACAAGCAATGCAAAGAAATGAGTATCTATGGAGTAAAGGGTTAATCAACAGTGGGACTTTTGAAAGGATTCTATCAGATGAAGGAATTACCAAAGATTTAGTTCAAATCAAGGTTGGGTAAAAAGGGTCATAAGAAAGAGTTTAATATTTTGGACTTCAAAGGTAAGATTTTTTTTTTAATTTTAGACCATGCCAAAGTCTTAAAAATTCAGTTTATTGTAAAAATAAAGTCAAAAAGTAAACTAAGCGGGTATTTCAACACAATTGAATTTATAGCACATCATTAATTTTAAAAGTATGGAAATTATTGTGATAATGACAAACTGTCATTGTTCAGTCCATCCAAGTGTTATTTGCCGACAGAGAAATTAATTTCAAAACTAGGTTAAGAATTACCAGGTAGCCATGTCTTGTTTACTCTTTGCCTGATTTTAAAATTCTTTTCCTCTGCCAGCGACTAACATATAGCCCGACCATGTGATAACAAGACTGTCATCTCCACATTATTTTTCATATTTTTAAATGGTATAATTCAAATTAAAATGTATTATGATACCTGCTTTGATAATTTGGCCTTTACTGAGCCTTTATTTTCATTCTGTTTGTGATTTTTTGTGATTCATACTTTTGCAATAGTATTTCAGATCAAGTTTAGACGGCACAAAATATGGAGTCAGATGTTTTGAAATGGTTATCTACAAATACCTGTAGATTTTCTATCTTTAATTCAAAGTGTACATTCAAGTAATTGTATCTTTAAATTGTGATGTGAAAACTGTATCTGTCGTTAAAGAGTATTCACTGCATGTAATATGAAAGCCACTACCCGGTGATGAACTGAGAAATTTCTGAGAAAGTATCAATAAATATATATGACATCAATTACATTAAGCATATTTTTCAAAGTACTTTCTTAACATACTGTACTTTTCGAAGGCCACTTATGCAGGGAAATAGAGATTACTGGCTTATCAATTTTTTAACTGTGCAAAAAAAACCCAGTTTAAATCTGCTTATAACATGGCAACAAAACCTGTTTTATACAAATCAACAGCAGAAGTGAAATTGTCTTGACAGGACAGAACAACAAAGGTAACCAAACTAGCACAAACATGATACCTTGACCCCGAGCTTTTTGTCTGACCACAGCATTTTGTTGTACGGCATCCCGATATGCAGTCACTGAATAACATCTGAAATCTGCCTCGTCTATAATACATGTATTAACTTGATCAAAGCTTGCTACCATATCAGATGGGGAAAAAATAGTATTTATCTTTTGTTAAAAGGAAAGTTTTAAGCCTTAATCATGTAAATAAAGATTGTTATGTGTCAGATCTGCTCTTTAAAAGAGACACACAAAATGCAGCAATTGGGTTACTTTCATCCTAGCAGTACTACATAAATTGAAATGGTCATTATCAGGAAGGAAATCATACCACAGAATTATAAAGACAGAATTTTGTCATTTGCTTAGAGGGTGGACATCTTAGATAAAAGATCAGACTGAACTATAAGATCTGACTGAGCTGTATCTACATTGCACAAACACATATTAGCAAAGCTTTGCACTCTTATCTTGTAATAATTGACATTATATCTCCTTGACTTTCCTTTCAAAGGTCTAAATACTTATGAAATGTATTACAAATTCAGTTTCCTACTGAAAACATTCATCATTACTGTTATCTATAGATCTCTGTATTTAAATGTTGACAATATCATATAATTTGACAAGCTATTTTACTTTTTTAAAGCATCATCTGCAATTTATCATTAACAAAAACAAAGAGTAATTAAAATCATACTTTGAGATCCTGAATCACATTTATCAAATTGGGTTGGATTCGATGGTTCTGCAATTAGAATATGTAATTTTGCTATGATCAAATCCACAAAAATCAATCAATGTATTATTCATTACAGTTTGCATATTTATTTGATACATACAACTCTGGCCAAAATACTGTGCAAGAGGAAATTTTTGCAACATGGCAATTTCTGCTGTTTCCAGAATTTGACAAATTTGCAAACTTTTCTGTTTGCATACCACAAGTGAAGCATACCAAAAAATAACAAGGGTCTCCATTTCGCAAACATTTCTGTATGCAAATCCCTAAATTTTTCGATACACATATTATACCCACCTATACAGTAATACAACATGGGAATAATCAACATGAATTGCAGTCAAAAAGAGAAATTAACATGAAATACATTGTTCCAAAAGGAGAAACCTCTTATTACAAACAGTTCCTCCCCCTCCAACAATGTTTATAAATATAATCTGATAAGGATGAAAAAAAAGTCAGGTGGTTGTGAATTTACGACAAAACTAGCCTAGTCCAAATCAAAAACATTTGCAGACGACAACTTCAATGAGGCTTAAATGGAGCAAGTTTTCTTAGACAGGGACGAAAACATTGTGGGTATAGGAGAAAATACTGCTTACCAGCTTTTTTCCTTTTCCCACAATGTTTTCAACCTTTACAAGTGCATGTGTATCAAACTGTAATTGATACAGATTACGATTTTCTTTTGAATGACAGTCAATTTGTCTTAAAAAAACAAACCAACACACCAAACCAAACTACAGACATGATCGAGAATGTGGCTAAATGGTGTTTAGAGCAGCTTTCAACAATTTTTAGCCGTATCACTACAACAATCCTCTCGTGTTTTGTCTTTGACTTGGTTTCAACAGTACTAGGCATGGTCACTAACCAAACAATTCTGCATATTACCCAACCCTAAGAAAAAAGACTCCTGAAACATTGTGGAAAGAGGATGAAAATGTAGATAAACTTTTCACAGATACTCTTATCATGTGAGTCATGCTTAACCCTTTACCAAACCACTAAATTTTAGACTGATCCAAATTGAAAGCATCTGCAAATGACAAAAAAAAAAGGGACTACAAACTTGAAATATGCTTTGGGAAGGGAAGCAAGCATTGCGGGCGCAGGAGAAAATGCTGCTTACCAGCATTTTCTCCTTTTCCCGAAATGTTTTTCCGAAATGTTTTCAATCTTTGTCAGGATTGTTCAAATTCAGGATTATTTGGTAAGGGGTGAATAATTATGACATCTGCAAATCCTTCATTTGTTGTCTGGTAAACAGTTAAACCTCAAGTTAAGTTGATTATGCTCATATTATATAGACTTTCTCATGCAGTCACCTATATAATTCACCATTGCAACACTTGTGAGTCTATCAGGCATACAATTAAAGCATTTCAAAATGGCAAAGTTTAACCCATTACCAAATGACAAAATTTTAGACTGGTCCAAACAGAAAGCATTTGCAGACGACAAAATAATAGTGACTGAAAATTTGAAATATGTTTTGTGAAGGGTAGAAAACATTGTGGGAAAAGGAGAAAATGCTGGTTACCAGCATTTTGTCCTTTTACCACAATGTTTTCTAAAGGCTTCTTTTTCAGGGGCGTCAAAAGTAGGGATTATGTGGTAATGGGTTAAGAATTGTCTGAATTCAAAGCAATTGCAGATGACAAATTACATATAGCTCACAATATGGCTTTTGTCCTTGCAAGGGTAGAAAACATTATGGGAAATGGAGAAATTACTGGTTACCAACATTTTCTCCTTTTCCCACCAAGTTTTGAAAGACTTTCTTCCAAAAAGGTCTTTAAATAATTGACTATATATGATGTTAAATGCCATTTTCAACATTAATTCATTTACATCAGGGTAGCCAGTGCACGAATCTATGCTTTCCTGTAGTTTCTTTTCCAAGTACTGCACATACTATTCTTCCAACCCACTGGCTGCTTTCCCTCATTGCCTTAATTGAAACAGTAATCAGCAGCAGGAAAGGAATATACTATGTCACAATGACTATCATCAATTCTCGGACAGGCAAGGGATTGAACCTGCCTCCCTATTCTTGACTTCTATATGCTAAAGACTGCTCTACAAGGGCTGAGGGTGGGTAAAACTTAAATTGTAAGGCAAAGGGACAAAGTAAGGCTCTACAGAATGAGTCAACATAAGGCTTTCTCTGATGCAGTGACTCACCTAACACTACAAGCATTTATTGACAAATGCAGCCTGCAGTATGAATCTTATATTCCAATAATTCTTTCCAAGAGATCAGCAAATGCAATGCAACCAGGATATAGTCCATATAATATTTAAGTCAACAGTATTTTGTCTATATTACAGCCATCAGTGCACCTATCCTTTCATTTCTAGAGCTTTTGTCACCAAGACTACCAACAGCTCTCTCTCCAAGCTACTGGCTGCTTTTCCATACAAACAAAGTCGAAACAATGCCCAGAAACGAGACAGGAATGTACCCTAATGCTTTCATCTTTTACCACCCAAGTTTTAATGATCCTGAGGAAACAAGTATTTAACAACATTATGGGAAAAGGAGAAAATGCTGGTAAATCAGCATTTTCTCCTTTTCCCATAATGTTCTTCATCACCTTTCTGAGACAAATTTCATTAACCCTTTACTCCATAGATACTCATTTCTATGTATTGCTTGTAGGAGCCTTTGGAAAACATTGTGGCAAAAGGTGAAATTGCACGTGACGAGCAATTTCAACTTTTGCCACAATGTTTTCTACACTATCAAAAGGTGTCATATACACATAAGAAAGAGCTTCATCCTTGCTGTTATTAAGGGTCAATTAGAGATACCATAGAAGTGCTTTATGGGGTAAAGGGTTAATATTGCTTTGAGTTTGTCTAAACCTTCATTTCATTGTTTGGTAAAGTGTTGACTATCTTTGATACTTCCAATAAGAGTTTTAGTCAAAGAGCTCCAGATAAAGGGAGTGACTTTGATTTCAATATCAAAAATACCATTTATTCTCAAACAAAGTCAATGTTATGATGATTCTAATGAGTACCCATAACATACGGTTTGTTAGAGAAATAATGGATTTAGAATACCATCACTCCCCTTTATCTGGAGCTCTAGGTCAAACCTAAATTAGAACAAAGGACCTCCAGACTGTAAGTCGTGTGCACAACTGAACTGCCAGTGTCTGGTAATACAGAAGGCAAGGACTTCAGTACAGTCACACCATTTTCACCTTTCCCGAATAAATAGTTAATTCTTCCATATTAAAAGTGCACTTAACTACAGATGATACTTTACACAAATGTGCTGTAGTTCTCTGACAAAATAGAAAACACTGTGAGACAATTCCGCACATCAATTAGATGACAACAGATCACAGATAGTGCAGGTCAATTCAAGTTGATAGTTCAAAAATGATAGTAGAGTGGTACTTAAGGTGGAATGACCACTTTTCACCAAAATAATATCATAAAAGCAAAAAGCGAAACCCTGGTCAGACTGAACAGATTGCGCAGTCTGACAAGAATCAACACTTGTTGCAATGCCCAGATGATCCCTTTTTTGCGTGACAGGCCATTTTAATACATTAATCTACATTTGCTGTAATGTTCACTGCTTTGTTTGAACAATCAAGTCTTCACATTTTTGTGACATATATTCTTTCTCAAGACTAACAAAAATCTACACAAAAACAGAGTTCCAGATAAGAGAGGGTTTTCTCACACAAAACATGTGTTTTCATTTATTCAAACCAATGTTGTGGGTAGCTATTACAGCTGTCGAAGTAATAGCTATTTTGATTTCTCACAACAAAGATAAAATTTGTTAACCCTTTACCGGTTTAAAAAAGTTAAATAAAACTTTCAAGTGGATATAAAAAAGCAAAATATAACTATTTAATTTAGCCCATTACCACACAATCCCTGTTTTTGATGCCCCTGAGAAAGAAGCCTGTAGAAAACATGGAGGAAAAGGAGAAAATGCTGGTAACCAGCATTTCCTCCTTTTCCCACAATGTTTTCTACCCTTCACAAAACACATGTCAAATTTTCAGTCACTTTTATTTTGTCGTCTTCAAATGCTTTCAATTTGGACCAGTCTAAAATATTGTCGTTTGGTAAAGGATTAAATGTTATTTTTGGAGTAAAATATCTCCTTATCAGACAATGCAGATCCAAGATCAGACTGCACAGAATGTGCAGTCTGATCTTGATCTACACTGACTGCTAAAGGTCCTTGAGTCACACTTAACAGCCTAAAAGTATTCACTAGAGTTTCCAACAATCAAGGGAGGTAAATCACCCTTCTTATCTGAAGCCCTGTCTGAAATCCAGATGATTTTACATGTACTAACTTCCGCTTTCTTCAAAGGTTGCAAATGGTGCTTCTCCGCTATCTGTTGGAAAGACATGCAAATAAGTAAGTTAATCATTTTAGTAAGCATAAAATATTATATGCATTCATAAAAAGCTGTTAAGTAATTCATAGAAAGCAATCAGCAATCAATTTGTGTTATTTCATTTTGTAATGAAAATCATATGTTAGTATTTTTCACAAAGTTCCAAAGAAAAAGTTAGATGAAATGCAAAAAAAAGTCATATTAGTAACTAAAATATACATGACATACAAGTAAACTTTATACAGTGACAATACCGTCAGATCGTTATAATGTGGGCAAGAGGACCATTTAAACAAAAGATAATCACAGACAATAAGAACAGGGCCAGTGCCTACAAAACATTTTTGTGCTTAACTCTTTACCACATAATCCCGATTTTTAACGTCCCTGAGATAGAAACCTTTTGAAAACATTATGGGAAAAGGAGAAAATGCTGGTTTCCAGCATTTTCTCCTTTTCCAAAAATGTTTTTAAAGGCTCTCTTCCCTTTGGGTCCTTAAACCTCACATTGTGTGTAAAGGGTTAACTGGTGAAGTTGTAATATTTAAAATTTGTCCAAATTAAAGGCTAAGTTTGCAGAGTACAAATTTATGCCCCTCAAATGACAATATAATTATATCCTTGAAAGGAAGGTTACCAGCATTTCCTTCTTTTCCCACAATGTTTTCTACTCTTCACAAGCAAGCCCCATTACTTCAACCAATTTCACTTTGTTAGCTACAAATGCTTTCAGTTTGGACAAGTCTAAAATTTTGCACTTTGTTAACCCATTACCACACAATCCCTACTTTTGACAACCCTGAAAAAGAAGCCTTAAGAAAACATTGTGGAAAAAGGAGAAAATGCTGGTAACCAGCATTTTCTACTTTTCCCACAATGTTTTCTACTCTTCACAAAACAAATTTTTAATTTTGTTTTTTTGTCGTCTGCAAATGATTTCCATTTGGACAAGCCTAAAATATTGCTGTTTGGTAAAGAGTTAAGGAGTTAAAATTCCAAATTTTACATTATAAATCTACTTTGAAAAAAAAAAGCACAATCAATAGTAAGTCAATACATTAATGTATGTTATTTGAATAGTGCACCTTTTATTATACATTGTTTACTGTAACAGAAGCATAATGCTTCCACAAGCTATCAACTCTTTACCACATGACAAAATTTTAGACAGATCCAAATTGGACACATTGTCAAAGGACATAGTAAGTAATGGAATTTGTCTGTAAAAGAAAGAAAACATTGTGGGAAAAGAAAAAAATACTGGTTATAAGCATTTTCTCCTTTTCCTACATTGTTTCAAATGCTCTCTTACTCAGGGTCATTTAAACTCGGGATTGTGTGGTAAAGGGATAAACCTGAAAAAAAATTACTAACTCTGAAAATAAGATTGATATTAGTGCAATTTCAAACTTGCTTTCTTCTCGAATGTCTTCTAATTGTATAGCAAAGATAAGACGGCAAAGTTTGTGCTGTCTGATTTTGATCAACATTTAACACTTTACCACACAATCCCGACTTTCAACGACCCTGAGAAAGAAGACTTGAAAATATTGTGGGAAAAGGAGAAAATGCTGTTTTCTACCCAGCTGGAAACAAATTTCATTTTTTGAGTTTCGTTTATTTTGTCGTCTGCAAATCCTCTCAATTTGGACCAGTCTAAAATTTTGTTGTTTGGTAAAGAGTTAACGGCAGTGACTACTATAGTTGCGATAACAACCCTTGTACATAGGCCTTTTGGAAAACTTTGTGAAAAAAGGACAAAATGCTGGAAACCAGCATTCTCTCTTTTTCCCACAATGTTTTCTACCCTATCAAAGAAAGGTTGCACAATTTGAGCCACATTGAAATTGTCATCTGTCTGCAAATGCTTTCATTCGGCAAGGCCTAAAATTTTGTTGTTTGATAAAGTATTAACTCTTTACCACACAATCCTGACTTTTAACGACCCTGAGAAAGAAGCCTTTTGAAAACATTGTGGGAAAGGAGAAAATGCTGGTAACCAGCATTTTCTCCTTTTCCCACAATGTTTTCTACCCTGCTGGTAACAAATTTCAATTTTTTAGTTGTGGTTATTTTGTCGCCTGCAATTGCTTTCGATTTGGACCATTCTACAATTTTTTTGTTTGGTAAAGTATTAATAGCCCTTCTTCCATTTATCAAAAATCCTTAACCATTTTAACCCTTTACCAAATGACAAAATTTTAGATTTGTTTAAATTGAAGACCTTTGCTGATGTCAAAATAAATGCAATTCAAAAGGCATTTTTTGATATGGGGAAATTTTTATTAAAATGATGCTTAATTGATCTGTCTATGATAGGATAACATTTTCTCCTTTTCACACAATGTTTCTAGGCTAACAGAGACAGAAAAAATCATCCAAGGTATGTATTACTTTTTGTCTGCCAATGCTGTCAGTTTGGTTAAGTCCAGAACTTTGTTAAATAGGTACCAAATTGAGGTCTCAAAGACCATCTAAATCACACTTGGAGACAATTTTCATAATGTTAGCATCAGGCAGAGGGTAGCAGTCTTATCTTGATCCACACCATTCACAAAAGCTTTCTAAGCCACCACTGACAGTAACAAAATATAATCGAAATGGTTGAATAAAGCAGTTTTCACAGTATATCCCATTATGTCATATACTACAATTCAATCTTTCCCTTGTACCTTTCACTTTAACTTCATAAACAATACATGTAGTTATATAATCCTTTGTTCACTGTTTACTCCATAGATACTCACCTCTACGCATTGCTTGTAGGGGCATTTGGAAAACATTGTGGCAAAATGCCACAATGTTTTCTATGCTATCAAAAGGTGTCATATACACAAAAGAAATGGCCTCATCCCTGCTGTTATTTAGGGTCAATTAGAGATACCATAGAAATGCCTTATGGGGTAAAGGGTTAATATCCAATAATTGTACAATATTATAACATAAAGATTAATAATATTCAGAAAAATTTTCATTCCCTCATTATTCATAGATTTTGTTGTTTTGACTTTTCTGCACGCTTAATTTAACCCTTTCCCAAATAAGCCCTTGTTTTTACGTGTCTGCAGTACAAGTCTTTGGAAAACACTGTGGGAAAAGGAGAAATTGCTCGTTACAAGCAATTTCTCCTTTTCCCACAGTGTTTTCTACCCATTTGGAGAACTTTCTGCCATTTTTATCAAGTTTGAAATTGTCGTCTGCAAGCTCTGAGTTTAGAAGATTCTAAAATTTGTCGTTTGAAAAAGGGTTAACAAAGTAAAGAAAGTTCCAGCATTTTCTCCTTTTACCACCATGTTTTCTATCCTTCCTAAAAGACTTCAGTTCTTCAATCACATTAAAGTCATTGTCCGTAAATGCTTTGAATTTGGACAAATCTAAAATTTTAGCATTTGGTAAAAAGTAAATAAGACAAATCCTTTTTCCCCACTTCTTATCCACAGCTTTTTCCTTTCCTGTAAATAAATTTCTTTTTGTCTTTTCAACTTGAACTAAGTATAAGATAGACTAGAAGTATGTCTAAAATGGCCAGGATGGTAGAGCATCAAGGTCAAACACATACCTTTGCATACCACTATACCTGAAGCCTATTTTCATATACCATTGGCACATCTAGAATTCATGCAAAACCAGTTTAAAGGCTCGGTAGAGGCCAAAATATCAAACCATGTGTCATAATGCATTAAAATTTAAATCATACCATTTAATAGTATGGAAAATATTGTGGAGATGACAGTCTGTTAACGTGTGGTTGGGCCATATGTTGGTCCCTGGCAGAAAAAAAAAAGAATCTTAAAATCAGGCAAAAAGTAAACAAAAGACACAGCTACCTGGCAGGTTTTAACCTAGTTTTGAAATTAATTTCTCTGTCTGTGACTGACACTTATACCAAAAGTACATTGAAAGACTGTCATCTTTACAATAATTTCCATATTTTTAACTCCTTACCAAACTACAAAATTTTAGACTGGACCAAACCGAAAGACAACAAAATAAACATAACTCAAAAATCGATATTTGTTTCCAGCACGGCAGAAAATGTTGCGGGAAAAGGAAATAAATGCTGGTTACCAGAATTTTCTCCTTTTCCCACAATGTTTTCAAAAGGCTACAACTTGTAAAAATAAAAAAACAATTTGAAGTTTACTTCATACAAGCCCTTTACAAGTTAGCTGATGAGAAGTTTAAGCATTACCTTTCTTTTTAGAACTTTCCGATTGTTGTTGTTGTTTCTGTTGAAGGGGTTCACCTGTGGCCCCAGAAATTTGGTTTTGGTCCACTTCCGGCTGCACAGCCTGCTGTTGGACCTGAGGCTTGGGCTGTTCTTCACCCCCAAAAATATTGCTGGTCCTACCCCCAGGAGGATTAATTACCCTGTAAAACGATGCTTCACTCTTTACCACACTTAGCAAATAACAGACTTGTCGAAATTCTAAGCGTTTGCAGACAACAATTTAAACATCTAGTTCAAAAGATGGACTCTGTCTTTGATAGAGTAGACAACATTGTGGGAAAAGGAGAAAATGCTGGTTACCAGCATTTTCTCCTTCCTTAAATTTTGTTTGAAGGCCTTTTCCTCAGGGTCGTGAAAAGCCAGGACTGTAAGTAAAGGGTTAACCTCAAATACAACGACAAAATTTTTCACCAGTCTAATTTAAAAATATTTGCAGAGGACAAAATAAATGTGATTCTAGAATTTGAAGTTTGTTTGGAAAAAGTCAAAAACATTGTGGGGAAAAGAAAAAAATGCTGGTTTCTCCTTTTTCCTCAATGTTTTCAAAAGGCTTTTCTTTCAGGGTCCTTATAAGTCAGGATTGTGTGGTAAAGAGTTAACTCTTTACCACACAATCCCGACTTTTAACGACCCTCAGAAAGAAAGCCTTTGAAAACATTGCAGGAAAAGAAGAAAATGCTGGTAACCAGCATTTTCTCATTTTCCCACAATGTTTTCTACCCTTTCCAAATCAAATTTCAATATTTAATTCACATTTATTATGTTGTCTGCAAGTGCTTTCAATTTGGACTAATCTAAAATTTTGTCATTTAGTAAAAAGTTAACAAGACTGGTTTGGTTTTTTCAGATTCAAAAAAGCCTTATTTTGCTGCTTGGAAAAGAGCTTGGCAAAGACCAGGGAATAAAGTTATCATAAAACTTAGCCTATCTGAGATAGTATCTGACAGTCCCTAAGTATTTCAGACTAGTTTCAGACTAGTGTAGTCTGTTGCATAGTTTTCTAGTGGTCTGCCTAGTCCAGAAATAGGACAATTGCTCTGTAAGCAATAAGACCGGAGTTTGCATCTCTTTACAACAGTCACCAGTTCTAGAGACTCAGAAAACAATGCCTTTTGAAAACACTGTTAACCCTTTACCCCATAAGGCATTTCTATGGTATCTGTAATTGACCCTAAATAACAGCAAGGATGATGCCACTTCTTATGTGTATATGACACCTTTTGAAAGCATTGAAGACATTGTGACAAAAGGTGAAATTGCTCGTCACGAGCAATTTCACGTTTTGTCACAATGTTTTCAAAAGGCTCCTACAAGCAGTGCATATAAATGAGTATCTGTGGAGTAAAGGGTTAACCAGCATTTTCTCCTTTTTCCACAATGTTTTTTCTATTTCTAAAAGAGACTAATTCCACCATGTCAGCAACATGTGTTGCCTTTAAATGCTTTCCATTTGGACCTGGCTAAGATTTGGTTGTGTGGCAAAGGGTAATTATTGATTTCTTCAACAATGTCAAACCGGATTGAATAGAATCTGTGGGTTTCAAGATCCTGCGAGTCAGTTTACCCCACCTACCAAGACCTTCCAAGTTCTGTGGAGAAAGTAGATCTATACAAGACCCCATTAATTTGTCATTTGTAACAATGACCATGGTGTAAAAACTGTTTTGTAGCTAAGACAAAAAATAATCATATCCATTTATTACAAAGAAGGTTCATTTGATCGTACAGGATTTATATTTTTTCGGATCGAGACATGTTTCCTTACAAATTAGTCACATTTTTCTCATTCCTTTCAAGTTGAATAAACACACTCGTTGGTTGAAATGAAAATGTCCAAAACAACTTAAAAAGTACAAAAATGAGAATGGAACTAACCTGGAGGAAGGTTTTCCGGATGGGTCATATCCAGAGTACAAATTTGTGGTGGTCATTTTCTTTTTCTTCGAGTAAACTTCTCAGATTGTAAGACAAAATGGTTTCTCGTGCTCACCGGCGTTTCGGTCTCTGCGCTTTGAACGAGCGCACCCCATATGACGTCATATGTTAGGTATCCATGGGAGATACTTAGATTGAGAGAAAAAAAGAGGCTGTATAAGAATTATTTTTCCTCCACATGTAGTTCAGTCTGTAAATTCGGTGATTTATTCAGAAAAATAAAGAATGGTCATAAGCTTCTCATTAGATTCAAAGAAATTAGAAAGGACAATTTTTGTATTGTTTGTCAAATAAAAAAAATACAATTACCCTTTAAGAACCTCGTTGAAAATTAGACGGGGAATCCCTTTTCAATCGAGCAAACAGAAAATCGCTTGCAGCGAATATATAAATTCTTTCTATTTTTTCCTGAAATCCGAAGCCAAGCATTCTGCTTATCAAAGTAGCCCACGAAAATTCAACGCTGGATAAAATAAAATAAAAAAAAAAACGATAAAGTTATAAATAAACTAGGTATTCCACAGTATTATAGTAGGCAGGATTTCCCCAAGGTCACATGACAAAAATAGCCAATGAATAATATTGTACTCCTTGTTTGGTTCCCGCCAGGTTGTACACACAACATACATGTACACAAAGTTTGACAGCTGTGTTTACAGTGGTCTTGAAAACTGATTGTAAAATCACCGAATCGAATGGAAAAAAATGAATTAAACTTCTTGATCATTTACAAAACTCTTTTGTTTAATCGTCTGGTTGAATTTTACTTCATGTCTGATTCTCAAAAAAAGATTTTATAAAGCGATAAATCAATATCAACAGAAAGCAATAGAGAACGTGCAATAGGGCAGCTTTCATAAACAAGAACTTGAATTGAAAAAGACAACATTTACATCCTTTACAAATAACACATGTCGGCTCCATTAAAGGTAAATATTTGAAACTTTAAATTTTATCCAAAAATAAAGCGTAAGAAATAAATATAGGTTTTCATTAGTATACAAAACAAAGCAATTGCTTTTGATCTAGTTAATGAGACAAAGTTAATGCCCTGAAAAGCAACTAAGAAGATAAAGCTTATATTTCTGCAAAACCATCGATCTTATAAAAGTCTTGGGTTTATTTAATGTTGGAGGCACTCATTAGACCCACACAAATATCTTTTAACAATTTAAAAGTCCAAAAATGTTGCTTTTGAAAGAAGATCAAAAGACAAAAACTATGCAACATTACTGGACAATTCAAATCACATGACCTCATTTTTTTCGATTTGGGAGTCGGACAAGTAGAAAAGTGTAAATGTGATTTTAATCGGTTTAAACCAAATTGTATTGTTATCTTCCTGTCCAGCCAATGATTAATAGATAGTTTGTATTGTTTTGAAGCTTTTAAATGGATATTTTTGCGAAATATGAAGCTTTTTATGAGTAAATATACGTCAAGTTACTTGTCGACATTCTTATCGAACATGTTCAAATCGGATGCAGTGAGGGGGATGAAGATTTTGTCTGTGGGCCTAAGAGAATGTAATTAAAGAGACTTGAACCGGTTTATCATCTAAATGCCACCACGAAGGAGAAGGCTAAGTGTTGCTAGTGAAGATACCGGGCAATTAAAAGACACTGAAAGGTAGAGAACGTTTTAGAATATCTCGCAGACTAACCGCCATCTTGATTTTGGTTTGCGAATATTTGCACTAATTTTTGCAATGAAATAGCGATAAATTTATAGCCCAGATAGTTAATGACTTGTATTATTCGAAAATATTTCAATAATTTCATCTGTATGGCATGTCATTCTAGTGGAAACTACGTTTTGGTACGCGATTTAAGGCCAAAAAAAATTCATGCATTTCGGCACGATTGGACTTGGGCCGCCATTTTGAATAGAAATTGCTGTAAGAGTTTCAACAAATCCAGCAATAAATATCTTGAGCTAATTATTGACATGATCAATCCCACAAGTTATTTATATATCTTAAACTCGAATATAATGTATATCCCCGTATTTTTCTTTACAGTATTGACAACGATCGTCCTTGTAAGAGCGGTTCGAAGAATCAAGATATAAATTACCCTGAAAGGCGTTTGACAGCTCGCCAGCAGAGCAAGCAAGATGCAGCTGGACAGGTTGAACCTGCAACCTCAGAAAGACAGAGACAAGTGAACAATCTGGCTCAGCCTGTAGAAGCACCAGGTGCATCAAGACAGCCAACAAGATGTAGCACCAGGGTTGTGAAAAGACCAAAAAGAGATCTTAGTCCTCCAGAGTCCCCTGTTAAGAAAGGTGAATGCTTCATAAATTGTAAAGGGTGTTCAGAGCTCCATATCAGAGAAACTGATGGTTTTCTAAATTCATTTTTTTTGTCTGAAACCCTATGTTTTGGGTACTCATTAGAATTGTCTCGATGAGACGATTCTAATGAGTACCCACAACATGGGGTTTAGAGGGGGGACAATTAATATTATCAATCTTGAGATCAAAATCACACCCTCTATCTGGAGCTTGGGCTGTTTGAGCTCTGAATCAAATAACAAAACTTCAGACTTGAACAGTGGAAAAGAAGTTGTTGGGGACAAAAGAAATGCAGCCTGATTTGATGATATAAATTTGCTTTTGACTCTTTACCACACAAGCAAATAATAGACTTGCGAAATTAAAAGCATTTGCAGACAAAAATTTAACCCTTTACCTGATATGCCAATTTGAGGCACTTCCATTTCAGCAGCAAATAAAGATATGATGTCAAAAAATATGGACAAGTGATGATACAAATATCTGATTGAGTGAATGGAAAACATTGTGGGAAAAGGAGAAATTGCTCGTTACGAGCAATTTCTCCTTTTCCCACAATGTTTTTAAAAGCTGTCTGTTGTTGATACATCAAAGTGAGTATCTATGGAGTAAAGGGTTAAATATGGCTCAAATGATGGATTTTGTCTTTAATAGAGTAGAAAACATGGTGGGAAATGGAGAAAATGCTGGTTGCCAGCATTTTGTCCTCTTCCCACAATGTTTTCAAAAGGCTTCTTTCTAGGGTTCATTAAAAGTTGGGATTGTGTGGTTATGAGTTAAACCTGGTTAGAATACATAGTGAGGGAGAGAGAAAATGTTGGTTACCAGTATTTTCTCTTTTTGCTATAGTGTTTTTCAGAGTAACTATCTTTAGGGTTGTAATTACCTAGTAAACATGGTATAAAAGGATTAAGGCTGTTAGCAGAGAAAAGAAAATATCTTTACCTTGGTTGTTAACCCATTACTATACAATCCCTACTTTGACGCACCTGGGAAAGAAGCCTTTAGAAAACATTATGGGAAAAGGAGAAAATGCTGGTAACCAGCATTTTCTCCTTTTCCCACAATGCTTTCCATCCTGCTAGAAACAAATTTCAATTTTTGAGTTACATTTATTTTGTCTTTTGCAAGTGCTTTCAATTTGAAGCAGTCTGTCAAATTTTGTCGTTTTGTTAAGAGTTAATGTGCTGTCTGCAGATGTCTTCAGTCTAAAAGTTTGAACAGAGGTTCCAATTTATGTATGGAATTAAAGTTATTAATCCCTGACCGTAGGTCGAAAGACACAGTCGCCGGTTGTGAATTCTACTCCGGAGACCAAAGGGAAGAGACCATGGGAACTGTGGAGTGTCGAGGACAAAGATAGCTTCTTTGAGGGGTTATGTGAGGTAATGTACGCAGATTTTTATGCTCTTCTTAGGACCTTAGCTTTTAGGTGAAAACTTCAGCATTTTCAGGTCATATCTCTGTGACTGTTGGAGATATTTACTTCAAGTTTGGGAAAATTGTAAACTCAGAGTTCCAGATAACAGAGTGATTGTATTCTAAATTCATTATCTTTCTCTGAAACCCTATTATGTGGGTACTCATTAGAATTGTCTCAATGAGACAATTCTAATGAGTCCTACAACATAAGGTAACTTAGGCATAGTGGAGAATTATTAACACTTTCTATTTTGAAATCCAAATCACTCCCTCTAACTGCCAAAAAGGAAACCCATATCATAAGGGCAAGTAAACCTCGAAATAATTTTTGACTGTGTTATGTTACTTTTTCTTCAATATAGACATAAAAATGGAAGCACAACTGCAGCTTAGAAATTGCAAGTTGTGTTTTATGTTATTTCAAAGGAATGGTACAAAATTTGAAGATAACTTGTGTTTCTGATTGTTTTTCTGTGAAATATTTTTCAGTATGGAAAAGATTTTGAAAGCATTCAGAATTTGATTGTGGCAAAATGCAAGAAGAAGGGCTCAGTCATGCCAATCACAGCTAAGAACAAGGAACAAGTGCGCCATTTCTACTACAGGACCTGGCATAAAATAGCCAAACTCATACAGCCAGTGAAAGGCAAGTATTTCTTGTATTTTTTCTAATCCTTTAACCCATTACCACACAATCCCTACTTTTGACACCCCTGAGAAAGAAGCCTTTTGAAAACACAGTGGGAAAAGGAGAAAATGCTGGTAACCAGCATTTTCTCCTTTTCCCACAGTGTTTTCAACCCTTCCCAGAACAAATTTCAATTTTTCAGTCACCATCATTTTGTCTTCTGCAAATGCTTTCAATTCGGACTAGTCTAAAATTTTCTCGTGTGGTAAAGAGTTACCAAGTAACCAAGCCTCGGTAGGTCAGTCAGTAAGGTGCAGAACTTGAGAATAGGAGGTTGTGGGTTTGATCCCTTGTTCAGCGAAATTCTTCTCCAGAATTGATGATAGTCATTTCCACATGATTCATTCCTATCCGACAGCTAACCACTGTTTCAATGAAGATTATGTAGGAAAGTAGCCAGTGGCTTGGAAAGAAGATCATACAGAGTACTGGTAAAAGAGACATCCAGGGACAGGGATATAACTCAAGTAATGTTGAAAACGGTGTTACACCAAGCAATCAATCATTTACCAAAGTTTAACAGTTTTGTGTTTTTGCTACCCTGAGGGAAAAGACTTGGAAGAAATAATTGGAGAAGCAGAAAATTTGGTGTGAAAATTAGAAATTTTTAGTATAACAATAGGGCTTCAATTTGACCCATAAACTGTTGTCTTGATGCACAAAAGTTTGAAAATACACTATTTTGACATACAAACAATTCTGGTAAAGGGATTATTTTGACCCCCCAAAAAATTTTCAGAGATGCAAGAAAAGTTTATCAAAAGCAATCATACGAAAAGAAAATCATTTGAAAGGCATGAAAATCACCAGAATGGTGTTAGCTGTTAAGCATCAATTAAACTGCTGCATGTAATTGGCAAAGCATGGCTCATATCTGAATGAATTTTTGCTTGAAAATGAAAAAGCAGTAGTTTTGAATGCTAGCATTTTTAAAAACTTGCAGTCAAAGTCAACAGCAGTTGGGTGATACTTCATATACATGTAGTGTTGAAATAGTTCATAGGTTTACTCTATTCAGATTCAGTTCTTTGATCCAGAGTGCTAGTTGCTTATAAGGATGTAACTAAGCTGTCGAAGTAGCAAAAACACATAGAAAAGGTTACTGGTTGTTCTGAAAATATCAATGAAGAAAAGTGCATAATTTGATTTTTTCGTTTCAGACTTGAAAAAGGACATAACAGAGCTTTATGGGTTGATAAGCTACAGTGTGTTGCGGAAGAAGCTGAGAGGAGGTGGTTATATATTCTGCTTTAATGTCTTGATTTTTAGTAATTTCAAGTTATGTGCTTACCTTTTCTCCATGGAGGTGTTGTCTGAGCCTTTTAAGTCTCTTACATCTTTGAAACATAGTAAGGATTGTATGAAAATTAGCAAGTTTGCCATTTAACACAAAGAGGATAATCAGCTGGTGTTGTATGATTTTAAAAATCTGTCACTAGAATGGGGTTTAATGTGGTTGAAAAATGAGTCCAAAGGACAAGTTTTTTAACAGTATCAAACCCCATTAGAGTGACAGATTTTAATATCACACACTACTTATTGATTATTCTATTTATTATATTCCTAATTCTTATGTCATGGTCCTGGCTGTCTATCCATCCTTTCATCTGTTTGTCCATCCGTCTGTTAGCAATTTCTTGTGTGTTCAATTCCTACAGTTTTCATTGGAATAAGTTCAAACATACCACAATGAATCTCTGTGATGTG
The DNA here is from genome assembly GCA_943736015.1 of Tridacna crocea. NCBI lineage: Eukaryota > Metazoa > Mollusca > Bivalvia > Cardiida > Cardiidae > Tridacna > Tridacna crocea. The sequence continues at coordinate 2,817,711 of OX031063.1, forward strand.
AAGTTGTGCAAGTGACTTTTAGAATTTGGATATCTGCAGGCATTCTAGATTTTAACCCATTTCACTGACAGGCTCGTTTGGGCATGTATTCACTGCTTTACAAAGCTTTTGTTGGCTTAATCCTTTACCACACAATCCTTTTTTTTCAATGACGCTGACAGAGAAGACTTATGAAAATAATGCAGGAAAAGGACAAAATGCTGAAGAAAATTTTCTACTATGTCCTGTATGCTTTCTGCTATTTCACAGACAAATTTGAGCCTCGTTTGTCATCTGCAAGTGCTTTAGATCTGGAAAGCCCTAAACATTAACAGCATTTAATGCTCTTTTCTCCTAGTCACCATGGATTTAGTGGAGTAATTGTAAGAGGATACATGCCCCTGTTACAGCTTAGAATAGTTTCAAATTTACCTTCAAAAGGAGCCAATTGTTGGCTATAGTTAGCCATAATATAAAAGCCAGTGTAAGATAACTGAAAAACTGTATGAGGCATCACAAAATAAAAAAGTGAAGAGCATATTTACTTTCCATTTTAGGAGTAAATCCAAATGACAAGAATTGGCAGAAGTTGAATGAACTGGTGCATCATGGGTAAGTATTTTTGGAACGTTAAACCCTACTAACCTTTTATCACACGATGAAGACCCTGAAAGAGAAGGCTTTTGAAAACATTATGGTAAAAGGAGAAAATGCTGGTTACCAGCATTTTTAGCTCACCTGAGCACGAAGTGCTCATGGTGAGCTATTGTGATCGTGCTGTGTCCGGCGTCCGTCGTCCGTCGTCCGTCGTGCGTCGTGCGGCGTGCGTCGTGCGTCGTCCGTCGTCAACTTTTTACCTTGTGTACGCTCTAGAGGCCACAGTTTTAGTCGGATACTCATGAAAATTGGTCAGGATGTTTGTCTCGATGAAATCTCGGACGAGTTCGAAAATGGGTCATGTGGGGTCAAAAACTAGGTCACTAGGTCAAATCTTAGAAAAACCTTGTGTACACTCTAGAGGCCACATTTTGAGTCGGATACTCATGAAAGTTGGTCAGGATGTTTGTCTCGATGATATCTCGGACGAGTTCGAAAATGGGTCACGTGGGGTCAAAAACTAGGTCACCAGGTCAAATCTTAGAAAAACCTTGTGTACGCTCTAGAGGCCACATTTTGAGTCGGATACTCCTGAAAGTTGGTCAGGATGTTTGTCTGGATGATATCTCGGACGAGTTCGAAAATGGGTCACGTGGGGTCAAAAACTAGGTCACCAGGTCAAATCTTAGAAAAACCTTTTGTACGCTCTAGAGGCCACATTTTCAGTTGGATACTCATGAAAGTTGGTCAGGATGTTTGTCTGGATGATATCTCGGACGAGTTCGAAAATGGGTCACGTGGGGTCAAAAACTAGGTCACCAGGTCAAATCTTAGAAAAACCTTTTGTACGCTCTAGAGGCCACATTTTCAGTCGGATACTCATGAAAGTTGGTCAGGATGTTTGTTTGGATGATATCTCGGACGAGTTCGAAAATGGGTCACGTGGGGTCAAAAACTAGGTCACCAGGTCAAATCTTAGAAAAACCTTTTGTACGCTCTAGAGGCCACATTTTCAGTCGGATACTCATGAAAGTTGGTCAGGATGTTTGTCTGGATGATATCTCGGACGAGTTCGAAAATGGGTCACGTGGGGTCAAAAACTAGGTCACCAGGTCAAATCTTAGAAAAACCTTTTGTACGCTCTAGAGGCCACATTTTCAGTCGGATACTCATGAAAGTTGGTCAGGATGTTTGTCTGGATGATATCTCGGACGAGTTTGAAAATGGGTCACGTGGGGTCAAAAACTAGGTCACCAGGTCAAATCTTAGAAAAACCTTTTGTACGCTCTAGAGGCCACATTTCCAGATGGATACTCATGAAAGTTGGTCAGGATGTTTGTCTGGATGATATCTCGGACGAGTTCGAAAATGGGTCACGTGGGGTCAAAAACTAGGTCACTAGGTCAAATCTTAGAAAAACCTTTTGTACGCTCTAGAGGCCACATTTTCAGTTGGATACTCATGAAAGTTGGTCAGGATATTTGTCTGGATGATATCTCGGACAAGATCGAAAATGGGTCATGTGGGGTCAAAAACTAGGTCACTAGGTCAAATGTTAGAAAAACCTTTTGTAGGCTATAAAGGCCACATTTTCAGTCCGAAACTCTTGTAAGTTGGTCAGAATGTTTGTCTTGATGATATCTCAGACAGGTTTGAAAATGGGTCATTGGGGGTTAAAAACTAGGTCACCAGGTCAAATCTTAGAAAAACCTTGTATATGCTCTGGATGCCACATTTTCAGTCCAACACTCTTGAAAATTAGTCAGAATGTTTGCCTTTATAATATCTTGGATGAGTTTGAAAATGGGTCATGTTGGGTCAAAAACTGGGTCAATAGGTCAAATGTTATAAACACCTTTTGTATGCTCTGGAGGACACATTTTCAGTCTGATACTCCTAAAACTTGTTCATTATATTTGTCCTGGTGATAACTTGAATGAGATTGAAAATGGGTCATGTGGAGTCAAAAACTAGGTCAATGGGTCAAATATTAGAAAAACCTTGTGTACACTCTAGAGGCTACATTTTCTGCCTGATATTCTTCAGACTTGGTCAGAATGTTTGTTTTGGTGATGTCTCAAAAGAGTTTGATAATGGGTAATTGTCGGGTCCAAAACTAGGTCACTTGATGAAATCTTAGAAAAACCTTTTGTACACTGTAGAGGCCACATTTTCAGTCCAATACTCATGAAACTTGGCCAGAATGTTTGTCTTATTGATATCTCAAAAGTGTTTGATGATGGGTAATGTCTGATAAAAAACTAGGTCACTGGGAAACTAGATGGTGCATGTTTGGTCAATAAACTCAGGTGAGCGATTTCAGGGCCATCATGGCCCTCTTGTCTCCTTTGCCACAATGTTTCAACCTTGTCAGAGACGGATCATTTCATTTGAGCCATATTGAAACTGTCATCTGCAAATGCTTTCAATTCATACAGGTCTAAAATTTGGTCATGAGGTAAAGGGTTATGTAACTTTAACAACTACAGTTGCCTTCTGTAGTAAAACGTAGATCAAGGTCAGACTACACAAAAAGTGCATTTTGATCTTTGATACACACGATCCGTTATGCTTGATCACAATAGACTAAAAGCAGTCATAGAATGTCAGTTATTTAGATCTTATTTTGAGACTGTGACATAACTCGGGAATAAATTTGGCTCTCTGGGGCTAAAAAACCTGTTAAATTAAATACCTCTGTATTTTTAGGGACTTTGGGTGGCTCACTATATATATATCCCCTTACCAGACGACAAAATTTTTGCCTGGTCTAAACTGGAAGCATTTGCAGACGACAATTTCATGAAATGGTGCAATCTCTCTCCGATAGGGTAGAAAACATTGTGGTAAAAGGAGAAAATGCTGGTTATCTCCTTCTCCCACAATTTTGTCTGAAGGTTTTTATTCACGGGGTCATTAAAAGTTGGCATTGTGTGGTGAATAATTAAAGTGATGGACAAGTAAATCAGAGGTTTACGGTTTGATTCTTATCCGAGATACAGGGTATTTCATGAAAGTTTCCAAAGGCAAGGTACTGCAGGTCCCCAGCCTAGTACTGGTGAAACCCAGGAGGAACATAAGGGAGCCATGTTCGTGACTATGATTTTACTATACTAGTGTTGAAAGTTACATGAAACATAGTTTAAACCTTTGGAGCTGGTATTTGCTCTTTCTTTCTAAATGTATTCTGCCCTGTGATAAAGAGAGTTCATGTTTGGCATGCAACATCCAAACAGGGACCGTCCTACATCTGTGTAAAGTGTTGTCTTGGAACAGCCTGCTCGGTCCACACATGCTAATCTGAGACGGCACTTTATGACTGCATTAGATTTTGTCCTACAGTAGACTTGGGCAAACAGAAAATTAAATTAACCCTCACAATGACGACTTTTGACAACACTGGTAAAGAAGCCTTTTGAAAACATTATGGGAAAAGGAGAAAATGCTGGTAACCAGCATTTTCTCCCTTTTCCCACAATGTTTTTTACCCTATCAAAGAAATGCCATTTCATATGATCCAGATTGAAACTGTCATCTGCAAATGCTTTCAATCCAGACTAGTCTAAAATTTTGTTGTGTGGTAAAGGGTTAAAACAGAAAGTGTCAACTTAGATTAATCTGCGCAAGCTGATCCAAGATGACACTTTACACAAATGTTTGAATGCCCCTTTTTGCGTGTTGAAGGCAATATGGACTTGGGTTCAATTTTATTCTGCAAATGCTTTCAAAATGAACAAGGCTAAAATTTTGCCATCTAGTATCAGTGTAAAGAAATCTTGCTTACCTATCTTACGTTTTAGGGTTTCCACGATCAAAGTGAAAGGGAAAAAAATCAGGTGAGTGTATTATGGCAGTCATGATTGATACCTTTTGTTTCATACTCCAGACGTCCTGTTTGGCTAAGTGGTCAAGTGTAGGAATTATAATCTGGAGGTCCCAGGTTTGAACCTTACTGGAAGCAATGAGCTTTTCATGGGAGTCTCCTTGGGAATAGCACTTCAGAGTCCATGCCTATTGCTGTTGAAACTTTGGATATACATGATTAACTCTTCACCAGTCGACATGATTTTAGACTAATGCAAATTGTCACAGTGAATGACTTAAATTATTTTGAAAGCCGCATAAAACACCATTCAATCAACCAATCATTATTATGTACTGAAAAAAGTTTGACCTACCTCCAGAGAAGGGTCATAGTATTTTAACTCGACAAACATCATATATGTCTCTAAAATCTGAGCGAGGTCTTCATATTCATTAACCCTTTACTCCATAGATACCCATTTCTACGCATTGCTTGAAGGAGCCATTGGAAACCATTGTGGCAAAAGGTGAAATTGCTCGTGACGAGCAATTTCACCTGTTGTCACAATGTTTTCTATGCTATCAAAAGGTGTCATAAACACATAAGAAATGGCTTCATCCTTGCTGTTATTTAGGGTCAATTAGAGATACCATAGAAATGCCTGATGGGGCAAAGGGTTAATAGTGACAAACATGTTGATGTGTGTGTATCTTTTTGTTTGTGCAAAACAAATATTTTGAGGACTTGATAAGGATTATAAATTAGAAATGGAATTAATGGTTGGTGTCTTTTATTGAGAAACTCTTTCAGGATAGGCCCAAGCCTTAGGTTCACAGATATAATATTCCTATGCCATGTCTGATAAAGATTCCCAACCTAAGACTTTATTTCTATTCTCTATACCTCTGCTACTCTGACTGGTGAAGTCATTCGTTGAAATAGACAGCGGGTTTTATATGGACTGCATCTCGTGAAAAAGGAGCATTCAGACATTTGCGTAAAGTGTCGTCTTGGATCAGGCTGTGCAGTCCGCTCAGGCTAATCCGAGACGCCACCTTACGCCAACATTAGATTTTCACAACAGAAACTTTCATCGAAGCGGAAAGTGTCGTTTCGGATCAGCCTGCGGGGACTGCGCAGGCTGATCCGAGACGACACTTTACGCAAATGTCCGAATGTCCCTTTTGGAGTGTTGCAGGCCATATGCCGTGCAACAAGCAAAAAATGGGTGTTTAGACAGGACTGTAAAGAGTCATCTCGGATCAGCCTGCACAGTTCATGCAGGCTAATCCGAAACAACATTTTTCCTGTTTTGTGCAAGTCTACTGTAGCACAAATTCTAATGTAGACATAGAGTCATCTCGGGTTAGCCTGCGTGAACTGGGCATGCTGATGTGAGATGAAACTTTATGCAACTACACAAATGCCCTTTTTCACATGTTGCAAGCCATTTAACTCATTACCAAACGTCAAAATTCTAGGTTTGTCCAAATTGAAAGCATTTGCAGACGACAAAATAAAAGTGATCCAGAATTTGAAATTTGTTTTGTGAAAGGTAGAAAACATTGTGGGGAAAGGAGAAAATGCTGGTTACCAGCATTTTCTCCTTTTCCCACAATGTTTTCTAAAGGCTTCTTTCTCATGGCCGTCAAAAGTAGGGATTGTGTGGTAATGGGTTAAGTAGTCAGATTAGTGACAGTAAGTCCAAATAGACTGGAATTAATTCAGAGTAGTTTTGCGACTGGTTTCATTGTTTTTAATGCTGTAACTACATGTTATTGTTTACTTCTTTTTTGCAGAGTAAAAATGCCAGCATGCAGTGCTTTAAAACGTCTGTACAACATTGAAGGTCAGTCTTTATACTTTATATAGTATTTTCATCTTTTCCCTCAATTTTTACATTGGATTTCTACCCCAGGGTTGTCAAAATTGACAGTTGCATTCTAAAGGCTTGAAAAAGCCAGTGGCGAATAAATTTTCTGATTGTTTCTGAATGTCTGTGTTTTACAAGGCCATTTTTATGTAATTATGGGATTATCCGTAGGTCAGAGATCATTGTATTCTTTATTCTTATGATTCACAGAATTTGATCTTTCTGCAAGGATATAATGTTTCCATGATATAGTACCAAGGGCTTTTGGTTGTAATGTAGATAAAGGTAAGCTAATGTAAAACAAAGTCAAATTGGCAGTTTCAGGATTTCTCACTTTGAAAGAAAAAATTGGATATTTCATTTTACTTTCATATAATTTGTTATGTTAGATTTTTGTTCCACCTCCCTTCTTTTGTACTATTATTTGTTTGTTGCTGTTTTTTCTCTAGAGAACAAGAAAGAGCCAAGACCAAAAGTTCCAGAGAAAATCAGAGTTGAGTTCCGTCCGAAATCCAATGTGGCATGGAGATATGTACAGGATTTGTCGCAAAACCCAAGACTACGCATTGTAGTAAAACCAGAACGGTCATTCCAGTCCCTTGTGAAGTTTTTAAGCCAGAAATGGAAACCTCGACGGTTAAAGAATGTATCCCTTTTATGTGTACGGTAACAGACAGATTAACCCTTTCCCATACAATGACAACTTTTGACCACCCTTAGAAAAAAGCCTTTTGAAAACATTGTGAGAAAAGGAGAAAATTCTGGTGTCTTTTTTCCACAATGTTTTCTAGCCTATCAATAAAAAATTGCACCATTTGAGCCATAATGAAATTGTCGTCTGCAAACGCTTTCAATTTAGACTGGGCTAAAATTTTATTTGTCCTCTGGTAAAGGGTTAGGTAGCTTGTCTTCATTAGCTACTTGTATTTTAACCCTTTATCATGCAAGCCAGAGTTTTAGCAACCCTGGAGATGGATGCCTTTTGAAAAGATTTTGATAAAAGGAGAAAATACTAGCAATCAGCATTCTCTGCTTTTACTACAATATTTTCGAATGTTTCAGAAACAATAATTATTTGAACCTTAGTTGATTTGTCAGCTGCAAGGTCTTTCAGTTTGGACAAGTCAAAGATTCCTCTGGCTGGTTTAGAGATTAACCTTCCATTTTCCCTCATTGTTTTCAAATGCCATCATTCTCATGGTTGTTATAAACCAGGGCCAGTATTCATCGACTATTTTTAAGAATGTTCTTTGTCTTATTCTCCAAGATTTTCCATGTTTGAAAGTAACACAGCTTCTGATTGGCTAAACCCTTTTTTTTTTAATAGTCAATCAAGAAGTGTGTTACTTTCAAATATAGAAAGTTCAAGAGAATGAGACAAGAATGTTCTTAAGAATGGTTGGTGAATTAGAATACGGGCCCGAGATTGTTTGGTAAAGGGTTAAAGGACAGACTTTTGTCAGCTCAAATAGTCGACAATGGCGTTTTGGAGGAATGGAATTAAAAACTCATTTATTTGCATTAGAAACAGATGTCATAGGGAAAAGGCTGAATTTCTTATGCATTTTCATAAGGTTACATAACAACAAGAAAAGTTGAATTTGTACAGTAGTTTGTGAAAGAACACAGATTTGCACAAACTTTATCAACTTCCATTTGCTACAGTTGTGCAAGATTTAGTTTCAAGTACATGTTTTTAAATTTTTGGGCTTAATTATGCCAATAAAGTTTTAAATTTTATTACCAAGGCTGAAAAACAGATAATGAAAAATCTATAGAATTAAACTGTTGGTTATTGAAATATCCTTAACAAGGGCATAGAAGGAGATGCTAAATGAGCCAGAGAATTTGCGCCAGGAGTTCCGTGTTTATCCAGACAGAGGTAGTGTTGTGAGATGTATCAATATGCAGGCACTAGACGAGGGCGTGCCACATTTCAGTCTGGACAAACTTAGCAAAGATTCTCTTACCACAAGTAAGCACAGGTTTTCTGTCTATTCTCTTTCAGAACCAAAATTTTGCATTGCATTAAGTCTTTACCCAACGAAACTTTAGACTGGTCAGAATTGAAAACACTTACAGACGACAAAATAAATGTGACTCAAAAATTAAATTTCGATTTTGGAAAGGTAGAAATCATTGTTGGAAAAGGACAAAATGTTGGTTACCAGCATTTTCTCCTTTTCCCACAATGTTTTCAAACGCTTTTCTTCTCATGGTCATTAAAAGTCCAGATGGTGTGGTAAGGAGTTAATTTGTTGAAAGTTATTTTAACCCTTTCTTAAACAGCAAATTTAAAACTAAACTCTTTCAAATTCTAAAAATGTATAGAAATTCATCAATTTTACAAATTAGCTGTAGCCCTCTAATAGGGTAGAAAATACTGTGTGAAAAGGAGAAAATGCTGGTCACCAGCATTTTCTCCTTTTCCCACAATGTTTTCAAAATTCATCTTTCCCACGGAAGTTAAACCAGGGATTGTTTGGTAAAGGATTAGGTTGATGATAAAACAACTTACAATTTCTTGGGTGAAAGTTTTCCGGCATAACTCAACAGTGTTTTCATAAGGTCGCATTCGATTGGTTTCTGCGCATTCGTAACACCCAATCAAATTGTTCCTTTTGTAAACTATAGGCAGTTGTTGAAAAATGAGGACGGTTGTGACAAATTCTGTCTATTTTGCTACTGATTACGAAGTTAACATATGTTAAAAATGAAGTCTCTTCCACTGGGATATAATACAAAAGAAATTGAGAAGTTATCGAAAAACAAGTGGCGATGGGAATGACTATCAAAGCTTGACACCCGTAGTAGCAATTGAGGTAATTGGCTTCATAAACCTGATGTTGCTGGCGTTGCATTTTGCAAGTGTTGCAATAAAACAATTAAGTATGGATCAAGTGGAAAAAAGGCGTTGAAAAAGCATTCGTATGACCCTAATAATAAAAAAAATATGATAACTGTCATAATATTATGTTTATCACAAGCGCTGGATCCTGAAGTCAAAAAGTTTTTTATTTTCATTAATACTTATTGACTTGTGTGGTTCTTGGTGTATAAGAGACCAACCTCTGTGCACAAATAACAGTACATGTATCACTGAACTAAGGAGTAAGTAGAAATTTAGGACTTTTATTGTAAAGTACAAATGCTTTTGAATATATTTTCAATGCTGGTCATTTAACTTAACAAAATCCAATCAATTTGCTATGAGAGAGATATTTTTCATGCAACTAAATGTTTTCATTATCATCCAGAAGAGCCTGTAATTCCCCATAAAAAACACTGAAACTCGGGAACTTCCGGGGGCCTTTGGTTGGATGTTGTCTATTGTACTGATAACAATTTTAGTTTCTCAATATTTGTACAATTTTTTCCTCCTTCTTTAATATAGGTCCCTCCAATATCAAAAGAAAGAAGGACAAAGAACAATGTTCTAATGTAAAATCTGTTCTAAATACAAACATTTCTAGTGAAGCAAGTAAGGCTGTGATATCTCATAATTGTGTTGTATTGGAGTGTAAAGAGAACAAAACTGAGAGTTGTGCAGAAGCTTGTGCAGACTGCAGTTCTCCTCGACCTGAGAAAGACCGGGACAGTGAGAATGTGTCGAATAAATTGTGTGATGGTTGTGGAACGGAATCTGTCGGTGTTGATACCCCAGCTACGTGTTCAGTCAGTCTTTTTAAGAGAATCTCAGAAACTGAAAAGATAAATAGTGTGGATGGTGGTTCAAACAGTAATACAAAGCAGGAGACTTCATCTAATCCTGAACAGCAGAAAGCAGAAAACCAAGAACTGGAGCCATTGCCAGCCCCTGAACAGGTATACAGAAATCCAGAAATCAGTGCTATAATGGATGGAGAGGATGCTCTATTTCCTGATCTCGTACCTATTAAAGAAACGGCTAGTGATGTATCTGATCAGGCAACAGCTGTGGAAGGGACGGATCATCTTTTATCCCCTATGAAATCCGAGAATGAAAGTCCGGGAAAACAAAATTCAAACAGTCCTCTGGTGGTAGCTGCAGATGAGAGGACTGAAGAGGTTGTAGAAACTGTAGTGCACAGTGGGAACAGTATTCTGAATTCTAGTCTTGTGGAGAAACAAGAGAAGTGCAGGAAACTTCTCGAAGAAGGATGGAAAGTTGATGATAGAGATCAGACCACGCTTGCTGAACTGTATCTCATGTTTGGTCTGAATGGAGAGTTGAAACTAGAGTATGAGTGGGTGAATGTTAAAAGTGAAGCTGAAATCCTTCAAGAAAAACTGTTATCTAATATGGATAATATGTTACGGCGTTTATCTCATATTGCCATGGTAGAATTTACAGATTTTACAAAGGTAATTTTTTTAGATTTTGTGTGTGTGTTTCTGCCTACAGGGCATTACATCTAGCCATAGTATTAGTGCATTATTATACCCAAAACAAACTTTGCTCTGGAGAGTATATGGAGTGCAACACGCGAAAAGGTGCATTCGGACATTTGCGTAAGGTGTCGTCCCGGATTAGCCTGCGCAGTCCCCGCAGGCTAATCCGAGACGGCACTTTACGACTAAATTAGATTTTGTGTTACAGTAGAGTTGCATAAAATCACATAAAATCGGAAAGTGTCGTTTCGGATTAGCCTGTGCGGACTGCACACGCTGATCAGAGACGACACTTTACGCAAATGTCCGAATGACCCTTTTCGCGTGTTGCACTCCATATAGGAGTGACTCTCTCTGTCAGTCAGTCTATAGCTTTTTTGTACACTTTAATTCTCAATGACTACTCGGTGGATTTCAATCAGACTTCAAAGGATGTTTCAATATGAAGCTTTTTTGTCCACCCTATTTCTTAATAACTACTCAACAGACTTCCATAAAACTTCACAGGAAATTACCGTACAATGTGAAGATGTGCATATCATAATCTGGTTATGGTTGAATTATTTTTCTGACCTTTGGACTTATCTTATTGTGTATTTATGTAACAAAGCATTATTTATTGACTTGGAGCTGGTGGAAACATTCATCAGCTCGACTGATAGCCTTAGTTAAATGCTTACAGTTTTTAAAACAGCGATTACGTAATCGCTGTTTTAATAATATTGGTTTTATACTGTTTCGATTGACATCAAGAAAATTTACCAAAAGCAAACTGATTTGACCCAGATCAGCCCGTGCACCAGCATTTTTTTCTTTTTCCCACAATGTTTCCTATCTGGACACATCTAAATTTTTGTCATGTGGTAAAGAGTTAAGGGTGAGGTAAAAAAAATAACAGAGAAACGAAAATAGAAAATAATTTCTATGAATTGTGAGTAAACTTTTAGGAAGGAGCAATTGTTGGCTCTGAAAACTTGTCCTTTTATATTTTTATCCCCAGCCTAAGGTGGGAGGATATAGTTTTAGCGTCCATTCCTCTATCTTTCCATCTGTCAGGAACAATATCTCCAATACTATTGGTCGGAGTTTCTTGAAACTATACATGTGCACAATAAGCTATTCTGCTGATTTTTTTTAGTCAATGCATATTTAGAGCAAATTTGAGTTAATGCAGTCACATAAATTTTTGAAAATGTCTTTTGCCGGAGGATATCATTTCAACGAAATTGCTTGTTACATTCTGCAAATTCTGCAAATTAACATTCTGCAAGGACTGACAGATTTTCTGTAAAACATTTGCAGGCTCCAGGAGTAGGAAGTGCTTGTCAGTTATGTGGTCAGGTTCAGGGTTTGAAACAAAAAGGCCGAGGAAAAGAGAAACCTTCACCGGGTGGAAGGGGTCGCGCGAAAAAGACGGGAAAAGACATAGCTGTGCAAACACTTCCTGTTGATGTGCCAAAGGAGGTTTGTTTTATGATTTCTTTACCCATTTCCACACAATCTCTACTTTTAACACCCCTGTGAAAGAAGCCTTTTGAAAACATTGTGGAAAAAGGAGAAAATGCTGGTTACCAGTATTTTCTCTCTTTTCCACTATATTTTCTACCCTTCACACAACAAATTTCAAATTTTCAGTCACTTTTATTTCGTCGTCTGCAAATACTTTCGATTTGGACAAACCTAAAATTGTGTCATTTGGTAATGAGTTGAAGATACATGTTACTCATTTTCAGTCCGTTTTTAACCAAATTCACCTGTATTTTATGAAACAATAATCATTCTTGTGTCTTCATGCCAAATGTTGCCAATTATGGCTGGAAGGTTGTGCAGATTACAATGGATATAAAGATGCATTTCATGCTTTAGAAGCCTTCGAAGCTATCACTGTTTTGTTTCCAGCTTTTAAATGAGGTCATATCCCATTGAGTTTCTTCATCCTCTACACCATATGTAGTGATAATTTACCTATGTTTTACACAGCAGACCAATATCTGAATCGTCATACACATGATTAAGTTCATCATACACATGATTAAGTTTTAACGCTTCACCAAACAATCCCTGGTTTTTATGACCCAGAGGAAGAAGCCTTCTGAAAACATTTTAAGAAAAAACTAAAAATTCTGTGCAACCTCTAGTTTTTCAACTGCAAATGGCTTGAATTTGGACCACTCTGAAGTATGGTTGCTTAGTAAAACATTACTGTTATTGTTCTAGGCTAGGGTTCCTAACCCCTCTGTTCCGGTGTCTACCTGTGTGGATGGAGTGTTTCGTGTCCCCGTCCTGATGCCACATGCCCAGCACAAAACCACCACCACCCTATCACAGAAAGATCTCATGTCAAAGGGTCCACATGGAATTGTAAGTACAGATTGATTGATTGTATGAAGTTTAAGTCTACCAAACGACAAAATTTTAGATTGATCCAAATTGAAAGCATTTGCAGACAACAAAATAAATCTGGCTAAAGAATTGAAATTTGTTTTGTGCACCTATCCAAGCTTTTCTGGAGTCTCTTTTGCATTTACACTGCACATCTTTTTTTTCCAAGCCACTGACTGCTTTCTCACATAACCATCATCAAAACAATGGTCAGTGGTGGGATAGGAACGAATCCTGTGACAATGACTATCATTCATCTTGGGGAAAGAAATCAACGGAGCCAGGGATTGTAATCAGACCCTTGATTTCAAGTCCTGCAAGCTACAGACTGAGCTACGTGGGCTTGGCATACAGCTTGAGATACCTGAAATGGTTCATTGATAACTGTGTTTTATGCCTTTTTCAACATTATTCCAATTAAATTAAATAGCGGTTGCCACTACACCAATCCATGCTTGCCAGGAGTTTCTATAACCACACAAAATTCTATTCCCAAGCCACAGCCTACTTTCCCACATAATCATTGTCTAATCAACAATCACTACTATGGTAGGAATGAATGTTGTTGCAATTACTAACATAAGCCCCTGGAAAGAAATTAGCTAAGTTGGGAATTTAACCCTTTACCACACAATCACGACTTTTAACAACCCTGAGAAAGAAGCCTTTCGAAAATATTGTGGGTAAAAGAGAAAATGCTGGTAACCAGCATTTGCCCCATTTCACACAATGTTTTCTACCCTGTTGGAATCAAATTTCACTTTTTGAGTTTTGTATTAAGTCGTCTGCAAATGCTTTGAATTTGGACCAGTCTAAAATTTTGTCGTTTGTTAAAGATTTAGACCAGCAAAACCCTCTTCTCAAGTCCTATGTATCACCAACTGGCCCACTGTGGCTTTGTGATTACTGGGGTATGTTCAAAGTTGTTCTGTTGGCTCTTTATCAAACCACGATATTTAAGATAGGTCCAAATCGAAAGCACTTTGCAGACAACAATATTAACATAAATCAAAAATTGAAATTTATTTCCAGTATAGTAAAAATCATGTTTAGTGATAGCTCTAGTTATTAAAATTTTGGATTGTTTGATAGAGGGGTGAAATAACAAATACAAGTTTGCAAACCAGTGTACATTTTGCTTCACAAAGAACAATCAAATTTTTCAAATTAATTCTAAATAGAAACCAATGATGCGACCAAGAAAACTAAAGCCTGTCAACAGAGGTAGAACAGGCCCTGGCAGTATTGTTCAACGGACCATCCTTCCCAAGAATCAACTAGTCACATTTTTCCCTGTGTTGGCCAGTGGGCAGTCTGCCTCGCAGAATGGTGCTGATAAAGAGATTGTGAGCCAGACTATTGTGGGTCATCCAATCAAGGGGATACAGACTCCAGGCAAAGTGCTGTCTACCCCACCACAGTCTGTGTCACCACAGCAAGGTAAGCTTGGTAATCAAGACTGTTTGAAACCTGGGCCCATATTAACCAACCATTCTTGAGAATATTCTTAGTCCTATTCCCCAAAGTTTTCTAAATTAGTAAGTAACACAACTTCTGATTGGCTAAACCAAATGATTTAGTCAATTAGAAGTTGTGTTACTTACTAATGGAGAGCATTCTTAAGAATGGTTGGTGAATACAGGCCCAGGTACCAGGCTACAAGCAGTAGAACTTTACTTGGTAACAAGTTGTAGTTTTTTTCCTATTGTGCACTTATAGACAATAAATGAAATTTTGCTCAAAAAATGGGATTGTCATTGAAAAGGACGAAAATATTACTGTAAAAGGAGGAATTGAGAAACTATATCCTAGTTGTATTTTTTCTTTCTGCTGTTTTCATAGAAAATGGCACTAGCACAATGTTATATAAGAAAACAGGATTCCAAACCAGAAAGGCATGTAACTTCCAAAATATTTTCGAAACAAGCATAAAGCACTTGCAGACTATAATTTCAGTTTGGCTCAAATGATGTAATTCTTCTTCGAAAGAGTAGAAAACATAGTGGGAAAAGGATGTTTTCAAAACGTTTCTTTTCTAGGAGTGTCAAAAGTTGGCATTGTGTGTTAATGGGTTAAGCAACAGCATCTGAGCATTGGCACTGGCACGCACTGCTCTTGTTGTAATCACATGTATTATGAAATGGCACCTGCATTGCATTGCTTCAGAGCTAACTTTTGCAGCAATTTAGAGCTAGTTGTTTGATTGTGGGTTTGATTCATGTTGAAGACAAAAGTTATGTTGCTCATCAGCCTCTTACAGTCCTTTTTCTTCTTTTTCTGTAGTAAGCACACTAACTCCAGAAAAGCAAGGAACAACAACAGGAGTCGTTGAAATGTCCTTGTCCCCTGAAGGTGACCAAACCTTGATGAGAATACCTGCATCACATGTAAGCAAATATTATTCACCCTTACAGCTCCAATTCATATATGACCTGCAATACACAAAAAGGGAGATTTGGACAATTGCATAAATTATCATCCCGGACCAACCCATGCTGTCCACACAGGCTAATCCCAGAGGACACTTTCTGTTTTTATGTAATTTTCTGTTTAGCACAAGTCTAATGGAGCACAAAATGTAGTGTAGTCATAAAGTGCAGTCCTGGATTTTGTGTTTTTGACATGTTTTTCACCCATTTGTCTAGATAAAAGTCTTTACTTGCGTATTTTTTAACACATTCAAATTGAAATCCATTTTATCAGTGTCTGTTTTTTTTTATTATGAGTATCTGATTGAAAAGTATCACTGACAAATTTTAACGATAAATGGTTCTCGGATGCAATTTCAAAATAAACTCGCTGATTCTAACTGCATTTGCCCTAGAACAGGCAATAAACCAGGAAGTGATGAATTCCTATTTCAAGTGTCAAAGAAACCTTGACTCTTCCTGAGATGCATAAAATGTGGCCTGCACTAAAGAAACAGTGAACTTTGACAGTGTTTTAACTTCTAACTATCAGAAAACAAAATAACTGATCTTGATAGTTAATCTATCAAAGATCGTGTCTGGTCAGCATTCCCTTGTACTGAACTTGACTTTTAAGAGACATAAGATGTCTTCCTACTTGAACAAACATTTGTAAAAACTTATTTTCCATAGCAAGTTACAAAATTGAAAATTTGTATTTGCTCAAATTGAAATACTTGGTGGTGGAAAATTAGATGTGGTTCATATGATAAGATTTGTCTCGGAAAGTTTAGAAAACATTGTTGGGGGGAAAAGGAGAAAATGCTGGTTTAACTGCATTTTCTTCTTTTCCGACAATGTTTTCAAAGGCCTTCTATCCTGGGGATCATTAAAATTTCAAGATGATTTGATAAAGGGTTAATCTTTTTATTTTTCTCCCCAGATTGGTACAATGTCACCAGAGTCCCTAAAGGCAGCTGGCCTGTCTACCGTCTCAGTACCGTTATGCATATCCACCAACAGTCCCGTCACTACTACGGTATCATCATCATCTTCGTCGACGGTTGTTAGAAATTTAACAAAAGGATCATTATCTCCACCCAATCTGTCATCTTTACTAGACATATCATTTCAAGGTAAGATAAAATTTTGCTCGAATAGTATTACAATATAGAAGAGCCAGGCTCTGTGAAAAAGGGGACTTTATTCTTTACCAAACAGCATAATTATACCCACGGCATAGTGGAGCAGGGTATACTGGAATCACCATGGCCTGTTTCTGTGACAAGGAGCTTAGAAAAACCTGTACAGTGTACACGCTTGATACAGAAAAACCTGTACAGTGTACACTCTTGATACAGAAAAACCTAGTGTACACGCTTGATACAGAAAAAACTATACAGTGTACACGCTTGATGCAGAAAAACCTGTACAGTGTACACGCTTGATGCAGAAAAACCTGTACAGTGTACATGCTTGATAAACCTACACTGTACATGCATGATGCAGGAAAACCTACACGGTGTACATGCTAGATACAGAAAAAACTACACAGTACATGCTTGATACAGAAAAACTTATACAGTGTACATGCTTGATAAACCTACACTGTACACCTGTGATACAGAAAAACCTATACAGTGTATATGCTTGATACAGAAAAAATGTACACAGTGTATGCGCTTGATATAGAAAAAGGAACACAGTGTGCACGCTTGATACAGTAAAATCAACATGGTGTACACGCCTGGTACACAGATACCTACACAGTGTGCAAGCTTGATGCACAAAAACCTACACAGTTTACATGCTTGATATACAAAAACCTACACAGGATACACACTAAATACACAAAGCCTACATGGTGTATACACTTGATACAGAAAAAGCCTACAAACTGTGCACTCTTGATATGAGAAAACCTACACTGTGTTCATGCTTGATACAGAAAAACCCACACAGTACAGTGTACATGCTTGATACACAAAAACCTATACAGTTTACAAACTTGATACAGAAAAAACTACACAGTGCACACGTTTGATACACAAAAACATACACGCTTGATACAGAAAAATCTACAGTGTACATGCTTGATACAGAGAAGCCTACTCTGTGAACACGCTTGATACAGAGAAACCTACAGAGTTTACACGCTTGATACTCAAAAGCCTACACAGTTTACACGCTTGATACAGAAAAACCACATTACATGCTAGATAAGGAAAAAACTACACAGTGTAAATGCTTGATACACAAAAACCTACACAGTGTACATGCTAGATACACAAAAACCTACTCAGTGTGCATGCTAGATACACAAAAACCTACACAGTGTGCATGCTAGATACACAAAAACCTACAGTATACATGCTTGATAAACCTACACAGTGTACAAGCTTGATACACAAAAACCTGCACAGTGTCCACTCTTGATACAGAAAAACCTTCACAGTTTACAAGCTTGATACAAAAAAACCTTTGCAGTTCACAAGTTTGATAATTCTACATAGTCTACATGCTTGATACACTGAATCAACCCAACAGCCTTTTTTTTTTCACTTGATAAAAAAAAGAGTTTATTGCAGCTTCATGCTTTCTTTATGCAAAGGGGGCAGTGTTGATCAAAGATCAGACTGGATGGTTTTGGCAGTTTTATCTTCATCTACACTGACCGTAAAGGTCCCTTAACCCATTACCATACGACAAAACTTTAGGCTTGTCCAAATCGAAAGTATTTGCAGACGACAAAATAAAAGTGACTGGAAATTTGAAATTTATTTTGTGAAGAGTAGAAAATATTGTGGGAAAAGGAGAAAATTCTGGTTACCAGCATTTTCTCCTTTTTGCACAATATTTTCTAACGGCTTTTTCCTCAGGGGCGTCAAAAGTAGGGATCATGTGATAATGGGTTAAGGGTTGGTAACAGTTTCTATTGTGATACTTGAGGATGAAAATTATTTCGACATCTTTTCCAGGAACTAGCAATGAGCGATCTAAATTCATGGATCTTGTTACAGATACATCATTTTCCGGAATCCTGGACGAGACCAGTAAGAGTGGTATTGCTATTGATACAGGACTTACGACCCCGCCCATCAGATCTGCACCAGACCGCCCCCACACCCCACCTATGCACAGCCCTCCTGTACGCTCCCTGTTCAGATCCTCGCCAGCCCCAGAGTCTCAGTGGTTGAATGGAGATGTGAGTAGATTAAACTGTACCAAATGGTGAAATTTTAGACTTGTCCAATTTCAAAGCTGTTGCAGAATACAAAATTAAAAATGCGGGTTAAATTATGGAAAGGGTGTGTGAAAGGAAAAAAAACTTGTAGAAAAAAGAGACAATGCTTGTCACCAGCATTTTGTCCTTTCCCACAATATTTTCGAAGCATTCTCTGTTAGGGTTGTTAACATATTACCAAACGACAAAACTTTCGGTTTGTCCAAATCGTAACACAGTATTCAAGCTTTTCCTTTGCGCTGTACAGCCAAAATTTACAGAAAAATTCAAGAAGTAAATAGATGTTCACAGCACGCTTGAGTTTTGACATGTGTGGTTATTAACCGGCTACCACACAGCTACATTTATTTTAGACCTATCGAAATTGAAAGCATTTGCAGATGACAATTCCAAAGTAGCTTATATGGTGCGATTTTGCTTTGATAGGGTAGAAAACGTAGTGGAAAAAGGAGAAAATGCTGGTTATCAGCATTTTCTCCTTTTCCCTCAATATTTTAAAAAAGGTTTCTTCCTCAGGGGTCATAAAAAGTCGTCATTGTGTGGGTAAAGGGTTAACTCTTTACCACACAAGAAAATTTTAGACTCGTCCAAATTAAAAGCATTTGCAGACAACAAAATAAAGGTGAATGAAAAATTGAAATTTGTTCTGGAAAGGGTAGAAAACACTGTGGGAAAAGGAGAAAATGCTGGTCACCAGCATTTTCTCCTTTTCTCACCGTGTTTTCAAAAGGCTTTTTTCTCAGGGGTGTCAAAAGTAGGGATTGTGTGGTAATGGGTTAAGCAGAGTAATAATAAAATTTAGAGAAAAAAAGAAACATCACCAATTATACAAATTTACACAAACTATGACATCTAGACGATTGTCTTGTTTATTTCAGGTGCAAGAGCTATCACTGTCCAGTCTGTTTGAGTCGCCTACCAAATCCTCCAGTTCCTATCCAAACACTACCATCTATAATAACAGTCTTCCTCCCTCCTTGTTCAATGAGTCATCTAGAGATTCACAATCACACAAACTTGATGTAAGTATCTAATCTTTACTCTTTACCACACAATCCAGACTTTTACCGAACCTGAGAAAGAAGCCTTCAGAAAACATTGTGGAAAAATGAGAAAATGCTGGTAACCAGCATTTTCTCCTTTTCCCACAATGTTTTCTTCCTTATCCCCAAAAGAATTTCAGTCACTTTTATTTTGTCGTCTGCAATTCGGACCAGTCTAAAATTTTGTTATTTGGTAAAGAGTTAAACTGTTACCAAACGCTTTGATTTAATGAATTTGTAGAAAATGGCTTTTGAAAACATTGTGGGATAAAGGAGAGTAAAGTTGTAATAGCCAAAGAATTGATTTTTGAGTAAATGATTGATTGTTTGTACCGTCTTAAACCATTTTTAAAATCATTTCAGTTATAGCATGGCAAACATTGCACCTATCCATGCTTTCCTCGAATCTATTTTTACCAGTACTCTGCACAATTTTCCTATCAAGCCACTAGTTGCTTTCCTACATAATCATTGTCGAAACTGTGGCTGGGTTGGGAGAGCACTGAACCCTGTTGCAATGACTATCATGATTCTCAGAAAGAAATTGGCCAACATGCCTGCTACATGCTAAGCTATCAGGCCACAAAGATTTTTTAGTAAAAGATTTACTGATATCTATGTAGTATATTTTCATGCTCCTTGAGGGCGAACATAAAGTCTCTGCTTTGCTCGTCTTTCTGTCCCAAGCCTCTTTTTCACAACCCTTGGACCAAAGTGGATGAAACTTCATATATGAACTCTTTAAGATGTTGCACTGATTTACTTTTTCGAGTTTTCAAATTTGACCCTGTGTCATAAAAATGGGGGTTTATTTTAAATTTGCCCTCCCAGGTGGCTTAGTGGTGAGCGTGTTGGACTCGTGGTTGTGAATTTGATACCAAGTTGAGGCGAACTTTCTTCTGGCGTATTTTCACCTCTCACCTCTGCTGAAGCATGTGAGAAAAGTAGTCGGTGGCTTTGGAAAGAAAGTTGTGTTAGTACTGGTGTGAGAAAGCCAGGAAACACATGTGCGTCACTTACCGCCATGATATGACCTTAGCTGCTAAAGTGGCATTAAACTGCAATACAACCAACAATTATTGTAAATTTCTCCTGTGACCAACGATTTACCGACAGCCTTCACTTTCCTAAAAGGAGACCTGGGCATGTATTCACCAACCATTCTTGAAAACATTTTTAGTCTTAGATTTATTCTCCAAGTTTTTTTAATATGCAAGTAACACAACATCTTATTGACTAATCAAATGGTTTAGCCAATCAGAAGTTGTATTAATTTCAAATGTAGAAAATTCAGAGAATAAGACAAAGAATGTTCTTACGAATGGTTGGTGAATATCAGCTCTCTTCCGGGAACATATTTCGTCTATGTACGGCTTGTGTTTTTTCAGGTGGATACAACATTACATTGTATGATGAATGAAAGCAGTATAGACTACGTGAAGAAATTCCAGGATTTAGCGGAACAGATCTTTGAAGGAGAGAAGGGAGCTTCCATTAAATCTTCAATATGACTTAGCAAAGTCGGCGATTTTATAGTACTGTACTAGATGACAAGGTTTTTGTCTTAAATCCTTTAGCAAACAATCAATGTTTTTTTATAACCCAGAGGAAGAAGCCTTCTAAAAACAATGTTGGAAAAGGAGAAAATGCTGGTCACCAGCATTTCCTCCTTTTCCCACAATGTTTTCTAGTCCTCTGAAGTAAAGTTTCAATTTTTTGAGTCTTGTTTATTTTGTCGTCTGCAAATGCTTTCAATTTGTACAAGTCTAAAATGCTGTCAATTGGGAAAGGGTTAATCATATTGTGAAATCATTGGAGACACACACTAGGAAAAAGGGTTTAACCTGGTGCCAAATGACAAAATTTTAGAAATGGTGGAAATTGAAAATATTAGCAGACGAGAAAATTAACCCATTAGTACACAATCCCTGATTTTGACACCCCGAGATAGAAGCCTTTTGAAAACACCATGGGAAAAGGAGAAAATGCTGGTAACCAGGATTTTCTCCTTTTCCCACAGTGTTTTTTACCCTTCCCAGAACAAATTTCTATTTTTTAGTCACATTCATTTTGTCGTCTGCAAATGCTTTCAATTTGGACCAGTCTGAAATTTTCTTGTTTGGTAATGGGTTAAAGTGACTGAAAAACTTGTTTGGGATAATAGAAAATATTGTTGGAAATGGGGAAAATGCTGGTTACACATACCCTGAGAAAGAACTCTTTTGAAAATGTTGTCTGTGGAAGGATAGAAAACATTGTGGGTTAAGGAGAAAATGCTGCTTACCAGCATTTTCTCCTTTTCTCAGAATGTTTTCAAAGGCTCTCTACTTCACCGACATTTTAATACTGGATTGTTTCCTAAGGAGTTTATGGTAAGATTAGAAGTCTGTAATGTGCTTCAAAAAGGTTTATTGCTGTAATAGATTTATCTTTTCCTAAAGCTGTAGATAAGCCATGTATTTGTTATACAAATGATCCAGACATAGGGCATATTCATCAGCTTTTGTTAAATAAAGTATTTGGGAATTTACCAGAGGAAAAAAAGAATATTTGATAAAAAATAGTTTTGCATTTAGTAAGCTATGCACATGTTGAACAAGTTATTTTTAGACAGAATGGTCTGTGTTTGGTTATTCAGTGCTTGTGAAATAACAAGATGAAAAAGATATAGAAACTATTTAATCTGTTTTGTTGTTTTATGCTTTGTCACTAATTTGAGAGCCGAGTCACCCCAAGCCATATTGGTACATGTAGTATACAAGACTTGAGAACAGGGAGAGCTAGATCAAATCTCTGGCTGGGCCAATTTCTTTGCAGTCTGATCTTGATCTACACTGACTGACACAAAAGGTCATGTCATGCTTTGCTGTCTAATGCTTTAATATCTTAACCCTATACCATAACCCAGAACAGAAACATTTTGAAAACATGGTGAGAATAGGAGAAAATGATGTAGAGTTTTCTTTTTCCCCAAAATGATATCTTATCAGTGAACAACAGCAAGTACCATTTGAGACGCCTTTGGTTTGTCAGCTGCAAATGGTTTTAGTTTGGACAAACCTGAACCTGAATGTGGTTAAGAAAAACATGAGGGCCATGATGGCCCTATATTGCTCCACTGGCTTTTTAACCCTTTACCACACAAATTGAAGTGTTCATGACCCTGAAAAAGAGGGCCTTCGAAAACAATGAACATTGTCGGGCAATACAAACAGGTAAATTCATTGGCATGAAAGGTAAAGTTCTAGGGAAAAAAACCTGAATGATAGAAACCTTAGTACATGTATGAATTTATTATTCCACTCATGTGAGAATAACTATTAGCATCAAAATGAATCACTCTCCCTGAAAACAGAATATTTTCCATCAGAAAACTTAATATCTAGCACCAATCACGTGTCACTGATAATCAAGGGAGGTAAATAGTAACAAACTTGATCCAATATAAAAAGTTATTTCCCTTGATTAATGTTTAAATTGAAGTGACTATATTTTGAAGCACATATTAAACTTGTCTTGTCCTATCAAACCAATAATCCACTTAAGTCAGTGCCATGGCAACAGTGCTTGCCTCTAGATTTCAACTAATTCCTCACTCAGTGTATTTTACTGATCTTGTTTCGATGGACTTCCATCTATTTCAAAACACAAAGCATTTAGCTGGTAAGCATTTTGACTAAAGACCTCAAATCTGTAACCAAAGTAGTTTTCAACAACCAATACAAAAACCTGATGAAGCAGGGATCCAAACACTGCAGCACCACTGGCAGAAGTATGTGGACCACAAAAGGGAGGACGGGACTTTGTTGAAAAATAAATAGCTGAACAGAGTATACAAGATGGACATTATCATTGGCTCCAAACTTTTCATACAACCATCATACCTCTGCATAAGGGTACGCCGAGCCCCGGTATCTCAGTCGGTTGTGTGCAGGACTTGAGAACACAGGTCTAGGGTTTGATCCCTAGCTAGACCCAGACTTGAGCAATTTTTTGGGGGATTGATCCGGGCAGGATTCATTCCTCTCCAATCGCTGACCATTGTTTTGACAACTTCCATGTGAGAAAGCAGCCTGTGGCTTGAAAGGGAAATTGAGCGAAGTACTGGCAAAAGAAACTCCAGGAATGCATGGATAAGTGCACTGGACACCGTATAACTGAAATAATGCTGAAAACGGCATTAACCCATTATCACACAATCCCTACTTTTGACGCCCCTGAGATAGAAGCCTTTAGAAATCATTGAGGGAAAAGGAGAAAATGCTGGTAACCAGCATTTTCTCCTTTTCCCACAATGTTTTCTACCCTACTCTAAACAAATTTCAGTTTTTGAGTTACGTTTATAATGTTGTCTGCAGGTGCTTTCAATTTGGACCAGTCTAAAATTTTGTCGTTTGGTAATGAGTTAAACACCATACAATCAACAAGCAAAGGATATACTATAAAAGGTCAAAATTTTTGCACAACATTGCAGACAATGCCTGGGTTATTATAATACCTTGGCATTTTCTTATTAAGCAGACAAGCTAAATAGTATATTTGAAGATGGTTATCTGTAGATATATCCACACAATGGAATTTTAGACCCGCCTCAATTCAAAATATTCGAAGAGGAAAAAGGTAAAGGTGGCTCAATTGGCAAAGTTTGTCCTTGATAGGCTGGAAAACATTGTCAGAAAAGGAGAAAATACTGATTACAATTACAGTACTTTCTCCTTTTCCAACAATGTTCCTAAAAGCCTTCTCTTACAGGGTTATCAAAAGTCCAGATTGTATGGTTAACCCTTTACCAAGCAATCCCTGGTTTTTACGGGTCTGGAATAGTAGCCTTTTGAAAACATTGTGGGAAAAGGAGAAAATGCTGGTAACCAGCATTTTTTTTCCTTTTTCCACAATGATTTCTACCCTATCATAGACAGAAATCATCTTTTCAGCAAGAGTTGAATTGGCGTCTGCAAATGCTTTCAATTTGGTCTAGTCCAAAAATTTGTCTTTTGGGGAAGGGCTAAGGTTTAACTCTTTACAACACAATCTTTTAACCAGCAGAAAGCTTTTGAAAATGTGGGAAAAGGCAAAAATGATGGTAACCAGCATTTTCTCTTTCCCATTATGTTTTCTACCCTGTCACAGACAAAATTTCAGCATTCACATTTAATTTTTCATCAGCAAAAGTTTTCAATTTGGACAACTCTAAAATTTTGTAGCATGATAAAAAGTTATGGGGTGTACAGGTATACAATAAAGTCCAGATTTTTTTTTTATTCAATTTAATATTTTCTAGAAATTTTGTATTGCATAGTCACCAATAACTTGGTATTGTTTTAATGTTTTTTGTTCTTGAAATGACTTTAAATACACACACAATACACAATTTTACATAATTTGTACACATTTGATATAACTATATACATATATTTCTCTACAACCTTACTTCAATACTGGTACATGTACAATCCCAAATCTAAAAATCGTCCATATAAAGTTCTATACTACCTGTCAAAACTTGTCGGAGCTAAAACTCCACAAAATTAAAATACTAAGTACCAGTCTACAGATTAAAATACAAGTTTAAATCAATATTTAACTCATTACCAAACGACAAAATTTTAGGTTTGTCCCGATCGAAAGCATTTGCAGACGACAAATAAAAGTGACTGAAAATTTAAAATTTGTTTTGTGAAGGGTAGAAAATATTGTGGGAAAAGGAGAAAATGCTGGGCTTACCAGCATTTTCTCCTTTTCCCACAATGTTTTCTAAAGGCGTCTTTCTTACGGGCGTCAAAAGTAGGGATTGTGTGGTAATAGGTTAACTCTTTACCAAACAATCCGACTTTTAACAACCCTGAGAAAACAGTCTATTGAAAACATTTTGGGAAAAAGAGAAAATGCTGGTTACTCAAAATGTTTTCCACCCTTTTAAAAGCAAATTTCAGTTTTTCAGTGACATTTATTTTGTTGTCTGCCAACGCTTTCAATTTGGACCAGTCTAAATTTTTGTCATTTGGTAATGGGTTGAAATAACAGTCTAAATCAACATTTAACTCTTTAACAAACAATTCCCTGTTTTATGACTCTCAGAAAGAAGCCTTTTGAAAACAAAATGGGAATAGGAGAAAATGATGGTAACCAGCACTTTCACCTTTTCCCACAATGTTTTCTACTTTGCCAAAGACTGTTTCCATGGGTTAAGCGACATTTAATTTGTATGCTGAAAATGCTTTCAATTTGGTCGAGTACCAGTAAAATAATTTTTGTCATGTGGTACAGAGTTAACTGGTTAAGACAATATTTCTCGACCTATCATACACCCTCTTTCCAAATTAATTTTCTCGGAACTTTGAGACACAATCGTCAAATCAAAACCGTGTACTGGCAAGCCAACTATAATTATGTACATAAAATAGACAATTTCATTTCTAAGATCATCATATTGCGAGACAACCTGAACATAAAATTTGAACAATATTTATTGGATGAAATTTTTCACTTGTCCATATTCAAAACATATACAAAAGAAAACATATCGTCACATTATTATAGTACATGAAGTGCTCTCATCTCCATTTGGACGTTTTATGAGGAAAATTAGGTCCAAAGTTTCAGTGGGTTGTGGAATTATCAGGAGTTAAGTAAATACTGAAAACTTCTTAACTCTTTCCCACACAATCCCGATTTTTAACGTGTAGAAAACTTTTGAAAACATTGTCGGAAAAGGATAAAATGCTGATAACCAGCATTTTCTCCTTTTCCCACAATTTTTTCTACCCTGTCACAGACAAATTCCATAATTTGAGTCACATTGAATTTATCTGCAAATGCTTTCAATTTGGACTGGTGTACAATATTGCCGTTTGGTAAAGAGTTAAGGCAAATCTGACAATATAGAAATCTCAAATTTCACAAAAATGGAGTTTAAGAACATGATGATAACAATACTAGTGCAACAATATGTAGCTAAAAAGATCGAATATGTTGCGCATGTAAAAAGGTAGAAAATATTGTGAGAAAAGAAGAACATGCTTGTTACTAGCATTTTCTCCATTTCCTATAATGATTTCAACAGTATTCTTTATCGAGTTTTAAAAAACCCAGGATTGTCATATAAAGGTCATATTACACTAATATTGCAAAGTGGGCAATTTCATCAGTCAAACTTCTGTACAGCAGCCACTGAAGAGAAGTTCCAAAAGTGGCTGTTGTTCACAACTTGGCTGTTGACCTTAGTACGCACTTCTTGTGCTATATATGATACGAATATATAATGATTTCAAAAGGTAAAGGTTTGTTTTCAATAAACTTTTTTGGATCTATTTATTTCAAAGAACAAAACAGGGTGGTATACGTTTAAAAACGCAAAAGAGATACCCTTTTTTTCCAGCTCTCTACCAAACAATAGATTCTGGACTTACTCCAAGTTGAAAGCATGTGCAGACATCAAAGTAAATCCGATTCAGAAACTGAAATTTGCCTTTTCACATAAAGAAAACATTGAGGAAAAGGAGAAAAAAATACCAACGTCCAAAAAGCCACCTTCTTCAAATTAACAAAATATCAGGATTGTGCGGCAAAGGCGTAACTCTGTACCACACAATAATGACCCCAAAGAAGAAAGCCTTTTGAAAACAGTGTGGGAAACGCAGAAAATGCTGGTAACCAGCATTTTCTCCTATTTCCCTCAATGTTTTCTATCCTAATCTGATACAGTTTTCTACATCTAAGCCACATTAAAATTCTTGTCTGCAACTGCTTTTAATTTGGAGCAGTCTAACATTTTGTTGTTCAGTGAAAATATGTTGATGCATTTATTACAATCTTCAAAGGATGAGAAAACTCACAACAGCAAATTAGAGCTATCACTAAGCATGATTATACCCCCCCCCTCAACAGCTCATTGTGACAGAACAGGTCTTTGTTACAGAATGTAGTACAGTTTAGTACAAAAGTAAGTGTTGAAAAAAGTTGAAGGGGAGAAAATTCCACAACAAATCGCAGCAGGTCCATGGAAATTGCACATGCAAACTTCACATATACAGAAATACTATCTCGGTGTGTAAATTTAAGCTCAGTACATGGAAAACTTTCAAAGCATTTCACTGCATAAATTTGAGTCTAGAGACAGACAGACAGACAAAGACAATGGATGGTGATGATTTCAGTATACCCCGCTCCACTTTGTGGGGGGGGGGGTGTAATAAAGATTACAAGCTCCTTGCTGGGTCAAAGAAAGTTCTTTCATTGTTAAACCTGTTGATGAAATGCTAGAAGCAAGAATAATAATTAGCAGAAGTAGGTCAGAGTGGTCATTCCCTGTTGTTATTGTAGATAAGAAAGATGGGTCAAAGTGTTTTTGTGTGGATTTAAGGAAACTTAACAAAATAACAAAACTGAACTTTTACACTCTTCCAGTGATAGATGATATTTTAGCTACAATCAGTATAGCTAAATACATCAGTTCATTAAACTTGAAATCAGGTTACTGGCAAGTACTAATGGATGAATCTGTTGAGAAAATGGTATTACGTGCCACAGGGGGCTATTTCAGTTTAATGTCATGCCTTTTGGGCTCACTAATGCATCAGCTATCTTCCAAGAGTTAATGAATCGTCTATTGGAAGGTCTTACCAACTTTTCTATTGCTTATCCTGATGACATTCTAATTTATTCTGAAACACTAGCAAATCATTTATGTCACATTCAATTAGTATTTGACTGCCTTCGTGAACACAATCTACGTCCTAAACTTAAAAAGTGCAGCTTTCTTACAAGAGGAAACAGATTATTTGGGTTTCGTTATCAATGAATAATGACAAAAAATTATTGGCCTTATCTTTTCAAAGATAGATCTTCCTATGTAAATAAAATGTATTGTAAAACAATAAGGGTCTCCGTGTATAATTTTGGTGACCTAGAACTGGGTACACTGTAATACTGCATGATCAGTCAGCCATATTAGGTAATGTGTTCTGAGCACGGGCAGCCTAGGTGGTCAGCCAGAGAGGTATCACTGTCGTTGCTCAGGTTACAGAACTATAAATACTAGCGCCCACAGCTAAGAAAGTGAGTAGTTTAATAGTTTTTCACTCTCCGGCTTTGCGCTAGTCTTAGAGCTATAGTTTGAACCTGGGAAAATAAAAATGTAGAACTTATACAGACTTAGTCAGTTCTTTTAGAATAAGATCACATAAGAGACGGGCTTGTTTCTTTTAGTGCCGTGACCTAAGATGATTATTCCTTAAATTAATGAATATTGAACCTGTGGACATTTGTGGAGTACACGATGCAAATGTAACATTTTTGAAAATAGTGGCGCAAAATTGGTGCAAAACTTTGGGAAAAGTGGTCTTGGATATTTTATGCTGAAACCGGAGCAGAAAACTGTAAGTTGCTTTTCCTTTTAATTGCGTAACTTTTAATGATGGCAGAACAGGTATTTCTCCAATTATTTAGATCTGTCGATGAACAGATGAATCATTTGACGACTACTATGGGGGCTCAAGGTATTGCAAAAGTTGTCCCAAATTTTGATGGTAGCAATCCTAAAGAATTTAAAGACTGGGTAAAAAATATTGAGAAATTCGCCACCTTGACAGGGATTCAGGATGAAAAAATTAAATTAGTTGCATATCAAGCTAGTCGTGGGCCTGTCAGCGACTACTTGAAAAGATATATGGATGAAAATCCCACTTATGATTGGAATAGGATCAAAACTGAACTAAAATCTTGTTTCGGGGATGTTGTCGACTCCCAGCATGCACTTTTGCTTTTGAGAAAAGTAAAACAAAAACCATAAGAAACAATTCAAGTTTATGCGGAAAGGCTTTTAGCCTTGGGCGAGGACGCCTTCGAAGGTCAAACTAATGATGCCGTCCAAAAGCAGTTAGTAGGGTATTTCATTGATGGGTTGTACCAGGATAATATGAAATTAAAAATCATGAGAGATAATCCACATACTCTAAATGCAGCCGTGACAATCGCGTCCCGAGAACAAAATTTGCAAAAACGGTTTCAATTAAGATTAGGCCAGACAAAAAGTGAGTCAACGGAATCAAATAGTCCGACTCCAATGGAGGTAGACCACACTAGACAAAAAGGGGCATGTCACTACTGTAACAAGAGCTTCCCAAAGTGGCGCATATACGCCCGAAGGGGCTTGTCAGCGAAATGAGTTGAAATGACGGAAGGGCCATGAATGAAGAGTAGTTAATCTCCATGATATGTGAAAAATATTAAAGGGCAATAACTAAAAAAAGAAAGGGTGGCACAGTTACAAATTTTGTAAATTACTGTTCTCTACAAGGTGTTCTATCAGTTTTGAAAGGTTCAAGATCATAGTTTTTATATTTTAGAAATTATGGCCCAGACGAAAATTCAAAGAGAAAACTAACAAAGGGCAATAACTAAAAAAAGAAGGATGGCAGAGTTATGGTTCTTGTGCAGTGCACTTCTTTATAATGTGTTCTATAAGTCTTTGAAGTTTCAAGATGATAGGTTTTAAAGTTTGGGAGTTATTGCCTGGACAAAAATTCAAACTAAAAAAGTAACAAAGGGCAATAACTAAAAAAATAAAAGTCGCAGAGTTATGGTTCATGTGCACTGCACTTCTCCATAAGGTGTTCTATCAGTGTATGAAGTTGCAAGTTATTAGCTTTTATAGTTTGGAAGTTATGGCCTGGACAAAAATTCAAACTGGAAATTAACAAAGGGCAATAAGTAAAAAAAATAAAGGTCGCAGAGTTATGGTTCATGTGCAATGCACTTCTCCGTAAAGTGTTGTATCACTATATGAGGTTGCAAGTTATTAGCTTTTATAGTTTGGAAGTTATGGCCTGGACAAAAATTCAAACTGAAAATTAACAAAGGGCAATAACTCAAAAAATAAAGAGTGGCAGAGTTATGGTTCATGTGCGATGCACTTCTCCACAATGTTATCTATCAGTGTATGAAGTTCAAAGTAAATAGCTTTTATAGCTTCAGATAACCATGTTACAAAATACAATAATCATTCTGGCAGTGTCTGTTTTTAGTCAGACTTACTTATCAAGTGCACTTATTAGAGATAATGTCATTTTTCATAAAACCAATGAAGTTTCGATTTCTAGAGCAAAGTGGGTACTCTCCATTGTGATAGACTTCGATGACTTTGAGCACTTTATGTCTTTAGTCAACGAGGACATTAAGCAAGCTGAAGCAGTCATAAGTATTACGATCCCAAAACAGGATATGGTAGAATACAAAGCCTTTAGAAACGCACTCGCAGGCCTAAGGCAGGAAATTGGATTTCTGAAAGAGTTGAAAATAAGTATCAAAACTGAAGTTGAACAAATCATGTGAATGCATGACTATAATCCATCGCGTACAAAAAGGTCGCTCCTTCCAATTATCGGTGAAGGGTTGTCTTGGTTATTCGAGGTTGTTACTGATGAGGATCTGAGTCAAATAAGGCATCAAATATCGCTATTGTCGAGAAATCAAAAACAAGTTATACACGTAGTAGAACAAACACTTTCCATTGTGAATGAATCAAGGGTTTTTGTAATAGAAAATCGTCAGTCAATCATAAGCATCACAAAAAGTATCCAAGAAATGGTTTCGAAATTTAATAGGATGAAGCATGAACTTGAACAGAAAATAAATGAAAACAGACGATTTATGGAAATATTTTCACACTTAAATCTAGTTTTGGACGAAATCAAAATGCTTGTAAGGGATGCAAAATTCTACCTGTTTAACCTTCAAGCACAATTAGACGCCTTAGCAGTAGGCTAAGTTTCATTTTGAACTATAAGTCCTTTAAGGCTGCGACAATTATTAATGGATATTCAGGAAAACACACCTGGATTTCTCTCTCTCATTTGTGATCCTAAGAAAGATCTTTGGCTGTACTACAGATATCTAAAAGGTACTACCTACTTTTGGAATCGGAAAATTATTGTTGTTCTGTCAATTCCAATGATAAGAAAGGACCAACAGTATGAAGTCTATAGAACCATATCTACACCCGTACCACCACCAGTACCAATTAACGGTTCACAGAAATTTGGTTTATTAGCCACTTACAGATTAGAGGCTAATGGTTTCTTGATAGATAAAGCTCAGAAGAACTACCTGTTACTCAGGGATAGTCAAATAGACACCTGTAGTAAACATAACTTTCAGTTTTGTAAGTACCCAGTGCCGTTTACCCTGTTGGCTTAAGTAAATCATGTATTATAAACCTTTTTATGAATGCAAATGGTGATATTGCCTTATTCTGTACAGCGGAAGTAACAAAAGTCCCTTTACCCATGACGCAATACTTGTTTGACGTTCATTGGTTAGTTCTATCCAGAACGCATCTGACATTTGCTCTTGTTTGCCTGGCCAGCAATCAGGAGTTAAATTCGCAACCGCCCTTTAGTATTACCAGTGTTCAACCTGGCTGCACTGCCTCAAATTAAGTATTTCACCATAAATGCACCTTTTGTCGTGGGAAGGTCCAGCACCTCGAAAGAAAATATTTTAGATCTAGTCTTTGCTAACTTCTCAAAAATCACTGTTTGGAAACCTTATCAAGAGAAGTTTTCCAATAATACAAAAATTAATGTCCCGCCTGTACTGAGTGAAATTGAAAATATACCCCTTAACTCGTTGCTTCGAGAACTCGAATTAGCAAAGGTCGTTGACCCAGATGTGGGTTTGCCATGGTCTGTTTGGCCCTATGTCACCCTTAGCCTTGCTCTAGTAGTCGTCTTCATTATCATCCTTTGTTGTTGTAAATATGATTGTGCTCGAAAAAGTACCTGTCTGCCAGAATGGTTACGTAATGTATGGAGGACAAAGCAAAAGAGAACGGTTCCAACTGAAGTCGAGCTCCAGACAAGGGAGAGTGGTGGAAGCATGCCGCCAGCCGTTCCAGCAAAGGACACAGCAGATTATACCACTAACCTATCATGTTCTAGAATATTTGGTACAACAGACACCAAAGAATAGATAACCTGGACAATTAATTGCCCAGCGAAAGTCGTTATTGTCAGTATTATCTCAAGTATTTAGTACTGGAAAATGTTCCGGGTCAAACTGTCCTAACTTTACTTCAAATCTCACCTGGACTATAATTGGGGGCCATAATAAATCCACAGATAAGACACCCACACATACAAAATATATTAATGCCTATGTATTATTTGGACACTAACCAGACTACCACATAGAAGTAAAAGTGAGAGTTTAGTTTGCCGAAATTCGTGAAAGTAATTTAAGAAAAAAAAATGGATTTAAACTGGGGTCAACTGATAAACGAGATTTCACGCTGTGCTGAAATAGTTATACCTCGGCGCATGCATGGCTCCCAGAAGAATTAGTTAGGCATTTGTCTGTCGACATTGGCGTGGAAAGTGCAACTTGGTTGTGCCAGAGACAATGGTTCAGCCGACACCAGATACCGATAACGCCAGCCCCACGGATGACAGTGGCTCGCAGGACATTAGAAAACGACAGGCGACCTTCACTGAGGAGAAAGAGACAATGAAGTGAAATGAAGTTAAAAAAAAAAATATATGAACAGTCTGTCAAAGCCATAATGGACTTTGATTCCTGGATACTTAGTGAATCTTTAGTTTAAGTTCTTGTGTCCTTTGTTTTGCTTTGTGTTGGGAATATTTTAATGGCACTCATGTTACTATGCTATAAATATTCCAATATCGATATGTATGATTGATTTTCACGTAAATCTTCTGATGAGAAAATTTCTTAGGTGTGGGCTGATGTAAAACAATAAGGGTCTCCGTGTATAATTTCGGTGACCTAGAACTGGGTACACTGTAATACTGCGTGATCAGTCAGCCATATTAGGTAATGTGTTCTGAGCACGTGCAGCCTAGGTGGTCAACCAGAGAGGTATCACTGTCGTTGCTCAGGTTACAGAACTATAAATACTAGCGCCCACAGCTGAGAAAGTGAGTAATTTAATAGTTTTTTCAGTCTTCGGTTTTGCTCTAGTCTTAGAGCTATAGTTTGAACCTGGGAAAATAAAAATATAGAACTTATACAGACTTAGTCCGTTCTTTTAGAATAAGATCACAGTATTATTTGTCTACTAAGGAGTAACCAGGAGAATAAACCACCTGTGCAAGAAATGGACATGCCTCCATTTGCCTGGGCTAAATGTGCCATTAGCTGTTAGTGTTCCTTATCCTTCTTCACTTTCTGGGAATAAATATATTGTTTCCTTTATTGATTTGTTCTCTGAATATCCAGAAGCTTTTGCATGTCCGGACAAGTCTGCTCAAACTATTGCCCACTTAATCATAGATGAACCT
This sequence comes from Tridacna crocea, assembly GCA_943736015.1. NCBI lineage: Eukaryota > Metazoa > Mollusca > Bivalvia > Cardiida > Cardiidae > Tridacna > Tridacna crocea. The sequence continues at coordinate 2,851,710 of OX031063.1, forward strand.
TCTCCGAGATACTCTTGTCCACTTGAAATTTTATCTGATAATGAGTCAGAAAATTGTTGTCAAGGAAACTCTGGCAACAATGAACATACATCACCTCTTTTTATCATTCACAGAGTAATGATTTAATTGAAAGGTATCATAGGACCCTTGTTGATGTAATTTCAAAGAAATACTAATGAAGATACCTGGGACATGTTCTTGAATTAAGCATTCACCCTTAAGGTGACTCCTCTGCCTGTCTGTGTGTTGCGTCACACTTGTAGAACCCCAACCAGTTTATAAAAACTGGTGGAGAAAGATCCCGGGTAATTCTACATGTCCACACCACAGAACAGTAGGTGCAGGATATACCTGAGGAGTCTTGGTGGATGTCAGCCTGAGGTTCCTGAAGATTACTTTTCTACGCCAGTTTCATCCACAACTCGGCCAGTCAAGGAAACAGGCGCCCTGGAACAGATGACTGGACCTAGTGTTGAAAGAGAAGCAATCTCTGACCCGGAACCAGCTATTCAAGAACCACCACTGACCTGGAACCAGCCAGTCAAGAACCAACCTGTGAGTCAGAACCAGCCAGCCAAGAATAAACCCTTGACCTGGAACATAACGCCAACCCAAACCAAGCTTTGGCACATGCAGGTGTGAGCATTCCTACTTTTTCTACTACTTTCTCTGGCAGACCTGGAGACCTGGTTTCACTTGAGGGGTCAAGCCCAAGCCTGAAACCAGGGCTTGCCAGATGATGTGATGGAAAACCCAAAGGACATCATGAGACGGTTTAAGGCCCATTTCAATGAATCAGATGCCATTTGTTCCATACAGTCTATACGTCAAGGGCAAGCTGAAAGTGTGCATGACTATGCCATGCAATATGGGAGGCAGCAGTCGATGGGGGATGCCTGAGAGATGGCTTGTTTTCTCCTTTATTGAGGACCTCCCTTTTAACCTCCGTAATATTGTCAAGCAGAAGATCTTCAAAACCTGAATTTTGCTAGAAGAGCAGCCCTGCGGCCTGAGTACAGCGAGGCAGACCAGGAAGTAAATTTTGTACAGCGGACCAATACAGACTCCAAACTGAACCATCTGATCACTCTGCTGCAACACCAGATGTTGAAACCTGAGTAGCCTCAAGAACCCAAACAGACTGAGGACAGAACACCGACCTACAGAAAAGGTAGGAATTTCGATAATCTAGAGAAAATAGGCAAAAATGTCATTATTGTAAAATCAAAGGTCACTATGGGAAAGATTGCCCACAAATGCAACAATTCATTTCTCAAATCAAAAGGGCTGAAGAAAATGACACAGCATAGGAGAAGGCGCCTGTTCACATGCAAATGCCTGTGAAGAGGCACCTAAATTCAAAATTTGTGCAACAGAAAAATGGAAGAAAGAATTTGTTTGATTCAGATAAAAAATTACAGCACAAGGGGACTAAATCAAATAAATCATTTAAGGGAACCAAAGAAATCCATAAAACAAAATATCAGGCCAAAAACTCTGTTGGATCTAAATCAGAAAAAAGCACTCTAAATGACAAACCAGAACACAATTCAAATACATGTACTTGCATAAATCTGATAACCCTTCTCCACAGAATCACAGTAATAGCTACAGTAGAAATGCTAAAACTCAAGCTCTAATAGATACAGGTGCTAGTATTTCGACTGTCTCAAAAAGCTTTTTAAGAAAGGAAAACCTAAATTTCAACTCATTTAAACCTTCAAATCTAAATGAAGAATCTGGAGTAGGTGGTGGAAGGATAAGTGTCTTAGCGAAGATTGAAGTGCCAATATTTATTGGTGGCTTGTGTTTTCCTTATGCCTTTCATGTGCTCCAATCTGTGCATCACTCACTTATCATTGGCTTAAGATTTTCTCACAAACAACAAATGCTTTGTTGATTTAAAGCCAAGGACAATCAAGCCTTAAAGACAATTTGCCATCTGTCTTTATGATGCTGTATCTGAGTTCAGGGTTTGCAAAAACTGGCAAACCTGTACATATTCCTGCTAAAGGTGAAGTTGAAATTCCAGTCACTGTCTCTAGAGCTGTTAAAAATGACACAATGCTCCTTGAACCAATAAAAAATGATAAAAGTCTTATGATTGCTAGGTGTCTAGTTAAAACTAGGAACTCAAGAAATGAAAATTCTAAAACAAAAAAAGCTTTCATAAGAATTCTCAACCCAAATGTGAAAGAAATATATCTGCCAAGGAACTACAAATTAGCCTTTGTAATTGTGATTGATAAGGACAGCATAATACGTTTTGAGGGAAAAAACACTTTACAAGGCATAAATGAAATTCCAGAATCTGAAAATAATAAACCTGCTAATGAGCCAAATGTGTTGGGTCATCTATTCCACATTGTAGTTGTTTAGATGTGACCTAGTAGCTCAATTTGTAAACAGGTTGCCCTTAAAGTGAGGGGTACAAGGTTAAAGTCTTGATTAGGTGACTGCCTTTTTTCCTCCAATTACATATGCTCCAAGTCTTTTATTGTAGCCAAAGTGGCTCACGCATGTACTTACATAGTTTCACCATTACTTGACAAATACCCTGCCAGCTTAAGATTCTGAAATGTCTTGTCTTGCCCAAGGATATATACTTCATTGCCAATGGGACTGAAAACATGACCAGTAACTCCTCGCTGGTGACAATACCTCAACCCTTAAGCAGATGACAATTGTAAACTAGTCAGTTTGAAGTTGTTAACAACCCTATAATAAAGTGTTGGTAAACATTGCAAGAAAAGTTAAAAAGTTGAAAAGATGAATATCAGTGTTTCTTTTTTTTTGTTTTCTACCCTTTTTTATTCGAATTCTATCACTGAAACATGGGCAGATCCAGCGGAGTGCTCAGATGGGTTCCGCCCCCCTCTAGAATTTTTCAAAAAGCACAATTTATGATGAGTCCTATTGAAAGAAAACCGAAACAACATTTCAAAACTTGTATAAATCATAAAATAGATATCTTTCATGTTAGAAAACATTGTGAGGAAGTAAGAAATTGCTTATTTTCCCATCTATATTACAAAATCCAGGCACCCCCGCCCTCTGAAAAAATCTGGAATGAATGAATAGTGTTTTAAGGCCCGTCAACAACTTAGGTCATATTGGGTGCACTTACTTGGTAAAAAATAATGCGAGGTGAAAATAACATACATGTGCAACAACATAAGACAAACATGATAAACGAGGAATAGACGAAACACAAAATGATGCCTCTTTTGTCACCTTTTATGACATGCATGCTGTCACTTTTGTTCCGCCACATGAAATGGCAGATGTGACGATGGCGGGCTGCAGTGGTTCATTCTTATACCCCTGATTAAACACACGGGGTCCCGCAGGCCAACTGATTCCCATTCCAAACCCTATTTACATTGAGGAAAAAGAAATATAGGATTTGGAATAAGAATTGCCCAGCCTGCTGCAATCCTACGAATTATGAGGAAAGCAGCCGTTTGTCTCTAATTTTAGTCGCCTTCTACGACATGCCACAGAGAAGGGCTGAGGTCCTATTCAATACAGTAAAAAAAAACCTGGAACCCCACGGGGAGAAAAATTCTGGATCCTCCCATGCTGAAAGCATATGTAACAATGTTTTGGATATTTTTATGCCCCTGCTCGATAGATCCGGGGCATATAGTTTTACCATTGTCCATCTGTCTGTCTGCGCAAACTTAACGTGAAAACTTAACATTTTCCCATTACTCCTGAACTAATTCAGTTACAAGGCCCATATTCGCTATGTAGGCACATCTCATCAATGTGCATCTGCTGAATGTCACATGACCTAGGTCAAGGTCAAATATCAAAATGTCACAATTTGTTTTTTAAAAAAATGGCCGTTATTGGGGTATAAGTGTTTCACAAACATAGCTTGTTTAACTTTGTCGAATGGTAACAAGTTGTTGGATAGGATAGAAATTCATTCTGTTTTTTCAAGGGTGAGGGATCGAGAAAGGAAGTGCCATTTAGGAAATCCTTTTCTAAGATTGGTGAGCTACGGTCATTGTGTCCAGAGGCACAGATGATTGCTTTAACTGCAACAGCAGGACCTTCACAGCGATGAAAAATAATCAAAAGTTTGTGTTTTAAGAAAAATTATACAATTATCCATGAATCTGCAGACAGACAAAACATAAAAATTTCATCAATGTGTATCCCAAACAATGAACCAATTCAAACAATATTAAAGTGGCTCCTTTGTGATTTATGTAAAAGTGGTGTTAAACTTCCTCACCACATTATTTTTTGTGAATCTGTCTACTCTTTTTTGGCAAATTTTTGTCACAAACATGACGGGCGCCACCATTATTGTTTTCTGTTTTGCGAAAAATTTCTTGTTACGGATGGTTTGATTGGAGGCAATGGGTTTCGATCACATCCAATGAAATGGCGCTGCGGGAGCTTTGATTTTTTAAAGAGGCAAGCGGCCAAGGGTACTACCTTAGTATCCTTGGCTTGCGAAGATGGATGTCCCCCTTTTACAGGCCTGACATTGTTGGGGATTCATCTTCTTTTTTTTTTTTACCCTAAGATTCAGCTGCTTGACATATAATTAGCTCTAGAGCTCCCTTTTAACCGATTTTTGCTAATTTATATTGTAGACCAAAATTCAAAACTATAAACAATTCCATTTAATCTACTCAGTGAAAAGTTATAATTCGGATTTTGCTCCTTGTCTATTCAATTTGTATTGAAGGTAAACGTGTGCTATTTGTGAAACCTGCTATATAGGCCTACATGAATGACTGTACTGTTGATGTAATATAACGCAAGTTACGATGGGAGTTGCTTAAAGCACTTCAATTATCACTCAGTGATGTAACAAAGTAATTCAGTTTCAGAAAACATTGAGGTCAGTTCTCAGCACCTAAATCACAACTGTTATCAAATAACAAAATATGTTGTGATAATTGCAGTAAACACCTGAAGACCCACCAGGCCTGGCCTAAGCTGTGGCAATTTGGTGCATGTACAGGAAGTGACAGAGATGAAGACAAGCTGTAATGTTAAATGGCCCCCATCTTATCTGTTTGCTTAAGACCAGTAAGTAAAAAACCCAACTTATTAACAGTGCTTTCTTGAAAATTGCCCATCAAAATTGTTGGTGAAGATACAAATACAGTTTATGTGTTTTTGTTAGAAAGAATGATTACACTCTTTAACAAGTGTTTGATATCCACTGGAAAACGGCATTTGAAACAGTGAAAGTAACATACATTATTTTATGATATATTCCAACCAACAACAAAGTCGTAGTAATATATGCATACTGTTGTGATTACCTTAGGCCTTTTCATATTTGCATTTATGCTTACATGAAGTTGCAAGTGTTGCAGTTTGTTTTTTTTTTTTTAAGAGAAAAAGATTTCAGATCAGGTCCAACTAAAAAAAAATGAAGTAAATGAATATGAAAATACATGTAATCAGGATCACTCAGCATGTCATTTAACCCTATTGCAAACAATCTCTGGTTTTCACAACCCTGAAAAAGAAGCTATTTGAAAACATGGTGGGAAAAGGAGAAAATGCCGGTGACCAGCATTTTCTCCTTTTCCCACCATGTTTTCTACTCTCCCAGAACAAATTTCAATTTTTAAGTCATATTAATTTCATCATCTGCAAATGTCTTCAGTCTGGACTAGTCTAAAATTTTGTCATTTGGTAAAGAGTAAAAGCCACTGAAAAAGGGGTTAGAAGAGAACAAATCCATATTTCTTTACTCCTTGAAAACAAAATTTAAAAGGCAGATGTTTGATTTCACCAGCAAATCAATCTTTGCTAGCCTCAAACAAGACCTGATTATTGTTACTAGAAATGTTTCATCATAGATGCTTGATGTGCAGATGTACATAATTATGACACTTTCATGGCCACAACAATTTGGTAGTTGTAATTTTGAGATTTTAATTCCAGTCAAAAGAATCAACTCCAAGTTTGGAGAGTCCAGAGAGACGAGAAGGAGTAAGAGGAAGGAGAGGTAGGACCAGAGGAAGCAAAAACAGAGGTGTTGGCAGAGGTGGTAGAAGGAGAGTAAGGGGCGGCCAGCCAGCAGCAGAAACAAGAGCAGAACATGCTTTCAGAATTATTGAGAGCAGAAAAACAAGATTGAGGGTAATTATTTAACCATATATATCGTTGCGACAGAACATCCTTTTATTTTACAATCAATATTGAAAATTAATAAAATATGTTCAAGTTATTAGACTACACTACCTGATACTGTCATTTCAAATTTACAGAATTTTTGATATTGATAAATTATGACAGATGGTTTTGATTAACAAAGAACCACAATATGCAATATTTCACACCTTTTTGGTTTAAATGAAAACATTGTTTAGAAACCTTGGAGCATGGTTGCTTTTGACTGGTATTTGGCCATTTGATACAAAAAAAGTTATTTTCCATCATTTAATGAGTTATATCGGTATATAGTTGGATGAAAAAAGCTATGTAACATACCCTTTTTCTAGATGACAAATAGACTTCTCAAAATAAAAGCCCCTGCAGATGACACTTGTTGAGCAGAAGTAATGGTACTTGTAAGTTGTTTATATTTGCAAGGGTAGAATATATTGAGCAAAAATTCTGAAATTATGGGTATTTTCTCCATTTCCCACAACATTTTCAAACACTTTTTCATCAGAGCTGTTCAACCATGGGATTTTGAGATAAAAGTTTTACTAACAATCCTTTCTTTGCAAGACCTATAGAAGAAAACAAACAAAGAGATAATGCTAGGGAGCAAATATATTTTTGTAAATGGTTAGGTTACTAGGTTACTAATAATCATTACTGAGTTTTTGGTGTATAAGAAAAGCAAGACAGGCTTATGCAGGTTTTATTGGCTTATAATTAGTAGAACACAATTACACCTTGCATTATATTGATCTTTGTATATTAATTTAATCTCAAATTAAAATTTCAGGGGATGGTACAGGACGTGGATCCAGAAAAGCTAAGGGACATTCTTATTCAGCTGATAGAGAGCCACCCAAGTCTTGTTTTCAATGTTTTGGAACCTGCAACTGTGCAGCCCGGTGGATACCATCCCCCTCAGGGATCCAGTAATCCTGATTGGTGTGTGTGTGGGCATTGTCGAGAGATGCCCACTGAGATGGAGAAAGTGTGCTGTGGTTTTGAACAGTGCATTTCTTTGTTACAGGTACATGTATTTTGATTGCATTTATAAACATTTACCTAGGTCTTCTTTACTGAATAAATGTACCTATGTTATTCACTACTGGGGCCTTTACAGAATAAAAAGATCTTAGACCTACCCACAATGAATGCTTTTGCAGCAGAGAAAATATTTTTAAATGGAAAAAAAAAAGAAATGAAACTCTCATTGGAAGGGATGAAAAATGGTAAAATTTGGGAATTTACCTATAAAATTGTAGAAAGTATTAGGATCAGTGTAGAAGCATGAAACTGTGTTACTACTAATAGCTCTGTATGGAGAACACAGGAACCTTTTCAATACTTCAACATACAGTAAAAAGGATGTGTGGGAAAAGATTGCAGGGAAAATGAGGGAGAACGGGTGTGTTGTAACTGCCTCCCAGTGCAACCAAAAGTTTTGTTCATTGAAGCATAGGTACTTACTTATACGATTTAGATTAATTCACAATTCACAATACATCCTTGCTTATGTGGCCAGGAAATTGAATGTATAATGACACCAACACATCTTAAGATTTTTAAATTGATGTCAAAAACTCTTTCCTTAGTCACTGTAATGAAAATTTAAACAACCTGATATGCTACATATAAGTATATTTTCACCAGTATACATTTGAAACTCTTTTTCTTTTCAACATTAGGATCAGTGTGGGGCATTAGAACGTATAGCTACTGATATCTCTATATGGAGAACACAAGAATCTATTTAATACCTCGGTGTACAGACAAAAGGATGTGTGGGAAAAGATAGCCGGAAAAATGAGGCACATAGGGTATTCTGTGACTGCCTCTCAGTGCAATGAAAGCTTTGTTCCTTGAAGCACAGGTAAGTGTACTATTCAAATTCACAATACAAGGGACTATTTATCACTAAAAGTCAAGTTTATTGTGTGAAAATGAATCTATTTGGTGTATGTGTGTGGTGTGGGTGTGTGTGTGTGTGTTGAGGGGGGGGGGGGGGGGGGTTGTTATGGTGTTATCATAAAGGGAGTAAATCTCATGCTACATCGCTTGAATCATTTTGCGCCTTTTGTAAACCACCACAGAAATCACAAAAAATTCCTTTTTTTTGTCCCATACTAGATTGAACTCCGCTGTCGTGTGTAAAGGACGACTTCAACAATTACAAACAAATCTACCGTGTGACATAATAAGGGTGAATCCTGGTTGTACAGCTACAAACAAATACCTCACCATAAATACTCCTTTTATTGTGGGTAGGTCAATGACTGTTTATAACAACACCCTGGATTTAACTATTGCGAATTTTTCTAATATCAAAGATTTAATCTGGAAACCATTGCGTGATAAGTTTCCTAATGAAACGAAACTTCAGATTCCTAAAACTTTGGCTGAAATCAACAATATGTCCTTGACTAACCTGATATCTCAAATAGACTCAGTCGACGATATCAACCTTAAGACAAAGCCCTCTTTCTTACCTTGGTTTTATGTTAGCCTTGTGCTTGTTCTGGTAGTATTGATCATTATTGTATTGTGTTGTGTATATAAAAATTGTAAATATAAATGTCTGCCAAATTGTTTGCGTGAAGCGCAAAAGAAACGGCAACAACCTACGGTATCGACCAAGATCAAGCTTCAAAACATGAAGTCAGGTGGAACGTTACCACCAGCTGAGGTGTGTGCCATTGAACCACCCCCTAGCAGAGAGCGATTATATCCGCACCTGTACTGGAAAGACTCTGCTAATTAGATAGAAATATATGTACAAAGAACCAGTGAAAAAAAAAAACTGTACCAATTAGTTTTCATAGTAGAACTATTCTCATCAACTAGATGGTTGTTTTTATGTTTATGTGTAACCTTACAAAGTAGCATGATTACTCCCTTACAGTGTATTTAAGGGGAATCATAAGAAAAACAGATTCATTCTCAATATCTTCTTCGCACGATATTTATTGAAAAAAAAATGAATCCTAACTGGAATAACATTTCACACGAAGTGTCAGTACTAGTGGAAAACGTGTTGCGAACACGACTACTGTACCTTGAGGACAGGTACACTGGGCACTTGTCGACCGACATTGGGTTCGAAGTTGCCAACATTTTGTGCAGTAGAACTATATAGTTGACCATCCAGTACGCATCAACATTCCCTTCGCGACAACGTGCTGCAGCGTACCTTCACACTTTACGATTACAGCTGGGACGATGACCAATGCATCTGATTCGGACGCTAGTTTGATGGCGTCCATCAGCTCCAGTCAGCATAGCCAACATTCACTGTAACTCCAGATGCCACAACCAAGGACGCCAGAAAGCATCAGGACCCTACAACGTGACGCGCAACAAACGGCTGCCCAATAAATGTCTTTATCAAGGATTTATCATAAATGTGCTGTGGTGTGAAACAAAAATGTGCACGGAACTCTAGTGGACCCTTTATGTAGTTTAAACTTATGGATTCACTATTTGTATTTCATACAACTATTTATTTAAATGAATCTTTTTTTTTTATTCATTTTCAGTAAAGATCTACACTGACAAGAACAAGAAGCAACCTTCATGAACATAATTATTGTATACTATACATGTCAATTTGGCGCAATACTGTAAAAGTAACAAATAATGCATTCAGAGTTTTAAATTTTCCTTCTTTGTCCTATGTTTGAACTTGTGGTCCACGGGGCTGAGTCAGTTTTAACCAAAGCAGCATCCTTGGAACAAACTTGGTAGAGGTCCACTCAAAGATGCTACATACCAAATATCAAAGCTCTACACCTTCCCATTTAAGAGAAAAAGAAATTTAAAATTTTCCTTCTTTGTCCCTATGTTTAAACCTGTGACCTCCGGGGCATGGCCAGTTTTGATGCCAGGGACATTATATGACCAAACTTGGTAGAGGTCCACTAGAAGATTCTGCATACCAAATATCAAAGCTCTGCACCTTCAAGTTTCAGAGAAGATTTCTAAAGTTTTCCTTCTTTGTTGCTATGTTCGAACCAGTAACCCCCCGGGGCAGGGCAAGTTTTGACCCCAAGGGCATAACATGAACAAACTTGGTACAGGTCCACTAGGAATCGCTACATGCCAAATATCATCACTCTATGCCTTCTAGTTTTAGAGAAGAAGAATTTTAAAATTTTCTTTTTGTTCCTATGTTCGAACTTGTGACCCCTGGGGCAGGGCCAGTTTTGACCCCAAGGGCATGATTTATATGAACTTAGTAGAGGTCCACTAGGGGATGCCACATACCAAATATCAAAGCTTTATGCCAACTAGTTTCAGAGGAGAAGAATTTCAAAGTTTTCCTGCTTTGTTCCTATGCTCAAACTAGTGATCCCCAGGGTGGGGCCAGTTTTGACCCCAAGGACATCATTTAAATAAACTTGGTAGAGGTCCACTAGGAGATGCAACAGACCAATTATCAAAGCTCTACACTTTGTGAACAATTTTTAAAGAGGGCCTCCCAAGGAACATTCCAGCCAAGTTTGGTCCAAATTGGCCAAGCAGTTAGGAGGAGTTGATGTTTGAAGAATTGTTGACAACGCACGACGCACTGACGGACACCGGGTGATCCTAAAAGCTCCCCTTGAGCACGTTGTGCTCAGGTGAGCTAACAAGAGGGCCAAGATGGCCCTGGATCGCTCACCTGAATATTTGAGAGGACCATAGCCTGTTTTTTTTTTGAAGGTATTGAAACACTGGAAACAAAATCATTATTTTGCCAAGCAATTTTTAAAAGGTCACCAGTAAAAGTCCCTCGAAATCTGACAAGCAGTTTCAGAAAAGAAGAAATTTTAGGAGTTCCTTAATTTCCGTACAGTGCAAGTAGTCCCAATTCACCAGAGCCATGTTTCTTGACATATCAAAATTTCGCAAACAAATTTTGAAAAAGGTCATTCAAGGAATATTTCCGTGAAATAATTTTCAAATCTGACCAGCCGTTTAAGAAAAGAAGAATTTTCAAGAAATTCTTCATTTCCATATAGTGCAAGTAGCCCCCATTCACCAGAGTAATGTTTCTCCACAAATCAAACTTTCACAAACAATTTTTGAAAAGGGTCACCCAAGGAATATCTCTGTGAAAATTTTCCAAAATCTGACCAACCGTTTCAGAGAAGAAGAATTTTTAAGAATTTCTTCATTGCCATATAGTGCAAGTAGCCCCCATTCACCAGAGCCATGTTTCTTGACGAATCAAAATTTCACGAACAATTTTTGGAAAGGGTCATCCAAGGAACATCTCTGTGAAATTATTTCAAAATCTGACCAGCAGTTTCACAGAAGAATAATTTTTAAGAATGTCCTTATTTCCCAAATAGCGCAAGTAGCCCCCATTCACCAGAGCCATGTTTCTTGACAGATAAAAAATTCACGAACAATTTTTGAAAGGGTCATCCAAAGAACATCTCTGTGAAATTATTTTAAAATCTGACCAGCGGTTTCAGAGAAGAAGAATTTTTAAAAATTCCTTCATTTCCGTATAGTGCAAGAAGCCCCCATTCACCAGAGCCATGTTTCTTGATCTATCAAATTTTGCGAACAATTTTTGAAAAGGGTCACCCAAGGAACATCTCTGTGAAATGATTTTAAAATCTGGCCAGCAGTTTCAGAGAAGAAGAATTTTTAAGAATTCCTTCATTTCTGTATAGTGCAAGAAGCCCCCATTCACGAGAGCCACGTTTCTTGACGGATCAAAATTTCACGAACAAATTTTGAAAAGGGTCACCATAGGAACATCTCTGTGAAATTATTTTAAAATCTGGCCAGCGGTTTCAGAGAAGAAGATTTTTAAAGAATGTCCTAAAAAATTCCATTTCGTTGCTATGGTAACCAGAGTTTTTGACGGAATCAAATTCTGTGAACAATATTGAAAGAGGACCTCCTAAGGAACATTCCAGCCAAGTTTGGTCCAAATTGGCCCAGCGGTTTAGGAGGAGTTGATGTTTAAAGAATTGTTGACGACGCAAGACGAACGACGGACACCGGGTGATCATGAAAGCTCCCTTTAAGCACGTTGTGCTCATGTGAGCTAAAAAGGAAAAAGTGAAGGTAATGGAATCCATTTCTGAAGTTACTGGAATAAATTGTATGATAACATTTTTTTAATGATGATTTTTTTCATTTTTCTTTATTCACTTTCGAACAAATGTAGCTGAAAAAAGACTTTAGGTGCAATTAAAGCTTTGTGCCTGAAACACTCTTCTTTTTTCTCCATAAAAAGTACAGGCTGTGTATACTTTCAGTGAAAAGAATTGCCTCCATACTTTTGTTCAGTAATTACACATAAGTATAATTATTTTTAGATAGTAAAAATAATCATTATAGATGCAATGACGAGTGCCTAGTGTCGTTGTTTACCTTGGTTACTGTGGAATAGAGATACATGGCTTTTAGATTTCTTTAGCAAATTAGAATAAGGTAACTGGCTAGTATAAAAGCCCATGCTCGGACGTCAGACACGCTCTCTTACAACATAGGCTGGTAGTTCGACAAGCACAAAATAGAGAGAGTGAATATGGCGTCAAAACAATGACACCGGAAAAGGAAGGCAGAGGACAGCGTTAATGCACGGTTACTGGAGCTGGACGCAGACATTTGGATATTTGGTGATTCTATACCGCATTGGGCTGGAGTTAGAGCATGCCAGATAGCAAGAGAGCATTTGAAGCTGCCGAACGACACTCGAGTTACCTGGTGGTGCCACAGGGTATGGGTTGGTGGCAGGTCCAGCATGAGGTGGAATGCCACATTTTATTGTGCCCACAACCAAAAATTATTTCGCTACATATGGGGGGTAATGACCTGATGTCTTCATCTTTGTCATCCATATGTAGCATTATGGAGCGGGAATTCACTTGTCTTCCAATGCACCTGACTTTTCATTTGCGACGATGGAAAAGAAACGAAAACGTATAAAAAGGTTTGGTCGGCAACAAGCTTCCGTGCATCCCAAATTCAATCTTAAAGTGTAGATATAGATATGGATACACCGGATTTTTATCATCCTGATGGTATCCACTTGTCTGATGTGGACTTAGAAATGTATTTGTTTTCAGTGCAGGAGGTTTTACGGAAGTACTGCTAAAAACTGCATGCCAACTGAAGATTATGTAAGCTTGGTTGGTTGTATTGGGGTTTAACTGCTAAGGTCATATCATGGCGGTCGGTGACGCACATGTGTTTCCTGGCTTTCTCACACCAGTACTTACACAACATTCTTTCCAAAGCCACCGACTACTTTACTCACATGCTTCAGCAGAGGTGAGAGGCGAAACTACGCCGGAAAGCAAGTTCGCCTCAACCGGGTATCGAACTCACAACCTCCAGATTATGTAAGCATTACGAAGTCATATCTTATCATTGCATCATGTCTTCTCAGGCGAGGTTTGGGGGATGAATTTAGTGCTTTAACCCTTCTCCTGCCAGTCGCAGACAAAGTCCATTTTGCGCATGTCTACTCCCCACTGCCAGTTGCAGACTCTGTCTGTTTTTGGGTTATCCTCGGGAATTTGGCCTCGTTTTCGCATTTCACTACCACTTTTCATTGATAAAGCATGTAGACATGAACAAATATAGTTATCACATGGTTTTACATCATTTGTTCCAAAAATAAATCCCAATCGGATTAATTCTGAGCAAACAAAGACCAATGCTTCCATCGTCATTCCAAAATAAGAAACCGAACGTTAAACATGGCGAACCGAAGAATGACTGTTGACAAAGTTTTGCTTCGATTATTTGATGAAAGTGGAACCGATTATGGAATGAATGAAGAATCCAATGATGAAATCAATTTGGAGGAGATTTTAATGAACGCAGCGCCTATAAATGAATTTGGAATAGTGCAATCGCCAAGAGATCCACATTGACTTGGAGAGTGGGTCGGGTAACGCAGACTCGCCTCCACTACTAATACCGCTTATTGAGCAAACAGGACTAAACGAGGAAGTGCCAGTGAATGCAAGCCCTCTGGATTTTTTTAACATTGTATTTTGTGCTCAGATGTGGGGAACTTTGGTTCTGGAGACAAATAATTACGCTACAAAGGGAATGGAAAGTGGGGACATAAAGCCGCGCAGCCGCCTTCAAGATGGGAACATGTGATGTAAACAGCTACTTTTTATTCATCATTTATTAGTTTTATGTATGTTTTGTATATATGCGTGATAAAATATTTGTGCTCTAATTCATTGTTTATTCTGGGTTTTATCCTAGATGTAATATTTTTTCCCTGTCTGAACACATGGGATTATGTAATATTTACATCAATATCTTCAGTGATTATGTACATAAAGGTTTAAAATTACATCGGTGTCTAGCTTATTCATTTTGGAGTATTTGCTGTTCTCACACTAATGACCCATTATAACGGCTGATCAGATAAAGGCAATTATGTAGTGGTCAGTAGAACTGCCGGGTAAGTAAACAACTTCCAGATGTGTATCTTTTACGGCAGTGGGGAGCTGATAAGCCCTGACTTTTACAGCGGGAGAGGGGTTAAGAAGCATAAATTCATTGTGGTGGAAACTCGCTTTGAGAAGTAAAAAAAAAACATTTTTTTTTCAGGGGGTTTCTGGCGTGCTCTGTGCAGGTAGTTAAAGGTTTACTTGAAAATCTCAACAGGCCACAGGGCTGGTTTCGCTCCGCCGTGCTGCCGATCTAAGCCATGATCTTTACACCACCTTCTTTCTACTTAACTATTAGGTTGATCGTTCTCTCACATTTTAATTGATTGATTTTTGAGTTTATATTTTATCTGGAAGAGTAAGTAAAGCATTTCCTCCTGTACTAATTGTCCGTCTTGTTGTCGAGTCATGAATAAAATGACCTTGGTAAATTCCCATAAAAAACCTGGCAATATATCACTAAGACTTGTAAAGTTAAAGAATTAAAGTTAAAAATTTACATTTCTTCTTTACACAATACAGTCAGCATTACTGATCCTATTCTTTTGAAACTTGCACAGACCATTTGTATCATTAACTTTTTACCAAACGACAAATTTGTAGACCGGATCTGAATTGAAAACATTTGCAGATGACAAAATAAATGTGACTGTAAAATCGAAGTTTGATTTAAGAGTGGTAGAACAGGAGAAAATTCTGGTTACCAAAATTTGTGATTCTGTGGTAAAGGGTTAAGGGCTGAACACAACTGAAAATGCAAAATGCAAAATATTCAGCTATCACTTTAGGAAAAGCAGCATGTAACATTATTAGTGAAAACTCATATAGTGATGGAGACAGTGTTTGGGCTTCCTATGAATGTGGTGTAAGATGCGCGATTGGGGAAGAGATGTGAGGACAAAGAGTGAATTAAGATCTCTGTAGAGAGAAGGTTAAGATCAGGACAAAATGTTGTGGTACCATCTAAATGAAGTGATAATATCTGGATTGATAGAACGATTGGTTTTAATAACTAAGAAGAGTTTTACTGAGTAACTGATTTATGTTTGAATATCATGTTTGAGTAGTTTACTTGTGTCGTAAGTAATAAATACATAGAACCATGTTTAAGTTATATCTGATGAACTAAAACCCACTACACGATCAAGACGTAAGACACATTATGTTAAAAGCCACTTGATGACTAAATATTGTTTAGTCAAGAAAGTCTTCATTATTGGTATTGGTGCAAATTCTTTGCAAACAGCAGGGACTGTTTAATACAGTAAGATTCATTATCAAATTTGGCTGGCTTCAAATGCTTCTGAGAAATTGTACTTTATTTCAGTATTTGTTCCATCAACAACCTCTGTAATCTTTTCCCAAACAAGCCCTTGTTTTTACGTGTCTCAGTACAAGTCTTTGAAAACACTGTGGGAAAAGGAGAAATTGCTCGTAACGAGCAATTTCTCCTTTTCCCACAGTGTTTTCTACCCATTTGGAGAACTTTCTGCCATTTTTATCGAATTTGAAATTGTCGTCTGCAAACTCTGTGAGTTTGGAAGAGTCTAAAATTTGTCTTTTGGAAAAGGGTTGTCAGTTCCAACAAAGAAAAAACCCGCCTTCCCCATTTCTACAAGTCTGCAATCATCTTCTTTCCGTATTGCATCATAAATTCATGATGTAAACTAGAAACTGAGGCTTTGCCGAATGATAAAATTACAGACCAGTTCAAATTGAAAGCATTAGCAGACAAAAGAATAAAATTTTACGTAATTGAAAAATCTAAATTCATGTTTTTGAGTTAGGACAGAAAAAATTGTGGGGAAATCCATCTCAAGGTCAATAAAAGTCAGGAATGTGTGGAAAAAGATTAGACAAAATAACTACCAGTAGTTCCCAAAGGGCATCACTTTAACTGTTACTGTTGTACATGTTCACAGCTTCTAGGGACTCTCCCCCCTCTCTCTCTCAAAACGAAATGGAGGCGGGTATACTGGCATCGCCATGGCTGGCTGTCTATCTGTCTGTCTGCCCATCTGTCTGTCTGTAGACACAAACTTTATCCAGAGCAATTTTTCAACAGTTTTTCAGGTACTGAACTCAAATTTACACACAGTGTTCCTAAATATATGAAGTAGTGCATGTGCAATTTTCATGACCCTGCTGCGATTCGTTGTGGAATTTTTTTACTTTAAACTTTTTTTCAACTCTTACTTTTGTACTAAACCATTCTGCATTCTGTGACAAAGACCTGATTTGTGACAGCGAGATGCTGGACGGTATGACCTACAGCCCCAGAATAGGGTACATGGACGATAAAATTCAGTATTTCCAATTTTGTGTTCCCTTCTAATAAACATTCACCTTTTAGTACATGTTATCGAGGCCTATGGCCCCTAACTCTCATATTAAAAGACGGAAGCTGCCAAGATTGGCCAAATACCAAATAGCCATTACAAAAACACTGATATTACGCAATTTTTACTGATGAGTTGATGAGTCTATGCTCATATTAACTTATCACCAAATGACAAAATTTTAGGTTTGTCTCAGTCGAAAGCATTTGCAAATGACATAAAAATGACTGAACATTTGAAATTTGTTTTGTGAAGGGTAGAAAATATTGTGGGAAAAGAAGAAAATGGTGGTTACCAACATTTTCTGCTTTTCTCACTATGTTTTCAAAAGGCTTCCTTCTCAGGGTCATCAATAGTAGGGATCATGTGGTAAAGAGTTTAAAGACAGAAGCTGCTGATATCGGCAGAACAGCCTTTATGAAAGTGTTGATGTCACAAGATATTTACCAATGAGTTGGCGAGTCGAGGCTTATGTTAAAAGATGGAAGCTACCGAGATTGGCCTACTGTTTTTTATGATTGATGAAAATGTCAAATTTACCGACGAGTTAGGGTGTCAAAGACCTTAATGTCCATGCAGATAAGGGTAAAAAGGAAAATGTAGGAAAAAGAGAAAATGCTGGTAGCCAGCATTTTCTCCATTACAACACAGTCTTCTACCCTTTAAGAGACAATTCAGTTATTAGAGGCACAAAATGTGAACCTTTACTGTTTGATTAACCCATTACCACACAATCCCTACTTTTGACACCCCTGAGAAAGAAGCCTTTTGAAAACACTGTGGGAAAAGGAGAAAATGCTGGTAACCAGCATTTTCTCCTTTTCCCACAGTGTTTTCTACCCTTACCAGAACAAACTTTTATTTTTTGAGTCACCTTTATTTTGTCGTCTGCAAATGCTTTCAATTTAGACCAGTTTAAAATTCTTTCGTGTGATAAAGAGTTAAGGAACGATACGATCTTCTTTTTATCATGGTTTATCGTTCAATAAACCACAGTTGTGAGTTATGGGGCACAATAAATAACCCACGAGGGCAATAGCCTGCACGGTTTATTTATTGAGCCTCATAACTCAACATGGTGTATTGAATGATAAACCATGATAGAAAGAAGATTATTTCGATTCCAACATGACAAACTCTTCATCAAAGGAAAATAAGTTCATACTCACACTGAAAACATGGACATAGATTATATTCCTTTGAATAACTTGCATACATACTTTATACAGAATGACGTCACTCCATACAGGATGACATCACTCCATACAGGATGACGTCACTCCATACAGGATGACGTCACTCAATAGAGAATAACACAGATTTACCATGCTTTTGTTGCACTGTGTTTATAGAGCCGAACTCACATGTCATGTTTAAATAAAGAGTTAACCATTTACCACTTCAATTCCCAATTTTAACAACCCTGACTATGAATGCTTTTGAAAACATTGTGAGACAGGGAGAATATTCAAGAAACCAGTATTTCTCCTTGTCTCAAAATGTTTTGCTACTGTTTTTCACACAACCTTTCTCATCTAAAGTACATTCAATTTGCTATTTGCAAAATATTTCAATATGGCCATACCTAAAATTTCAATGCAAGGGAAAAAGTTCAGAGTTTAACCCATTACCTTTCTTTTTATTTCTTGAACACCTGAGAAGGAAGCCTTCTAAAATCATTGTGGGAAACGGAGAAAATGCTGGTAACCAGCATTTTCTCCATTTTCCACAATGTCTTCTACCGTCAGAGGACTTCTAATGTTACGGGCCATAACCAAACTAGCGTTCTCACGCTTCCAATATAGAAGAGTATAAAAAAATTGTAGCTTGAGAAAGGATAAAAACACAAACGATTATCTTCGCTGGCCCGGTGGTTGATATAACTGTTGGGCAGGTCTATTTTCCTTCCTGTGATACGAGGCTCCGCCTCCTCCACGTCTAAACTCCATGCTGCTGATTCCCTGCATGGCTTCTTCAATCCCCTGCGCCAAGTGGGGTGGTGGGGGTCCAGAGAAAAACATCTGAGGTGGGGGAACACTGAGGTCTGGTGGTTGTAACATTGGTGCACCTTGGTGCTGAAAAAATAGAGTACTCAGACTTCTGTAGAGCTTTTCTGAAACTCTTTATCAAACAAAGTAATTCCAGATGGAACTGATAGTATTTGCAGACAAGAAATATGGAATGAACAATCAATAATTGAAATTTATTATGTGGAGGGTGGAAAACATTGTTGAGAAAAGGAGAAAATGCTGGTTACCACTATTTTCTCCTGTTTCCAGAATGTTTTCAGAATGCTTCTTTCTCTGGGTCGTTAAAAGTCAGGTTTGTGAGGTAAAGGGTTAAACCCATAACAAACTAGAGCCGTCACTGAATGTGACTTAATACCCTCACCACCGCTTTGACAGAAAAAGGTGTCAAATTAAAGGGGAGGTAAGTCCTCAACCAGGAAGGGTTGACACTTGAAAATTGTGTCTTGCAAATCTTCAATATAATCATGTTCAGTATATGTGCAAAGTTACAATACAATTAATGGAAAACTGTAGGAGGAGTTCGCAACACAAAATTACTAATATTTTGTACGCAGACCGACCCACTGACAAACAGACACATGGACAGACAGGCTGATTTCAGTATACCCCCAAAAACATTTGTTTTGCAGGGGTATAGATATAGTCTTATGGATGCTTTTCAACATTTTACTACACTACAGACAAATTATGTGTACCTCAATTCATTAGAATTATTTTTGATAGAGTAAAAAACAGTGTGGGAAACGGAGAAAATGCTGGTTAAGAGACATTTGGGATTTTTTTCCCCAACAATGTTTACATGTCTTCCTTCTCGATATTGTAAAAAATTGGGATTGGTAATGGGTGAAAAATAATAGGGAACAAGAATTTAATATCGAAATACATTTAGATCAATCAATGGCACTTCTTATAGGGGTAGAAAACATTGTGAGAAATGGAAAAAGCATCCATCAATACTTTTTGCAGATACATTAAAGCCCTCTTCTCACAGAGCATGGCTTGTAATTATTTTACATACCAGCATTTTATCCTTTTTCCACAATATTTTCATAACCCTTCCTAATCAAAGTTGACAAAACTCAAAAGTAGTTTCAAAAAGCCCCTCCAGGCAACTATCACAGGCTAATCAAACAATCATGTAAATGTTTCAAATAACGAGGAACTTTCAGTAAAGTCTGCATAAAAATTTAACGTGCTTACCATTTGAGGTACAGAGAGAGGTTGAACATCTGATAAAAACACTTCTTCCGAATTCCCATACTCCACAAACGTGACTACACAACTGGATAAATTAGGGGCCACCACTTCCACGACTGCTTCATAATACTGTAGTCCAAAAAATAACAAATTTAAGGTAGTCTAGTGAACTTTTCAATTCTTAAGACTTGCTCAAATGACAACAGCTTACACCAACTTGAAAACATGTTCAGATGACAAAATTTAGAGCCGCTAAAATGAATCAGCTTTTCTCTACCATGGGAAAATTTTCTGAATCCCTAAAATTGGAAGACATTTGCAAATGGCACACTAGATCTGTCTCATAGTTTCTGAAATATATGTAGTAGTAAACATAGGGGGAAAAGGATAGAATGCCTGTTACCATTTTTTTCCTTTCTATCTCAATAATTTCAAAACCATTCTACCCAACGTTCATTAGAACATAAGATCGTTTGGAAAAGAATTTAGAAAATTTCTTATTTTCAAAAGACTACTTTTTCAAATTATTGTTGGAACTTCCTCGTTTTTGAAGGTAATCAACTCTTAACTCATTACCAGACGACAATATCTTAGACTTGTCCAAATTGAAAGCATTTGCTGACGACAAAGTAAAAGTGACCGAAAATTTGAAATTTGTTTTGTGAAGGGTAGAAAACATTGTGGGAAAAGGAGAAAATGCTGGCCAGCATTTTCTCCTTTTCCCACAATGTTTTCTAGATGCTTCTTTCTCAGGAGCGTCAAAAGTAGGGATTGTGTGGTAATGGGTTAAGCTGCTAAGTGTGACTCAATGACTTTTTGCGGACAGTGTAGATCCAAGATCAGACTGCACTAAATGTGCAGTTTGATCTTGAATCTACACTGTCCGATAAGGAGACATAATCCTCGAAATATAACTGAAAACTGATATACAAACACACAGAATAAAACAAAATTTCAGTCATAGGTTAAAATAAGTTAAATATGCTCCTTACCCTTGAGTCTTCCCAGTATTTAGCCATCACTTTATCGCCTGCTTTTAAACCATATGCAGTTGGTACCTGTGTCAAAGAAAACAAAAGTATAATACAATTTTGAAGTTTGTCCAACGCATATCGAGCCAACACAGTACACCAATTTTTCAACAATTCAAAGTAAGGTCAATAGTCAATTTACAATAATTTTTTTAACAAAATTTTGCCACAACCTATAATTACGTAAAACCAAACAGCACCCATGTACTTAGACTGATCAAAACTTGATATGATTTCTTATCAAACTAGAACTGTTTGCAAACTTACCTCATAAATAAATTCTGGATGCTGTTGATACTGGCCCATTGATGTATGAATGGCAGGTACCATAGGCTGGTTGCCATTAAAATTAGGGTTATACTGTCCAAAGTTATTATTAGCACCATAGTATTGAGTATGACCTGTCCTATAACCAGTCTGTGGAGGACGGTTGTTACCTCCCTTTGAGTAAGAGTCTACCTTGTTGTAATTAGCAGGTTGAGAATATGACTGATATTTGGCAGTCTGAGTCTTATCATAATTATCTCCCTTGTTTGGCACATGGTTTCCATTTTCTATCTGGTTCTCAGCTTGAGAGTTTGTTTCTTCTTGAAAGTCTTCCTCTTTTTCACTATGAGTTGAATCTTCTGTTTTCGCACTTTGTTTTCCCTTATAACTTTTATCATCTCTCCCTCTATGTGTGTTACTACTAGAGTTTGACTTAACACTATTTGAGTTGTTGTTGTTGTTTGTATTTTGACTTACTTCCTGCTGACTACCATCTTCACTACTCACCTTTTTGTCATGGTAATTTTTATTTCTGTCATTATCCCCGTAACTACCCCTATCTTTACCCCCATAGTTTCTATTCCTTTCCCCATAATTCCTGTCCCTATCTCCATAATTTTTGTCATTATTGTATCTGTCTTTAGTTCTATCCCCATAATTTCTGTCCCTGTCCCCATAATTCTTGTTTCCATAGTTACGCTCTCTCTCCCCATAATTTCTGTCTCTGTCCCCATAATTTCTGTCTCCATAATTTCTGTCCCCATAATTTCTATCTCTATCACCATAATTTCTATCCCCATAATTTCTATCTCTGTCACCATAATTTCTATCTCTGTCCCCATAATTTCTATCTCTGTCCCCATAATTTCTATCTCCATAATTTCTGTCCCCATAATTTCTGTCCCTGTTACCATAGTTTCTATCACTATAATTTCTCTCACTGTTTCTATCACTATATCTACTATCACCTCTTTCACTATAATTTCTCTCTTCATTAGTTCTATTCTCACTGGAGACATTTTTTGACCGATTATCACGGGCACTGTCCCATCTCTCCTCCTTATAACGACCTTGACCTTTGTTGTAGCCTTGGTTACTGTCCTGACGAGGTTTGTTCACAAATCTCGGTGGTACATTTTGTTGTGGTTTTGGACGGTTTGACTGATTGTGGGGTGGTTGATCTGATTGACTATGTGAAACTCCAGATTGTATGGCATTTTTATCATCATCTCCGGTCTTGTCTGATGAGGTTTTATCACTTGGTTTTGTGGAACTGGATTTCTCATCTTTCTTTGTCCCTGCAGGCAAAATATTGCAACGTGTCATAAGTGTAAATATATAAATGTTCCAACAAAATGACAATGTGAGATGATGTCCAGTGATTTTCATTTGTACTATACACTACTTACAGCAATCAGAGGCTAACCAAAAATTATTCTAACTCATTACCACACAATCCCTACTTTTGACGCCCCTGAGAAAGAAGTCTTTTGAAAACACTGTGGGAAAAGGAGAAAATGCTGGTAACCAGCATTTTCTCCTTTTCCCACAGTGTTTTCTACCCTTCTCAGAACAAATTTCAATTTTTGAGTCACCTTTATTTTGTTGTCTGCAAATGCTTTCAATTTGGACCAGTCTAAAATTTTCTCGTGTGGTAAAGAGTTAACTCATTACCAAACGACAATATTTTAGGTTTGTCCAAATCGAAAGCATTTACAGACGACAAAAAAAATGTGACTGAAAATTTGAAATTGGTTTTGTGAAGGGTAGAAAACATCGTGAGAAAAGTGGAAAATGCTGGGTTAGAAAACATTGTGGGAATAGAAGAAAATTATGATTACTGACATTTTCTCCTTATCCCACAATGGTTTCTAAAGGATTCTTTCTCACAGTCGTCAAAAGCCGGGATTGAGTGGTACAGAGTTAAAAGAAAAAAAGAATTCTTTTTTGATAAAAGATCTGCATATGTCCCATATGGTCCATAAGTACATGAAATTTCGGTTGATTTCTTTTACAGGGTTTGTTTATGTATAGATATGTAGCATACTTTGAAGCCTAGATGCAGTCTCGAAAGACACATGAGTAAACGAAAAACCCATGTGATACAAAAGAACCACTGATAAAGGTAGTGGAAAAACAAGCACCTCACATACAGGTGCCAAAGATCCTACTAGAGTTGCTTTTAGAAAGAGATTGGTTTCAGAGCTGCATATAGAGGGAGTGATTTTGATTTCAAAATTGAAAATATTAATTATTCTCGACTAAACCCCATGTTGCGGGTAATCATTGGAATCGTCTCGTTCAGACGATTCTAATGAGTACCCACAACATGGGGTTTAGTTGAGAAATACTGGATTCAGAACACCATCAATCCGTCTTATCTGGAGTTTTGGATTTTCAGAGAAAAATTCTGAGTCAAAAATTGATGATTACTTACCAGATTGGCATGCATTCCCATTTTAATAGCAATTTGTTTGAGTATATATTGTCAGTAATGACAGAGATATTATGAAATATCAAAGTTTAGCAGGACCACAGGGTTATGATTACAACTCAACATTCTCTTCAAAAATAGCTGAGCTAATAAGAATCACTGTTAAAAGAAGTATAGAATGGCTGCGTGTATACGCCCAAAGGGGGTTGTCAGTGAAATGGGTTAAAATCTAGAATGCCAGCAGAGATCCAAATATTAGGAGTCACATACACAACTACACATTATTGAGATTTATTGAGGTAAGTTTCAAGTTATTCCCATGGAAACTGTAGGAGCACACACAAGAAATTGCTAACAGACAGACGACCGGGTCATAACATCATACGATCCTTCTGGCATACAAGCACAAAAAATACCTTTTGTTTCACTGACAGGAAACTTGGTCTCTAAGAAATCAAACAAAGTAGCCGGTCCGGAAGGTTTTGTGTTTTCCACTTGTTCTTCTGGTTCTCGACCTTTCCTGCCCTTGCCTGGTCCACCTGAAAGAAATCAATTCCATTATTATATGCTTTTACTGGATAATTACCAGCTGTTAAACCTTTCCCAAATGACAAATTTCACACTCTTCCAAACTCGTCTTTCACCTTTTGCCACAATGTTTTCCAAAGGCCCCTACAAGCAATGCGTAGAAATGAGTATCTATGGAGTAAAGGGTTAACAGATTGATATGTACCTGTGTTAACCCTGTATTTGATACAGGGTTTTGAGGTCTTGATAGGAAAGTCAGTTGGTTATCAAACTCTACTGTCAACTAAATTCCACTATCATGAGAACAAGTTTTGATGGGTCGGTTCATGACATTTAATGGTCGTTTTGGGTCTGAAATTAGTGGTTGATGGTCATGAAGTACAAAAGTTGCTCAATACAACATAAAATTGGATGAAAACAGCTCCGGCAGACACAAAAAGGGTCGTTTGGCACAAAAGCCACTTAATACCCATGGTCACATGTACAAGATTCACTGTATTTGTGCACATATAAATGCATGTGATTCATGTTTGAAATGTAAAAAATGAATGATGTTTAATTCCTGTACCACATCCTGTAACATACAAATAAACACACACAAAAACGATACAAGCATCAAATATCAGAAATTTCATGCAACAAAATGTTTACACAGCCTACCAGATTCATCCTCTTTTCTATCTCTGTCTCTCCTCCCTCTCCCTCTGTCCCCGTCTCTACCTTCATAAGATGATTGTCTATTGGTTCCTGGAAGGCCCCGCCCACTATTTGGGCCCCGCCTTTTATTACCAAGGAGGTATTCAATGGCTTGCTGAAGGTTTGAGTTATGAAGTTTGAGGGCTGAAGCAGCCTCTTCTGGTCGAAATCCCATCTCAGTAATCTTTGCAATGTCATGGTCAGCAGCAATCTAAAAGGAAATTTAGTTTAAACGTATTTGTTTTCATCAATTAAGAAACAAGTCCTTTAACTTATATTAATCATCTCGATTCTGCTTCCTGTGAACTACACCAGTACTCACGCTAAAAGAGTGGAACAATGAGAAATCCCTAAGTTGACACCCTCTCCCAGGTATCGAATTCAGGATCTTATGGTTACAAGACCAACTCTCTACCTCAGGACCATAGAAACCACAAGAGGAATTTGACATGATTTCAATAATTTAACCATTTACCACAAAATCCCCCTTTAACCCTTTGCCACACAATGACAACATTAAACGACTCTGAGGAAGACGCCTTGTAAAAACATTGTGGGAAAAGGAGAAATTTTCTCCTTTTCCCACAAAGTTTCCTTTCCATAAAAAAAAAAAAACCATGAGATTTCAGCCACCATGAAACTGTTGTCTGCAAATGCTTTCAATTTGGATAGGACAAAAGTTTTGTTATGCTGTACAGGGTTAAACAACCCTGAGGAAGAAGGTTTTGAAAACAGTGTGGGAAAAGTACAAAGGTCCTTTGTCCAAAATGTTTTCCACCATTCCCAAAACCAATTTCAGTTTTTAGTTACACTTCTTTTGTAGCCTGCAAAATGGTTTTGTTATGGACTTGTCAAATTTTGTTGAATACATACAGAATTTTGTGCTGTAAAGATTTTCCTTTTTCACGCGAGATCAAAGGTTGAGCGAGATGCCAAATTTTTCTTATGCTGAGATAACACTCACATGTTTCTGTCCCCCTCCAAACTTTTTTGACACGCCATCTTCTTTAGCTTTCATAGCCTCAGCTATCGTAGCTTTTCTCTGTTGTTCAAACTCATCATCTTCACCCTTGTCTGATTTCGACTCTAATGACTTGAAATTATCTGTAATCATAAAACGTGGAGTCATCTGAACTTAATTAATACATGTTGGCTGACTTAACTCATTACCACACTAGAAAATTTTGGACTGGTCCAAATTCAAAGCATTTGCAGACGACAAAATAAAGGTGACTGAAAAATAGAAATTTGTTCTGGAAAGGGTAGAAAACACTGTGGGAAAAGGAGAAAATGCTGGTTACCAGCATTTTCTCCTTTTCCCACAGTGTTTTCAAAAGGCTTCTTTCTCAGGGGCGTCAAAAGTAGGGATTGAGTGGTAATGGGTTAAGGAAGGAAGAGAACTTTTTTTTTTTTCATGGAGGTACGAAAAACTAGAGCTGTCACTGAATGCGGCTTAATACCCCTGCCAGTACTTTGATAGAAAAATGTGTCAAGTTCAAGGGGAGGTAATTCCTCAACCAGGAAGAGTTGACACTTGAAAATTGCGTTTTGCAAATCTTCCATATATGATCAGTATATGTGCAAAGTTTCAATACAATTGAAGGAAAACTGTAAGAAGAGTTTGAGACACAAAATTACTGGTATTCTGTACACAGACAGATGGACACACGGACAGACAGGCTGATTCCAGCATATCCCCAAAAACATTTGTTTTGCGGGGGTATAAAAAACCTTAATCACACAAAAGTTTTGTTAAAACTTTTTTCACTATTATTGCTGTCTAGAACAAGCAAGAAATTTCTACTGACTTTACCTACCTCTTCTACTAGACTTGTGATACATTGTACTATCAATTCTCTGACCAAAGGGTACGAAAGGTGGGGGCTCCTCACCACTACCAAAATTGGATCTTTGTTGCTTTGAGAGTTTCTGTTGAGAAAAAAAAGCTATTTGTTCAGAATTTTAATGCTTTGGGCACCAAATACATGTACATCTGAATGACAATTTCAGTTTAAAAATAAATTGCTGAACAACTGAAATTTAATTGTTGCTATTGTCAACAAGAGCGCAAATTGTCACAAGATACGCCCGTCCCACTGCCAGTTGTCGAGGGGGTAATAATAATCATAAAGGGCAGGTAGAGAAAAAAAGCAGTGCAGCAGAAATCATGTAAGTGATTGAAATAGTCATGAATATCTCCTCTAAAGTTAAGGAAACATGCATATAAAGTTTCTGGTCATTCCAACATGAAAAGACAAAGTTATATTGAAGAGAAGAATGAAAAGCTGTAAAAAAAATAATGAATAGGGAATAATTCCAAAAGGGCATTAGGTAAGCTTTCGGTCCCAGTGCATTACACTTTCCATAACTGCAACAAACATGTTTACCAAATTTCAAGTCAATTTGACTTGAGGTGACAAAGTTCCCTTCAAGACAAGCAAGAAATACTGTAAAATGAAGATCAAAGTGGAATTACTCAAAATCTGCACTAGGTAGAGTTGTTCTTGCACACTGTACTCTGTTATATCGCAACAAACATGCACATCAAGTTTGAAGTTGTACTGACAAGATGACAAAGTTATATTCTGGACAAGCACTAAATGCTGTAAAAGTGATGATCAAAGGGAAACAACTCAAAGACAGCACAAGAATTTATAAGAATTTCTGCATTTCTGTATAGTGCAAGTAGCTCCCATTCACCAGAGCCATGTTTCTTGACGGACCAAAATTTCGCTAACAATTTTTGAAAAAGGTCACCCAAGGAACAACTCTGTGAAATTAATTCAAAATCTGTCCAACCATTTCAGAGAAGAAGAGTTTTAAAGAATTTCTTCATTTCTGTATAGTGCAAGTAGCCCCCATTCACCAGAGCCATGATTCTTGACGGATCAAAATTTCACAAACAATTTTTGAAAAGGGTCATCCAAGGAACATCTCTGTGAAATCATTTCAAAATCTGACCAGCCGTTTCAGGGAAGAAGAATTTTTAAGAATTCCTTTATTTCTTTATAGTGCAAGAAGGCCCCATTCACCAGAGCCATGTTTTTTGACGGATCAAAATTTCATGAACAATTTTTGAAAAGGGTCACCCAAGCAACATCTCCGTGAAATTATTTTAAAATCTGACCAGCTGTTTCAGAGGAGAAGATTTTTAAAGAATTTCCTAGAAAATTCCATTTGGTTGCCATGGCAACCAGAGTTTTTGATGGAATCAAATTCTGTGAACACTTTTTAAAGAGGACCTCCCAAGGAACATTCCAGCCAAGTTTGGTCCAAATTGGCCCCGTGGATTAGGAGGAGTTGATGTTTAAAGAATTGTTGACGACTGACGACGGACACCCAGTGATCCTAAAAGCTCCCCTTGAGCATGTTGTGCTCAAGTGAGCTAATAAAAGGCGACGTCAACTCTGCTTGAAAACAGGGGGTTTTTGCTTTGAATCCCCAGCTTGACCCGTCTCTGTCCAGGAATTGATGATAGAGACATCAAAAGCTTTGTCATTTAGGAGCAAGTCAAGATGAATTTCCGTACATGTTGAAACGAATCTTACTTGATTTCAGGAAATGAGATTTAACTCTTTACCAAACGAATAAATTTTAGACTAGAAAGCATTTGCAGACGATAAAATAAATGTGGCTCAAAAACCGACATTTGTTTTGAGAAGGGTTGAAAACACTGTGGGAAATGGAGAAAATGCTGGTTACCAGCATTTTCTCCTTTTCCCAAAATGTTTTTAAAGGGCTTCTTTCACAGGGGTGTTAAAAAGTCAGGATTGTATGGTAAAGGGTTTAAGCCTTTAGGGCATGCACATGAAATAAATAAGAATAAAATTTACACTTTCTTACCTTTTTCAGCTCCCAACCTTCCACCAGTTTACTAACTCTACCTCCACAAAACTGAATATTTTTGTTGTTCAATAACAAGAACCCATGCTCTACATCTGTGGTGGTTTTCAACAAAATCTTACTGCCAGGTGGAGTGTTTATGCTAAATGAAATAGGAGAAGTTATTATTAACTCTTATTTTGCTAAACAAGTGACATGAAACTTTTCAAGCTTACAGTAAAAACATGTACCTAAATTCTGCTACATGTATTTCAAAGGATTTTTTTTTTGTGGGAAAAACATATATAATATTTTAATTAACCCTTTCCCAAACAATCCCTGGTTTTTACGGGTCTGGAATAGTAGCCTTTTGAAAACATTGTGGGAAAAGGAGAAAATGCTGGTAACCAGCATTTTCTCTTTTTCCCACAATGTTTTCTACCCTATCATAGACAGAAATCATCTTTTCAACAAGATTTGAATTGTCGTCTGCAAATGCTTTCAATTTGGTCAAGTCCAAAAGTTTGTCGTTTGGGAAAGGGTTAAATTTTTAATATTTTCATTTTTTCTTCTATCTGCCAACCATGTTTAAATGCCTTAGTGGCATTCTATTCCTAAAGTCAGGCTGAACTCTTTACCACACAAATCATCATTTTGAAAGTTAATGCTTTTGAAAACAGAAATAATGGTATTCAGCATTTTCTCCTTTTCCCACAATGTTTTCCACCCTATCATAGACAGAAATCATTATTTGAGCTGCTTTTTCATTTGTAGTCTGAAAATGCTTTTCAGTTTGGTTGAGCCCAAATTTTTGTTGCTTGGTAAAGAGATTGAAGCTAAGTAAAATGTTTCCCCTTATCCAGATGATCACATTTTAGCCTTGTCAAAATTTGAAAGCATTTGCAGACAAAAATTTCATTGTGGCTCAAAGAGTGCCAGTTTTCTTTGATATAGGGTAGAAATATTGTGGGAAAAGGAGTAAATGCTTGTTAGCAGCATTTTCTCCTTTTCTCACAATGTTTTCAAAGGCCTTTTTCCGAGGGTCATTATACTTTGCACTGCATGGTAAAGGCTTCATATTACTATACCAACCCAACATCCCTCAACGCCTCTGTCTCAATCGCAGAACATTTGATATGACCGTCGGTAAGGACAATCTTCAACAACCTGGGAGCCGTCTGAGATTCCTCGTGATCTTTTGGGGCCGAGATATTCCTTATTTTCTGTACTTGTAACATCCCAGGGCCTTGTACCTAGAAAACAGTAATAGTTTTTATTTCATGCTTTCTGGTAGTTTGTTGAGAAATAATGGACTGAAATGTTTTTCAATATTCCATGGTTACAACTAGTGAAAAATACTAATTTAATATTCTTACTCTTCAATTGAAGGAAGGCTAAAAAAGTAGTTCCTGCACTCTAGTTACTTAGGTAAATAGCGTGTGCCACTCAACCAGATGGAAATATGTAATTTACCCTAAATTTCTTGTGTTTTACGTTATATTGTAATGTGTTGCTAGAGGTGGGTATGCCAAAGGGAATATCGAAAGGTTCTGTACTGAATTTTCATGTAGATTGCCAAAAGAAAAGGGTTAAAGGCATGAAATAAATAGAATATTTGTTTCAGCTTTCCTTTTTTGTTTGGTAAAAGATTGGAACTTAATTCATCGAGGCAACATCATCAGTGCTATTTTCACAATGTGGTCATTCATGAAAATATTACTGATGATGTTCACTTGATGAAATATGATTACTTGCTTATCTGTAATTTTCAATGTATCTGTATAAAAAAAACAAGGTTTGATGTTTTACAATTCAAGATGCAATTTTCAAATCGGATTGGAGTCCACCCAACAATAAATCATAGTTTCAAATACTGAACAGATCAGACTGCACAGTGTAGCCAGGGCATGTATTTACCAACCATTCTTAAGAACGCCCTTTGTCTTATTCTCCAAATTTTCTACATTTTTAAGTAAGACAACCTCTGATTGGCTAAACCGAATGGTTTAGCTAATCAGAGGTTGTGTTACTTACAAATTTAGAAAACCTTGGAAAATAAGACTAAGAATATCCTGAAGAATGGTTGGTGAATACAGGCCTTGACCTTGAATCTGTACAGTTTGGAAAGTAAAAGCAGAGAGTTTTAATAATAAAATGAAATTTAAATAAAATAAAATAAATAAAACAAACACAAGTAAAACTTTTGAGAACCAAGACTCACATAATCTGCTCTCCCTCTGTTGATATCCTCCGGCAGCCATTTTTGTCCGATCTCTTTCAAATCAGTCTGTTGAGTAAAAGAAAATAAAGAATTATTCCTTCATAATCATATCAACAAATTGTACAGGTATCATGTTTATCTCAGACTAATTAACTCTTTACTAAATGGCAAAATTTTAGACTGGTCCAAATTGAAAGCATTTGCAGAACACAAAATAAATGTAAATTAAAAATTGAAATTTGTTTCCAGCAGAGTAGAAAACAGTGTGGGAAAAGGAAAAAATGCTGGTTACCAGCATTTTCTCCCTTTTTAACAATTTTTTTCAAAAGGCTTCTCTCTCAGGGTTGTAAAAAACAGGGATTGTTTGTTGAAGGGTTAACTCAAGACTTCATCTAACAATTCTATGCCTCAATACATTTTTTTCACAACCAACTAAATCTGGAGTAAGAATGGTCCTAGTTCATGCCAAAAATTGCCCAGAAGCAGAATGTTTTGACACAGGTCAGTATCTAGCTCTACACAATTTTCTCCTTTATTTGGGCCTGTGCGAATAAACCCTTTACCACACATTCGCAACTTTTAACACCCCTTTAACTCTTTACCAAACAACGAAATTTTAGACCGGTCCAAATTGAAAGCATTAGTAGACGACAAAATAAATGTGGCTGAAAAAATTAAATTTGGTTTGGGAAGGGCAGAAAACATTGTGGTAAAAGGAGAAAATGCTGGTAACCAGCATTTTCTCCTTTTCCCGCAGTGTTTTCAAAAGGGTTCTTTCTCAGGGTCGTTAAAATTCGGGATTGTGTGGTAAAGAGTTAAAAAGAAGCCTTTTGAAGACAGTGTGGAACCCAGCATTTTCTCCTTTTACAAAAATGTTTTCTTCCCTCCCTAAAACAAATTTCCATTCTTTAGTATCGGAACAGTCTAAAATTTTGTTGTTTGGTAAAGATTTGAATACATTTGATGACAATATAGTAAATATGACCAAAAAAAAATGAAATTTGCTTTTCGATGGAAAGCAAAACAATGTGAGAAAAGAAGAAAATGCTGGTTTCCTACATTTCCTCCCTTTCCACAATGTTTACAAAAGCTTTATTCCTGAACTTAATACCAAGCAGAAAAAATTTCCAGTTAGGCAAATTGAAAGCATTTCACGACTACGAATTAAACATGAGTCAAAAATCAAAAGTTTTTCTGGTGACCATCATTTTCTCCTTTTCAAACAATGTTTTCAAAAGGCTTCTTTCTCAGGGTCATTAAAAGTCGGCATTGTGTGGTAAAGGGTTTTGGCCATTTAAGCTTGAAATTGTGTAGTAAAGACACTATTCTTGTGTTATCTGAAGTTTAATCAGAGCAGTAAGCATATCATATGCTATAAAAAGACCACTTACGTCTAATGCTGCCTTTATCAAACCATCAATGTCACTACGGCCACTAATTTGAGTACAAAGTTCAATACCCTCTTCAGTTAAGTGCCTGTAAAATACATAGACAGACATATATCAATGTTAACTCTAGGATCAGACAGGCACAGATCGTTTCCTTCAGTCAAGGCTCCAGTCTAGGAAATAAATTTCAGGGTTAATCACTACCAGAGGACAAAATTTTAGCCTAGTCCAAATTGAAAGCATTTGCAGACAGCAATATAATTTCAATGGGACTCAAATGGTGCAATTTTTCTTTAAAAGGGTAGAAAACATGGGAAAAGGAGAAAATGCTGGTTACCAGCATTTTCTCCTTTTACCACAATGTTTTATAAGGCTTCTTTCCTAGGACCTTTAAAAGTCAGCAATGGGCTGTATAAATGCTTATTCAAAACACTGCAGTCTTGAATAAAAAATATACACATGTAGATCTATACCAGCTCTTTCCCAAATGACAAAATTTTGGGCTTGTCCAAATCTGAATTATTTACAGATCTATAACAAGATATACCGTTAAATAAGACTCAAAAAGTGAATTTCTATTTGGCAAGGTCAGTAAACATTGCGGGAAAAAGGAGTAATGCTAGTAATAATTTATTTTGGTCATTCAGTAGGATAAGGGTTGTCCCATAACAAAAATAAAGTTTCAGACCTGTCGTTATTAACCCTTAGAGCACAGAATAGTCCTATCAGACATTTTCATTATAGTAATATGAAAAAAATAATTCCAGTTTCGTGGTTGATTTTGTCCATGGTGTTTTAGCAAAACAAACGATGTAGATCCAAGATCAGGCTGCACATTAATGACTGTCTTTGCTTGCAAAGATGGCTTGAAAATTCACATGTGGAAATTATGCATAAAAAATTCCACCAGGAATGCCTCAGTATTAACTATTTCTCATCAAAAAATTCTTGATTGTAAAGGGAGCCAACTTTATTTTAACCCTTTAACTCATTAGCAAACGACAATATTTTAGGCTTGTCCAAATCGAAGGTATTTGCAGACAACAAAATAAAAGTGACTGAAAATTTGAAATTTGTTTTGTGAAGGGTAGAAAACATTGTGGGAAAAGGAGAAAATGCTGGTTACCAGCATTTTCTCCTTTTCCCACAATGTTTTCTACAGGCTTCTTTCTCAGGGTCGTCCAAAGTTGGGATTGTGTGGCAATGGGTTAACAAATAATCCAGCGACTCAACGAGAGATAGGGTCCCTTGGGAATTGTCAGGAACAAGAGAGTAAAATGCAGAGAACAAGGATTCCTTACTTTTCCACAAAGTTTTCTCCTTTTTCAAAAGCAAGTCTCACTGCAAATACTTTCACTTTGGAAAAGTCTCAAATTTTGTTGTGTTGTAAAGAGTAAAATACTCTACAAACTTGGTAGAATATGTGAAATATTCAATCTTCCGTTTACCATTATTCTAAGAAAATATGACTCTCATTCAAGTTGGTTCGTATTGGAATTTGGAAGCCATTTCAAAAGCTTAGGTCATATCATAGCAGTATGTGACACACCCGTATGTTTCCTGGCTTTCTCACGCCAGTGGTAAGTTGCTAGCACAACTTTCTTTCCAAAGCCACTGACTACTTTTCTTTAGTACACAACAGATACATATTGGCAGATCTAGGTCTATTGAAAGTGCATAGTTGTTGATATTGTCAGTGCAGATCCAAACTTGGACTGGACTTTCTATGCAATTCGAAAACTTGAGCATGATTTACCATGTCCCTAGAAACCCACTTTGAACTTTGACTGCTATTTGCAAATGCAATAAATTGTTTCTTATTTTCAGCAGGATACTGTGATACTGAAACTGTTTATAACACTTGGGCTGCTAAGCGCAACTATCAGACCTCTTGTGAACATTGTAGATCAATATGTACAAAATGTGCATGTCTGAATTTGAATCTACACTGTTCGATAAGGAGTTATCACTCCCAAAAGCATAACTTTGAGATTTTTACTATCGAATTGATTATTTCATATTTGTTATATAGCAGGATAAGGGCAGGGTCCAAAAAACCCACTTGCACACTCATCCTTAGCAGTAAAACAGTGGTGAGGTCAAGTGAAATACCCTTCTTTGTCTAACTGTAGGACAAGTGCAAAAATGGCAAGAGGACAAGTAAGAATTCTGAATATTTTTGGACCCAGAAGGGTTAAACCTTTACTCCAAAGATACTCATTCAGGGTTTTCCATGACGCACAAATCCTGCGTCATTGACGCAATTTTAATTCAAATGACCCCCAAAATAAATGACAGTGCGTCATCGGTGACGCAACTTTCCAAAATCTAAATAATGTACGAAGTTGAATGAAGTGTCATAATTCCAAGTCTGTTCTTATTTCAGTGTCAGACGAACACCGTGCTTTTTTTAACTACAGGGTTTATTTTAGATAAAAGTGGTTTTCCAGTAATCTATTTATAGAACAAGACTGGTTTACGCATTATTGTCGAAATATATATAGACACGTGTATTAAATATTAGCCCAGTCAAAGTCGTGGTTGGGTTCTCTGTATTTCATTGCATATTTTACATGACTTCCGGTATATAAAAATACACATTACCGGTCTGTGCTGTTAGCGGAAAAATAATGTCATGACGAAGAAAATGTAGCATTCTTCTATCGTCTGCTTCTTACAACAGTCGATCGAGCCACGTCAAGCAGTGATTCAGACGAAATGTTTGGATTGTCAAAACGTGACATCGGCCTTTCCGTCAGAAATGATCTTCCGACTTTTCAATCTTAGAAGTTGGCGTTTAAAGGTAAAATGCATTATAAATCGTGCTTGAAGTTGATGACGAGAAAATCCATATTTTTGACCCCCGAAATTAATGAAATGACCCTCAACTAATGAGGAAGGGGGTCAAAATGACCCCCAATTTTCAAAGCCGAGGGAAAACCCTGCTCATTTCTACGCATTGCTTGTAGGAGCCTTTGGAAATCATTGTAGCACAATGTTTTCTATCATGCTATCAAACGGTGTCATATACACATAAGAAACAGCTTCATCCTTGCTGTTATTCAGGGTCAATTAGAGATACCATAGAAATGCCTTATGGGATAAAGGGTTAATAACATAATACACATCAGTTTCACAAACACCAGTGCATCTATCCATATCTACTGCAGTGTCTTATACATGTACTTTATCCAACACTATAAACTGGCTCCTTCCCAACATAACCAGTATCAAACAAATGTGTTGCAGTAGATGAGTAATAAATCCTGTTGCAATGACTCATCTATGAATCCCCTCAAGGTACAGGGCAAAGGTAGGAATAAAACATTCTTGAAGAAGTAAAATTTACAATGTCAAACAATCAGAATAAAGCTAAGCATATGGCTTCTTCATTTCATTTTCTTCCACTTTTTTCAACTTTTCCAGCTCAGTTCTGACACTGACAGTTGGAGTTCTATTGCTAGCAGAAGACAAGCAAGCCAGCGGGAAAAAAGGGTGCTCGCTTCATCGGGTAGTTCTTTGTATGGTTGATCGTCCACATCAGTGATAATACTGACAGCAGCATCCGTAAAAACGTAAGGAGATATGTGGGCGAAGAATTAAATTTCATGTGTATTCTACTTTTAGTCCAAATTAGTGATCTACTGACGTGTTGATCAACTGACAAAATGTATCTAGAAAAATAGAAGTGACACACGAAAAAACCTGCATGCAAAGGGTAACAAAATACTGGATTAAAAGCTTAAACTCTAATGCACCCTATGAGAATTTTGTGCTATCGAATGTACTTGGTAAACTTAAAAAATAAATGAACTAATGCAAACCATCCCCGATCTTTCAAGCCTGTGGCAGCCATTTTGCTATAGTGCTGATAAATTGTAACGTGTACGACGATTGGTTGATTCAGGTAAAGTGTAAATTAGGGAAAACTAAATTGGTATGTACGTTGTATCCGTCCGATCGACAAAGATCAATCACAGGCTGCAAGTTTTAAAAAAAAAAGGCTCAAACTGGCTAACAGTACTTGCATAACAAATTATCATACAAAATGCTGACAGGGAAAGTTTTAAAAAGGAATCCTTTTCAATACTTTTTCACATAGTGAGACTTATGATACCTCGTCCCAAATTTACGAGTTGTATTAAAAACGTGGATTTCAACAGAGCAAGGTGGCAAAAATAGGCCCAAAGGCAGGAATGCTGAATATAGATCCCTACTTAAAGTAACATTTTAGAGAAGAGCAGCACTGGTTATAAGCAGACAGCCTGATGGATTGAGTTTGTTTATCTATTGCCATTACAGTTTGCCCACATGGGCAGTTAGTCTTGTTACTGGGGATAGTGCGGGATACAGGATGGAGTCCAATTGACGCTGGTTCTTTAACTCTTTATCAAACGACAAATTCTTAGATTTTTTTTTCAAATTCAAAGCATTGGCAGACGACAATATAAACGTGATTTAAAAACTGAAACTTGACTTTAGATGAGTAGAAAACATTGTGGGAAATGGAGAAAATGCTGGTTACAAGCATTTTCTCCTTTCCCCACAATGTTTGCAGAAGGTTGCTTCCTCTAGGTCATAAAAACCAGGAATTGCTTGGTAAAGGACTAACTTACTCAGTGTATAGCATTGATGCACATGGCATGGGTTCAACGTCTCATCCGACAGACTTTTCGGTAATTTCTGGTGGCCACCTTGCCACCTCCCCACCCCCACAAGTGGCCAGAGATTTGACTTTCACAAGTTACATGCTCCACCCCTCAACTACAATGGCGTGGTTGGATCAGACATCCTGTTGTCGATCTTTGTACATATATCGGACAGTTATGGAATATAATTATGTGACAGGTAGATCTAATTGTGTATCAGGTAAGAGATAAGCCCCGTTGGACCTGATCAAATGGTCATCCGAGAGTTGCCGAATGTGGAACGAAAAACGAGTAAAATACTCCTTGAATAGTAAGCAAAACAGTTAAAAAACGTTTTCCGTGTAAGAATCCGACACAGATTATCGGCGCAGTGCCCGCCGCCCTACCGTTTCTATTCAGACGCCCAGAACGCGCTATCTGATCTTTGAACTGCATTGTGCGGTATTATATGAGAAAATCCGAATTGGAAATCAGCCGTGCAACTGTTATATCTTGCGGGCCATTTTCGCCAATCACCAGCAAAGCCGTACCTTTCATAACGCACAACCCGCAACCTGCGCATTATCTCCCGTTGGATAACAAATACACATCTATGCTAATTTTGGCATCCTGGGTACAGAACCGGACTACTTTTCTACGCGACAACCGTTACTTTGAATTTCAAACTAAAATAAGCGTTTACTCAATAAAACGCTAACTGGTGCGATTCATTCAGCTATGATCAGCAGAATAGAGAAATCTGGAGCTAAAACAGGCCTGATCTTTTCATCAAATGTATTGATAAAAGCCATTTTCTCCAATTCAAGATATTTACATGGTTTCTCTCTCTAGCCGTCATGCATCCCATCGTAAAGAGACGTAACTCGTGACTTCCCTGCGAATGACCAAAGGGAGACCACCAATAGACAAATGCAAAATTTGGTGCAAGTAGTCTCCCTTAAACAAAAAAACGATACTTCCCTAGGGGGTTGATTTTCATGTAAAATATTTGACTAGTATTTATCTTTTTTTCTCAAATCATTGATTCCACACCATAATGGCTTCCTTGACAAATGCCACATCAGCGTTCTCAACGTTTTGATTGCATGCATTACCGGAAGAAAAGAAATTGCTGTTTTTAAACCCTTTCTCAGATAGACAAATTTCATCACATGATAAGCTGACCTAGGCCCACTCGAAATTTAAAATTTACTGAAAAGAAATATGAATCGATTTTAGACCACATTACTAAATGATACGACAATTGAATCACTGATACAATCAAGCGCAAAAGTGCTGAAGCAGCGGATATCTTTGCTCCTAGTACACGCTATTAAATGGTATGTTCTATCTTTTCCCCTCGTTAACTAATATAAATGAAAACTGAATGTTCTCCAGAGTACCTTTGCCCTTGAGATTAGGTTACGAATTTACCTGTGTCCGAGTTCTCCAGCAAAAGAGGTATGTTATTGTATAAATGTGCCAGATGGTGGAGAGATGTTAAACCCGGCATGATTTTTGTTTCATTTAAGCTGAAAATATGTGTTACCTTAAATCCAAATGAGAACTGAAACATTACTTTTTTTCAGTGAACATACAGTATCCAATTGGACTGCTTTGTTTGAATATCATTAGCTCAGAACTATTTTTTTAGTGTACTAAACTGGTTTTGTGTACACGCGTATCCAGGTAAAGCCTGTCGGAAGCAAAAATCTGACCTAGATAAGGACAGTAGGCCTCAAAATTCGGTATATACATGCACATAAGATCCGGGAACTATTATTTGTTGATACTTTTGTTGGTTGTCTGAAAAGGGAGGCATTTATTGTCTCTCTTTGTAATAAGAATATAGTGGTTTTGTATTTGTAAATGATAATTATAGAAAGGAAAAAAAAAAGGAAAATAGTGACTCGTTCAAAGCAGATCCAGTACATTAACATTCATTTTTGATCATAACTAAAATTTGGAGGATAATATCATAGTGTTTTCTATTGGGGGATCGACTACCTTAACCCTTTACCAAACGACAATATTTTAGACTGGTCCAAATTAAAAGCACTTGCAGACAACAAAATAAATGTAACTAAAAAATTCAAACTTGTTTCTATCAGGGTAGAAAAGATTGTGGGAAAAAGGAGAAAATGCTGGTTACCAGCAGTTTCTCCTTTTCCCACAAAGTTTTCAAAAAGCTTCTATTTCAGGGTTGTAAAAAGCAGGGATCGTTTGGTAAAGGGTTAAACTGCCATAATTTAGTTTCGTCCTAACAAAAAACTAGAAAGTTAGGTGGGTGGAGGAGGAAGCTGAACACACAAAAATGTTTTTTTCTCTTTATTTCTTGTGTATCTTCTATATATCAGAACAAAGCGATTAATCCTTTCGTGAAATAGATAGTACACAAAAGAATATTCAAGATTACTACACAACAAATTGCTAAAACATTTAGGGTCGGTATTCTGTAACTATTCACCAACCGTTCTCAAGAACATTTTTACTCTAGAATTTTATACATTTGAAAGTAACGTAACTTCTGATTGGCTACACCATTAAGTTTAGCCAATAAAAAGTCATGTTACATTCTAAATCTAGAAAGGACTAAAACTGTCAAAGGAGAGAATGGTTGGTGAATACATAACTAGGTCATCTTTGTTTCATGCTTTCCAAGCTAGCAATCGAACCAGCCAATGCCCATCCATACACCGGAAGGATCTACTGATGCGTTGATAAGGTCATGTGGTTTGAGAACACCAATGAAACTTCCGGTAAATGCCTCTGTCATATTGTATCCCTCCGCTTCATCCATTCCAAGACTTGCGAGGGTCATGCTAACCTGACGAACAGAGAGAAATAACTGTCTATACCAAACTCAACACAGCAAATACCTTTGCAAGGGGCAAGACCCTCTATAGAGAAATAACTTTAGTTTTGACCTAAACTCTTTACCAAACGACAAAATTATAGACTGGTCCAAATTGAAAGCATTTGCAGATGACAAAATCATCGTGACTGAAAAATAGAAATTTGGCTTAGCTTAAAAATATTTATTTTACATTGATTGAGAAAAAAGTTCGAACAATCTAAACTAATCTCTCTCGATTCTGCTTCCTGGAAACTATACCAGTACTCGCGCTGAATATGTGGACCAATGAAAAATCCCAAAGTTTTGACACCCGTATCGAACTCAGGACCTTATGGTTACAAGGCCGACGCTCTATCTCACGTCCACGGACACCACACAAAATTTGACTTAGGAAGGGAAGAAAACATTGAGGGAATAGGAGAAAATGCTGGTTACCAGTATTTTCTCCTTTTTCCACAATGTTTTCAAAAGGTCTCTTTACAGGGGTCTTAAAAAGTCGTGATTGTGTGGTAAAGGGTTAAGTAGAGATCGTTACCTTGGCTTGCAAAAATTATTAGCCCTGAGCTGCATTCAATTTGTATACTGCAAATGCTTTTAATGTGATAGAGTACAAAATTTTGTCCTTTGCAATGGGTTAAAAAAACCTACTGAATCATCTGAGTGAAAAAAAAAATCCTGCGAGACCTTCGAAATGTCAAATTTTTCTCTTACAGTTCAAAGCAAATATACGCTCCCACAAAAAAATTATCAGCCCTCACTCCAAGGTATTTCAGCCTACCTCTATGGGGCCACCACCTTCAGCCAAGTTCACAAAAGCGAAAGCCACGCCGTGGTCATCTATGTACATATGTTTGGTCCATACTTCCAGGTCTCCCTTCTGTTTGTGACATGTAACAAAAATATGATACGAGCCATACCATGTGAAAAGGCATGCCATTGTGGGGGGGGGGGGGGTGTTAGTGCATCTGCAAAAAGTATCGACCCATGTCAGCCTGCGCAGTCCGCGCAGGCTGACATGGGTCGATACTTTTTGCATTTTGGTTAATTTTCTGCATGACTATAGACAAAATGTATTTTATGGGCTCATAATTATGTGAATATTTACTCGGTAAAATGGATAACGGAGGTGAATAATCGTTGGACCATTTTTGCCAGATCACGGCTTATATGCATTTTTAAAGTCAAATCACAAACATTCTTAATCCGGGACCCATAACTATGGACCCGGACGAGATTCTAATAAATAATAACCATTCCTTTGTATATTTTTTGCAGACAATAAGCATTGATAGATGAATTTGAAATCTAATTTACTCAAAAGTTTTGAAAACGGAAATTACCAACATAACAGATGTATAGAATCAGAATTGTTTCAAAGAGCTCAAGTCAAACGGAATGTTTTAGATATACAGCGTATAAATACAAACAAAATATGCAAGTCTTGATTCTACTTTAAAAACCTTATTCCCCTGGGGGATTGAGGTTGGACGGGGGGGGGGTCATATCCATCTTGACCCTCTCAGATGAGATGACCCTGTTGCATTGATCTGCTTTCTTCTAGATTTTAAACAATAAATTAATTGTACCAATTAAATGGGAAAATTAAATTATACAGATAAGGAAGCGTTAAAATACAAAATCAGTACGAACACATTTCATGGACCTACTTTCAGAATTCTTTTTCCGGGTGTTCCGTAGCCATCTTGATTTACCCGAATTAGGTAATCATTCTGTAATAATTTCTTCGATTCCGGTTTCACGTGACGTAAGTCCAGAGACATCAACAATGGCGCCGCCATGATTGACCAGAGCGCCATCTGTACCCGTTGTTGGTCGTAACTCAGGCCGTAGTTTCCTATGATAAGCTGAAGTTGGTTGAATTTTTGTTAGTATTGCACTTATTATTTGATTCATGCCTTGGAAAAAGTGAGCTTAAGTCTTTACCAAACGGACAAAATTTTAGACTTTTCCAAATCGAAAGCATCTGCAGACGACAAAATAAGCTCGAAAAGTCGTGAAGCCAGAGAGTGTTTGGTAACGGGTAAATCCATCTGCAAAAAGTGTCGACCCATTTCTACTATAAAGCAGCCATATCTACAAATAAATAGAGGATATTTGTTTGTTTGTTTTCGGTGAAAGATCGAAATTTATTTCACCGAGTGGACACCATCTGTAATATTTTCACGAGTGGCGCAGAAAAAAATAAATATTCTATTTATTTCATGCTTTTAACCCTTCCTGGGAGAAGCTTTATCAAAATCCAGTACAGTTCTTTCGTGGCGTACACCTCCTGCACAGCAACGCATTTCAAGCTCGAGAAATGTAAGGTATATGACGTCATATTTCCCATCTGGTTGTGAGGCACGCGCAATTTACCTAGGCAACAAGAACGTGAAAATCGGTATTTTCACTGGTGCTACCAGTGTAAGATCGAAAAATATTTTCACTGCTATTTCTCGATATCCTACTGGAAAGCATGAAATAATGTGTGTCCCGTCACGCAAAAAGGGACCATCTTGGAAATCTGTACACCAATTACATGAAAACAGATCAACGATAGTGCAGGTCAGTGTGAGTTGGTAATTTAAAAATGATTGAATACCAAGGTACAATGACTACTTTTCATACAGAAAATGTCATTCAAGCGAAAAGTGTCAACCTTGGTCAGCCTGCGCAATTCGCACAGTATGACCAGGGCTGACACTTTTCGCAGTTCCCAGAAGATCCCTTTTTCCGTGATGGGTCATATAATATCTATACTATCAAATATTTTTTAGGACAAAATGACCTGACTAGGCATGAAAATATTACTACCCATACTCTATGAAAAAGGAGTTCAATGCATTTGCAAAAAGTATCAACCATGTCAGCCTGCGCAGTCCGCGCAGGCTGACATGGGTTGATACTTTTTGCCGTCTAAGGATGATTTTCCGACATAGTTTTAATAGTTGTTAAACAAAATGGGTTTATGGATACATAACTAGATGATGATTTACTAGGAGGGCCATTAAAAAACAATGGAATCGGACCAAAGCCCTCCGCTGACCCTAAACTTGATGTTACGAGGCCGGCGCTTTTCCGTTAGAGCTAAACGAGCTGATCATAAACCTGAAGAAGTGGTTTGGTAACGGTTTTTATATTCATCCAAACACTTTAATTGTCTGTGATGGTTGAGCTAATTTGCATATGTTGAGCTTTGCATAAAGGGAGGTAAGTGTAAACTGATCAGGCAAATACAAGTACCATATCCGGGTCATTGAAATTCCCTGGTCCGGCCACTTCGATAAAGCTACCCGAGTCATTTCCGTAAAACTCCACTATACCAACAACGCTATCCCATGAGTCTTGAATGTCGGCATAATTCCTCCAAATGTTACATGACTGGGCAATCTTCTTGTAATCAGGCTGAAATAAAATTGTATATGAAATAACTGTACAAATTTTCAAGAAAGTGATAGACTTGTAGAAAAGCTAAGAATAATTGTAAATGCGAAGAAACTTTTTTTTATTTCCCCACTGGACTTAAACACCACAAATGCTTGTCAAAATTGACTGTCAGTTGAAAACTGCGATCAAGAACGGAGGAAGAGAAAATATAATTGGACCCGTCACACGGAAAGGGACCATCTGGGAATTCCGTACATCAGTTAGATGTAAAAAGATCAACGGTAGTGCAGGTCAATTTATGTTGATAATTCAAAATAATTGTACAGTTACATGGAATGACCACTTTTCATACAGAAAATATCATAAAAGCGAATAGTGTCGACTCTGGTCAGCCTGCGCATCCCCACAATCTGACCAAGGTCAACACTTTTCGCAGACTCGACCCAGCGACCGCTGGTCTAGGACAGTTAAGATCCAAGTTAAGACTGCACGTGTCACAATGTCCACAAGAAGTAACATGGGTTCGTATTCACCAACTATTATCAGTTCTTCGTCTTATTCTTCAGATTATTTCCAAATATGAAAGCAACACACCTTCTGATTGGCTAAACCAGATGGTTTAGCCAATCACAAGTTGTGTTACTTTCAAACTTGGAAATTCTTGCAGAATAAGACAAAGAAAGTAGGTAACGGTTGGCGAATACGGACCCAGGTTACCACAGGAAGCCGTTGTCTGCGCATGTCATATTCTTCGAAGATTCGACAGTCTTATATGACGCATCACTAGCCCCGAAAGCGGGCTGACTGTAATATTACGCTCTATAAAGTAGCAGTGTAGAAAATAGCTTTTATTAATACGTTTGAGGAGAAATGAGACCTGCTTTAGCTCCAGATTTCTCTAAACTGCTGATCATAGCTGAGTGAATTGCACGAGGTAGCGTTTTATTGAGTAAACGTTTATTTTAGT
Organism: Tridacna crocea; assembly: GCA_943736015.1. Taxonomy (NCBI): domain Eukaryota; kingdom Metazoa; phylum Mollusca; class Bivalvia; order Cardiida; family Cardiidae; genus Tridacna; species Tridacna crocea. Next base: position 2,896,069 of record OX031063.1, read on the forward strand.
TTGAAATTCAAAGTAACGGTTGTCGCGTAGGAAAGTGGTTCGGCTCTGTACCCAGAATGCCCAAATTAGATAGATGAGTATTTATAGAATGCCATCTAGCGGGAGATAATGCATAGGAAGGTTAAAAAAAATTACGTACTGTTTTTCCATAAAAGACGACATAAGCCGGCCAGCTACACGAATATAATATAGGTCTGCCTGTCTGGTTCAGGAAAAATGACATGGCTGGGTAACCTGGAATTGAACCGAACCGATGTTAAAGCGACTCACAATCAAGATTTGCGAATTGCGCAGACTAACCAGGGTTGACACTATTCGCTTTAATGACATTTTCTGTATGAAAAGTGGTCATTGTACACTGTTGTACAATCATTTTTGAATAATCAACTGAAAGTGATCTCCAATAAAGTTGATCTTTTTTCATCTGACTGATTTACAGAATAGTCCTTTTTGCGTGATGGGTCACATGTGTTTGACGCACACAGGTAAGTGTTGCATTCCAATTTCCATGAGTTTTCAATAGGCAAGTTATCTTTTTTTCCATTTGGCTGCTAAGCGAGCGCGATTCATTCCACTTTGCGGACAATATTCAGATCGAGATCAGACAGTACAGAATATGCAGTCTGATCTTCGATCTACACTGTCCAATAAAGGGCTGTTTTTTCCCAGAAAAAGAAATTCTGACTTTACTATTGGCTGGAAAGTTTCATCTAATTTATTTAAAAGACCAAAGGGTTAAGAAAAACTATTTTTATGATTTCACTGTACATATACACAAGATTCTGACACTTGAGAAAAATCAGGAATTAACAAGCACAAAGAATTTCACAGAGACTGTAATTCTACAAAGGAGAACTTTGTATATTTTCAGAAACTGGATATGACGTCATCGCACTTGTACCAATATTCCGACAAAAGAAGTTTACAAACTTCTTACCGTATTCCATGTCATCTATATCACTATAACAACCGTCCAATTTCAACATGTCTATACCCCAAGAAGCAAACGTGTCCGCGTCTTTTTCCAGATAGAATTTGCTACCCGGATAGCCACCACAAGTAAACGTGCCGAAGTCCCCATAGATGCCGAGTTTGAGCCCCTTTGCGTGTATCTGGAATATATGGTGGATTTTTTAAAGATCGGAATTTATTTTATCCAGTGAGCATCATTGGTAATATTTTCACGAGTGGCTGCGCCATTTTCACAGTGGCTGCATCCAGTGAGCATCATTGGTAATATTTTCACGAGTGGCTGCGCCATTTTCACGAGTGGCTGCATCCAGTGAGCATCATTGGTAATATTTTCACGAGTGGCTGCGCCATTTTCACGAGTGGCTGCATCCAGTGAGCATCACTGGTAATATTTTCACGAGTGGCTGCGCCATTTTCACCAATGGCTGCATCCAGTGAACATCATTGGTTATATTTTCACGAGTGGCTGCGCCATTTTCACCAGTTGCTGCATCCAGCGAGCATCATTGGTAATATTTTCACGAGTGGCTGCGCCATTTTCACCAGTGGCTGCATCCAGCGAGCATCATTGGTAATATTTTCACGAGTGGCTGCGCCATTTTCACCAGTGGTGGCATCCAGCGAGCATCATTGGTAATATTTTCACGAGTGGCGCAGCCACTCGTGAAAATATAACCAACGATGTTCACTGGCAGCCACTCGTGAAAATATAACCAATGATGTTCACTGGATGCAGCCACTGGTGAAAATGGCGCAGCCACTCGTGAAAATATTACCAATGATCTTCACTGGATGAAATAAAGTTCAACACTAAATATGTATTATATATGTGGAAATTATAAATATATATAGTATTATATAATAAGTAATATAATAATGTTTTATTATAATATTTCCTCCCTTAAAGAATGGCTGCGCCACTCTTAAAACATTGCCGATAACGTTCACGAGATAAAATAAAGTTCAACATTTCATATGTTAATGTATATATCTGGAAAATATAAATATATGGTTATATAACAAGTCAGTGTTTTGCTCTTACAGTATTCCCTCCCTTTAATGGCATATACATGCAGTATGCTAATAAGTTCAACCAATAAAAACTGTTCCTGTGTTTGGATGTGAATAAAAGCTGTCCGCATTATTTATTCCAGTCAGCCGATTTTTTTATCTTGACAACTGACCTCACAACAACACATTGTCTGTTACGTTATTGCATCAAACACTTGGTGTGACCATTGGCAATACGGGCATTGAAACTGCATTGGAACTATACTCTCTCAAAAAAGAAACGCAACATACAGAAAATAGGAAATTTACTTCATATATTATTTATATAATTTATGAGTGATTTATTGACAATATGTGACAAACTGTGATATTCCAAGGTAAAAGAACTCATGAACAAGAAGTGTGCCAATTTTTGCATTCCTGTGTAAATTATTTATATCATAAATTATGAAAATAATATATGAAGTAAATTTCCTATTTTCTGTATGTTGCGTTTCTTTTTTGAGAGAGTATATATTGATGTCACAAGAAGCACATAGGCTTTAACGTCTCTCATTTTAAAAGACGGATGCTGCCGAGCAAACGTCAATGTGACACGATATTTAAGGACAAGTTAGGGAGCCTAGACCCCTTAACTCTTACATTTAAGGCGGAAGCTGCCGAGAATGGCCGGATAATTTATACGAAGACGTCGTTGTTTACCGATGAGTTATAGGCCGTAGACATAAAAAGCAAGTATAACTGTTTTCTACCTGAACGTTAAAATACAATTTCAAACTTTGTAGGAAGATTAATTCCTTCTAATCCAAATCGTTGCACAACTTTTTACTACAAATTTTTGTTAGAACAAATTAAACCCCGGAATTGACTGAATTTGGTTGAGCAAACAGGGCAGATCGAAATCAGACTGTGCTACATATTCCTCACAAAAGAAATTTAACTCATTACCAAACGACAAAATTTTAGACTGGTTCAAATTGAAAGCATTTGCAGACGACAAAAAAGAGGTGACTGAAAAATTGAAATTTGTTCTGGGAAGGGTAGAAAACAGTGTGGGAAAAGGAGAAAATGCTGGTTATCAGCATTTTCTCCTTTTCCTACAGTGTTTTCAAAAGGCTTCTTTCTCAGGGGCGTCAATAGTAGGGATTGTGTGGTAATGGGTTAAATTACTTTAAATTGCAGCAGTTTTTACTTGACTGGAAATGTCTTTGTCATTAATTTAGTGCTAATTAATTCAGTGGGCAAGGGATAAAGTATTACATACGTTACACGGTTGCGGGGACCAGGGACAGATGACACTGGAGCCAATCCAACCGTCCGATTCGAAACAGTTGTATCGTAACTGATAGGAGTACTTACTTGATCCGCCAGCCATTTTATTCCATGAGGAAATCGCTTTTTGTCAGCCACTAGGGATCCATCTGGTGCCCGTTCTTTTTCAGCCCAACAATCGTCTATATTGACATATTCGTACCCAGCATCCTTGTATCCTTCCGACACCAGGAGATCCGCCATTGTTAAGTATAGGTTTTCACTAAAATGAATTATTATTATTTTTGCTAGTGACTAGCTTTGTCTACATTTTCCACAATGTTTTTTGCACATACAAAGATAAAATTTTAACATATGGGTCAATTAAAATTAGCTTTCGGGTACAGAGTATGTTATAAGCCCTATGTGTGCGTGTACAGATGTCAAACTAAAACGTCATATGTATTTGATTAACTTTCTACCAAACAATCCCTGGTTTTTACGACCATGACATGGAAGCCTTTTGAAACCATTGTGGGAAAAGGAGAAAATGCTGGTAACCAGCATTTTCTCCTTTTCCCACAATGTTTTCTATCATGCCGGCAACGAATTTCAATTTTTGAGCTAAGTTAATTTTGTTGTCTGCAAATGCTTCGAATTTGGACATGTCTAAAATTTTGTCATTTTGGAAAGAGTTAAAGTTATACAAGAGATAAGGATATTCATGTTGCAGTAGTGATGATGATGACGATGCTGATAATATAAGTAGTAGTACTAGTTATAATGATAATAACAGCAACAGCAACAAAAACAACAACAACAACAACGACGATAATAATAAGTATAATAATGATCATAAGGGGGAGGAGGAGAATAACAACAAAAGCAACAATACCTGATGCAGTTATCAGGGTCATTATCACAGTCGATGTTGCATCTGTATCGTTCCCATGACAACCAACCCATGGGCGGGGTCAAGGCCAGACCATTATTTAGGGTGTTGGTTTTAATCACACAAACCAACAGTACTACAAATTGTAGATAACGCATTTTGGTCTGAAATTACAACTAAAAAGCTATTTTATTTGAATAAGCTGATTCTCTAATACCATTAATAAATATAATTGGTTAATTCCTCGACCCAAATTTTAATAATCCAAAGTTTTGAAGTGAAATTTTGTCTTGATCTGCACTGCCCACAAAAGACAACCATATAATTAATCACAATTAATTGTTTTCGTTAAATTAGTCAAAAGTCTACTTTTCATCGCGCAATCATAATTTGTTAACGTTATTGGGTTTAACACTTCCGGCACAAATATAAACCTCGCCGAAGACGGTGATTTAACGCCCCTTTTGTTAGGATAAAGTAGATGGAAATTGAACTGGATTGTGTTGTTAGTGTACATGTGACAGAGGGTGTCTCACAACATCTGTTACCATGACAGTGTCTGATTTATTTCAGTCCTTGGGACCCCAATTAAATGAAAGAGACTGTCTAAACCAAGAAATGAAGCAGTGCACTACATTTTTCGTATTTTTTTTTTATTTGTCAGAGTACAAAATAGCATTTGAGGGCAAACCACACAGTTGTGGCTAAAGGTTAAATTCACTTAATCGTATTGTAATTCGTCGTGATTGATACTTGATACAATAAGATTTCCATAATATTTTGCACATACATGCACTGTGCATATACAATATACATGTATATTATATATTTTTGACTCGCAATTTGACATTTAGCGAAGTTCCAGCTCAGCAACTTTACAGGCTGCCTGTTGCAATGAATGAAGGGAGTGCACCCCTAATGGAAAACAGCTATGTCCACTATGCTATTATCCTTCAAAATTTGTGACGATTAAAATGAGTATTATGGCACTATTTGAAGCGAGCTACTTTTTCCTTTTTTTACTTTTTTAAAATTATCATTTCCATAATATTTTGCATCATTATATTCTATTTATAAATCTAAAACCTCTATATTCTCATTACAAAAGGAGATTATAATTACCTCCCTTTTCAGGAAACTAACCAAAGTATCAACAAATAATTCAAGATAGATATTAAAGGTGGCCCTTCAGAATTTGGGACGAAAACTTTACAAAAATACAAAAATACCATCCTTATACTCCCAAAGCCTTATAATCGTCATTCATAAAACTCCAGTAGTCGAAAACCACCCGACAACACGAGAAATATGAGATTTCCTACGGCCAAGGTCGACATTGACGGGAAACACGTTCTATTTTTAAACGAACAACTCGCTCATTTACATACTGGAAATACACAGACGAAGCTTTAAACATAGCGTCTGGAGAAGATATTATGAAAAAATTTGTACATGTTTGTTATTTAATGGAATTTAAGCGTCATTAGTCACGTGTCAGTCACTTAACATTCCCACAATGCATTTTTTTAATTTTTGGCGCGAAATCTAAAAATAGCTTATGTGGCTACGTAGCCTTTTAAGGGAATACCATCAAATTTTTTTTTTTCGGTAATCTTATGATTCTTAATTATTGCTGATTTGTATTGTTTTTTCATAAAAATTTCAGTGATATATATATTTTTTGATTTGGTGTGATGTGAAATTTCTAAGTACCCACCTTTAAAGGAATTTCTGGTCGGTTAATAACTGTGCAAAAGTATTATAGATCTATCAGTATAAATCCCTTTTTTTTTTCAAATGAAAAGAAATCTTATTCCTTGTTTCACGAGAAGTGTTAGGGGTCTTGGACCTTATCTCTGGATAATTTTATTGATAAAATTTGGTCTATGTAAAATTTGAATTTTGTTTTGTGAAGGGTAGAAAACATTGTGGGAAAAGGAGAAAATGCCGGTTACCAGCATTTTCTCCTTTTCCCACAATGTTTTCTAAAGGCTTCTTTCTCAGGGGCGTCAAAAGTAGGGATTGTGTGGTAATGGGTTAAAACATCATCATAATGCAGTATACAAAGCAAGCTGCCATACTATATGTATCCATTTTTTGTCCTAAAAAAGGTTGAGTAATGAGGTGCCTGGTCATCTAACATGCAAAACTTTACCAGTAGCAAAAAATCTCAACCTGGATCAGCTTGCGAGAACTGCGAAAGCTGACCTAGTTAGGTCGATACCATTTGCAGAAACTTTAACCCTTATCCTTAGATAAAAGCAATGAAACTTTCAAGCCCATAGTAAATACCAACACCTCCCTATTTCAAAGGTATTTTTGCAAGATAAAAAATATTTCCTTAACGGACAGTGTAGAACCAAGATCAGACTGCACGTTCTGTGCAGTCTGATCTTGTTCTACGCTGTCCGCAAAACGTCAGTTAGTCCCGCTTAGCAGGCTAAAGGCTGAACTACTTTTTCATTGTTTTAGTAAAAAACATTACTTACCAATTTCTCCACTTGTTCACTCCTGTTATGTGATATAACGGGCCGATAAGTCACATGAGGTTGAGATAACACTTACGGTAACAAGTCGCAACGGCGATCTGGGTGACACTGTCCGTATATAGGTACACTCCGTTTATTGTTTACTTTATAAAATGTCGAGATGAATTACTCGATTTTGCTTACCGGGCACCGGTAGCTCAGCCTAAAGCGAACAGGGCTTAAGAATAGGGGGTCGCTGATTCGATCTCCTGCACGGCTAATTTCTTTCCGAGGACTGATGATAGTCATTGCCACACGATTCATTCATTTCTCATCGCTTACCATTGTTTCGACGATGCTTATGTGGAAAAGCAGCCAGCGGCTTGGAAAGAATATTGTGCGGAACACTGGTAAAAGAAACTCCACGAAAGCATGGATAGGTGCACTGGCCGCCACACTATAATTGAAACAATTGGTCAAAATGGCGATAAACACCATACAATCAATGGGTTGGTGGGATGGTTGGTTGGTTGGTTGGTTGATTGATTGACTGATTGATTAATCCACTTTGTCGCGGATAAATATACAAAGCTGTCTTAAAGATATCAAAGCTTAAGTATTGTTAAATATGTTCTAGTTTTACATTAAAATAATCTGATAGATAACTTTAATCACAGTAACTGATAACTAGGATGACCACGTTGGCAACGGAGACAAAGAAGGGAGATAAATCTTGTGATCTTACTATTACAGGACAGAACAACAGAACAGAATGATTTTATTTGTGACAAGTAAACATTTACATGTATATACATTATCTCCCGCTAGATTGCATTCTACAGATACACATCTATCTAATTTGGGCATTCTGGGTACAGAGCCGGACTACTTTTCTACGCGACAACCGTTACTTTGAAATTCAAACTAGAATAAACCTTTGCTCAATAAAACGCCTCCTGGTATGATTCATGCAGCTATGATCAGCATTTTAGAGAAATCTGGAGCTAAAACAGATTCCTCCTCAAACGTATTGATAAAAATAATTTTCTCCATTGCTACTTTACATAGCGCATATTAATACAAAACCCCCAACTTTGGGGAGAGTGATGCGTTATATCAGGCGGGTCGAATCTTCGAAGAATATATGACATGCGCAGACAACGCAGTTATACATAGTGAAATGACAATACAGATCAATAATAAAGATGGAATAGTACCATGATATGCTAGGCGAGCATGACTGTAAAAGTGACATACTGGTAAATATCTAGTTCTTTTAGCGAAGTCTTGAGTACGTCTCTTATATAATAGGTTTACCAGACAGTATCAAACGTACTTTTGCCTATTGGATGGAAAAAATTCCAACATGCAGACATTGTGTAGGGTGCCGAATAAGAAAAAAAAATGGTCTCTCTTTGTCTGCGCATGTCATATTCTCTGAAGATTCGACCTGTCTGTTATGACGCATCATACATACCCGTATATCCGGGAAAAGTAGGGCGTATACCATAGCTCCCAGTGTATTACAAAAAAAAAAAAAACATGTAGAGTAGAGGCTGTTTCAATAAATGGTAACATGCTAGCCGACCATAGCTGAATGAAATGACACCTGGTAGCGTTTTCTTGAGTAAATATTTATTTCATTTTGAAATTCAAAGTAAAGATTGTTGCGAAAATTATTCCGCTTCTGTATCAAGAATGCCCAAATTCGATGAGCATTTGTAGATTGCCATTTAGCAAGAGAAACTGTCTTGACTCTTCAATCAAGTATCGTTTAACAAGTATTTTTTTACAAATGCTCTAGTCTTGCACTTGAAAACTAATAGATAACTTTATCACAGTACATGATAAATGGGATGGCTAATGTGGTAGCTGAGACAAAAAAGGGAGATAACTCTTCTTATCTTACTATTACATCTAACATCGATACCCAATGCTTAATTGGATTTCCTATGTAGGAAAGAAGAAGAAGAAGAAGAAGATTATGATGATGATGATGATGATGATGATGATGATGAAGAAGAAGAAGACGATGATGATGATGATGATGATGATGATGATGATGAAGAAGAAGAAGAAGAAGAAGTAAAAGAATGCAGAATTCGCAGGCTGACCTGGGTAGATACTTTTAGCAGAAATATTAAACCACTTTTTTTACGATGCTTAACCCTTTCCTAAACGACACAACTTTAGACTGGTCCAAATTGAAAGCACTCGCAAACGAGAAAATAAAGGTAACTAAAAGACTGAAATTTGCTTCCGGCAGGGTAGAAAACATTGTGGGAAAAGGAGAAAATGCTGATTACCAGCATTTTCTCCTTTTCCCACAATGATTTCAAAAGGCCTTTATCACGGAGTCATAAAAACCAGTAATTGTTTGGTAAAGTGTTAACTCATCTTCTGAACAATCTAGATATAGCTCAGATACCGAGAGGTGTCCTTGAAAGGTTAGGGAAAACATTGTTGGCAAACGTAGAAAATATTCACAGCGTATGGATCATAATGGTATCAGGTTAAATGCACTATACAAGCCCAGTAACTAAGGACGCCAGTTTCAAACTACTTTTTTCTCTTGACAACGGGGTTTTTATTATTCAGATTTTTTTTGGTCAAAGATAGCGTTGTGTTGATCGGTCAATATTTATCTGTCACTCAAACTGATCTGTAGATAAACAAAACAGTTGTGTACATTGTCTATATCTCATCTATTTGTACATGAGTTCGCGCTTGTTTCACCCTTTTAGCAAAATGACAAATTTTTGGATTGGACCAAATTCAATGCATTTGCAGATGACAAATAAATTGTTGCTAAAATGATTATTTCTGTTTGATAGGATAAAAAACGTTATGGGAAAAGGAAAAATAATGGCCTAAGTAAGTTACCGCTTATTCAATCTTTTGTCGAAGATAACATTTTGGACGGAACCGAATTCAAAGCATTTGCAGACGACAATAAAAATTTTGCTAAAATGAATCTTTCTGTCATTGATAAGGTAAAAAACATTATGTGAAAAGAAGAGAATGCTGTATTTAAGACACCGCTTGTTCAATCGTTTGTCAAATGATTAAATTTTGGACTGGACCAAATTCAAAGCGTTTGCTGACGACAAACCAAATGTTGCAAAAACTTATTAGTTCTGCCTTTCAGAGGGTAGAAATCATTGTGGGAAAAGGAGAACATACTGTACTTTTTAGATACGGATTATCAACCGTGCATCAATTTCAAAAAATTTGAATAGGATCAAATTGAAGACATTTGCAGACAACAAATTAAATGTTGCCAAAACGATGATTTCTGTCTTTGATGGTGTAGAAAACATTGTGGGAAAAGAAGAAAATGCTGGTAACATGCGTTTTCTCCTAATTCCAGAAAGTTTTCGAAAGCTTTTTCTTGCAGGGTCGATAAAGGTCGGGGTCGTTTGGTAAATAGTCAATTCTTTACTAGACAATCACAAGTTTAACTCTTTACCACACAATCACGAATTTTAACACCCCCGTTGAATCTTTTTGAAAACATTGTAGGAAAAGGAGAAAATGCTGGTAACCAGCATTTTCTCCTTTCCCCACAATGTTTTCTTCCCCATCCAAATAAAAAATCATTATTTAAGTTACGTTTATTTTGTCGTCTGCAACAAATCCTTTCGATAAGGACCAGTCTGAAGTTTTGTCGTTTCGTAAAGAGTCGAACGATTCTGAGAAAGAAATCGTTTGAAAAAGAGGGACTCTCATAGAGGAAAAAGAGAAAATTGCCATTGATGGGAAAAGAGGGACTCTCGTAGAGGAAAAAGATGAATTTACTACGTAGGGAAGAAGAGAAACTCTCATAGCGGAAAAAGAGGAAATTACCATTGAGGGGAAAAGAGGGACTCTCGTAGAGGAAAAAGAGAAAATTGCCATTGAGGGGAAAAGAGGGACTCTCATAGAGGAAAAAGATGAATTTACTACGTAGGGAAGAAGAGAAACTCTCATAGCGGAAAAAGAGGAAATTACCATTTAGGGAAAAAGAGCAACTCCGATGAATTTACAACTCAGTGAGAGAAAAGGAGACACTCCCACAGAGGCAAAATGTGAATTTACAGCTGCGGAAAGGGAGGAGTGCCATAGAAGAACTGGGGCAAAGCGCCTGGTTGGGACTACCATAAAGGGAAAAGGGGAAACTGCCATAAAAGGAACAGGGGAAACTGCCATAAAGGATAAAGGGGAAATTAACATGAAGGGAATAGAGGAAACTGCTATGAAAGGAAAGGGAAAAAGCTGCCGTGCCAGATATAGGGAAAACTGCCATAGAGGAAAACTGTCAAAGAGACAAAAAGGGGGCCGCTGCCAAGGCCAAAAAAAGTGTGGGAGGAGGGGAGAAGAGCCGAAGATTGACGAACAGTGTTTTATCTCTGTGGGTTCTATTTACAATCACGCACCGAGAGATAGAGCCCACTTTCCCCCTCCCTTCTTCTCTTTAAGCCTTTACCAAACGATCCCTGGTTTCTACGACTCTATAAAAAGAAGCCTTTTGAAAACATTGTGGGAAAAGGAGAAAATGCTGGTAACCAGCATTTTCTCCTTTTTCTAACAATGTTTTCTATTCTGCTGGAAATAATTGTCAATTTTTGAGTTACGTTTATTTTTTCGTCTGCCATGCTTTCAGTTTGGACCAGTCTCAGATTTTGTTGTTTGGTAAAGGTTTAATACCCAGTAAATCTCTCCCACTAGATTCACTTTATTATCGTGAGTAATCACTGAAAATCCAATTTAAATCTTAATTTGTTGAACACGGTAACGGATTTATGTCGATTTACGAGGAGATTAGAAGAGTTTTCACTTTGATTATCAAGATAGATCCCCTGAGATAAAGATGACAAAGGACTTGTCAGGTCAAAGGTGAACCAAACTCCTAAACTTTTTACCACACGATAAAATTTTAGACTGGTCCAAATTAAAGATATGCGCAGATGACAAGTTAAATGTTATTCAAAATAAAAAAAACCCCACTTTTTCAAAGACTAGAAAACATCGTGAGAAAAGGAGAAAATGCAGGTTACCAGCATTTTCTCCTTTTCCATCGATATTTTCAGAAGGCTTCTTTCTCTGGGTCGTAAAAACCAGGAATTGTTTGGTAAAGGGTTAAGATTGATTGATTGATTGATTGATTGATTGATTGATTGATTAATTGATTGATGTTTCACGTCGCTTGCAACATCATTTCTGTCATATCACGGCGGCAACTCACATATTCATGTATTTCCTGTGTTTTGCCAGTACTAACTTAGGGTTCTGGAGCTTCGGAGGAAATGTTGAGGTAATCTATCAATCAATCAATCAATCGATCAACCAATGAAAGAGAAATCGAAAACGAATGAATGAATGAATGAATGGATGAATGCGAAAACTTGATTCAAAATCTGTTAAATGATTTAAATGCAGAAATGTAGAAACTTTCATCTACTCCAAACACAATCGTGTCAAAACAGAGCTCCATAACTGTACAAAACTATCTTCGCAAGAGGCCGTATCACCTTTGCCAAATGAAGTTTTTCTATTCATCCAAAAATGCTGAATTTGTCTTGTATAGAGTATAGGAAAACATTGTGGGAAAAGGAGAAAATGCTGGTTACCAGCATTTTCTCCTTTTCCCACAATGTTTTCAAAAGGCCTCCCTTCAGGATCGTTTTAACAAGGGAATGCTTGTTACAAGGGTTTCTTATCTCGGCCTGGTATCTTTCTTGTCACATAAAAACACTTATGTCAGAGTGATAAGTGCATTCTAAAGTCTTCTTTCAAGTACTGTAAGAAATTTGTTTCTTTGGTTTCATCTCTGTACCAAAAATAAACAGTGTCATCGCTGACCATTCTTTCGACCATGGCTGTGTGGGAAAGTAGCCAGTGGCTTGGAAAGAACATTGAACGGATTTCTGGTAAAAGAGACTCCAGGAAAGCACGGATAGGTGTACTGGCCGCCGCGATAATAACTGAAATAATGTGGAAAACGATTTTAAACACCATACAATCAACCAATCATAAACATACAAGGTGCAAGGACATATCCAGGATATTTATACCCAGGGGCGGAGGGGGGGTGTTCCTGATTTTTGTATAGATTATTACATAATTATACAAATATGCTACTGCTTAAATGGTTGCATTTTCTATCATAACGTATACCTGTATAATAATAATATACACCTGCAAACAATATTACTAGAAACCTTATGGAAATATATTACCTAAAATCTAATCTCTACATTCAGTGTGTTCAGCTATTATTGTAGATAAACTTGTCTTTAAAGAAGCCCTTATACCCATTTTTAGCAAGTTTTACCTTATTTTGTCTTTATTTTATCAAAATATAGTCATTCTTATATCTTCATGCCAAATATTGCTCCTGACGGTTGCAAGGTTGCTTAGATTACGGTCGATAGAAAATGCATTGCGCTGAGTTGCAGCCTTCCATGTAAAAAGACTCGTCGTTTCCGGTTTTTGAATCGAAGAGTATATCCGTCATACACTCGGGTAGATTCGTATAATGAACATGCATTTTGTCACGTGGCTATATTTGACCTTCACCCTGCGCTTAATTAGGTAATCAAAGGAAAATGGAGGCTTCTTTATTGCAGCCTTGATTCCAAGGGGCCTATTCCGTTGGGGCCTATATGCAAATTACACCGTATCCGATTCTAGGCGAAAACCAACGATAAATTTCCGTGACGCATCGCCATTGTTTACAGCTCCGATCGTCAGCCAGTTTTCGTCTGACCAATATTCGGTTGTGAAATACAAATCTCCATCTTTCTTTTTTTCAATCACACCATCATATGTCAGTAATACATCCATGTTTACACATATGAATGATTTCTGTACCATTCTAAATTGTTTGAGATCTAACAGCGTTTTTGCTCACCGTCTGTAGATGGGCATCTTTAAAAAAAAGCTTGGGCGGAAAAGGGCTTATTCAAATAATTTATTTGAGACAAAGATATCGTGATAAACTGTTACCGGACTGATTTTGAAATTACATTTTTAAAACATGTAATCAGTCTATTCAGTCTCTGAATATTTTTCAAAAAATCATTAAAACAAGAATTTTCAAACATATTTGTCTATTCACGAAATCTATAAAGCGTCGGGTACGAGTCCTTTTCCTCGTCCTAAATCATTTTCGACCCTTTTGATAGAAAACAAATTGCTAACCACTTGAAGTAAAGCCTAGCTACCAGTAAGTGCAATGTTTGTGTAACCCCCGTGTCGGAAACATTGTAAATTTCAGTTTCGTTTGTGGCATTCGTTAATCTCTTTCATTGCACTAACATGATATCCGCCTTGCTCTGAGAAAAGGGAACTTAAGGTAGAAGACACGTAATACTTTTAGTGCAACATGAAATAAAATTTTCTTGAAAGTTGATAAATACAGATTTATACAGATATGATACTTTCGCACATTTTTAACCGAACAGAAATTCCTTTGATGTTTATCTTCAAATTATTTGTTGATACTTTTGTTAGTTTCTAGAAAAGGGAGGTAACTATTATTTCAGTCACTCTTATTTTGTCATCTGCAACTGCTTTTGATTTGGACAAGGAGTTAAGCCCCCTTATGTCAGAGCATGAGTTATACAAAACTATAATTTTTTTTTTAGTTCACTCCACTGAAACATACACAGATTTTGTATGTTATTGACTTATCTTAACAAGCATACGATATAGATTCAAGATTAGAATGCACTATTTGTGCAGCCAAATCTTGATTTATTCGTCAACAAGAGCCCCAGAATAGAATAGAATAGTTTTATTTTTTCCACAGTGGGCCCTTTACGGGCAAACATAACAAATATCAATATACTACATAGTACATGCTTATGCTAAGATACATAATGAATGAGCTATCGCACGGCATTACCAACAAAGTGACATGGACACCCAGCAAAGACGCAGATCAGCCTGCATATCAGTGCTGTCTGATCTGGGTCCTTGTGTGCGTTTACAGGACAATGTGAGTCTTCATTGTGTATATCCCCATGTTTTCATATTCATGACGTACGTAGCTTACAAGGACAATAAGGTAGAATACATTGTATATATAATGGTTTTTTTTTTTATTACTGCCCCAAAGAAACTGAATTTTTCAATAATTCAGTAGGATACCCAAGTTCTTCACTCCTCTTGGCCTCTCTAGTTTTGAAATTTTTACAGGAGCTTAAAATAAGATTTTGACCAAAGATGTCTTTTGGCAAAGAAACCGTTGATATCTTTCATGTGACAACCATATTAAGGAAGTGTCTTTTACGCCTCATTAACGTTTTGAAGGTGGAAAAAATGCTGGGATAAGAAAACTGGTGGGACTTGAACTCACTACCTTTATAAACCAAAGTCTGCGACTATAACTATATTGAATAATCGGAACAACTGAATATGTATAGTGTAAGCATTTATCTATCCATCTAAGTTCCGTAACACCTATACCGTTACTAACGGCATAAGAAATTTTACAAAAATACAAAAACGCGACAATTCTTGTGTTTACTACAACTTCTTGTATCTGTTTTAATTGTGAAGTCATCTTTGCATGCAAAAGAGAATAACACTATTTAGAGTTATAAAAGCAAATATATAGATGATATTTGTTTTTTTCGGTGTAAGATCGAAATTTATTTCATCGAGTGGACACCATCGGTAATATTTTCACGAGTGGCGCAGCCACGAGTGAAAATATTACCGATGGTGTTCACGAGATGAAATAAATTTCGATCTTTCATTGAAAAAAACAAATATTCTATTTATTTTATGCTTTTAACCCTTTCTGGGAGGAGCTTTATCAAAATTCAGTACAGTTCTTTTCCCTTATTCCCCGTGGCGTACCCCTTCCGCATAGCAACGTTACGTCAAGCGCGAGAAACGTAAGGTATATGACGTCATATTTGCCATCTGGTCGTTAGGCACGCGCAATTTACCTAGGCGACAAGAACGTGAAAATCGATATTTTCACTGGTGGTACCAGTGTAAGATCGAAAAATATTTTCACTGCTATTTCTCGATATCCCACCGGAAAGCATGAAATAAGGTCGATTGTCCCTTTACCCCAAACAAGTGTAATGCAACTTTAAAGCCGATAGTACAACACAAAATTTGTTAGCTTCAAAGGCATTTTGGGGGAAAGATATATCCTTATCGGACAGTGTAGATCCAAGATCAGACTTCACCTTCTTTGCATGTTTATTCTAATGGTACTGGCATATTTGCTGGCAAATTTACCCCGTCCCCTTTTAGTTTAAGATATTTCTTCTTTCTACGGACTTCTCTCTGTTGTCGCACAATACTGCTCCTTGATTACAGAACGACTTGAGACATAAAAGATTGTTATAACTTACAACCCGCTGCAGTTCATGCAAGCTAAAAGTGATTCTTCGATAATCCGAATATACTGATAATTCGAACTGATTTGCTAGTCATCGAAATTTCGAGATTTCTTTTTTTTATCTTAAATACTTGTATAAATATATGTACTACATTTCAATTGATTCGGTTACTTAATAGCCTTTGGTTGAACTTAGAATGTCCGGATGCCAGTGAGAACACATTGCTTCACTGTACACGACTTTTCCCCTGTATTAAAAAGAAAACTTATAGATTACGAAAACAATTTTACCAAAGGATTTATTTCCCACGGCAGTTTTCTCCTTTGGCCACAATATTTTCACATCTATTTCTGTATTAAAGCTTAATTCGAGATGATAATCAATATCAACCATATTTCTTTTTTAACAGTTCTTCTCATAATGTAGCTTACAGTAATGATTTAAGTGTGTGAAAATCACGATAAAGTGGTATCCATGCCCTAATTGCAATTCTGTCCACATTAACACAGTCAATATTATTACAACTTACTTTACAAATTATTGAGAATCTTATTACTTGTATAGTTAGGCCGTGGCATCTAAACACAGACATATAGAATTGAATCAAACTCACATGACTTTGTTTTAATTGGACTCTCGAGCCGAGCCTCACTAGCTCAGTTGGTAACCTGCAGATCTTGAGAACAGGTGGTTCTGGGCTCGATCCCCAATTTCTACTGATGATAGTCTGTGCCACAGGATTCATTACTTTCTCACCACTGACCGTTGTCTCGACGACAGTTATATGGGATCCCAGGAAAGCATGGATAGGTGCACTGGCCGCCGCGATATAAATGAAATAATGATGAAAACAGCGTTAAACACCATACAATCAATCAATCAATTACTTTCGATAATTGATACCTGGAAATTTTAACTCTTAAGTTTTAAGCGCGAATCTTATACCCTTTGCGGACATTGTAGATCAAGATCAGACTGCACAGAACGTGCAGTCTGATCTTGGATCTGCACTGTCCGATATGGAGACATTTTTTTTCAAATAGTAGTAATAATAATAATAATAATAATAATAAATAAATAAATAAATAAGATGAGATAAGATTTAAAATATCATCAATCGGATTTTTACTATTCGCTTGAAAGTTTCGCGTGATTTGTTAGGCAGGGTAAGAGTTAACTATTACTCGTGATATACGTAGTAACTAACTGTCCTATCCGCCCATCACGAGGTTCGAATCTTTGCTCTGAGAGGCCAGTGGTCTACTACACTGCCGTCTGAAATCGTTAACAAAGAGTTGGAATCAATTTGGATAAATAACGTGCATTGAAGATACTATAATGGTACCCCTGAACGTTGAGAGGTTTGGAAAACATTGTTGGAAAACGAGCATTTACTAGGAAAATAATTACACTGCTTTACATTCTTTAAATGGTTGTCCTTTGAATTTGGACAAGTTCTTAATCAGGTCCATGAAAGGCTGAACTGTAATTTCATTTTTTTCTGTGGTTCAGTTTAAAAAGTTATAAGCATGTCCCAGCCATTGCTCTGCTTATACAGCTGTGAAAGACGACGTAGATCAAGGTCAGACTGCACAGAACATGCTGTCTGATCTTTGGTCTGTACCGTCCCTTTGATCGTAAGTTATGATCGAATGGTTTCCTTTTTTCCATTACAACTCAATTCAGTTAAACTTTACAAAAATCAAGTGTATCTACTTGACAGCTACTGAGTTAATATGACCCAGCACGTATTTGCAGAAGCCATTTTATCCGAAAGAATAACATTAGATCTCTAACTCTTGATTTTTAAGTGTGACCCCTAAATACAGTAGATCTACACAGTCCGGGCTTGTATTCACCAACCATTCTTAAGTTCTTAAGGATAAGGAACCCCTTTGAGATTCGTGTAACATCGCTTTTCATCGCCGAAAAGTCGTGCAGATTCGGCTGAGACTCGGATAATCCGTAATCGATCATGAAATGCGATCTTACACGAATGCCATCAGGGTGTTCCATCGTTAAACTAGTTCTCAAGTATTTTTTTTTACTTTGAAAGTAACGCAATTTCTGATTGGCTAAACCAATAGAACCATGCTCTTTGAAAAAGGAGACTTAATGCATCTGCAAAAAGTTTTGACCCATGTCAGACTGTGCAGACCGCGCAGGCAGACATGGGCCAAAACCTTTTACTTCGGTCAATTTTCTGCATGTCAAAGGACCAATCTTAATAACGGTCTTAATTTAAACATATCTTATTTCATTATATGCTAGTATATGATTTGAAATGGGGTTTAAAATGGGATTGGACCACAATTTCTGCCAACTTAGAAGGTTCATATAGTCTAACTAAAGGTTTAGAAAGTAACGTAGCTTCTGATTGGCTAAGACCTTTGGTCTACTAGCCAATCAAATGTTATGTTTCTTTCAAACAAAGAAAAGTCTTGACAATTATACTGAGAACGTTCTTAAGAATGGTACGTGATTACAGACCCAGTCTACCTCATGATTCACCTGGTGGTTAGACAAAAAAGATTTTTATAGACCCATAATTCTATGATGCTTTGCTTGGTATAATGGACCACGAAAATGTATTAAACCCCTTTTTCTAGGTGCATAGCTCAAACAGTTCAGCCAATCATAAATCTCGTTACTTTCTGAATCTGGATAATGTCGTTGTGTTACGTTAACGCAAAAACAGTCTAAATCCTTTACCAGACGACAAAATTTTAATCTTGTCCAAATTTAAAGCATTTGCAGACGATAATTTCAGTGTGGTTCAAATGGTGCAATTGTTTCTTCGACAGGACAGGAAACATTGTTGGAAAAGAAGAAAATGCTGGTTACCAGCATTTTCTACTTTTCCCACAATGTTTTCAAATGCTTCTTTCCCAGAGTCGTTAAAAGTAGGCATTGTGCACTAAAGGATTAATCCTTGTAGCTCTTGGTAGATTAAGATCAGACTGCCTGCAGCAAACACTGAAGATCAAAATCAGGCTATCATGTGTATGCAGTCCGATTTTGGATCTACATTGTCCGTTATTTGGTAAGTTATTGACAAAACACTGAAATAGCGCGGGAAAAAAAGACAAGAGCAAAATAAAAAAGTTTGAGCTACTTTTCCACTTTTCTTTTGTATCTAATGAACTTTCGCTAGAGCCTACGGATGTGACTATATTCGAATTATTGCGTGCTCGATAAATCGAGGTTTTAGTGTATGTTTATCATAATGACAGTGTTTTTACACACTTCATTTTCCAATATACCGATGGATAAGTGCAAAAGTGCCGTAAAAAATATATAATTCTTCTTTCAATTACATCTCTTTTGCACCTACATCTCTATACCATACAGTTTTATTTTATTTGAAGGCCCGTGTTCTGCTTTGAAAGCGAAATCTCTCAGAAAGACAAAAAATGTTACATTAACTGTTCAATTTGCAAACATTTATACAACATAACTTTCATCAAAATCATCCGTTACTTGGAAGAACCCTTCTTTCTTTAGCGTTTTGTCACGATCTTTTGTCATTGTAAGATCTAGATTTAAGACCAACTCAAACAAAACGCTTACCCAATATTTACTGATCAAATACGAACATAATTAGATAGACCGAAGTAAGTGGAGCTTCGGTATTCTGACACCATTGTGAGCCCTCAAATCTTAGCTGATCCTTTTCAAAACGACAAATTGCCTCTGATATGGTAGAAAACATTGTGGAAAAAGGAGAAAATGCTGGTGACCAGCATTTCCTCTATTTCCCCATAATGTTTTTCGGTAGGCTTTTTTTCCATGGGTAAAAGTCTAGATTGTGCAGTAAATGGACGAAGGTTATGCTCAAACGTTTGATTCTTCGCCATATTTTGATTGATTGATTGATTGATTGATCGGTCGGTCGGTCGGTCGGTTGGTTGGTTGGTTGATTTCTCGGTTGATTGGTTGCCTGATTGATCGATCGATTGATTGATTGATTGATTGATATTTAACACTCTATATCCCGTAAGCCAGTGCCTGGGGTTTCTTTTACCAGTATATGGCACACATCCTTCCAAATCCGCAGGAAAAAGGGGGCCCCCAGGTCTGTGCAGTCTGATCTAGGCCTATACTTTTCACCTACTTAAAGAGCTAGGGACCGACCTCTTTATCTATCCTGATAATTATATTCCATAATGTCTTCTTCGGACACTATGTTTAAAATAGACTGTGTTTCCCGTCGGCGTCGACCTGGTCTGTATTTAATCTTTAATTTCTCTTGTTGTCGGATGGTTTTTGACTACTGAGGTTTTTATGAATAGAAATTATAAGGCTCTGGGTGTATAAAGATTATTTTTTGTATTTTTGTAAATTTTTTGTCCCAAAATTTGAAGGGCCACCTTTAAGACCCTGACATAGAAGCCTTTTAAAAACATTGTGTGAAAAGGAGAAATTGCTAATTTATCATCTGCATGTACATAAAATTTCAAAGAGTCTGAAATTCTTTCGTCTTGTTAAGAGTTGAAAAGATACTGTTTCTCACGCCTCCTTAACTTTACTCGGAGTACTTTGATCCTAAGTTTTGATACTATACATAGAAGCAACTCGAATGCATTAACCCAAAACAATGCTTCTAAAATCCCTTTACCAGCGCAAAAGTCTCTTTTTTAATTAACTTTGGTGGTATATGCAGATGATAAAAAAAAAGCGGCTCAACATACGGGATTTGTCTGCACGAGAATATAAAACATTTTCCCAGCTTTTGAAGTCTCAAATGTTTTCGTGTTCGTTAAGAAGGTTTAAAACCTTTAGAACGGTATTATCTAAATTCAGATGCATTTTGACTTCTTCATTGATTACTTTTAGTCGCTAATAGATCTTTAACAGCAGAGAATTCAAGTATTAAGAAAAAAGCAGTCATTTTACTACAGATTTCTAGATAAGAAGGATTGATGGTATTCAAAATCTTTTATTTCTCGTCCAAACCCTATGTTGTGGGTACTCATTAGAATCGTCTCGATGAGACAATTCTAATGAGTACCCATAACATAGGGATTAGTTGAGAATAATTCATATTTTCAATTTTGAAATCAAAACCACTCCCTCTATATGGAACTCTGTTAGTAGTTCATCAATTTATTTGATAGCTTTTATGTTTTTCTAAGAAGAAAAAAATATTACAATATTGCAAAAACGACTGAACATTTTCCCACAATATTGTTCGTAAGCTTTCTATCTTAGGGCACAAAACCATGTATTTCTGAATACCATTTCAGACCAAAGAGTAATAATTGTACAAAAAAAAACCCATCGACACATTCATATCGAAGTCATCTTAGCGATGTTAATCAATGGTCGTTCTTTTGTTAAAAATGTATCCAATATTCGACACATTATTCAGAGACGACAACGATAATTCGGCTATTGTTTTAGTTGTAATTGTCAATAAGATTTTATCTGTAACATAGAGCGGTATGATCCCAAAATATGTCTTAAATTCTAAAACGACTCATAAAAATTCAGGCGTCCTTAGTGGCCAGTGTAGATCAAGATCAGACTGCACAGAACGTGCAGTCTGATCTTTGATCTACCCTGTCCGCTTTTAAGTGACACTTATAGACTATAAAATTGAGTTGAGTATAGATAAGACTTATTTTGAAATTATGATAATTTGGGTCTTATCTCCGCAAATGAAAATGTCTGAATATAGGTTTATTAGACGTTATAAAGATTGGGATTTTTTTTGTCTCTGCCAATCAGAAAACTTTTTTGCAATTTAGAAGTTGAATAATGTTAGGGATGGTCTGACATATCAGTTGTAGACCATTGGCGAAGACAATGCTAAACTATTATTTTTTATTTACATATTATCCTAAATTAATGATTGAATACTTGCCAAAACCATGCATGAAAAACATCAGATCTCCGTGACTTTTTCAGCAAATAACCTCATGATCTAACTACCATGGGAAAGAAAGCTTTTTTGAAAAACATTGAGGGAAAAGGAGAAAATGCTGTTTACATTTTCCAAACACTGTGTGTGTGTTTATTTATTCATTCATTTATATATATGTCTATCTATTTTTATTGAAAAAAGTAGAAAAAGAAAAAAAAAAAAAAATTCAGACGCATCTAAATTGTCGTCTGCAAATGCTTTCAATTTGGAGCGGGTCTATAATTTTGTCGTCTGTTTAAAAATGAATACTGTTTGTTCTAAGCGTTTTATCAGTTCTAAATATAGAAAGACAAGACCAGGGTACACAGAACATGCAGTCTAATATTTGATATACATTGTCTGATACAAACCTATTTTCCCCCAAAGTAATACATTTGAAAGAGCAAAATATGAATTTTCAGTATCGATTCACACACAATCCTGGGTTTTATCTACCCGAGAAAGAAGCCTTTTGAAAACATTGTGGGAAAAGGAGAAAATGCTGGGAACCAGCATTTTCTCCTTTTCCCGCAATGTTTTCTACCTTGTGAAATAAAAAAAATGCACCATATTAGTCCAGTTGAAATTGTCGTCTGCAAATGCTTCTAATTTGGACAAGGCTAGAATTTTGTCGTCTGATTGAGAGTTAGGAGTTAACCCTTTACCAAACAATCCCTTGTTTTTACGATCCTGAGATAGAAGCCTTTAGATAACAATGTGGGAAAAGGAGAAAATGCTGGTAACCAACATTTTCTCGTTTTCCCACAATGTTTTCAAAATGTTTCTTTCTAGGGGTGGTTTAAACTCAGGATTGTGTGGTAAAGGAGTGACCCCTTATCCTGCTCAATAACTGAAATTAATTTTCTACCCTGCTAGAAACAAATTTCAATTTTTGGGTTATGTTTATTTTGTCGTATGCAAGTGCTGTCAGTTTGGGCCAGTCTAAAATTTTGTCGTTTGGTAAAAAGTTAAAGAAAAGAATCTCTAAATATTTTGTAGCACCGGTAACGAACGATGAAAAAAAAAAAAGAATAAAGCCGTTGAAATGTTTGGTCTCCTTTGGTATTGTTTGCATTACGATGAATCCTTGTCAAAATTCTTTATTTACCACGTTGTTTAGAGAAGATCTGAAGATCTATAACAGATCAGCGATGGTCGCCAGATATCATTGAAGACTGTACCACAACCTAGCCAAGGTTTCTAACGTGCCAGCACAATATTTATATCTGTTTCAATTTGTTTTGCCAACGCGCGCCAAACTAGCGATGTATTCCTCCGCGTGGAGGTGTGTACGTCATGTTCAGAGACACGAGATGTGATTCGGTCATTCGCGGTTGATATAAAACCGATACAAGATCGGCCTTGCTCCATCGGAGTTAAAATTTAAAGAGGGGTAAGGAACCCGGTGCATCGAACAACTCAGGAAAGACAGGACGATCATCACATATTCAACATGAGGGAAATAGTGCATATGCAAGCTGGACAGTGTGGCAACCAGATTGGTGCTAAAGTAAGTCATTTTTTTTATGGTCAATAACTATTCATCATCATCATCATCATCATCGTCGTCGTCGTCGTCATTATCATCATCACCATCATCATCATCATCATCGATACCAAAGTATTTTACTTTGTTATCTTAATTTTTTGGTCTAAGTCTCGTTTTAGAATTTTTATCATATTTATTTTCACCGTATGTCTTCAGAGGAACAATTTTAGATCGTACCAAAATTGAAAGCAATTGCAGACTACAAATTGAGAGTTGTTTTAAAGATGGAACATGTCTTTTATATAGTAGAAAACATTGTGGGAAAAGGAGAAAATGCTGGTTACTAGCATTTTCTCCTTTTCCCACAGTTTTAAAAAAAGCCTGTCTCTCAGAATATTTTCGAAAGTTTTTCCCCAGAGTTGCTGGCACAGAGAATAGTTCGGTAAAAGATTAGTCTTTTTCATCAGAATTTCGTCAGTGTGAAAGTAACAGAACGTCTGATTGGCTAAACCATATGGTTTAGCCAATCAGAGGTTCTGTTTCTTTCACAGTCAGAAAACCTCGAAGAATAAGATTCAGAACCTTCTTAAGAATGGTTAGTGAATGACTACCATCTGTTTGCGAGATGTTTTAGCCAAAAGTACAATGCAATTTTACAGCGATGTGTTCTTTCCTTTTATTTCAAAAGGTCTTCTTTCTTTTACTGGCATATTAGACGTCTATACTAAATTTATATACAATTTATTTATCTAAATAAAGATATAATATCCTAAAGAAATCGTGAAAAGATCCAAATATCGAAATTTCTAAATTCTTTGTCGACGGAAAATTATAATCGTATCGGATAGAGCAGATCTAGGATCAGACTAAACGAGCTATGAAGTCTGATCTGAGTCTACACTGTGAGTATTGAGTCTCAATAAGTAGTAAAAGATTCATAACGTTATTTCCCACGAAGATTTTTGCATCTTGCATGATAAGAACTTTTTTTTTTCAAATTTTCATTGCAAACTCGAGGGAAAATAATGATCACGAGGATTAACTGTCATTTTGCCACAATGTTCGTCTTTCTCCCTTTTCTTCTTCTTCTTCTTCTTCTTCTTCTTCTTCTTCTTCTTCTTCTCCTCCTCTTCCTTCTCCTCCTCCTTCTTCTTCTTCTAATTGAGTTCAAATCTATTACCACTTTTGAAATTTCTTTTAATCATTTTTGCTCTCAGTTGTTCCTCTATTGTCGAGTCGCGGTGCGTCGAGTAGGCTTTTTATCATAACAATGATGGGCAACACGCGAAGAGGGGCATTCGGACCTTTTCGTAAAATGTCGTCTCGGATCAGCCTGTGCAGTCCGCGCAGGCTGATCCGAGACGGCGCTTTACGACTACATTAGATTTTGTGCTACAGTAGACTTTTTCAAAAACAGAAAATCACAAATACGAAAAGAGTCGTTTCGGATCAGCCTGCGCGGACTGCGCAGGCTGATCCGAGACGACACTTTACGCAAATACACGAATGCCCCTTTTCGCGTGTCACAGGCAATATATCTTACATAATTTTGAGATACTGTATCTTCTCTGTAAACAAAACGATATTTAATTCATGATTTTAATATGACATATTAAAGTTTATTATCTTAAACTTACTTCAATGCCCTTATACGAGTTCAGACAAAATTTTATGAACAGTAAAGGACATAGTTGTTCAAAGTTTAATTCTTTTTCAATACTAGCTGTTTTGCAACGCGTTTTTTCCCTTTCTTTCTATTCATGCGTAATCCTACCCCAAGCCTATTGATTCTTAATTGTTAAAAAAAAAATCTATTTTTCTTCCCCTCTGATCTTGCACGTAGAAAAAAGAATAGAAGGATTTAAAAGCGTCGCAATCAATCAATCAATCGATCGATCGATCGACCAACCAACCAACCAACCAACCAACCAATCAATCAATCAATCAATCAATCAACCAACCAACCAACCAACCAACCAATCAACTAATCAATCAATCAATCAACCAACCAACCAACCAACCAACCAAATATCTTTTAAAAGAAGCCTATAAGTGCAAGTCTTGGATCAAACTGCACGTTCTTTACATCAGCACTTTCCCTAAAAATTGCGAACGTTCAAAGTTTTTCATTACATGTATGTTCAATCCGATCATATCACCAGTGCAAGGGGTCATGATTCTTTGGTCACTACGTATTTATCTGTTGCACTTACGTGCGAAGAAAAAGTCCGTTTCGTGTTACACTTAACCCAAAACCACACAATACCGACTTTTAACGACCCTCAAGAAGCACCCTTGAAAAAACATAGTGGGAAAAGGAGACCCCACAACTCTTTTGTTGCTCATTGTAAAGAGAAATTATTCAAAATTAACCCGCTATCATTTTTGCCTCTATTTTTCATCAAATATCAAGTTTCAGTTAGGTTTATATGATGAGCCAGTGGCCTTAGTATTGAATAAAGTGCATGAATTGTATAATATTGTATTTTGATAAAAAAAAAAAAAATCCTTGTTGGGAAAGGAGTAGTTGTTGTTAAATTGATGAAAAAAGTGGCAAAATTTTCGTCCATTTAAAATTCTTGTTATCAATGATATCTCAAACAGTAAACGGTCCATAGTAACTGAACAAAAAAGAGCACACACCTGTACGTGTCAGTAACAATCCAAAATGTTGCGATATTTGTAGAATTGAAAAGGAAAAATCTTGGACAGTAAACAGCCTAATCTTGTGAACTATGACCTGAAAGTAACAGCCAATTCTTTTACTATTTTAAGGGTATTTTCTTTCTTTTTTTTGTGGGGGTGGGGGAGTGGGGGGTGGGTATGTCCTTATCGGACAGTGTATATCAAAGATCAGACTGCACGTTCTGTGCAGTCTGATCTTGATCCACACTGTCCTTAAAAGGTCAACACGAAGGATTAAGAATTTAAAGCCCATTGAAAAAATTTTGAGGCAGATGAAGTTGTAAAATCTGGAAAAATTTACGTGAGCCACTTTCAATTAATAATGCGATATAAAAACATGATGGCAAAAAGAGAAACTCTTTGTTTAGACATTTTTTTTTTTGATTTTGCTCGAAAAAAGAAGACTATTGGGGAAAAACTTAGTTTTTATTTCCCTCCCCTGCCTTTATTTTCTAGGTAGTGCGTGTCATTTGTTTAGTACGTGTGTATGTAGATCCAAGTTTTTTTTTCAATGATAAAAAGATTATCTTTAAATCGAAAATGACTTCAAAGAGGACCTAAATGTAGATTATCAAGTTATTTAAAGATGTTTTGTAATAAGTGGAAAAAACTACTCTAAATTCACCTGTACCGCATTAAGAAACACGCTTATTTGACCAAACAACATCTACAAGTAATGTGGTTTTGTCGGTACTCGAGCTCTTTGAAGGCACGTGATCAAGTTCATTGACTTTTCTTTTCGGACTAGTGTAAACCAAAGATCAGCGGCACAGAATCATCTTCAAGAAAGTGCAGTCTGATCATGATTCCGTTAGATTTTGGAGATGATCTTTTTCTATGATAGTCACATTATTAAACCTTTACCCCATAAGGCAATTCTATCGTATCTTAAATTGACCCAAAATAACAGCAAGGATGAAGCCGTTTCTTACGTGTATATGACACCTTTTGACAATGTAGAAAACATTGTGGCAAAAGGTGAAATTGCTCGTCACGAGCAATTTCACCTTTAGCCACAATGTTTTCCAAAGGCTCCTACAAGCAATGCGTAGAAATGAGTATCTATGGAGTAAAGGGTTAAATGAATCCATTTAAATTCTTTTAGGGAAAGATTTGTTCTCAACAGCTGGATTAAAACTTTCGAGTTCTTGGGATCAACATTTTATCGTTGTCAATCAGTTTAGCTCTTTACCGAACGACAAAAATTAAGACTGGTCTAAAATGAAAGCACTTGCAGACGACAAAATAAATGTGAATAAAAATTTGAGACTGGTTTTGGAAAGGGTAGAAAACATTGTGGGAAAAGGAGATAATGCTAGTTACCAGCATTTTCCCCTTTTCTCACAAAGTTTTGAAAGGTCGTAATAACCAGGGACTGTTTGGTAAAGGGTTAAAGGGCCTCGATTTCGATTTTCTTATCATTTAACATGAACTTGGTTTTAAAGTGGATTTATGGTTTCTTTCTTGGGCTGTCCATCAAATCAAAACGGTAACTGATTGAGAGATCGAATGAGACAGAGAGAAAAAGATATAAAGAGGGACAGAGACAAAGGTAGGGCGAGAAAAAGATAGAAAGAGACAGAAGAAAGACAGACAGAGAGACAGATAGAGATAGATAGGTAGAAAGATAGAGAGAGAGACAGACAGACAGACAGACAGAGACAGAGACAGAGAGAGAGACAGAGACAGAGAGAGAGAGACAGAGACAGAGACAGAGAGAGACAGAGACAGAGAGAGAGCTCTAATTGGTCAGATAGGCAGGTTTGATTATAATACTTCACATATCTATTTCTAGTTTTGGGAGGTGATCTCAGACGAACACGGTATTGATCCCACAGGTACCTACCACGGAGATTCAGACCTGCAACTGGAAAGGATCAATGTCTACTACAATGAAGCCACAGGTACATTTATAAAAGTACCTCATAGTTTATATGATCTTTTTCAGGCCTGAAGAATAGGGCATTCTCATGCGATTCGTGTAACATCGCTTTTCATCGTACGGATTCGGCTAAGACTCGGGTAATCCGTAATCGATCGGCCGACAGATGCTGGCTCCCCGCGCATTGATTACGGATTACCCTAGTCTTTGCCGAATCCGTACGATGAAAAGCGATTTTACACGAATCGCATTAGAATGCCCCATCCTGAAAGACCCCCTACCTGCCAAGTTTAAACAATTTAGGGGTTATCTTGCAGACAGTATCAATTCATTCCACTAAAAAAGTATTGATGTTATTATGAGACTGATAGTGTGTTACAGAACAATTTGTCACAGTTCCACAGCGCTTCAGATAGAAGGGGTGATTACTCGTAAGATTTTAAAATATAAAAAAAAAAAAAATGTGAATAATTCTCCACCGAACCCTATGTTATGGGTACTCATTAGAATTGTCTCAACGAGACGATTCTAATGAGTACCCACAACATAGGGTTTGAAAGAAAAATAACTGATTTAGAAAAAAACATCACTTCCTCTTATCTGGAGCTCTGGTTTCAGTTGCTAACTTTAGCCGAAAAAACCTTCAATAAATCTCCTTTTCTCTGCACTGAATTTTGAAAAAGTCCATTTCTCGTTAAACATGAACTATGCTATGTTAAAAGGAGGCTTAATGAATCTGCAAAAAGTATCCACTCAGATCAGCCTGCGCAGTCCGCGCAGGCTGACCTGAGTCGATACTTTTTGCAGATGTGATCATTTTTGCAAAGTTGACAGTTTTTGCTATTGGTCAGCCTTCTGTATGTCTAAGTACCATCCCTAATTTCGATCTACCAATGATTTGTGCCTTTTCATGTAAATTTCAGGCGGGAAATATGTACCACGTGCTGTTCTTATTGACCTTGAACCTGGTACCATGGACTCTGTCAGGTCAGGACCTTTCGGACAGATCTTCAGACCGGATAACTTTGTGTTCGGTAAGTCTTCCACATGGAAAACCTTACTTTATTTATTGGTTTGGTTGGCCACGCCATTTCTTTAGCATATTTCACCAAAACACCGTGTCCAGTGTATTCATTAACTTGCTCTGGGATTTTTCGCCAACCGGTACTACGTGCATCAAAATAGGCCTGTCAGATTTACGAAGCCGAGAAGTTACGAATGTTCATCCTGCTCATAAGTTGAACCCAAAACCTTTAGAATGTGAGGCTCGGTAACAAGCAATTTTACCTTTGTCACAACCTTTTCAGCTGTACAAAAAGCACACAAGGCGCACAAAAAGACATCCTCAAGGAGAAAGGGGGCTTTGATTGATTGTATTGCATCTAACGCCGTTTTTAACACAATTTCAGTAATATTGCGGCGACCAGTGCACCTCTCCGCGCTTTCCCGCATTTCCGGTACTTTGCAAAATGTTCTTTCAAAGCCACTAGCTTCATAAACATCGTTAAAACAACAATTGGCGACAACAGGATTCATTTCTTTCTCACAGCAGACCAATGTTTTTACGGTCATTATGTGGGAAAGAAGCAAATTGACGTAGCAAGAATATTGTGCTAAAAATTAAAACAGGAAGTCAAGGAAAGCATGGATAGGTGCACTACCCCTCGCCATATGGTTGATATAATGTTGAAAGCAACGTTAAAACACTAAACAATCAGTGCAATGAATCAATCACTACCGAAGAATGTCGTCGTACCTTTTGTATTTCCAAAGGCTCCTACAAGCATTTGTCTTATCAATCGTCACCATCTTGACTTATTGTCTAAGTTTCAGCTCGACCTCCAACTTTTTGATGGAGTTTAAATTGTATTCAGTGCATATTTAAAGAAATATTTTATCATCATTTGAAGATTCTTGTATATGACTTGAATGTACATGACTTGTCGAATTCACACAACATTTGTTTAAAACCTCAAACAAAAGACAAAAAAAGATAGAGCGCCTGATAAAATGATACTAGTGGTTTATTTTAGTGTACGGAGCATTGGCACCCACTCTTATTCTACATCATTATTAGCTCTTTGCCAAAAAATTAATTTTGACACATACAAATTAAAAGCAATTGCAAACGACAAATTAAATGTAGTCGAAATCTTGATACTAGTCATAGAGTAGAAAACAACGTAGGAAAAGGAGAAAATGCTGGTTACCAGCATTTTCTCCTTTTCCCACCACATTTGCAAAAGCGGTCGTAAAAAAAAAACGGGATCTTGTCGTGAAGGATTGAAGAACAATGCAGTTAACTCAGGAGTAGTCTGTATTGTTTTAAAGACAATTAGATTGGAGCTAAACATCAGATTAAAACCTCACAAATCAAAGTGATAAACTATTTCAATGAATACGCACAATATAACACTACGGTCTCTTCAGTGTACGAACCTTAACTGTGATCCAATAGATATGGCCATAAACAAAGGCCACTGGAGTTCACACTTGAAAAAATAAAGCCGAGATGTACAGTCTATTGCTCTTTTGAATTCCAATGATCGATGATTGATTATTGATTACTGATGATGTGATTTGTTATTTTCTATTGTTTGTGTTCATGAACACATAGTATATTGATAAGGTGTTCATGACTACATTTGTTGTGGATTGAAACATGTGATTCATGTCATGGCTCGACCTGCAATTATTGTTCATTAAACAACCTTTTTCGTGAAACCCCCCCCCCCCGATCTTATCAACCTTTAGGCTGCTAAGCGCGATTCACTGACCTTTAGCGGACAGTGTAGATCAAGATCAGACTGCACAGAACGTGCAGTCTGATCTTGGATCTACACTGTCCGCTAGGGAGTTTCCTGTTTCGTTCCTCTCCCCACAAAAAAATTGAAATAGCATTATTCGAGGGTTATACTTTCGGCTCGGAAGTTTCATTTAACTAATTTAGTAGCTTAAAGGCTATGTTATCAAATAGTTTTTAAAGTCACCTCGGATCAGGTTGGTAATTATCACCAGGTCTAGATAGAATAAAATGGAATAAAATAGAATTCTACATTTACATGTAAATCTAATCAGTTTTCTAAATCTTAAAGGAACGCAATTTCTGAATCTAAAATAAGAATAAGAATGTTATTTAGAATGCTTGGTATCCGAGAATCAAGGCCGAAAAAAATCCTAACCATTTCGATCACTGAACCACATCATTCCAAGTGATGAAACACTCTGACCAGAAACAGTCGTAAAATTAAAGGAATAGTAAGCACTATGTCGTATCATAACAACTAAAATTGTCCCTTTTCAAGTATGTAGAAGTCCAAGATTCGTCTCAGACGATTTTTACTTTATCCACAATGTTTTCAAAAGTGATCTACTCTGTGACAAAACCAGCATCGTATTTATGAGAACGTTTATTAATGAAAATGATACACTTATTACAGGACAGAGTGGTGCAGGAAACAACTGGGCAAAAGGTCACTACACTGAGGGGGCAGAACTGATTGACTCTGTCCTTGATGTTGTCCGTAAGGAGGCCGAGTCATGTGACTGTATCCAGGGCTTCCAGCT
The DNA here is from genome assembly GCA_943736015.1 of Tridacna crocea. Lineage (NCBI taxonomy): Eukaryota > Metazoa > Mollusca > Bivalvia > Cardiida > Cardiidae > Tridacna > Tridacna crocea. Next base: position 2,927,535 of record OX031063.1, read on the forward strand.
GACCCACTCCCTGGGTGGGGGCACCGGGGCCGGTATGGGCACCCTCCTCATCAGCAAGATCCGTGAAGAATACCCCGACAGAATCATGAACACTTTCTCTGTTGTACCGTCACCAAAGGTAAGGGAAGTAACCCTCCCGTCTTCTCTTTCCCTGGGTTTTTCAAAGAAGTGTCCTTGGGCAATACACTTCAGAGCCTTAGCACAGTGCTGGTGAAACCCAGGTAAACATGAACATGTGAGCTGTCGCCGTGATATAACTGGCATAATGTTGAAAGCGGCGTAAACACCATTCTGCTCGTCTGTGTATCTGTCTGTCTGGCTGGCTAGCTGACTGGCTGGCTGGCGTAATGTCTCTGTCAGTCCGTCCGTAAAGTTGTCCGCCCGCTGTCCGTCAGTCTGTCCGTCCGCCGTCCGGTCTTATAAGAGAGTAAAAAATGTTGGCAAGATTATCTACATAATATCTACATTTACTAAACTTAATCAATTATTTTTTGTCGGTAAACAGAGATGTGCTAAGACTAATTTGATGAAAAGTATATGAAAATTTCATATTTTTCTTTCTGTTTCCAGGTATCCGACACCGTCGTTGAACCCTACAATGCCACCCTGTCTGTCCACCAGCTTGTTGAGAACACTGACGAAACTTACTGTATCGATAACGAGGCTCTCTACGATATCTGCTTCAGAACTCTAAAACTGACCACCCCAACTTACGGAGACTTGAACCATCTTATCTCAGCTACCATGTCTGGCGTCACCACCTGTCTCAGATTCCCAGGTAAATGACCAAATATGGTACAATATTTGGTTTTACTCTTGAGAATTTCTTTTCAACCACACCCTATATTTGACTTACAATTTTATATGAGAAAAAATTTTACATTCATCCATATTCAAACCGTTTGTAGATGACAAATTATATGTACCTAATATGGCTGGATTTGTTTTTTAATGTGTATATAACAAACAGGAGCCAGCATTTTCTCCTCTGACGGAGCATTTCCTCAGTGTCGTAAAATACACTGATGTTTTTGGTGAGGGGGTTTTAATCGCTGCAAAGAGGTGGTTTGATTTTCATACATTCTTATACTTGTACTTAATTTAGTGTTTCTGTATGTACTGAATAACAAAGTCTTCGTTATCTAATGTATATTATTCAGTTTGTGTCTGCATGAAACTCTGAGCGACCAAAATAGCTGTAATATCATCAGTGCTAGTGCCAGTGGGACTGTATTATTAGTTGTGCGGTCAGGTGACAGGGGACTTGGAAACTTGTTCACGTATGTGATTAATCATGTCGTCCCGAGGTGACGACATGATTTACAACAGCCGTGAACAAGTTTCCAAGTCCCCTGTCACCTGACCATTCAAAGAATTTATTACACTGCAAAGTTTTACCATTCCAGGGTTTGTTAAGCGAATTTTACTTGTTTTTTTTCGTTTAAAAAATTGAGTACACTGACGAAGTAGAATTTCCCTTCTGAATACCCAAATTCAATGAAAACTGGCCTCACTCGGAACTGACGTCACTGAAACCTTGGTAATATGTACTAAAACGTACAGTTTGGCGCATAATCTTGATGTTAATCTTGATCGACCCCGCAATTCTTGATTTTGTGTTGATAGTGTAGTCATGTATACGGGGTTCCCGAAAGGGAAATTACTTTTACGTTGGTTTTGCCAGTGTACATGATATATATGTTGGGGCATATTATCCAATCAGATCACGAGAAATTTCTTTGCAGTATAATAATAGTATTTGTATTTTTATTTCCAAACTGCACAGTACAAAAAACTAACAATGTCGAAGACCTAACTTTCGAATACATTGATTTTAGGTCAACTGAATGCTGACTTGAGAAAGATCGCCGTCAACATGGTCCCATTCCCACGTCTTCATTTCTTCATGCCTGGGTTCGCACCTCTCACCTCACGTGGTAGCCAGCAGTACAGAGCTCTTACCGTGCCCGAGCTGACCCAACAGATCTTCGACGCCAAGAACATGATGGCAGCCTGTGACCCCCGTCACGGTCGATACCTCACTGTGACCTCTATCTTCAGAGGTCGTATGTCAATGAAAGGTGAGTGTGTCAATTAGGAAATCAGCTTCCATCTTGATTTATGCAAGATCACGTTTGAATATAATATGACTGGCAACATGCATAAAGGGGAATTCGGACATTTGCGTAAAGTGTCGCGTCGGATCAGCCTGTGCAGTCTGCGCAGGCTGATCCGAAGCGACACTTTCCGTTTTTATGTAGTTTTCTGGATTGCGCAAGTCAACTGTATAGCACAAAATCTGATGTTGTCGTAAAGTGCCGTCTCGGATCAGCCTGCGCAGTATGCGCAGGCTGATCCGAGACGACACTTTACGCAAATGTCTGATTGCTCCTTTTCTCATGTTGCAAGAGAGTTTCTTTTACATTCAAATCACAGAGTGCTTTGTGATTTCCGTTACAAAAACAAATTCTGAAGCAGTAGTATGAAGAGTAAATAGATGTATGAAATCCGCTCTGACAAAAGCAAAAAGGAGCTTAATAATCTCCGTAACACATTGTACCAAGCCAGAAATCTTATAACCAAGGATCCATGAATATTCGACTTTGTCCAACAACCATCTTTATCATGACGCAGAAAAGTCCTTTGACATGTAGGTGGATACAGGTATTTGGTGATATATCGTGCGGCCGTATCGACATGTGGTTCGGTAGCTCAGTTGGTTAGAGTGCAGGAACGGTATCCTGAGGCCCTGGGTTCGAATCCCGGTCGAGCCGCGATATATGTAGCCGGATACAGACATGCAGAAATCCACCTACCGAAAACAAAAAAAGTTTCGAAACAGGTTGACGCAGGCTAATCTGAGTCGAAACTTTTTTTGCAAATGTATAAAGGCATACTGCCCCTTATGCTCATATTTCAAGACGAAAGCTGCCGAAACTGGCCAAAAAGCCTTTACGAAAACGTCGATGTTACCCGGTATTTACCGATGAGTTAGTGAGTCTACGACACCTAACTCTCAGATTTATCCGTAACTAACGGAAGCTGCCGAATGGCAACGCCGATGTTTACCGATGACTAAGGGATCATAGAACTTAAATCCCTTTTAAAAAAGCATTATTTATTTATTTGCAGAGGTCGACGAACAAATGTTAAACGTCCAGAACAAGAACAGCAGCTATTTCGTCGAATGGATCCCGAACAATGTCAAGGTCGCTGTATGTGACATCCCACCACGTGGTCTCAAAATGTCTGCCACTTTCATTGGTAACAGCACCGCCATTCAGGAACTCTTCAAACGTGTATCCGAACAGTTCACAGGTAAATTTTACTTCAGTGATAGGGCACCCTAATGGACAACCTGCAGGGTCTGTATTCACGAACCATTCTTGAGAACGTTCTTGGTCTTATACTTCAAGATTTCATTACCATAAAAGTAACAGAACTTCTGATTGGCTAAACCAAATGGTTTAGCCAATCAGAAGTTCTGTTACTTTCATATTGACAAAATTCTGAAGGATAAGACTAAGAATGCTCTTAAGAATGATTGGTGAATACAGACCCTCATTGGATTCGTGTACGATCGGCTTTCATTGCCAGAAATCGTTAATAACAAGAAATGGAAATTCGTGTTTTTCAATAGCATTTATAGTCAACCTCACGGTTCAAAAGCTAATATAAAACATATCTGTAATATCAAGGCCAAATATAGTCTAACAGAATGAATTTTAGCGTTTATTGTCAACTTCGCTGTTCAAAAGGTAATATAGAAAGCATTATAATGATATCTAAGGCAAATACAAGTAGAGTCTAAAAGAATGAATTTTTGTGCATATTTTTGTTCTGAAACATTTTGGACTTAAACCTTTGGGTTTATTTCTTGGTCGCCTTCACGCCTTCTCAGATGACAGCATTCAGGACTTGTCCATTTGGAAAGCATTTATTAATGGCAAGACAGATATGGCAAAAAATTGGATTTTTCTCTCATTAAGATCAGGCAATATTGTGGAAACAGGAGAATAATGCTGATTATCAGCATTTTTTTCCTTTTCCAACAATTTTTTTATTAAAAAAATCTTCCTGTGGGTCTTTATATTTCGACATTAAGAAAGTTTAAAGTCACTGAATTACCTCCCTTTTCAGCTATGTTCCGTCGTAAAGCTTTCTTACATTGGTACACTGGTGAAGGTATGGACGAGATGGAGTTCACTGAAGCCGAGTCCAACATGAACGACTTGGTCTCTGAATACCAACAGTACCAGGTAAATACGGTCAAATAGCGAATAATCAAATACTGAACTCGATTGCATTGCTCAGTTAGAAATAGCCTTTTTGAAAATGTATTGTTTTGGTGTAAACAATCTCTGAATACTAGCATGACCAAATTACATGGTCAAATAACAATTACTCAAATACATAACAATATTCGAATAGACTGATTAATACATGTCATTGTGGGGAAAAGTGTTGGAATAGTTCTTGTAACATGTACTTGTCAGAAATCAGACCTGTTGATGTATTGTTCTCAAACAGAGCTGCTCGATTGCTTTGCAAAATATAATTCTTCAAAGAAAAGCATATAAAAGCATATCCTTTTGACTATAATTATACTTACATGTACGTGAGAATTTTTAAAAATCAGTATACTTCAGTAATTCAGTCATATAACAAAATATTTACAATCTATTCTGAAAAAAAAAGTTATAAAAACGAATTTCATTCTTTTTGGATCTTACACGCTTTAGTAAGATTTAAAATGAGATCAAAGCAGATTTAAAGTTACTGTTTCCTTTGAAGGGATAAATATGTTTAAAAAGCTCATAGAAGTACAATCAGATTTTTTTTCCATGTGTCTGAGAAAATTGTATTATCTTTGCAGGACGCCACCGCCGAGGAAGAGGGTGAATTCGATGAAGAGGAAGGAGAAGAAGAAGCCAACTAATTTAATATACAGAAATCCGAATTCTAGTTATCATCCGGCAATATGTCATCATCAAGTTCTCCTCGCCATAGCATTAAACCGATTTGACACAACGAAAGCAAATTTTTGTTCAGTTCAAAACATACAAACATTTTAAAAAGTTATTTCACCAGAAGCTGCAACCGAATGAACAAACTGACCAAATGTTCGTCGTCAGTCAACAGACTGACTTAGTTATGTAGAGTGTCATGCTAATCTACTACATCTGTTAATTCCGTCCAAATAGCGTTTATTTGTAGCGCATTCTATATTTTCTTATACATTTTTTCTTGGAAACATTCCAAATGAAATAAAGATATTTCGCTGAGATTGTTGTTCAATAAGTTTTTATCCCATACGATGACTCTAGGTCTACCTGTACCGAAGCTCCAGATAAGAGCGAGTAATGGTATTCTAAATCCATTAATTCTCCTCCAAACCCTATGTTGTGGGTACTCATTAGAATCGTCTCGATGAGACGATTCTAATGAGTACCCATAACATAGGGTTTAGTGGAGAATTGTTAATATTTTCAATTTTGAAATTAAAATCACTTCCCTTGCCTGGAGCACTGATTATTATCATAATACCTCATTTTAATATTCTGACACTAACTAAATATTGAAGAATATTGATCTATGTTCTGTAAAAATGGAGTTTACTGGATCTGCAAAAATTATCAGTCTAGTTCAGCGTACCCTGACCTAAGTAGAAACATTTATAAAATGCATACCACCCCCATTTTCCTTTAGTATGTCTAATTTCCAGCAAGAAATCTGAGGAACAATAGTGGACATGAAGCAGGACATGTTTCATAGCTTCAGACCAATGGTTGATCAGTATCACTAAAAACAAATATGAGCGGAAGAAGAAAAAACTTGGATAAGCCAAATTCAATAGAACTTGTCTCCCCCCTAGACTACCTTTATTTAGCGTCCCACTGTTCCAGAAGAACGCTATCTTAATTGACTATACCATCCTTGGTAAGCCTGGTTCAATTGGCATCAACAGGCCACCTGCTATACAAGGCCCGTTTTCCCACTTTCCTTGTCTGGTTTCTTAATACAGGTTTGACATTTTATAAACGTAGGAATTATCAATATTAAAGAATGACATAAAAAATGTTATACCACTAAATCGCCATTTCTGTGATCAATACTTTCAGTCCTTTGGAATTGAGCATAGACCCCGATAGTTTGGGACGTCGAATTCTGCTGAATTATTAAAAAACCCTTTTATCTATCCAAACCTATATTTTGGGCGCTCACCAAATTTTCTCTATAAGACCATTCTTACGAGAACCTACAACATAGAATTTTCTAAAAACCAAGAGACTTTGAGTCATAAATTACTCCCTCACTTGAAACACACCCTTCCCCCCCCACACACACACACCCCGTATTTCTTACCGACCCTGAAGAAACAGACTTTTGAAAACAATAAGTAAAAGACGAATAAAGCTGATAGCCAGCGCCTTTTTCAAAAATGTTTTCTATCCTTTCTAACTCCAAATTTCATCACTAGAACAATCTTTAATTTGTTGCTTGAAAATATGTTAGTTCATGGTTTAGCCAATTGGTATATCGCCTGTATATCACGAAATACCCTCAAATTTTCATTAATAGTGCTTCTATAAGTGGCACATTGGCGACCCCCCTCTCTATCGTATGTGGATTAAGGGAGCGGGGCATGTGCTATTTATAGTAACGGTGTCTAATAATGAAAATGTCCTTATGATAGACCAATGTTCTTTCAGATGCCTATGGTTTTACTGAGTTTTCTTAACAGTATTTCAGTCATATCATTGTGGCAGCCCAGCTATTCCTACATATTAACCTTGGGATATTGGTCCGTATTCACCAACCAGTCATAAGAACACTCTTGGTCTTATTCTTCAGCAGTTCTTCCTTTTAGATAGAATAATTCAACTTTTGGGCATGCATTCACTATCCACTCTTAAGAAAGTTCTTTGTCTTATTCTCCAGAATTTTCTACATTTGTAAGGAACACAACTTCTGATTGGCTAAACCAGTCGGTTTAGCCAATCAGAAGTTGTGTTACTTACAAATTTAGAAAATCCTGGAGGATAAGACTAAGAAAGAATGGTTGGCGTATACAGGCCCTGGTTGGCTTAACTATTTGGTTAAGCTAGTCAGGAATTTCGATATTTTCAAAAGAAATCTTGGAGTATAAAACAAAGACCTTGTAGTTCTTGTTCTGACGAGACATATCGCAGAGCCCAGTGTTTCCAGTCGGTAACGTGCAGGAATTTTAAAGCAGAGAGTTGCACGTTCGAATTCCCAATTGAACCAATATTTCAGTTATATAGCGGCGGCCCGTGCACCTATCCATGCCATAGAGTGTCTTTTACCAGTACTCCACACAATTTTTCTTTCCAAGCGACTTGCTGCTTTCCCACATAATCATCGTCGAAACAATGGTCAACGGTGGAAGAGGAATGAGTCCTGTCGCAGTGACTATCATCGATCTTCGGAAAGAAATTAGCAGTACCAGGAGTTGTAGCCAGGGATCGGGTCCAGGACCCCCTTTTCTCTAGTCATGTACGCTACCGACTGAGCCTAGGCTCGGCCCAGTGGCTTGAGAAGAAATTGTATGTATAAGGTACTGGTAAAAAGAAACCACAGAAAACCATGAATAGGTGTACTGGCCGTTGCGATAACTGAAATGGGTTCGATAAATACGTTACGATCAATCAATCCAGACCAAAGAGATAATTAGATGGCTAGAGTCGTCGATGGAAACTTAGACCAAATGTGCCACAAAACGAATGGATTTTTTGTCACAGAGGAACGTGGTGCATGAAGTTATGTGAGAAAAGTAGCCATGAGAAAAAGTTAAAATAGCCTGCAATACGCGAAAAGGGACCTTCGGACATTTGCGTGAATTGTCGTCTCGGATCAGCCCACGATTTCATTCGATTTTGTCCTACAATAAAGAAACGCGAAACAGAAAATTATGCACGAACGGAAAGTGTCGTCTAGGATCAGTCTGCGGGCACTGCACCGGCTAATCACACTTTAAGCAAGTGTATGAATGCACTTTTTCGCGTGATAGAAACCAAATGTGGTTGAAAAACTATACTTAGACCTTTACCAGACGACAACATTTTAGACTGGTCCAAATTCAAAGCATTTGAAGACGACAATTTCAGTGTCGCTCAAACGGTGTAATTTTCTTCTGATAGAGTAGAAAACATATTGTGGGACAAGGAGAAAATTATGCTTACCAGCATTTTCTTCTTTTTCCACAACATTTTCAAAAGGCTTCTTCTTCAGGGGTGGTAAAAGTCGTCATTGTGTGGTAAAAGGTTAATGAGAGCTTCGATGGTGCAAGATTCGTCAGGCAAAATATCAAGGGAGACAACCGCTGTGTTTATAATAATGGGTAAGTGAGGGTTGTTGTTCTTGGTTTATCGGAGACAAATATGGCCTACAACACGCGAAAAGAGGAATTCGGAAACAGTTTGCGTAAAGTGTCGTTTCGGATTAGCCTGCGCAGTCTAATCCGAAACGACACTTTCCGTTTTTATGTAATTTTCTGTTTTGCACAAGTCTACTGTAGCAAATAATCTAATGCAGTCGTAAAGTGCCATCTCGGATTAGGCTGCAAGGTCTGCGCAGGCTGATCCGAGGACGACACTTTAAGCTACTGTCCAAATGCCTGTTTTTGCGTGTTGCAAGTCATATTATACAACGGGGTAGATGGCAAAAGAAAATTAAAAATTGCGAGACAGGGAGTTGCATATAACTGTCCACAGGTATCATTTTTTTCTTGTTCTTTCGTTCGTTCGTCCGTCCGTTCGTTCGTTCGTTCGTTCCTTTAGGGGAAATCTTCATCACTACCATATGCAAGCTAATGTTTTTTTCAATATGAAAAACAGTGATCGTTACATAGATCAAAGATCTCTACCAGTTTACAGGGAGGCGACCACGATTGAATTCAAAATATACCATGACTTATCTCCCTTGGTACTTGTCCATTATTCAAAACATTTTATCCTCATTTCAGCAGGTACGTATAAGACCCAAATATTAGTGTTACCAGCACTTTATATCCTTTTTGGACGGATATAAAACATTGCGAGAAAATGAAAAACTATTCTTTACCAACAATTTCTACTTTTCCGGCTATTTTTTTCAAATGCTATTTTTTGAAATATAGGATCATTAACTTTAGTAGAGGGTTGTTATTCGTTGGTAGGTCCCATCTTAGAGACTTAGATCCTTCAATAGCTGGGTTTAGAACAACTGTGCAGAGGGAAGTCCATGCACTTCTTAGATACAAGTGAATTAGGGTTCGAAGCCTGGATAAGATGACTCAATCTTTAAAACGGCCGGTAGATAAAACGGGACCCAAAAGCCTCTTTTGCCGTTCGATGTTGTTAAAATCTTTCCTCCATTTTGTGATTCCGAGCTCAGTCGGTAGGGAGCAGGACTCGAGAACAGGGAATGGTAGAATCGATCCCTGGCTCTGCCAGTTTCTTTCCAAGAATTGATAATAGTCACTGCGACAGAATTCCTTTCTCTCCTACCGCTTACCATTGTTACGCGATTGTGTGGGAAAGCAGCCAGTAGCTTGGAAAAAAAATGTGCGGAGTACTGGCAAAAGAGACACCAGGAAAGCATAGGTAGGTGCACTGGCCACCGGGATATATCTGAAATAATGATAAAAACGGCGTTCAACACCATACAATCAATCAATCAATCAATCAATCAATTTTGTGACAATCAATCATTCCATTTTCAAACTCAAAATCTCTAATTTATGTGGGAACCCTGCCTGTGACTTGGAGACAGTGTAGGCATTACTGACAGAAACTTCAGAAACTTTTGGGTGCAACTCTATTGTAAGCCGTTTTAGTTTAAACTTATTTATTGTGGATGGATTTTGAATCAAGTTCTCACAATTAATATGACCCATGCTCTGTGAAAAGGGGGCTTAATGCATCTGCGAAAAATATCGACCCAGGTCAGCCTGCGCAATCCGCGCAGACTGACCTGGGCCGAAATTTTTCGGGGTTGATCAATGGCTGACACGCTCTTCTCCCCCCCCCCCCCCCCCCCACTTTCCCCTCTCTCTCTCTCTCTCTCTCTCTCTCTCTCTCTCTCTCTCTCTCTCTCTTTCTTTAATTATTTCTGACATACATTATAGAACCATATATACATTATTATGGATCTTCATCTCACCAATTATTATATGGCCTGCAACACGAGAAAAGGGGCATTTTGGACATTTTCGTAAAGTGTCGTCTTGGATCAGCCTGGGCAGTCCGCGCAGGCTAGTCCGAAACAACACATTCCGTTTTTATGTAATTTTCTGTTTTGCGCAAGTCTAATGAAGAACAAAATTTAATGTAGTCGTGAAGTGCCGTCTCGGATAAGTATGCCAAAATGCTATTGTTCTATAAGGTTGTAATCAGCATTTTTAATTTTCCAACAATCTTTTCTACATTTTCGAAGATAAGGTCCACATCTTAGTCCACAGCTGATTTGTCGTCTGCAAATGCCTTCAGCGCAGGAAAGGTTGAAGGTCGTCTATTGAAGGATTATGCCAATCTAACAGCTTGTCTACGAATAAATTAGGATAGGTTGTACATGTGGACGCTAGTCTTTGTCATATTTTTAGGAACCAAACATTCAAAATTCTCTTTTCTCATATTTATAAACCCGAACGGTTGAGTTACCGTCTCCGATCCATAAGTTACCATTCTTATCGAGGGCCATTGCGTTTGGTTTGAAGAGTCCGTCCTTTTGTGTCAACATAAAACCTTTAAATTCGCCGTCACTATTTACTAAATGGACGCAATGGTTTCCCCAGTCACATACCAGCAGATTTCCTGCCCTGTCACAGCATAGTCCAAGTGGATTGAACGGATTTTCTAGCTTTATTTCTTTCGGTCCCGTATAAACAAACTTAATGACGCCATCTTGATCAAGCATAGTTACCCGAAGCTTGCCTTCCTCCCGATCTGTGACACACAGATGCTTGTGCGGCGCTTCAGAAACACGGTATGGGGCACCAAAAAGTATGGTATCGCCGTATTCATCAATGGCGTCAATGTTCATACCGTGTTCTGATAGTTTCATCAAACATCGGTCGGAATGTTGTGCGCGTCGTGTTGTATAGCTATCCACAGCACATACAAAAAGTTCCTTTCTTTTCGTCATGATCATACCGCCCGGATGTAAATGTGGAAATGCGAAGTCGACCACTTCAAACTGCTTGTTTACTTTTTTAATGTATTTGTCCTCATAACTGGACACAAGTAGATCACCTGAAGGTGTGGTACACATGTGGTCAATCTGTATGTCCAAGGTCACCCGTCGTTTCTTCTCTCCATCGACCGTAAAAAGAAGAGCATCTTTTGTTCCCCACCCACAAGATACCCATGCTTCTGTATCTGACACAGGTGCGATAGCTTGAACTGTTTCAGTGGAGTTTCGAACACGGAAGCTCGCTATTGAACGAATGTCAAAGTCTTTAGCCAGTCGAATACCCCAGGGTATAGGTAATGAAGGAAGAGATATCTCACCTTTTGTACACTGACCAAACATGGACGGCAGGCCGAGGGCCTTCAACCCACCTGGAACAAAGCCTAAAGTGTTAATCTTACTTATGGTAAGCGCCGGAAGTTCGTCTTCAATTTGCATGAAGCGCTTCTGTACTCTGTTGGAAGCACCTAGTAGACTCAGATCACTTCCTAGTTTAAGCATGCGTTCAGCTGATGACGCTACTGTAGCTACCGACTTATATGCGTTCACAACTTGTTTAACTTCCTTACTTAAATCTTCCGTCTCGGCTTTATGTTTAGCTTTTAACTCATCAATTAGCTGTTGACTTATTTTGTCAATCTCTTTCTGGAGGAACCTACACCGAGCCTGAATGTCTTGTACAGCATTATCGAGATCTTTATCTAGTTCTTTCTGACTGTTTCTTACTTTCTTTGCATATTCCTCATAGTCAGGCAGGTAGGCCTTTATAGCACCAAGAAAATGACTTAATGAACTTCTCGTGGACTTAGCGATCCTCTCCGTTGCTTGTATCGGATGTGATCTATGTTTCTCATCTTTACATTTTTCACAAACAGCTAATTTACATTTTGTACAATAAACATTCAGGTCCAGCCCTCCATGTTTTGTACACCCACAGCTCTCTGACATCTTTTTCGGCCAAGGGGTTTTCGTTCCGTTGGGGACACTGGTATTTGGTCCAATGTCGCTTTCGACACATTCCAGAAAGTGATGCACTTGGCTCGATTCCGGACCAGCATGTTTCGGTTTACAGTTTCTACACAGATTTACTTCACAATCCAAACATCGACATTTAGCTGTCACATTATCCTGACACATTTCACATTCAGACGTTTCTTTTAGGTTTGGAATTTCCCATTTAGCTCTTATATAATAGTCCTTTGGTATATCAACAACACCACCTTTGGGTAGAATCATTTCTTTGTGGCACAGTGGACACAGGAGAGTCTTCTTCCAATTATGTTTCTTCACGTGATCTTGTAAACAATCTAAACAGAAGGCGTGCAAGCAGTTCAAATGTCGTGCGTCCCTGTAGCTTTTTAAACAGACACCACATCTTAAATCCTCGCCATTACTTTCTTGTGACATTGTCCAGGTTTGTTGTCGCCGTCGTCGTTGTTGTTGTTGTTTTTTTCCCCTATTAATGTTTTTGTAGATCGTATTTTGTATCTGTCGATGGATGACTGTCTGATTTTCATTTAGTCACATCTGCAATTCGATTTTATACAGTTCTAAATGTAAATGATTTAGAACTCCTGTTTCTTTGTTGAAGATGGTTTGTTGAAGAAGCCACAAAAATATATCTTAATGAGTTTCTTTAACAATTCAAAGTTGATATGTGACCGATTTAATCTAAATCAAATGCAGACGAAAACTTTATCAACACTGGCTCGCACACACAAAAAATATAAAAAAAAAATCTACTGAAGTACACAGGCAAATTCTATATTCTATCCAATTCCATGTAGCATAACGTGTAACTAGAGCCATAAATAAATGACTTCATAATGGCATAACTCCCGCCTCTGTTGGGACTTTTTACCAGACGATAAAATTTTAGATCCTTCCCAAATTGAAAGCATTTGCAGAAGACATATTAAAATAAGGCCACATAATGGGATTTCGCTGTATTAGAGTAGAAAACATTGTTGGAAAAGGAGAAAATGCTGGTTACCAGCATTTTCTCTTTTTTCAACCATGTTTTCAAATAGCTTAATTTTACAGGGTCGGTAAAACATTAAATTGTTTGTACAAGGGTTAACCCATATCGATGTTTGATATCAGTTCAATAGATATATTTGAAAACATTGCGCGAGAAAAAGAAGCTATCGCTTGCAACAAACAACTGCTCTTGGTCAAACATCATTCCGATAAAATTCAACAAAAAAGTAATTTTATTTCTTTCAGTAACTTTTTTATCGTTAGAACTCCTTTTTTTCGTTTAACTCGATCAGTAACTAAAATATAACCCCAACCCTTTTTGACGACCGAAAAAAAAATCAACTAAAAGTCAGACAGTTTCTTTTAATCGTTTAAGTTTGACTAAACAAAAGGGCGATATAGATCCAAGATCAGAATGCACGTTCTGTTCACTCTAATCTTGATTCATACCGACCACAAAAGCAGAATTTTTATTTGCCTTTGACCCTCGAAAGATTAAAATTGATTTAAAATATTGATAGTAAAGGGTTAACTCTTTACCACACGATGAAATTTGCCGACTTGTCTAAATTGAAAGCATTTGCAGACGACAAACCACGTTCTGCTCAAGTTTTAGAATTTGTTCTCTGACAGCCTAGAAAACATTGTTGGAAAAGGAGAAAATGCTGGTAACTAGCACTTTCTCCTTTTTCAACAATGTTTTCAAAAGTATTCTCCCTAATGAATTTTAACCCTTTACCAACAATCCCTGGTTTTTACGACCAAGAGGAAGAAGCCCTCTGAAAACATTGTGGGAAATGGAGAAAATGCTGGTAACCAGCATTTTCTCCTTTTCCCGCAATGTTCTCTATTCTTCTACAGTCAATTTTCAATTTTTGAGTCATTTAATTTTGTCGTCTGCAAATGCTTTCAATTTGGACAAGTCTAAAATTTTGCCGTTTGGTAAAGAGTTAAAAACATAACAGAGATTGTTTGAATATGGATTTAGCATTATTTTAACACAAAATTTGAATGATCAATAGGGCCAAATTGTCTGCGCATATCTTTGACTCCAGTCAACAAATCCGAACTCTTTACTTCATTTCTGCCAAGCCTTGATTGTGCAGGCGGTAAATTCACGGAGCTTAACCCATTACCAAACGACAATATTTTCGACTGGTCCAAATTGAAAGCATTTGCAGACGACAAAATAAAAGTAACTGAAAATTTGAAATTTGTTATGTGAAGGGTAGAAAACATTGTGGGCAAAGGAAAAAATGCTGGTTACCAGCATTTTCTCCTTTTCCCACAATGTTTTCAAAAGGTTTCTTTCTCAGGGGCGTCAAAAGTAGTGATTGTGTGGTAATGGGTGAAAACCCACTGGGTCACTCGTTCGAGTCTGCAGTTCTGCAGATTTCTGTCCAAGGATTGGTTGATGGTCATAGCGACATGATGCGTCCTTCTCTCACCGTTGCACATTGTTTCGACGATGGTTGTGTGGGAAAGCAGCCTGTGGCATGGGAAGAATATTGTGCGATGTGACGATAAAAGATAACCCAGAAAAGTATGCTTAGGTGCACTTGTCGCAGGGATATAACTGAAGTAAAATTGAAAACTGCTTCAAACGCATTGTGACCCATCACGCGAAAAGGGATCTTCTGCAAACTGCGAAAAGTGTCAACCCTGGTCAGACAGCGGGAATTGCGCAGGCTGATCAGGTTGACACTTTTCGCTTTAATGACATTTTTCTGTGTGAATCGTGGTCATTACAATCATTTTTTAATTATCAACTTAAACTGACCTGCACTATCGTTGATCTGTTTTCATCTAATTGATGTACAGAATTCCAAGGTGGTCCCTTTTTGCGTGATGGGTCACATTTGAAAGAAACAACATTTCATAAAGTCTGTACAGACGAACATAGTGCAACGTAATATTAAACAGCTGATTGTTGTTTTGACGATGGTTACGCGGGAAAGCAGCCAGTGGCTATGTAAGATTATTGTCTAAGGTAGTTTAAAGACAATGTAGGAAAGCACGGATAGGTGCATTTGTCGCCGGGATAAAACTGAAATAAAGGTGAATACTGGTTCAAATGCATAAGAAAGAAACAATATTTCATTAAGTCTGTACAGAGGATTAACATAATGCATTTAATGTTAAAAACGAATGTCAGCAAAGTAGAAAGCATTTGAAAAATATGAAGATGGGTTGGTGGAGTTAGGAAAACACTGTGGGGAGAAGAGAAATTGCTCGTTACGAGCAATTTCTCTTTTCGCCACAATGTTTTCCAAAAGCCATCTGCAGCATATAGGTCGTAATATATTCTACGTGATATTAAGGGTTTTTTGAAATATCTACTTGTATGTTTATACATTTTTCAATAGACTGTAGAGCGGTCTATCAAATATGATATTGAAAAGTTTATCAAAGTGATTATCAGAATAAAGCAACATTGATTCTTTACAAAGTAATTCGCGTTACATATTGAACTTTTAAACATTTCTATTCGCATGAAGGGTCGTGTTATGTTATGAACCAGTACTTCCGTCCGTCCGTCCGTCCGACCGACCGACAGTCCGTTTGTCCGTCCGTCCGTCTGACCGACCGACCAACCGACAGTCCGTCCGTTAGCAATTTCTTGTGTGGGCAACTCCTCCTACAGTTTCCAACTTATCTTACAACTTATATAAACTAATCTCCCTCGATTCTGCTTCCTGGAAACAACACCAGTACTTCCGCTAAATGTGTTGGCTGATGGAGAATCCCAAAGTTGACATCCGCTTCCAGGTATTAAACTCGGGACCTTACGTTTACGAGACCTTCGCTCTACCTCACAGCCAAGGACACCACTAGTCTTTTGCATTAATGAAAATGAAGTTTTTGGTTTTAAATCTTTAATTCGTGTTTCTTCATCCCGATTTATAATTTTTCACCAAAAAATCACTCTTGACCTATATCGAGGATAATTCTTTGATAAAGTAGAATTGAAATTCAGCAATTTGTGGTGAATTATTGTATGGTGTTTAACGCCGTGTTCGACATTATTTGAATTATATCATCGAGGCTGATGCATCTATATAAGACTTCCCTGGAGTTTCTTTTCACTAGATTTTCACCATGTTCTGCCCAAATCACAGGATACTTTCCCACATAACAAACGTCGAAACAACGATTCAGCGGTGAGAGAGGAATGAATCCTGGCACAATGGCCATTATCAGTCCTCGTAAAGAAGTTGGCCTTCTGAAGACCTCCCTACCTACCTATCTACTTACCCACCATCCCACCTACCTACCTCCCTCCCTCCTCCAACGCTCGATTCCTACCTCCCTACCTACCTCCCTACCTTCCTCCCTAACTACCTCACTACCAACCTCCCTCCCTCCCCCCTCCCCACCTACTTCACCATCTTCCTCCCTAACTACCTCACTACCTAATTCCCTCTCTCCCTTCCCACCTACCTCAATACCTTCCTCCCTAACTACCTCACTACCTACTTCCCCACCTGCCTCCCTACCAACCTCACTACCTACCTACCTCCCTCCCTACCTGCCTACCTCACTACCTTCCTCCCTAACTACCTCACTACCTCTCTCCCTAACTACCTCACCACCTTCCTCCCTAACTACCTCACTACCTCTCTCCCTCCCTGCTTACCCACCTACCTCACTACCTTCCTCCCTAACTACCTCACTACCTCTCTCCCTCCCCACCTACCTCACTACCTACCTCCCTCCCTCCCTCACTCCCTCCCCACCTCGCTCACTACCTACCTTCCTCCCTACCTACCTACTTCCCTACTTTCCTCCCTTACTACCTAACTACCTCCCTCCCTTCCTCACTAACTACCTACCTTCCTCCCTAACTACCTTACTTCCTCCCTCTCTCCCTCCCTACCTACCTCACTACCTACCTACCTCCCTGCCTCACTACCTTTCTCCCTCAATCCCTACCCACATACCTCACTACCTTCCTCGCTCCCTCCCTACCTACCTCACTAACTTCCTCCCTACTTTCCTCACCACCTTCCTCCCTACCTACTTCCCTCCCTCCCTACCTATCTCCCTCATACTACCTCACTACCTACCTCCCTAGCTACATCACTACCTACCTCCCTCCCTCCCTACCTACCTCACCACCTTCCTCCCTAAGTACCTCACCACCTACCTACCTCCCTATCTACCTCACTACCTTCCTCCCTAACTACCTTACTATCTAACTCCCTCCCTATCTACCCACCTCACCACCGTCCTTCTTAACTACCTCACTACCTACCTACCTACCTCACTACCTTCCTCCCTAACTACCTCACTACCTACCTACTTCCCTCCCTACCTACCTCACTACCTCCTTCCCTAAGTACCTCACTACCTACCTACCTCCCTACCTACCTTACTACCTTCCCCCTTACTACCTCACTGCCTACCTCCCTCCCTCCCTACGTACCTCACTATTTTCCTCCCTAACTAACTCACTACCTTCCTCCCTAACTATCGCCTTCCCTCCCTCCCTTCCTACCTACCTCCCTCCCTCCCTACCTATCTACCTCCCTCCCTCCCGACCCACCTCGCTACCTTCCTCCCTTACTACCTCACTACCTTCCTCCTTAACTATCTCCTTCCTTCCTACCTACCTACTTACTTACCTACCTACCTACCTATCTCCCGCTCTCCCTCCCAACCAAATATGACCTTAGAATGACAACAATTTGGTTATACTATGGCTTGGAAGTTTCATTTTACATAATTACAGGTTAAAAGTCAATGGAGGTGGCCGCTAAAGACAGACTTTCCTATATCGATAGATTTTATCTAACCTCCATATACATACATTTGACAGCAAAAAATGGTATCAGTTATTCGATTTAGAACACTAAATCTGATCAAAGTAGAACACATTAGGCACAATGTAATATAATAAGTGTGCTTCGGAATATTTGATTAAAGTATTGGCGATCAATTTGAAGTCAATTGCCTTGTAGAGGGAGGCCCGAACGGGGGACAGGAGTGCTGTTTATTTGTTTGAAAATATTTACCTATGCGATACTTTAGTCATATTACAGTGACAGCACCCTTTTTTTTGTGTGTACCTCCTGAGTTTTATGAGTGTCCGGCAGAGATTCCGTGGTAGCTTGCTCAAGTAAAAATGTCCACTGTCCTCTGCGGGATGCGTACTAGAATATCGGGTCACAAAGTCTAACACGATAACAACCAACACACATAAGATTACCGACGGGAGGCACATTGGCGGTAATCGATAACTTATGTATACCGTTGTCCTTTTGGTAATAGATTATTCATATAATCACTGTTTTAAAATCGATAATTGATACATTGTTGATGATCCTTTCATAGTCGATTTTTGATATACCAATTTCTCGGTTGTACTCGATTATTGATGCACCAATGTCCCATTGGTAACCCATATTTGATGTATCAATGCCCTATACCATGTCCCGTTGGTAATCGATAACTGATACAGAAATGTCCCATTGCCAATCGATTGTCTAAATACTAATGTTCCATTGATACGTAATTGATTACTGATATACTAATGTCTCATTGAAAACGGATCATTCATTATGCTAATGTCCCATTGACAATGGATTACTGGTATACCAATGTCACATTGGTAATCCGTTATTTATATACCATTGTCCCATTGGAATTATGTGTAATAGGGATTCTTTGAATAACTCATGACCAAAAAGGCAGAAGTCAAAACTGAGAGCATTTGCAAACGACAACATATACCTGTGAATCAGATATTGGAAATTTGTTGTTGGAAGGATAGAAAGCACCGTAGGAAAAGTATAGGCCATTGGTAAAAAGTTTTTTATCCTTTTTCCACAATGTTTTTTAAAGCTTTCTTTCTCACATACGTTGGAAAAATCGATAATGTACATGAAAAAGGATTTTCATCTAAAAGTTAAAAAGAGAAATCATTGTAATAAAATATGAAGCCGTCCACTTTGGAGCAAGGTCATCTTTTACCGCAATGTTTTCAAAAGGGTTCTCGCTGCAAGTTTTGAGCTAAACAATTATTTTTACACCAGGGCATGCAAAATTATTCTCCATACTAAAGCCTAAAATCATCATGAAAGACGGGTTGTATTAAGGAAAAGAACGTCAGACAACTATTTGAGTCTCGCCTTGTGAAAGGAGAGGATTTAATACCAATTCTTCAAATCCACAATTTTACCACCATTATAATTCCTCACAGTCCGGGCCTCGTTTTTATCATATGACCTGCAACAGGTGAAAAGGGGCATTCATACATTTACGTAAAATGTCGTCTCGGATCAGCCTACGCAGTCCACGTAGGCTGATCCGAGACAACACTTATTGATTGTGTTTGATTTTCTGTTTCACGCAAGTCTACTGAAGCACAAAATCTAACGTTGTCGTAAAGTGCCGTCTCGGATTAGCCTGCGCGGACAGCGCAGGCTAATCCGAGACGACGCTTTACGCAAAGGTACCAAGGCCCCTTTTCGCGTGTTGCGGACTATATTGAGTTCTTTTTGACGTCTTGTACATTATTATTGGCAGTATACAAAGGTATTTTCAATAGCGTTGTACTCCGATATCGGAAAAACGTATCCAAGTTTTATCAATTTATTGCCATTTATGGAATTGAAAGACCTTTGGCGAAGATAACCCCTCAAAATTTACCCTTCATATATGAGCAATACTTCGTGAAAAGGGGGTTTATAGCACATGCAAAAACTATCGATCCAGGTCAGCCTGCGCAGTGCGCGCATGCTGACCTAAGCCGAAACTTTTTCCTTTATTGAATTTAATTTTCTGCATGTCAGATGACCATTTTACCTCATAACTCAGACGGTTGATAGAACAAAATGGATTTTATGGATCCATAATCATGTGCTGACTTGAGATGCATTAAGCCCCATTTTGCCAGAGCTTGGTTCATTTAATATGTCAGATGGTCTGTGTTATGTATGTAGTCTGTATGCAAATTTCATTATTACTTGGGGGATTTTCCTGTCTCGTTTTTTGCCAAGTGGTCTTATCTTTTTGCTAGCCGGTCATTATTCCTGCCAACCAATCATAATTCCTGCCAACCAATCATGATTCCTGCCAACTGGTCATAATTCCTGCCAACCGCTCATTATTCCTGCCAAACGGTCATAATCCTACCATCCGGTCATGATTTATGCCACCCGATCATGATTCCTGCCAACCAGTCATGATTCCTTCCAACAGCGATCATGATTCCTGGCAACTGGTCATAATTCCTGTCTATCGGTCATGATTCCTGTCAACCAGTCATGATTCCTTCCAACCGATCATGATTCCTGCCAACCGGCCATGGTTCCTGTCAACCTGTTTTGATTCCTATCAATCGATCATGATTCCTGCCAACTGGTCATAATTCCTGCCAATCAGGCATGATTTCTGGCAACCTGTCATGACTCCTGCCAACTAGTCACGGTTCTTGCCAACCGGTCATCATCCCTACATACCAGTCATGGTTCCTGCCAACCAGTCATGATTCCTGCCAACCAGTCATAAAAACTGTCAACTGGTCATGATTCCTGTCAACCAGTCATGATTCCTGTCAATCAATCGTGACTCCTATCAGCCGGTCATGGTTCCTGTCAACCAGCCATGACCCTTGTCAACCGGTCATGGTTCTTGTGGGATAAGATTGCACTTCACGGAAGGTGCAGTCTGATCTGTGCATTACCCTATTATATGAGATATTAAGGCAATGTAAGGCTCTAACTTTTTACCAAACGACAAACTTATAGACTGGTCAAAATTTAAAGCATTTGCAGACGACAAAATAAATGAGACTTAAAAGTTAAAATTTGCTATGGGAAGGCCTGATAGAAAACGTTGTGGGAAAAGAAAGAAGTCTGGTTACCAGCATTTTCTCCTTTTCCCACAATGTTTTCAAAAGGCTTCTTTCTCAGGGTCGTCAAAAGTCGTCATTGTGTGGTAAAGGGTTAATTTGTAGTTAGTTGGGACATTTTATTCGCAGAAAATGTTCATTCGCGTTAGTACAGCAAGAGGACGATACAGGAAGGGACGTAACTCTGTTATAAAAATGTACTTAGAGTATCGATTATGTCCCCTAGTTATGTCTCTCCTGTCACAGTGCAGCTTTTTACCCGAGCAAAACCAGCGCCTCTCACAACCCTGAGGAAGACAGCTTTTGAAAACATTATGGTAAAAAAGAGAAAAGGCCGGTTAAGCAGCATTTTCTCCTTCTTCCTGTGTTTCATCATTTAGGGAGTGTTTCATCATTTAGGGAGTGAACTTTAACCTTAGGCTTCCAAAGGCGACTAAATGACATTTTGCGGACAGTGTAGATCAAGATCAGACTGCACGAAACGTGCAGTCTGATCTTAGATCTACACTGTCCGATAAGGGGATATTATTCCCCAAAACATAATTTTGAAAAAGCAATATTTTGGGTTTTAATATCGAAATGTAATATTCGTTATTTAGCAGGAAAAGTGATAACGGAGAAGACTATCTAACAAATCTGATTGGTTAGTCTATAAAAATCCGACCAATCATAAGCCTGATGTTCTTTATTATTATTTTTCTCTGACACGCATGCTCGGAGTTTTTTGTATGCAAAGGACTGGTCTTGATCTATACTATTTTCAAAAACAACGAAAATAAAAGGGTTTCTTTACGTCAGCCTCAGACGGCCAGCCTATTACTAATACAAAAAGAAAGATTTTCGAACAAAGACGACCATTGTTTACCGGTGCATTCTACTGCCCCAGAACCGTTGAGAAAGTTGCATTATAATGCAATAAACTGGTGCAATAAAACACCAAAAATAACTGCTCCCTATATGGGGTAGATGTCGATTTGAGATAGCATACTGACATACTGACACGAATTAAAACGATTTCTCCCGTCATAAGACGTTTGTCGGATCGGTTACATTTTTAACTAGTTACCAAACGACAACAGATTGGACTGGACCGAATTTAAAGTATTTGCAGACGACAGGTTAAATATATAGAGGATATTTGTTTTTTTCGGTGAAAGATCGAAATTTATTTCATCGAGTGGACACCATCGGTAATATTTTCACGAGTGGCACAGCCACGAGTGAAAATATTACCTATGGTGTTCACGAGATGAAATAAATTTCGATTTTTCACCGAAAAAAACAAATATTCTATTTATTTTATGCTTTTAACCCTTTCTGAGAGGAGCTTTATCAAAATTCAGCACAGTTCTTTTCCCTTATTCCCCGTGGCGGCCCCCTCCCGCATAGCAACGTTACGTCAAGGACGAGAAATGTAAGGTATATGACGTCATATTTCCCATCTGGTTGTTAGGCACGCGCAATTTACCTAGGCAACAAGAACATGAAACTCGGTATTTTCACTTGGTGGTACCGGTGTAAGATCGAAAAATATTTTCACTGCTATTTCTCGATATCCTACCGGAAAGCATGAAATAAAGATAAAATGATTTCCTCTGTCATACGACTTTGCGGGTTTATTTAAATTTTTGATTTGTTACCCCACGACAACGTTCTAGACTGGTTGTGATTGTGTGGAAGGCTTAACCCATTACCACACAATCCCTACTTTTGACGTCCCTGAGAAAGAAGCCTTTAGAAAACATTGTGGGAAAAGGAGAAAATGCTGGTAACCAGCATTTTCTCCTTTTCCCACAAAGTTTTCTACCCTATCAAAGCAAAATTGCACCATTTGAGCCACTCTAAAATTGTCGTCTGCAAATGCTTTCAATTTGGAAAGGTCTAAAACTTTGCTGTCTGGTAACAGGTTAAAGGAGCGTTATTTGGATTATTTTATCCAACCAAACTTAGCAATTGATTCATATCTGGATTAAGTAAGGCCACATCTGGCAAGTCCTCATTAAAGGAAAAAGAGAAAAAGACATATATAAACGAGAAAAAATAGTTTTTCAGTGGTATTTCCCTAATAGGATTCGTATCCTGTATCCTCTGAAGTTTCTATTTTTAGATTTCACGACAGAATTCCGCACAGGTTTGGGAGAATATCATGCGATTAAAACATGCAACGAAAATGTGGGATAGTATTAAAATAACAACGATGACGTCATATTTTACGTCATTACAGATTGTAGCCATCAGGGGAAACGTTTGGCATGAGGATACAAGTATTTATAATTTAATGATATAAAGATGAAACGGGCCTAAAAACTGCCTGAAAAGTGCTTGAAAATGGGTACAAATAACCATGAATGGATATTATCCAATCAGAAGTTATGTGTTTTCATGACAATTAGATTTGAAATTATGAGAAGTTTTAAAGGACTCCGTAGCCTTTCAAAGTATTGTCCTTAAAGGTGGCCCTTCAGATTTGGGACGAAAATTTTACAAAAGTGCAAAAAAATCATTCTTATACTCCCAAAGCCTTTTAATTTTCATTCATAAAACCCCAGTAGTCGAAATCCGTCCGACAACACGAGAAATTAGAGATTTACTACGGCCCAGGTTGACACCAACGGGAGACACTTTCTATTTTTAGATGGTCAATTCGCTAATTTACTTACAGGAATACACAGAAGAAGCTTCAAACATAGCGTCCGAAGAAGACATTATGGAAAATAATTATTACATACTTGTTATGATAGGAAATTTAAGCGTTATGAGTCTCGTGCCAGTCACTTAACATTCCAACAATGCTTTATTGATTTTTGGCGCGAAATCTAAAAATAGCTTAAGAGGCTACGTAGCCTTTAAAGGGAATACCATCAATTTTTTTTTTTTTTTTTGTAATTTTATGAATCTTAATTATTGATGATTTGTATTATTTTTTCATATGAATTTCAGTGATATATATATTTTTTAATTTGGTGAGATGTAAAAATTCTAAATACCCACCTTTAAGGATAGGGCACTCTAATGTGGATTCCTGTCTCATCGCCTTTCATCGTCGAAAGTAGTACGAAATCGGCTAAGACCGACCGATAGATGCTGGTTCCCCGCGTTGATTACGGAATACCTGTGTCTAAGCCGAATCTGCACGATGAAAGACAATGTTACGATAATCCCATTAAGTTACCCTATTCTTAACGTAAAATACCCTAACTCTTTTGGTGCAATATGGAATAAAATTTGTTCTTAGTTGATAAATAAGGATTTATACTGATATAATACCTTTTAGCCGACCAGAAATTACTTTGATGTCTGTCTATCTTGAAATCAATTGTTGATACTTTTCTTAGTTTCTTGGGAATGTAATTATTATCTCTCTTTGTAATGAGAATATAGTGGTTTTAGGTTTATAAATGAAAATTCTACGAAGTAAAAAAATGGGAAAAAATGACTCGGTTAAAGTAGTACAATAATACTCATTTTTAATCATACAAAATTTTGTAGGATAATATACATGTAGTGGAAATAGCTGTTTTCCATTAGGGGGCCTAGTACCCTAAAAGGCGTCGCATAGATTCTGAAACATGCAACTGCGTAATTCCCTTGTTTACTATTCAGATCACGATTGTCTTCACCTAGAAGAACGATTTCCATCAATTTCATTTTATTTATTGACATCTCATGAAATTTCACCCTAACGCTTAGGCTGCTAAGCGCTACTCGCTGACCTTTTGCGGACAGTGAAGATCAAGATCAGACTGCACAGAACGTGCAGTCTGATCTTGGATCTACACTGTCCGATAAGGAGATTTTTTCCCCACAAAAAATAATTGAAATGGCATTATTTCGTTTTTTTTTTTTATCGTCGACCTAGAAGGTTTCATTTCATATATTTTGCAGGCGAAGGGTTAATCAATGAGCTCACCTGGAGAGAAAGTGACGATTAACCCTTTACCAGACGACAAAATTTTCGACTGTTCCAAACTGAAAGCATTAGCAGACGACAAAATAAAAGTGACTCAAAAATTTAAATTTGTTTTGGGAATGGTAGAAAACATTGTGGGAAAAGGAGAAAATGCTGGTAACCAGCATTTTCTCCTTTTCCCACGATGTTTTCAAACGCTGTCTTCCTCTGCGTCGTTAAAAATACAGATTGTTTGGTAAAGAGCTGAAAATCTATTTATAACAATTTAATTGAGTGTTGTTATACAGAAGTCATTTATCATTTTACCATGGTTTCGATTTTTTTGTCTATGTTTATATATGAATGCCGATAAATCAAGTAAATTGATCAAACAAATGATTGGTTTTTTTTTTTCTGCGACCTTTACGACCCTTGGGGGCCGGCGAAGGCAGAAAGGGGGTGGGGTGGAGAGAAGAATCTTTTCTTCAGTTTATTTTCAAACGATTTAATTGTCTCTTCTTGCAGTCTAAAGGCACCAGGATCGAGTCTCACTGGAACCTGCGGAACTGGCTGGATATGTGCTTTGGCTTAGACAGCTTATTTCAGACGACTTCTGTCTTCTTGATGTATGGAGGCCCTTCCTTACTGGAAGGACGAAGGTTTTCGTAGGAATGTCTATGGGTTGGACACTCAGGAGCTCTAGTCTAGTGTTGGTAAATTAAAGACAAACATTGATATACGTATGAGCTGTCGATATGACTAAAATAATTTTGAAAGCGGCGGAAAAAAAAAATCAATCGATCGAACGAGTGATCTAAAGATCAATCAATTAATCAATCAATCAATTAATCATTCAATCAACCAGTCAATCAATCAATTAATCATTCAAACAATTAAATCATTTTCTTGCAGTAGGTCGTGCGTGAAACCATTGTGACGTGGCTTATTCTTCTCTTTCTGTACTTGTAAGTGAAACGTTTTCCCTTTTTAGCAATATTTTTCGCATGACATGCTTACACAGGTTAACTCTAAAAAGAAAACAATCTTGTGCGTTACGACTCTGAAGAAAGCAGCCTTTTAAATACACATCTTGGGACAAAACGAAAATGCTGGTAACCAACGTTTTCGACTTTTTCCATTATGTTTAAAACCACTTTCGTCAGGTCATTAAAACTCCACAATTATTAGTCACTGTCGATCAAGCTCTGGCTGCAGGTTGCAGGCTGATCTTAATCTACACTTTCAACAAATGCATCAACATGTTTACGTGAATATGATACTGGATCGCTGACAGTACTTTGATTGTTTGGGTTGTGCGAATGTTACTATTTTTAGAATGTTGCCGTTTTCGTCTCGTTTTTCGCCCTATTGTTTTAACATCAGACTGCTTCGAAGCTGGGTTGATCTACAGAATTCAGAATGGTTATCACCTATTTGATTTTAATTCAAGAGTTTGGCGAGTGGATTTTTATTAGGAATCTGAAAATATCAGATAGGATGAGCGACGAGGAAGCGAGAAATCATTCGATTTTCGCGTCAAAGTTCATGATTGTAATTTTACGACGTTCTCCTTTGTAGAGAGTATTAAAGATTACCGGCCTGTAGTTGCGCGAGAATCAAAACCGGGCCCAGACTCAAGAAAAAAAAGTTTATTTGTCGGGTTTCAAAGAAAGTATGCAGCTAAAGTTTATCGTGCAGTTCTTTACAGCCATACATACTCGTTTATAGCATTACCACTGGCCGTGTTTCATCTAGACAAGGAAGTCTTAATAGCAAATTTATTCGCGACATGTACTTTTCGATCTTACTTTGATATATAAATCGTGTTTGATGTTTTTCTTTTTCAAAACCTTGGTTTCAGAATGCCTTGTCAAATTATAGGGATATGATCATCAAACAAATTACGAACAACATAAATCAACCAAGCTCAGCCAAAAAAGGGTTTAACGCATCTGCAAAAAGTTTCGACACAGGTCAGCCCGCGCAGTCCGCGCAGGCTGACCTGTGTCGGAACGTTTTGCTTTGGGTAAATTTTCTTTATATCCAGGACCAAGTCTACCTCACGATACACACAGTTGTTAGACGAAATAGATCTTATGCAATCGTCTTTAAAAGTTTTCAATTTTTGCCGTGTGCTAAATCTATCAGGCAACACAATTAGGTCTATAAACTTAATATGAGTAAACTTGAGTTTTCTTATTGGATAGAAAACAGTGCGGGGAAATGGAGAAAATGCTTGTCACCAGCATTTTCTCCTTTTCCCACAATGTTTTCAGAAAACTTCTTAGTTAGGGTCTTCAAAACTTAGAATTGTTTGGTAAGGGTTATTGTCCATGACTTCTGCTTTTCATTGCAGAAGTATTTTTTCTGGGATTTAAGCGGTCAGTGATCACGAAAGCCGCTTAAAACATTAATTTATTGCCATTTATGGAACATCCTCACCTCATTATAGGATCAATAGATTAAGTGGGTTTTAACGGATAATCCACTTAAACCCAGAGTATCTTAATACAGTCTTATCCCACCTCATTTAATGCATAGCTCTTCAGGATTTTAGAGAACCGAAAATTATTGCTCAACCATGAAAAAGATTTCTCACATCGTCGGATAAGAATTAGTAAAGACGACTGGATGGAAAATACAGTTTTTAGCAATAAGACAGACAGACAAAAGGACAGACAGACTCTCTCTCTCTCTCTCTCTCTCTCTCTCTCTCTCTCTCTCTCTCTCTCTCTCTCTCTCTCTCTCACGACAATGATTCGGAAAATTGTACACCTGCTGACAGAAACACTCTATCACTGTGTGCGTCTATGTCTCTCTGTCCGCCCGTTTGTCCGTCCGTCTCTCTCTCTCTCTCTCTCTCTCTCTCTCTCTCTCTCTCTCTCTCTCTCTGCAATGTTTCGTGCAATTGTAACAAATGACTAAATACACAATGACTAATTTCTATATGAATTCCAATGGTATAGTTACTTTCGGTTCCGATTCCAATGTGAATAACTCGATCAAAGAACAATTCTGTCAGTTCTAATTATACAGCTATGCTAACAAGTCACGTGACCGTTATCTTTTATCCGTCCCTTTATTTATAAATCTTTTGTCAAAAATCAATTTTTACGACCCATGGTGAAGAAAAAGTCTTTTTGAAAACATTGTGGGAAAGAGAGAAAATGCTGAAAACCAGCATTTTCTCTCTTGCCCACAATGTTTTCCAAAGCCGTTCTTTTTCAGGGCCGTTAGTCCGTTACAAATATGAATTGTTTAGTAAAGTGAACAAAGAAGAGGGTAGAATTAAGAATGAAGGATTTTACAAGTCTGGTATGTGACCTGCCGTCTAACCTGTGACTTAAATGTTTTTTGAAGCGCTTGTTTATCAGATCTGTCCCTTTGTCCGCCATAATAATTACACATGTTTGCGCTTTATCTTCTTCAATCGTCAGATCTCCGCTAAAAGTCATTCACTGAAGTGTGCACTTCAATGGTTGATTATAATTTATGAACTTTGGCAGGTTAACCATGTTACCGCTTTATACAGGAAATTTCTTTTGAACAGGACAAAATAAAACAAGGTGGTTAGTTGGTTAGTTGGTTGGTTGGTCACAGTGGTGGAAAGTTGGCGAGTTGGTTGGTTGGTGGAAAGTTTGCCAGTTGGTTGGTCGGTAATTTGGTTGGTTGTTTTTTTTTTTTGGAGGGGGGGGGGGCTGGCTCGATGGCTTTAACTGATTGATTGTATCCTTAGTTATTGTTTTTTTTTTGTTGGTTGGTTATTTTGTTGTTTTCTTGGCTGGTAGATCGGTCGGTCGCTTGGTTGGTTGGTCGGTCGGTCTGTCTATCTGTTTGTCGGTTTGTCCGTCGGTACGTCCGTCGGTTGTACAGATTGACTGGCTGGCTTGCTGGCTGCCGCAGGAGGGCGGGCAAGTAGGTGGATCGACGGAGGGACGGACGGACCGACCGACCGACCCGGAACGACCGACAAACCTACCGACCGACCGACTGACTGACCGACCGACCGATTTACACCGGGTCTAACTAAATGTATTTACAGCTGAGCTACACAGGAATCTTCCTTTTTATATTATCTTTTTGTAAAAGGACCAGTTTACCTCATGATTCACCCAGTTGTTAAGCAAAATGGACTTCATGAATCCATGGAAATGCCATAACTCACTTAGTTAAAAACACCGCAAAAATGCATTTAATCCCCTTTTGCCAAGCCATGGCTTATCATTATGATATACATATATGTAATTATATGTTTATTAAAATTGGAGTGCAACACGCGAAAAGGGTCATTCGGACATTTGCGTAAAGTGTCGTCTCGGATCGGCGTGCGAAGTCCGTACAGGCTAATCCGAAACGACACTTTCCGATTTTATGTGATTTTCTGTTTTACACAAGTCTACTGTAGCACAAAATCTAATGTAGTCGTAAAGTGCCGTCTCGGATTAGCCTGCGCGGACTGCGCAGGCTAATTCGGGACGACACTTTACGCAAATGTCCGAATGCACCTTTTCGCGTGTTGCACTCCAAATAGAGTTTAGAGTAAATAAATATTATACATGCATCGAAACGAACTTTCATTGTTTTTCTCCCATGTGTTGACAAAAAAGGAAGGAAATCAAGTTCACCAAAATCAGTGGTAATTTTCATATACTTTAGTGCACTTTCATGTAGTATTTTAGGAACTCTTATGTCACTACTGTCATGCTTTAATTTCAAGGTTCAAAATGTCTATCTTTTACATGTAACAACATATACTAGTACACCGAAACTACTACTTATTGGGGGTTTTCCCTATTGTTTTTTTTCCCCGAAATCAGTTATCTAATTCACACAATTTAATAATTTCCCATAACTTATGACAAGTTTCAGAACCTTTGAAAATGAAGGCATTTGCGGACGAAATGTGAAAAAATTGAGACAAATGAGGTCAAGTCCTGCAATAGGATTGAATAACATAGTGGGAAAAGGAGAACTTGCTGGTTACCAGCATTTTCTCCTTTTCCCAGCGCATTTTTTTTTTTTCAGGAACTTGAATTACATGTTCTATACCCTCATCCTGGTTCTAAAACTTGGAATGTTCCAAATCCGTTGTCGCTATAACTAGGTGGAACATGTTTTCATTTTCGTCGGCTACCAAATCTGTGTGTGTGTGTGGGGGGGGGGGGGGGAAGGGATAAATAGGCTACAAAAATACCGAATTGATTGATTGATGGATGAATGGATGGATGGATGGATGGATTGGTTGGCTGGTTGGGTTGGCTGGTTGGTTGGTTGGTCGGTTGGTCGGTCGATGGGTCGGTCGATCGATCGATCAATTGATGATTGATTCATTGCTTCGATCGATTGAATCGATCGATTGATTGATTGACTGATTATGTAGGGTTTAAACACCGCTTCAGTTATTTCAGTTATATCACGGCGGTCAGTGCACAATATTCTTTCCAAGCCACAAGCTTCTTTTCGGCATAACCAGCGTCGAAACAATGGTCTTCGGTGTAAGAGGAACGAATCCAGTTGCTATGACTTATGTGTATCCTCAATCCTCGGAAAGAAATTGCCCGAACCGGGTATCAAACCCGGGACCCCTTGTTCTCAAGTCCAGCAGGCTATCAGCACAAAGTCATTCATTAAATACATGAGTACAGACGAAAACATTGTGACAAAAGAAGAAATTGCTCTTAACGAGCAATTTCTTCTTTTGTCACAATGTTTTCCAAAAGCAACCGAGCCCCAATAGCTCAGTTGGTAGCGTACAAGACTTAAGAACAGGAGGTCTCGGGTTCGTTCCCCGGCTCAGCCAATTTCCTTCCAAGGACTGATGATAGTCGTTACGACTGGTTTCATTCCTATCCCACCGCTGACCATTATTACGACGATAGTAAAGTGGAAAAGCAGCCAGTAGATTGGAAAGAAAATGTGCATATTACTAATAGAAGAGACTCCAGGAAAAAATAGATATGGGCACTGGCTGTTGCGATATAATTGAAGAAATGTTGACAACGTTAAACACCATACAATCAATTAATCAATAATTTTATGATCAATCAATCAATTAAACACATGATTGTAGGCAAAAACATTGTGACAAAAGAAGAAATTGCTCGTCACGAGCAGTTTCTTCTTTTGTCTCAGTGTTTTCGAAAAGACGTCTGCTACAAGACGCAAAAAAAAAAATCGTCTGCTTGAAACTCAAAGATAATTACGCAGTTACTGTTTTTGAACTTCCTTAATTCCGTCCATTGATTGTTACGTCTGGCTTTCAGTCAAAAATTGATTGTTACTGGACTACCAATTTAATTCTTACGCCATTTTTGTCTTGGAATAGCATGTTTCATTTGTTTCATTTCATGCGTCGTGTGCAGGCCATTTTTTTTTGTGGGAAATTAATCGCAAATTTTCGGACCATATCTTGCAGGATTCAAAGACATTTGGATACAGCTTCCAGCTCGGTGAGAATTTTATTTTTAGGCAAATCCTTTAAGGCATTATCCCGAGTTTTAAGGACTTTAAGAAAAAAAGCTTTTGAAAACGATGTGAAAAAGGAGAAAATGCTGGTGACCACATCTAATTCGTTGTCTGTAAATGCTGGGGATTTCAGGCTGGTCTCAGTTTGAAGTATTTGCAGACAACAAAATGATACTTTAATGAATGGATTTCTCTTTAGAAAGGAAAAAGGAGAAAATGCTGGTTACCACATATAATAGTCCTCGGTATGTTCATCTTGGACTTGATCATCCTTAATTGACTACTTTGCAGCGAATAATCTTCTTCTTCTTCTTCTTCTTCTTCTTCTTCTTCTTCTTCTTCTGCCACTTCTCCTCCTCCTTTCTTCTTCTTCCTATTCTTCCTCCTACTCTTCTTATTCTTCCTCTTCCTCTGCTTCATCTCCTCCCCCTTTCTTCCTCCTCCTTTTTTCTTCCTCCTCCTCTCATTCTTCCTCATCTGCTTGTCCTCTCCTCCTCCTTCTCCTCCCCCTCCTCCTCCTCTTAGCCTCTCCCTCTTCTCGTTGTTGTTGTTCTTCTTCCAGTGGCTTAGGAAGAATTTTTCACGAAGTGCTGGACACATAAACGCTAGAACAGTATGGACTGGTTACTTTCTGAACGCTTCAGAGAGCACAAAGATAAAGTAAACTAGGTAAATATTTTGCCCAGAAATCACTGACCGAATTATACAGATGGCCAATTTCTGCCATTTGCAGAAAAAACATTTCCAAAACCAGGCTTTTAAGCTCTCCTGGGTCCGTATTCACCAACCATTCTCAAGAACATTCTTAGTCATATTCTTCAAAATTTTGTCGGTGTGAAAGTAACGGAACTTCTGATTGGCTAAACCGTATGGTTTAGCCAATCAGAAGTTCAGTTACTTTCACTGTCAGAAAATCTTGAAGAATAAGACAAAGAACGTTCTTAAGAATGGTTGGTGAATACGGACCCTGAGCACGAAGTACTCAAGGTGATTTTTTTTCATCAGATTCGTTCTTTGTCCGTTCATTCTGTCAACATATTTGATACGAGAATGGTTGGATCTAATAGATCCAGGACCCGTATTCACCAACCATTCTTGAGAATATTCTTGTGTTACTTACAAATGTAGAAAATTCTGGAGAATAGGACAAAGAACGTTCTTAAGAATGGTTGGTGAATACGGGCCCTGGTCTCGTATTCTATAACCTTTCTAAAGTACATTCTTAGTCTATTTCTCAAGCATTTTATAAATTTGAAAGTAACACAGCTTCTGACTGTCTAAACCGAATGGTTTCTTAACCCATTACCACACAATCCCTACTTTTGACTACCCTGAGGAAGAAGCGTTTAGAAAACATTGTGGGAAAAGGAGAAAATGCTGGTAACCAGCATTCTACCCTTCACAAAACAAATTTCAAATTTTCATTCACTTTTAAATTGTCGTCTGCAAATGCTTTCAATTTGGACAAACCTAAAATTTTGTCGTTTGTGAATGAAACTGCAAGACATGAAGCTCTGACATTTTGTTTGAGAGATATCGAATGGTCTTTCCACACATTTGGTCCCAGTGTCCATGAAGTGACCCCCAAAGGCTGAAGTTCAAGAAGAAAATGGAACAGTAAAAATTGAGTTCGCTGGCAAACTAGAATTTCCTTTCTGAGTGCCCCAATTGAATGAAAACTGACTTCACTGGAAACTGACGTCACTAAAATCTTGGTAAAACGTGCTAAAACCTGCAGCTTGGCTCATTATCTTGATGTTAATCTTGATAGACGCTGCCATTTTGGATGTTGTTTTGATAGTGTAGTCATATTTACGGGGCTCCCGAAAGGAAAAATGTTTTTGCGTTGGTTTTGCAAGTGTACGGGGCATATTATCCAATCAGACCACGAGAAATTTCTATGCAGTATAATAAATACTCAAATCTTTCAGTAGCTTTATTTCCTTATCCACAAGGCCAAGTATTTTGAGCATTTCACCAAATGAATGTGCCATGGTGAGCGATTTTGGGCCACCATGGTTCTCTTGTTAACTCCTGCTTGCCAAACGGAATATTTCGGATTTGGAATGCGGCGATATTTTTGACGATTTAGATCTCTCGGGTTACTTAATTGTTAAATTACCATTGTTAGACAGATCTCTTAAATTTCCCAAGATTGACGATAATCTGTGGTTTATAACTGCACATTGCGTATTTACATAGATCCAGACGGCAGATACCGTCCCGGCAGACCAAAAAAGGCACTCAATGTTGTGCACATATAAATGCATTAGTCTTTGCAAGACGACAGAGTTTTATGCTGTTCCAAATGGAAAGTATTCGCAGACAACAAAATCAGTACTGATTCAAATGACATGAGCTGTCCATGAACGGATAGAAAACATTGTGGAAAAAGGAGAAAACAATGCTCTTTCCTAAAGTAGTTAAACAATGTTTGATGCTCTTCCAAATTGAAAGCATTTGCAGACGACAATTCAGTTGTGATTCAAATGAGAGAAACTGTCCATGAAACGATAGAAATCATTGTGGGAAAATGTTTCAAAGGCTTTCTGTGTAGGAGTCCCAAAAAATAGTCCCATACAGTTGCATCATCGAGGTTGCTTTTCTCCAGGATGATCCAGCAGAGCGGGCAGTGTAGATGAACAATCTGTCTGCACCTTTTGTGCAGTCTGATCTTAATATACAATGCCACAAAACTTTACTTTAGTTATAAAACGTTTTATATTAATTTTACAGGCAGCCTTTCGATATTGGCTGTAGTCACTGCTTTCAGTTAATCGCACTGTCTCATCGATATGCAAAATAGCAAAGCACAGCAGTTTTTGAATCAAGTAACCACGATCCTCCAGGCCCATTTTACCCTGGTGCCGAGCAATATTATTGGGCGTGTACCTCGGGTGTTTGTGTGATATACGAATACCGGACCGTGTCACGCTTAAAGGTGGTCGTGGGGTCATGCATCGGAATGCTCGTGAGTGTAGGTATTGTAGTCGCGGAGTGATACAAGGTTCCGGTAAACCAAACATGTAACTGTTGGTGTCTGTGTAGTTTGACTTTATTTTTACGTCTAATTCAACTATTGTAATGTGGCCGCGGAGTGATACAATGTTCCGGTAACCAAAAATGTTGCAATCTGTTTCTCATTGGTTTGACTTGGCTTCTACGTCTAATTCAACTATCGTAATGTGGCCGCACTGTTATGTGATACACTGTTCCGGTAAACCAAACATGTAACCGTTGGTTTCTGTGTGGTTTGACTTGGCTTTTACGTCTAATTCAACTTTCGCGATTTCTTCCGTATCAAGGCACCCGATCTATTCTCTACTGAGCTATGCTCTGTGACAATGGGGCTTAGTCCAAATCAGTGGAAGCATTAGCAGACGACAAAATTGATGAGGCTCAAAAATTGAAATTTGTTTTCGAAAGGGTACACAACTTTGAGGGAAAAAGGAGAAAATGCTGGTTACCAGCATTTTCTCCTTTTCCACAAAATTTTCAAAAGGCTTCTTTCTCGGGTCGTGAACACCCAGGATTGTTTGGTAAAGGGTTAATGCATCTGTAAAAGGTATAAAGATTCATGTCAGCCTGCGCAGTTCGCGCAAACAGACATGAATCGAAACTTTTATCTGTTTGTCAATTCTCTGCATGTTAAATGACTATTCTACCTCCAGATCTGGTTTATTCTTACACGAAATGGATTTTATTGTTCCATAATTAGCATGTGATGACTAAAAGTGGTTGATTGATTGAACACCTTTTTCAACATTTCTCAGTTATATCGCGGCTGCCAGTGCACCTATCCACGCTTTCTTGGAGTCTCCTTTACCAGTACTCTGCACAATTTTCTGTCCAAGCCACTGGCTGCTTTCTCACATGAAACAATGGTCAGCGGTGGGAGAGGAATTCATCCTGTCGTAATGACTATCAGCAATTCTCGGAAAGAAATTGGCAGAGCCAGAGATCGAACCCACGACCCCTTTTCTCAAGTCTTGCATGCTATCGACTGAGCTATAGGGGCTTGGCACTAATATTGGTATGATATGATAAAGCCTCACGGAGGTGGATGAAATCCCTTTTTGTCAGAGCATGGTTCCGGTACATTATCAACTGAAGAAATGTTTTGCTTCATCAATTTGAAAATGCAGTAAATAAAAAAAATCAGATTGCACAGCACATAATGTGCACTTTGGTTGTGATTCATTACTTTCGAAAAGACCACTTACATGTAGTTTCTCTTCTTTAGCCCCTGAGCGAAGATAGGTAATTGTCATCTTGAACTTAACCCATTAGGGCCTATCAAACGGGGAAACTTTAGTAGATTCCAAATTGAAAGCATGTGCAGATCTATGAAAAAATGAATATTACTCAGAAATTGAAAGTTGTTCTGGAAAGGCTAGAAAATATTGTGGGAAAAGGATAAAATGCTGGTTACCTGCATTTTCTCCCTTTCCCACAACGTTTTCAAGAGGCTCCTTTCTCAGGGTCCTCAAAATGTGTGATTGTGTTGTAAAGGGTTAATATAGTGGAATTAAAAATAATATTATTATATTTCGCTTCGAGCTTAAGAGCCTGATTTTGTTTTTCGATGTCTATAAAGAGATTTCCTCTGCAAATGAAGTTGACACGAGGCATGTTTATGGAATGGTATAGATCTAAGGTCAGACTGCAAATCTAATGCTTGCTGATCTTTGATCTAAAGTCTGCTAAAGTCATTATGTGTACAGAGAAGTCGCGGCAGAGAAATTTTTGCGCTTCTTAAACCCTTTACCAAACGACAATTTTTTAGATTGGTCCAAATTAAAAGCATTTGCAGACGAGAAACAGTGGCAGAAAATTTGATATTTGTTTTGGAAACGGAAGAAAGCATTGTTGGGAAAGGAGAAAATGCTAATTACAAGAATTTTGTCCTTTTCCCACAATGTTTTCAGAAGGCTTCATCCTCAGGGCCGTGAAAAGTTTGGCTAAAATCGGTAAACGATACTACTTTTTTTACAAGTATTCTTCTTTTCGGTCTTTGTTCGGTCGTTACGCTTCCGGTGTAAGACACGGTGACACCATGTTATTAACAACTATCATAATTAATACAAAAAAGTCCATCATCCGGTATCATCAATCACTCAATGTTAAATGATGTATCGACACGAAACCCTAGACTCCAAACGTAAATAAATTAACCCATTACCGAACAGTACCGCGTTTTTTCCGCCCTTTAAGAAGACTGGTCACAAAAACATTGTGTGAAGAGAAGCAATTGCTTGAGAAAATATCAACCAGCATTGTCTCCTTTTCCGACATGTTTTTGATCCGCCGTAAGCAAGTCCCATAGCCCTAACTCTTTCTAATATGCCAGTTACAAGTACCTTTTATTCTGAAGAAAAACCCTAATTATATTTCCATTGTTTTGAGTTAATTAAATGTATCATATCAGTAATTGAAAAAAAAATACATATTCAGGCAATGAATGCATTTGCAATTCTTTGAAATGGCCAAAGGCTACCCAGTCAAAACCGGACAGCTTAGATCAAAGATCAGACTGCACGTTCTGTGCACTCTGATCTTGGATCTCTGCTGTATCGAGAGAGATTAGTATAAGTTGTCAGAACTTGTTTCTCAATCGATGTAAAATAAATATGTTTAAACTAAACTAAACTATCTCTGCTGTCCGCAAAAGTAACACAGTTCACCAAGATTTTTATTTCTTTTCATCTCGCTAACTTACATCCCAGTGTCAGTAACCTATAGTATATTGTAACGAATGTCGTAATTAATATTGAATTAATTACTGGCCGAGTTTCTATTATTACCCAAAATGATCGGATGTACTTCGGAACTAATTTATTATGTGCTAAATTGGGCTTATAGTTGAACTATATTGTCGCCAAAAGAGTGAACAAGTTGGCTTCTACTTCTTTACAAAGGAAGCCAGGAGAGGTCAGCATCAATGTTTTCAAATAGTTTATTGGCTTTTAATTTCAATATATTTGGAACATGTAAATATACAAGTAAAAAGAAGGCCGCCGCGTAGAAAACTCATATGCTTAACATGACCGCCATCTTACCTTCTTGTCGTGTTTTCAAGTAGCATGATCTTGTTCGGCGGTTTTCTTTCTCTTTTTTTTTTCAACGAAATTCTTCTCGTATTTCCTTTGCTTAGATTTATTTGCTTAACTCATTACCTAACGGCAGTATTTTAGGCTTGTCCAAATTGATAGCATTTGCAGACGACAAAACAAAAGTGACTGAAAATTTGAAATTTGTCTTTTGAAGGATAGAAAACATTGGGGAAAAAGGAGAAAATGCTGGTAACCAGCATTTTCTCCTTTTCCCACAATGTTTTCTAAAGGCTTCTTTCTCAGGGTCGCCAAAAGTAGGGATTGTGTGGTAATGGGTTAATGAAAAATTACAATTATTTCAGAGATCATTTGCCATGGCAAAGCAATTTGATATAACAAATCTTTTCTGAAATTTGTCATAAATGAATTTTTAAAAAAAGCACATCCTTTTCCAGTTTCGCCTTTTTGATTTCGCATTGTTTACAAAACAATGACGAAATAGACTGTGTATCAAATTAATTACGCAAAGGAAATGAATTTAGACAGCAAATTCTGTGGCAATCTGCCTTTTGAACTCACCACTGTTGGATAGGTCTGATGAACTCTCCAATTATGTGCTTCACAAACAGCTTGTTTTTTTTTTTGGTATTTCACGCCATTTTCAACAGAATTTCAGTTATGAAGCCTATCCTTTCTTCCGCCATTTTTTTTTTTTTTTTGAGTCGACACAATGTTGTCTTCGAGGCGCCAGCTGCTTTCTCACGTAAATACAGAGTATTATCTACCGCTAGATGTCATTCTTCAAATACACATTTATCTGATTTTGGGCATCCTGGTTACAGAACCAAACTACTTAGCACATGCTAGATCTAACATAGGAATAATTGATTCTCTGACAAAGGTTTTCAAATATTCGTATTGCCTTGCACAATCCATAATGAAAAAAAAATGTCTGACAACGACTAAATCATGAAGTAGACTGGTCCTTTGAAACGTAGAAAATTGACCAATAGCAAAAAGTTTCAACCAAGGTCAGCCTGCGCGGACTGCGCAGGCTGACCTTGGTGGAAACTTTTTGCAGATGCATTAAGCCCTCTTTCCACATAGCACGGGGCAAATATTATTAAACCTGATAAAGGCAGCTCGCAAAACTTGCTGAGTCGGAATTATTGGATCATTATTTCTCGCTGCCAAATCTAGACGTTTGTATGGAATATGTTTTCTGTACTTTTATTCTCCTATTTGACTTGGGCAGGTTGACAAGTGCGTCGGTAAAACCCTTTTACTCACGATGACTATGTGGGAAAGCAGCCAGTTACTTGGAAAGAGTATTGCGCGGAGTACTGATAAAAGAAACTCCGGTCAGTGATGGTTGGGTTGGTCACCGTGATATAGATGATAAAGTTGAAAAAAAAAGCAAACAAGCCAGGAACATTTTTTTTTCCTTCATAGTATACACTTTGTGATACAATTGTCGAATTCCTCATTTATGTGAAAAAGAATATTCTGCTATTCTTAACTCCTTTTTACCAAAAGACAAAATTTTAGACTGGTCCAAACTGAAAGCACTTGCAGACGACAAAGTAGACATAACTCAACAATTGAAATTTGTTACCCGTAGTGTAGAAAACATTGGTGGGAAAAGGAGAAAATGCTGGTATCCAGCATTTTCTCCTTTTCCCACAGTGTTTTTAAAAGGCTTCTACCAAGGGCACGTAAAAACCACGGATTGTTTGGTAAAGGGTTAATCTAAAAATAATACAGACAGATGGTGGAATCCGGTCAACCAATCCCTCTACATATTATGAAAACGTCATTCTGGGATTTCCATGTAAATTGCCCAATTGTTCTCAATAAGGACCCGAAATAAACAGAAATGTATTTTAAGGGAATATTCTTTTCTGACAATGCTGTGTCATGCTTATTACAAAGAAATAAACATAAGTGGACCGTTTACCCTTAACCCTTTACGACACAATCCTGGGTTTTAACGAGCCTAAATGGAGAAGTCGTTTTTAAAACATTGTGGGAAAAGAAGAAAATGCTGGTAACCAGCATTTTCTCCTTTTCCCGCAACGTTTTATCACAGTTTGATAGAAAAAATACGATCACCTGAGTCACATTTAGTCTGTAATCTGCGCATGCTTTCAATGTAAACATGTCTGGAATTTTTGTCGTTTGATAAACAGGTAAAAAAGTTTTTTTAGTTCTATGTACATAACGTGTAGTCTGATCTTAGATTCATACTTAACGAGTAAGTGATATAAAGATTTATTCAAGTCATTATAACAAATTTCTCAAACGACGTATTTTCTGCAAACGGAGAAATATTTCAAGAAATCTGCATTCCTTTCAGTTGTTATGAAAATCAAAATTTGATATGACGAACCCACCCTATAATATTTGACAGTTTTCAATGATTATATTTCAGTCAGAATAGTCATAAATTTTTAAAATTGTATTTTCTACAAACTGAAGCATAGTTCAAGGATTCTACATTCTTTTCAGTTATTATAAAAAAAAAAAATGATATGATGACCATCCTTTTATATTTTGTACAGACGATTGTCATGTGGGAAAGCAACTAATGGCTTGGAAAGAAAATTGGGCGGAGCATTGGTAAAAGAGACTCGATAAAAGAATGGACAGATACACTGGCCGCCGCGATATGACTGAAATAATGTTGAAAACGGCGTTAAACACCATACAATCAATCAATACCTTCATTCTTGACAATTTTCGATAATTTTACTGATACGTTCTAGTGAGAATGACTAGAAATTTCTAATCCCTATTTTTCTTCAAAAGGAAACAAGAAATTCAAGAAATCTACATTCTTTTCTGTTTTTTTCTTAATGAGAAACATAATTTGATATGATAACCCTACCTTTATATCTGACAGTTTCTGATTTAGTGGTACGTATATTCTTTTCAGAATTATCATAAATTTCTAAACCCTGTATTTTTGTCAAACGGAAACATATTGTAAAAAATCTACATTCTTTTTCTGTTGTTATGAAAAACATAATTTGATCTGACAATCCTACCTTCATATTTGTCAGTTTTCTATTTAGTAATTATATTCTAGTCAGAGTGACTAACTTTCTAAAACTGCATTTTCTACTATCAGAAATATATTTCACGCAATCTACATGTATTTGTTGTTATTAAAAAAACAAAATTTGATATGACCGGCAACACGGGAAAAAGGACAATCGGACAATGGCATAAAATGTCGTCTTGGATCAACCTGCTCATCTAAACCATGTCATGG
Organism: Tridacna crocea; assembly: GCA_943736015.1. Classification (NCBI taxonomy): domain Eukaryota; kingdom Metazoa; phylum Mollusca; class Bivalvia; order Cardiida; family Cardiidae; genus Tridacna; species Tridacna crocea. Next base: position 2,968,241 of record OX031063.1, read on the forward strand.
GTTAATACTTTGCCATACCATACCATTTAACGTTTTTACAATCCTGATCGCTGGAGAAAATGTAGGTTGAAAACATTGGTGGAAAAGGAGAAAATGCTGGTAACCAGCATTTTCTCCTTTTCCCACAATGTTTTCCACCATTTCAAGAACATATTCTATCATTCTAGTTCCTATTACTGCAAAAAAAGACAAACCTAAATTAAGACAAGTTCAAACTTTTCTTATCTAGTAAAGGGACAAATAGTATCAGTAACTATATTCTTACTATACAAGTCCATACCAAACATACCAAGGTATACATTTTCTACGTTTTTCTGCATTTATTCTGTTTACGACGTGTTGAATCATTTCAAATTACCCTATCTATCTCGAGATACTTCGCTCTTTCTGAATAAGGTGATAAGAAATTCACCTTAAAACTGATTATATTGAACCTTTAAACCCCTTTCAACATTTTTTTACATTATCACAGCGATGTGATGCATCACCAGTGACAGACTGGCTGACTAACCGACCTCTACACACACTCTCTCAGCCCTCTCTCTCTCTCTCTCTTTCTCTCAGCCCTCTCTCTCGTTCTCTCTCTCCCATCTCTTTCTTTCTCGCCTCCCCCTCCCTCTACCTCTCTCTCTCCCTCTCTAACTACTTCTCCCTCTCTCTTTCTTTCCCTCTCTCTCTTCCCCCCCCCCTCTATCTCTCCCTCTTTTTCTCATGATTTCTAACTCAAACCAGCCAGTCGTGCAAACAAATCGAGGAGCCATGCACTCTGTATAACCAATAGTCTTTAACCCTTTACTAAACAATCCCTGATTTTTACGACCCTGAGGAAGGAGCCTTTTTTAAAACATTGAGGGAAAAGGAGAAAATGCTGGTAACCAGCATTTTCTCCTTTTCCCAAAATGTTTTCTACCCTGCGAGAAACAGTTTTTGAATCACGGTTATTTTGTCGTCTGCAAATGCTTTCAATTTACGTCTATAATTTTGTCGTTTAACCAACGAAGTGTATATGGTATCGTGCCAGACTGCAAGGACATGGAGTAAATTATCTCATGTTTATCAAGAATGCAGCAAATACGGAATAAAGCTTATTGCAGATATCACTGCATGTTGGATGGTAGTTCTCCCTTGTTACAAGCTAAATCAATCTAACAATCAATGAATAGCACAAAAACAGTCGAGATATTTACTTTTCAACGCGCCATATTTTGTTGGTGGTAATGCGCCCTGCATTTCCGGTTGACTGGTAGTTGCTTTATCTCCCTGGAGGAAAAATCGATAATACATATACGTTGCCAGTCCACACTTCCGGTTGAAACCTATAGCGATTCCTGTAGTTCATTGGAGAGGTCATCAGACCTCTCCAACAGTGTTGAGTTTAAAAGGCAGACTGCCTCAGAAATTGCTGTCTAAATCCAGTCTTTGTAGGGGAATTGTTCCGGTACACAGTCTGTTTCGTCATGATTTTATAAAGAAATCGAAGTCTAAAAACTGAAATAGGAAATAGACGTGGTTTGTTTCTATATCGCGAATTTCAACAAAATTGTAAGGATTTATTTGCATATTCCCTTTCCAACAATTTTAATTTTGTATTACAATCTTAAATCTAAACAAAAAGAAGAAAAAGAAAAAAGAATTTCGTTAAAAATAGAAACGAACACAGCGGAAAAAATCACGTGACCTTAAAACGCGGGAAGAAGGTCGTGTGACTTACATAAATTACAAGGACGGATGAATCCTGCTGTTTTTGCCATCCACTTTGATGAATGTGTATTTACAACTGAACAGATTTCAACTACCCGTTTATTGTCTTGCTTGTTTCTTTACATGTACCTAGATATATTTAACCTAAAAGCATAAAAAGTATTAGAAAATAATGATGTCGACCTCTCCTGGCTTCTTTTTTAAAGAAGCCACTTGTTTTCAAAAACATGACTTTTAAACATTGCTTGAAAACGGTATATGTATGCTTAAAAGGAATGTAATGTTGAAACACTCCCAAAGTTTTCTTTTGACTTTCTACATCTTTAAACACTTTCGCAGCAGACGAACTTGAATACAGTTTAATGCAGTATTGAAATTGTCGTTTACGAAGGTTTTTAACTGGAATCCAATTTGAAAACAGTGTTGATAAAGGAGAAATTGCTCGTTACGAGCAATTTCTCCTTTTGTGGTAATGTATTCTATCAATTCGTCTGCTATTGATGTAAGACGCAAAAAGATCGTCTGCTGGGATGGGTTTTATAAGGTGATAGAAATTTATAAATGATGCGGTGTCGACAGCGAAGGTGTGGTATTTTATTTATAACCCTACTTCTCATGTCAGTAAGTTGGAGAAAAAAGATTTATCTTGCAACAAAATGAAAACAGTGAGACAAAAAGAGAATTTTCTACAATCCGAATATGTGTTTATGAAATCTCTATATACGATAGTATAACTTTATATTGTATTAATCCTTTTTTCACGATGTTTTCAAGAAAAACCTAGGTTTTCGGTGCATAGTGTTTAGGTTCTCGGCGGGCAAAAAGAAAAAAAAAAAGAAGCTGTGTACATTATGTCCAAATGTGTTGCGTATGTCACTCCCCAAAACTCGCGTGTCTGTATGAAATATTTGGTTGTCGCGTGTCGTCGTATTCAAATGTTTTGCAGAAGGCTATCGTATGGTCTTGTGAGAAAATGCATAGTTACTCTTTACCACATACACTTTTAACGACCCTGGGGGAAGAAACCTTAAGAAAACATTGTTCGAAAAGGAGAAAATGCTGGCCAGCATTTTCTGCTTTTCAAATATTTTTTTTTTGCTCTATCAAGGTAAAAATTGTGTCATTTTTACAACCTTTTAATTTGTTGTTTACAGATGTTTTCGATCTTGACAAGTCCAAAATTGTGGTTTTTGGTATCAAATCGATGAGCGGGACGCTTGGCGCAGTCGCAAACAATGTAAATCCAAGATCAGACTGCACAAACGTTAATCAGATCGTGGATCTATGCTGGCCGATTGACTGTTTTTCCCCCTGTGAAATCAACTTTAAAATCGCAATATTTGGGTTTTTATCACTGAGTGGTATTTTTTGTTTCGTCTATTTAGATGATTTCACGTTTTGTGATGTTTTACAAGAATTTCTCACTAACGCACGAACTAGCCAACCTTTTGGTATACTGTTTCTTTAATCAATATAAGAATTTACATTTTGTTTGGCACGATTATGATGCTTGTCTGTGTGCGAGGTAAACCTTTTTTTTCCCACTTGTTTATTGCTTTCCATGTAATAGCAACCAGATGATGATTAACAATGTCTATATTAGTAGGTATTGATTACCATAACATATTTGTGGTTTGTAAAAATACATCAAATATATGTTATATATCGGTTCGAGGATCCCTCCTTCTTCTGCTTCTTCTTTCTCTATTTGTCTGTCTACAGGCATTTTCTCTTTTAACCCTTTCCCAAACGGCAAATTTTGGGCCAGACCAAATTGAAAGCATTTTGCAGATGACAAATTAACAGTTGCTAAAAAGATGATTATTCTGTATAATTGGGTAGAAAACATTGTGGGAAAAGGAGAAAATGCTGGTTACCATCATTTTCTCCTTTTCCCACAATGTTTTTAAAAGGCTTCTTTTCCTTCTTTTCCTGACTCGTAAAAAAACAGGGATTATTTGGGAAAGAGTTAATCGCGAAACCCTTACCCTGCTAAATAAATTAAATAAAACTTTTTAGCCGATAGTAAAACCCCAATTTGCTTTTTTTTTTTTAATTTTTTTGAAGAAAATATGGCCTAATCGGTCAGTGTAGATCAAAGATCAGATTTCACATTCAATGCAGTCTGATCTTGATTTACACTGTCCGCATAAAGTAAGAGAATCGCGCTTATCAACCTAAGGGTTAAAACCGGGGATCGTGTGGGAAAGGATGCAGAGACACTGACCGCATATCTTAAACCATTGGGGCAAAGTTTCATCCTCGGGGACTCGAAAAAATGTGATATTTTTGACAGCTCGAAGTGATAAAATGTTAATGTAGCAGTTTGTAGCGGTCTCACGCTACATGTAGGCTAGGTAACACACCCCCAAAAGTCGTCATTTAACTAGTCGTTTGAAATGAGTATGAGCCAGACTTTGGCAAAAGGGGGCTTAATGCATGTCCGTGATCCATTGTACCAAGCAAGCCATCACATAATTATGGATCCGTAATCTCGATTTTCTTTAAACAACTGCCATAATCATGAGGAACACTGATTTTTGGGCATCCCGAAAATTGACCTATAGCGAGAAGTATCGACCAAGGTCAGCCTGCGCGGACTGCGCAGGCTGACCTTGGTCGAGACTTTTCTCATGTGCATTACGCCCTCTTTTAACAAAGTATAGCTAATTTAATTTTAAACCCATCTGCACATCGAGTTGAAAAAAAGCTGCAAGTTTTAATTTTACTAACGTTACTATAAATGGTTGCTACTTGATTGACATAATTCTTGTTTATAATTGTAGATCTACAAGCTAAAAATACCTGTTAAAAAAAAGCATAAACGGCTTAAATTTGCCCGCAAATAGACAGGGGCTCTCAAAATAAATATGTATACGTTTTTGACCAATCACAAATCTCTGTTTATTCATTATCTATTGGTACCTAAAAGTAGGTCAAAAGCCAGCACATTCACCTACGCCAAAAAAAACCCCTAAAAATTATGTTATTCTAAGGTTCTGCTCAAATGGGCCTACGCTATTAAAAGATCTAACACAGTAAAATCTATGGATTCACCAAATCCAACTTGTCTTTCAACCGGATGAATTGTGAAGTAGAATGGTTCTTGGACATGCACAAAATTCAACAATTACACGACATTTTTTTTATATCATTTAAACCTGCCCAGTCGATACTTTTTTTTTTTTACGACTCATTAAGCCCCCTTTTCACACAGCGAGACCACAGACATGACTAGCCTATTATAAGGCGTTGAAAACATTGTGGAAAAGAACGAAGGGTTGGAACTGTTCTTTTTCGCTTTCCCTCGACCTTTTCATGAAGTCATTCTCAAGTAGAGATTTTTGGGTAAAGGATTGAAAAAAAAATATATATTTTCTCACATCGTGTGTCTGTCGCATCTTCAGCAGTCCTATAACCAGCCAATCAGCGCGACGGAAACTGTCTGTGTCACGCCCATTTTCATAGATTTGACAATTTCATGAATGTGTATTACAGTCACACGAGCGTTTCAGTGAATGAATTCAATACACGAAGTGCGTCGAGATAGTGTACCCACTGTGTGTAGATTATTTGAGTGAGTGCAGTTAGAAATTGTCCATAAATCGGTGGATTTTTGTTAAGACTTATTAGGAAAAGTATTTGGATAGTGGAAAACAAATTTATTGTAAGTATGCATCATAAATATCTGGAGTTTTTTACATGCATGCACCACTCCATTTCTTAACGCCATGTGAACAACATGATAAGAGAGTGTTATTAGATTAATTCGCTATCCCAGACAGCTTTGGAAAAAAAATGATGGAAAAAAAGTAATGTTAGTTTGTTCGTACTCGAGAATATTCCCTGCCTTCATCGTTCTCCGTTTCAATTCAAAAACAAATTTTCCTTTCCTTTAGTTTTTCCTTTGTGTCAATTAAACTACATTGAGGTTATGTCTAATTGGGTTAAACAGCTGATCGGCATGGCCTCATGAGGTGAATAATGGTATTTATTGATTTCTTTTCTTGCTTTCTCCTTTCGGCCGAATACATCTGTTTAACGCCAGACAATGGAACTTTTAGTTGAAATTTCCATGCACAAAGAAAGAGTCCAAATTTCACGATTTGACATGTAAAAACTTCGGTTTATTGATCCTTAAATGCAAGCAGATATGTCGAACGTGATTTCATCTGCAGACGATATAATCTTGGCTCTGCGATGCTCTATACCTGGCACATTCAAGCTTTAAGCAATGAAAAAGTCGTTACTAGACGACAGAATTTAAAGGTGGCCCTTCAGGTTTTGGGATGAAAATTGTACAAAAGTGCAAAAAAATCATCCTTATACTCCCAAAGCGATGTTTTCAAAAGGCTTCTTTCTCAGGGGCGTCAAAAGTAGGGATTGAGTGGTATGGTATCTAATGGGTTAAGGGATGTAAAAATTCTAAATACCCACCTTTAAGACTTGTCCAAACTGACAGTATTTGCAGACAACAAATTGAACCTGACTCAAAATTGAGACTTGACTTTGGAAGAATAGAAAGTTTTTTGTGGAAAAAGGAGAAAAATGCTGCTTACCAGCATTTTTCTCCTTTTCCCATATTTTTTTTTTCAGAAAGTTTCTTTCTTAGGGATGTTAAAACCAGGTATTGTTTGGTAAAGGGTTAATTCTTAACTTCATTCAAAAGGACACAATGTTTTACTTTTACTCTAGTTGTAAGCAGTTGTAGACAAAAATTAAGCATGGGTCAATGGTTGGATTTGTATCTGTAAGGTTAGAAAACATTGTGGGAAAAGGAGAAAAACTGGTTCCTATAATTTTCTCCTTTTCCGAGAATGTTTTCTATTCTTTCAAAAACAAAGTAAATTATTTCAGCAAATTTGAAATTGTCATCTGAAAGTACTGCCAATTCTGTGGTATGTTGAAGATTAAATTCGTAATTGATAGAGGTTCAACTCATTACCATATGACAAAATTTTAGGCTTGTCCAAATTGAAAGCATTTGCAGACGACAAAATAAAAGTGACTGAAAATTTGAAATTTGTTTTTTGAAGGGTAGAAAACATTGTGGGAAAAGGAGAAAATGCTGGTTACCAGCATTTTCTCAGGGGCGTCAAAAGTAGGGATTGTGTGGTATTAAATGGGTTAAGTCTTTAAAAACCAGCTGACGAAATTAAAAGCATTTCTAGACTACAAAATAAATCCTGTTCAAATGACAATTCTTGTCTTTGATAGGATTGCAAACATTGTGGAAGAAGAAGAAAATGCTGTTTACTAACATTTTCTTCTTCAGCTGTAGTGTGTTGAAAAGCTTTCTTCCTCAGTGTCATTAACAGTAGTGATTGTGTGGTAAAGGGTTAATGTTTTATTTTGCCACAATGAGTTTATTAGATAAGAAGACCTTGAAAATAAGGCTATGTTCACATTATGAAGTTATCTATAAGATTATGTTTTAATCCTTTCCTCACAATATGATGTTTTAACCCTTTACCCCATAAGGCATTTCTGTGGTATCTCTAGTTGACCCTAAATAACAGCAAGGATGAAACAGTTTCTTATTTGAATATGGTACCTTTTGATAGCATAGAAAACATTGTGACAAAAGGTGAAATTGCTCATCACGAGCAATTTCACCTTTTGCCACAATGTTTTCCAAAGGCTCCTACTAGCAATGCGAAGAAATGAGTATCTATGGAGTAAAGGGTTGATGACCCAGAGGAAAATAGGGATTATAAAACATTTGGAAAAGAAGAAGATGTTAATAAGCAGCAATTTTGTCTTTTTCCACAAAGTTCATATCGTTACAAAGAAAAATCTTATTATTTAAATGTGTATGATTATACACACACCTGTAATTTGTTGTCTACAAATGCCCTCAAATTGGTGCAAGTCTAAGTATGCATGCATTTTTCTCCTTTTTCCCCACAAGTTTTAGAAGCTATCTTTGATCAAGGTCATATAAAACAGGATTGTTTGTCAAAGGATTACACTGAAGGTCTCTCCCAATCTCAAACAGGATTAACTTTTTCACTTTTACAAACTATGTAATCCAAAATAGCAGACGACTTTTCAATCTATTGACCATTATCACAGACACAAAAGTAAATTAACAGCCCTGACAAAGAACCTGGCTTCTGGAAACATTTTGGAAAAAAGGAGAAAATGCTGGTAACCAGTGTGCTTTCAAAAAAATGACCCTGAGTAAGAAGGCTTTTGAAAACATTGTAGGAAAAAGAGAAAATGCTTTTAACCAGCATTTTTGCTTTGTCTAACAATGTTTTCTACGCTTTCAAAGACATTGACAGTTTTGTCAACTTTTCAATATTGTCAGTGAATTCTATCAACATTGTCGAGTTAAAAATTTCGACATCTGGTAAAGGGTTAAAGAGCCTGTCACAACTGTTATTACCCTTGCTGCATGTGTGGATCAAGATCAGACTACTGAAAACATGCAGTCTAATCTTCATTCTACTCCATAGATAATGCAGAATTAGGGTACTGGAGGGTAGTAAAAGCAACAGTTACCTCTTTTTACACCCACTTGTTGAAGCCTGGGCTTTGAGGCCTCCACCTACCCAATGCCAGTCTGGTTGAGAAAACGCAGGATTGTTTGGGAAAGCAATTAACAATATGGAAGCAAATTTTGCTCTTCTAATCAGTATTTAAGAGTATTAATGGTGTTTGCATTACAGAAGTAATTTACAAATGGAGCATTACTGTCATTATTTGTCGTGGAAAAATGTCATTACGGATCTTGGGAAACGAACTTATAATGTGTATTAGTCATTTATGGAATCCATAGAGCTTTGAGTTTGAAGTTGTAGAACTATAGATAGAGATCAGATTGCACAGAATTGCTCATCAAGAGAGTTCACAGCGTGTACATGTCATTCGTTTAAATCTTTACTACACAACAAGATTTTAGACCTGTCCGAATTGAAAGTATTTGCAGATGACAGTTTCATTGTGGCTCAGTTATATGAAATGATTTTTCTTTGACAGGGAGGAAAACATTGTGGCAAAAGGAGAAAATGCTGGTAACCAGCATTTTCTCCTTTTCCCACATTGTTTTCAAAAGCCTTCTCTTTCAGGGGTGGTAAAAGTCTTCATGGTAAAGGGTTAGTCTGTAGAGCAGAGAGAGATAAGATTGCACAAAATGGATCAGAATGCACAAAATGGCTAATATTAGCAGAGCTCGTAACATAATGTGTTTTTGTCATGAATTTTCTTGAATCCATTAGAGCTTTTGAGTTTTTTTAATTGGGTGGAAAGTGTAGATAGAGATCAGAAAGTACAGAATGGTTAATCAGCAGAGTTTATAATGGGTATTAACTCTTTACCACACAATCCCGACTTTTAACGACCCTGAGAGAGAAGTCTTTTGAAAACATCATTGGAAAAGGAGAAAATGCTGGCAACCAGCATTTTCTCCTTTTCTCACAATGTTTTCTACCCTTCCCTTAGCAAATTTTAACTTTCCAGTCACATTTATTTTGTTTTAGGATTAGGATGGTTCCACTTTGGACCAGTCCAAAAATTTGTTGTTTGGTAAAGAGTTAATCAATTGTTTAATCCATTCAGCATTAAATTTGTAGTTTGTTGAAAGTGTAGAGTAAGATCAGATTGTACAAACTGCTCATCAGCAGTCATTTACTGGTTGGTTAGTTGTATTTGGGTTTAACGCCACTTTAACAGCTAAGGTCATATCATGGCTGTCGGTGATGCACGTGTTTCCTGACTTTCTCACACTGGTACCTACCCAACTTTATTTCCAAAGCCACCGCCTACTTTTCTCACATGCTTCAGCAAAGGTGAGAGGCGAAAATACGCCGGAAAGAAAGTTCGCCTAAACCGGGTATCAAACTCACAACCACCAGGTCATGAGTCCGACACGCTCACCACTGAGCCACCCGGGCGGGCTTCACTTACCGGTAAATATTATGTTAAAAAGGGGGCTTAATGTATCTGCGAAAAAGTATCGACTCGGGTCAGCCTGTGCATAATGTCCAGGCTGACCTGGGCCGAAACTTTTTGCCAATGGTAAGTTAACTCTATGTCCTAGGACCAGTCTACCTGATGACTAAGTTGTTAAAAACAGTGGCTTTTATAGATATAAAAGAATGATGGATCACGTAGATGCATTTAACCTCGTTTTCACAAAGCATGGTTCATATATTTAAAGCTTTTTGTTTAATGACAATTAACCCTTCAATAAACATTCCTGAGTTTTAACGACCGTGAGGAAGAAGTGCTTTGAAAAGACAGTGGTACCCTGCATTTTCTCCTTTTCCCACAATGTTTTTTATCATTTTGTCTTGTTAAAAATTATTGTTAAAAAAAAATTCTGCTTTTCCCACCATTTTTCCAAAAGCCTTCCACCTCCTCTTAAATTTGAGATTGTGTGGCAAATGCTAAAAGTAGGTACAGAATGACATGAGTTTACGGTGAATTATTAAGTTACAGGGAGTAAATAGTGTGTGCAAAGACACATTTTTCGCATGGCTAAATCGGGCTAAAAGAAGTAATTCAATAGATTAATAAAATAACGTCTCCAGACGTAATGACCTAATTTTATTTCAAGATAAAGGTCAAACAATAGTTGGGTTAAAGCATTATCATACCTGTATTTTAAAAAAAAGGGACCTTTATCTTTTCATCAGGCAAATTTTAACTTGCTTCAACATAGAGGCCCTCACACTGTGAGGTATAATGAATTTGTTGTCTGCAAAAGCTTTTCACTCTTTACCAAATGACAAGTTTTTGGATTGGACCAAATTCATAGTATCTGCAGACAATTAACTAAATCTTCTTAACCCTTTTCCAAACGACAAATTTTGGACTCTTCTAAACTAAAGGAGTTTGCATATGATAATTTTAGATTTGGAGAAAATGGCAGAAAGCTCTCAAAAAGGGTGGAAAACACTGTGGGAAAAGGAGAAATTGCTCGTTATGAGCAATTTCTCCTTTTCCCACTGTGTTTTCAAAAGACTTTTACTGCAGACACATAAAAACCAGGGCTTGTTTGGGAAAGGGTTAATGTGATGATATCTTACTGTGCTATGATAGAAAATATTCTGGGAAAAGGAGAAAGTGCTGGTTACCGGCATTTTCTCCTTTTCCTACAATGTTTTAAAAAGGCTTCTCCACAAGGGTCGTTAAAACCTGGAATTGTTTGGTAAAGGGTAAATTGGGACTAGTCTGAAATTTTTGCTATCTGTTTAAGAGGTTAGGAGTATTTTTTTTCCTTTTTCTGCAAGGTTTTTACCTGTTTTCATTTATTAACCCTATACTGCACATTACACAATTCAGAATTTGAACAACCTTGAGGACCAATCTGTTTTGAAATCATTGTGGGGAAAAAGGAATATGCTGGTAACCAGTATTTTCTCCTTTTTCTGCAGGTCTTTTACCCTGTAGGAAAAAGTCTTTTGACCGTATCAAAAAGCCTTTTGAAAGCTTACTGGGAAAGGAATAAATACGGGTAACCAGCATTTTCTTCTTTTCCCAGTATGTTTTCTACCAGATCCACAAGAAAAACGATCATTTCAGTTACAAATGATTTGTCGTCTGCACATACATTCATTTCGGTCAAGTCCAAATTCTTGTTGTGTGATAAAGACTAAAGAGTGAACATAAACAGCCACATTTTAATATGTCATCTGCAATTGCTTTAAATTTGAAGAGAACAAAGATTATTTTGTTTGGTTGACAGTTAATTCTTTGGCAAACGACAAGGTCTAAGACACGTCCAAGATGCAAGCCCCTAGACCTTGTAGCTCAGTCTGTAGCTTGTAGGACTTGAGAACGGGGGGTCCTGGGTTTGATCCCTGGCTTGGCCAATTTCTTTCAAAGAACTGATGATAGTCATGTGACAGGATTCATTCTTCTCCCATTACTGACTGTTTTCTTGATGATGATTATGTGGGAAGCAGGCAGTGGCTTGGAAAGAACATTTTGCGGAGTGCTGGTATAAGATACTATAGAAAAGCATGGATAGGTGCATTGGCTGCCGCAATATAACTGAAATAATGTTTAAAATGGCATACAACACCATAACCATTCAATCAGTCAATCAACCAAAATGCAAATCTTTGCAGATTTCAAAGTAAATGTGACTCAAAAAGTGAAATTTGTATTTAAAAAGTTTGAGTTTTCTTCCTCAGGGTCGTTAAAAATTGGAATTGTGTGCTAGAGACTTAAACCTGTATAATTCATTCAACTGTTGTCTGTCCACACCTTGCTAGGATGTTTTCAAATTTGTCAGATTGGCAGCAGACGAAAATAAGACAAGCTCCTGCACTTAAGACTGGATAAGTGCCTTTTGCCCCAGCTTTTAGAGCTTAGCAAACTAGGACAAGACCTAGATAAATAAGGGACTACCTGCAGGGATGAAAAGGAAGTGGCTCAAGTTTAATGTTGCACTGGTATTCAACTTATTGCCTCCCATGTAGATGTTTTTTTGTGGCACTACTACGACAGAATTGTGATAGATATGAAGGAATTTCTCTTGTCCTACAGCTAAACTCTTTACCAAATAACAAAATTTTGGACTGGTCTAAATTGAATGCATTTGCAGACGACAAACTGAATGTGTATCAAAATTTGATTTGGAAAGGGTAGAAAGCATTGTTGGAAAAGGAGAAAATACTGGTTACCAGCATTTTCTCCTTTTCCTACACTGTTTTAACAGGCTTTCCTTCTCAGGGTTATTAAAAATCAGTATTGTGTGGTAAAGGGTTAAACTAATTTGGCAGAAATTTCTTGTGATCTGATTGGAAGATATGCACTGAACATACATATGTACACTGGAAAAACAATGTAAAAGCAGTTCCACTTTTAGGAGCCTTGTATACACGACTACACTATCAACCCAACATTCAAAATTGTAGCATTGATCAAGATCAACATCAAGATTATGCGCCAAGCTGCAGGTTTTAGCATGTATCACCAAGGTGCCAGTTCCCAGTCATGTCAGTTTTTATTGAATTAGGGCACTGACAAGGGAAATTCTTCTTTGTCAGCATACACAATTTTTTAAACCAAAAAACAGGGAAAAGTCGCTTAACCCTTTCCTAAACGATAAATTTTGGACCCTTCCAAGCCAAAAGAGTTAGCAGACGACAATTTTAGATTTGGAGAAAATGGCAGAAAGTTCTCAAAAAGGGTAGCAAACACTGTGGGAAAAGGAGAAATTGCTCGTCACGAGCAATTTCTCCAATTCCCACAGTGTTTTCAAAAGACTTTTATTGCAGACACGTAAAAACCAGGGCTTGTTTGGGAATGGCTTAACAAACATGAGAATAGTAAAACTTTGCAGTATAATAAATTTGTTATAAAGTCAGGTGAGAGGGGACTTGGAAACTTGTTCACGGCTGTGGTGAATCATGTGGGCCTGAGAAGAGTCAGGTGGCAGGGGACAATGGAAAGGATGGGTTTAGCGTAACCTTTTACCACACAATGACGACTTTTGACACCCCTGAGGAAGAAGCCTGTTGAAAACATTTTGGGAAAAGGAGAAAATGCTGGTAAGCAGCATTTTCTCCTTTTCGCACAAAGTTTTCCACCCTATCAAAGCAAAATTGCACCATTTGAGCCACTTTGAAATTGTAGTCTGCAAATCCTTTCAATTTGGATAGGCGTAAAATTTTGCTGTGTGGTAATGGGTTAAAGCTATTTTTTACATTATTTCAGTTATGTCACAGTGACCAGGATACCTATCCATGCTTTTCTGGAGTCTCTTTTACCAGTACTCTGCAATATTTCCTTTCTAAGCAACTGGCTGCTTATAACCATCGTCAAGGCAATGGTTAGTGCTGGGAGAGAAATTAATCCCATTCATTGCAGTGACTATCATCAATTCTCGAAAAGTAATTGGCAGACCCAGGGACCGAACCCACTCCCCGCTGTGTTCAAGTCCTGCAGGGTACCGAGTTAGCTACAGGAGCTCTGCTAGAAGTATTTGTAAAAGAATTCTCCATTGTTTAGGTTATTTGGTTTCCAAACAGAGGGAGGGAGGGGAAAAGGTTTTCAAATCAGAGAGGGCGATATCTGATCCTTGATAAACAGTTGATAATGTTAACAAGATTTCTAGCTTTTCTATCCTTTGACCCATTGTATTCACTGACTTCAGCTCCGTACCACAGATTTCCAAGTTTTAACTCATTACCAAACAACAATATTTTAGACTTATCCAAATCCAAAGCATTTGCAGACGACAAAATAAAAGTGACTGAAAATTTGAAATTTGTATTGCGAAGGGTAGAATCATTGTGGGAAAAGGAGAAAATGCTGGTTACCAGCATTTTCTTTTTTTTCCACCATGTTTTCTGAAGGTTTCTTTCTCAGGGTCGGAATTGTGTGGTAATGGGTTAACAGCATTGAAGGGGAATGATTTTGAAAACATTGTGGGAAAAGGAAAAAATTCTGGTTACCAGCATTTTCTCCTTTTTCCCACAATGTTTTCTGCCCTATGATAGATTTTCGTAGTTTGAGTTTCATTTAGTTTGCTGTCTACAAAATATATATGAACAATTTTGACAATTTAAAACAATACCATTAATCAATAAAATCAGTCAGAGCCGCTGTGCTGCTTTTCCACTTATCTATAGGTATTATCTGAACAATAATCAGTGGTTAGAGTAGACGATTCCAATGAGTACCCACAACATAGTGTTTCAAAGAGAAATAATGGATTTAGAATGCCATCACTTCCTCTTATCTGGAGTTCTGGGTCAAAATTAAAGCATTTTTACATCTCTCATGTTTAGGCAACAATTTTACAATTGCACAAATTATGAAATTCGCTTTTACTCTTTACCAAACAACAAAATTTTGGACTAGTCCAAATTGAAAGCATTTGCAGATGACAAAAAAGATCTGACTCAAAAATTGAAATCTGATTTGGAAAGGGTAGACAACATTGTGGGAAAAGGTAACCAGCATTTTCTCCTTTTCCAACAATGTTTTCAAAAGCATTCTTTCTCGGGTCGGTAAAAGTCGGGATTGTATAGTAAAGAGTTAAGTAGGGTAAAAAAAAAAAAATTGGAAAAGTCCAAATTGAAAGCATTTGCAGATGACAAAAAAGATGTGACTCAAAAATTGATGGTTTCCATCATTATACCCAAGCAGAATGAATGTTTTCAGGGGTATACTGGAATCAGCCTGTCTGTGTGCCTGTCTGTTTGTACCTTTTCAGTGTGTGAAAATGTAGATGACCATTCTACTATTGTAGGATCAGTTTTCGTATTAGTTGCTGACAGAAAAGATGAATTTTAAAACTAGGTTAAAAGTTACCAAGTTTGTTTACTTTTCAGCTGGATTTAACATTTATTTCATATGGAACTCCACATTGATAGTTGGAACTCTGCAAGCCTTGCAAGGGTTTCACAACCTGAGAAATTTTGTCCATGTCCCCCATTGGAAAAATTTCTTTAATATCGGAGGGAAAATTTGCAGAGAATTCAGACTTACTTCTTTCATTATGCGGAATATTGCAAGAATTTCTCTGCTGCATGCGAAACTCTATAATGTGGAAATACATGTACATGTATTTGTCGAACTCTCCGCATCTCGCATCTTTCTTTTTATCTTTTTTTCTAGTGCAGAATAGGGCTCCGTACCGGTACTCGATATATATCGAAAACCGGTATTTTACGTTCGATAGATATATCGGATCGAACGTTTCTGTATCGAACAAAATATCGATCATCAAAAGAAAATAAAAGTAAAGCATATAAATACCCAATTTAGTTGTTTTTAACGGCGAAATTCATTACGAGTTTACTTTAGGTAATCTCTAAAGTCGAGTAGTCGTAGAGGTAGGTGTGGCTACCTGGGAAACTTACAACCAATCGAAATGCGTCATTCTTTATTACTCGCCCTGTACCCGTTACACAATGGATGACAATTAGCTAATACCCCTATTCTCGTTCTTCCGTCATGTTGTTTGAAATCTGCAAATTATGCATCAATCAGCAGATTGCAGACAAATTTACGTTGATAATTGGTCAATATAGTTGATTAAAGACAGGTAATGAACATCTCGTGATGTGATCGAGAGGTAGCGATGGAAATAATTGAAGCCGTGACCTTTCAACCTTCCTAAGATTTTATTTGGTCGATCTTTTGATATTGCCGAAAAATGTGGCTCGAAAATCAAATCTCTTTTTCCATTAGATTATCTGAAATCGGTGTTCCGACTCGCCTATATTATTGTGTAAATCATTTTATAGACTTGAAATTTGCATAACAAATGCTAATCACACGCGAGACCTCACGTAAGAAAAAAACATGGACAAAAAAGGCCATTATCTGTTTATCGTGAGTAAAATAACAGGTTTTGATGCTACATGTAGTTCTTATCCTTATTGAGAAATCTATGTCGAATCCTGCGAACATACCTATCCAGAAATTAACACGCATGAAAAATTGTTCGGTGAAAAAAAAAACACGGAAACCCATGACACAACAAAATGTCTCCTTGACATTGCCCGATCAGAGTCCTCTTAGACTGTCTTTTCAGCTTTTTAATGAGTAGTTAATGTAGATCTAGTTAGAATTCATATTAATTTAGGCCTACATAATTATGGAATTTCAATACAATCTAGAAGTGTTAAATTTGCGGTATTTTGTTTTTCAGGTATGCTGAAAAAAGAACAAACACAATTTTCGCATTTTTTTCTTTCTTTTATTGAAAATTGAAATACATGTATCATATGATATATCGAATATCGATCATTTTGTATCGATACAATTATCGTATCAATCAAACTGACCGATACGGAGCCCTAGTGCAGAAATCACTGTATTTGATACATTAATTCTTTACCAAACGACATAATTTTAGACTGGTCCAAACTGAGAGCATTTGCAGACAAGAAGATAAAAGTGAATGAAGAATTGAAATTTGTTTTGGGATGGGTAGAAAACATTGTGGGAAAAGGAGAAAATGCTGGTTACCAGCATTTTTTTCCTTTTTCCACAATGTTTTCAAATGGCATCTTTCACATACATGTATTCGTTAAAAGTTGAGATTTTGTGGTAAAGGCTTAAAGGTGGGTATTTAGAATTTTTACATCTCACCAAATTAAAAAATATATTTATCACTGAAATTCATATGAAAAAATAATACAAATCATCAATAATTAAGATTCATAAAATTACAAAAAAAATTTTTTTGATGGTATTCCCGTAAAAGGCTACGTAGCCTCTTAAGCTATTTTGAGATTTCGCGCCAAAATTCAATAAAGCATCGTGGGATTGTCAAGTGACAGGCATGTGACTCACAAAGCTTTAATTCCCTATCATAACAAACATGTAATAATTATTTTCCATAATGTCTTCTTTGGGCGCTATGTTTGAAGCTTCTTCTGTGTATTCCTGTAAGTAAATGAGCGAATTGATCATCTAAAAATAGAATGTGTCTCCCCTTGGTGTCAACCTGGGGCGTAGTAAATCTCTAATTTCTCGTGCTGTCGGACGGTTTTCGACAACTGGGGTTTTATGAATGAAAATTAAAAGGCTTTGGGAGTATAAAGATGATTTTTTTGCACTTTTGTAAAATTTTTGTCCCAAAATCTGAAGGGCCACCTTTAATCTATAGTCTGCGAATGCTTTCATTTTGGCACTGTCCAAAATTCAATTGCTCAGTACACTGTCAAACAACATGTGTACAAAGTACACTTGTGAGTCTTTTTTAGGGAGGGGGGGTTATTGGGATGGGCATAAAATGTAGGACATGGTGGCACAGAAACTCCTGAAAATACCGGAGATCACACCTCATTTATTATTTTCAATGACATGTGAGGCAGCCAATTGTTGTTTCAGCAGCCCATTTATTCTCACAAAACAGGCCATTAACTGTAACCCTTTACGTAATGACCCTTTTTCAATGTGACCTTATTGAAGAAAGCCTTTGAAAACATTGTGGAAAAAGGAGAAAATGCTGGTAACCAGCATTTTCTCCTTTTTCCACAATGTTTTCTATCTTTTTATCTTAAAGCCCCAAAATTTTAGCCACATTATTCTTTCATCTGCAAATGCTTTTTATTTGGACAAGTCTAAATTTTTCATTGTATGGTACATTTGATTTAAAACCACAGTGTCTACATTTTCAGTCCCTAGTTCAATGTATTGCAATCTTCATGCTAAATCAATTATGTTTGAAATATCGTAGACTCTCAAAATCTTAGCCAATATTAGTCCAAAATCAGATTGTATATTCCGTGCATTATGATCTTCTATGTCTGAAATTATTTGATCCAGAGAAGTAATTTCATGGCTGCCCCTATCAGCAGAACTGATTGTTTATCTTCCCAGGGTAGATAATTTTGCCTCATTCATCAAATCTCTTATTAGGGTCAAATTGTGTGGGCAATTTCATCTCAGAAACTGTGTTCGCTACTCTTCTTCGTTTACCGTTCAACCCATTGCCATACATTCTATATTTAGACACAAAATAACTGTTGACCCTTTCCCAAACAGGCCCTTGTTTTTAGGTGTCTGCAGTACAAGTCTTTTTGAAAACACTGTGGGAAAAGGAGAAATTGCTCGTAGCGAGCAATTTCTCCTTTTCTCATAGTGTTTTCTACCCATTTGGAGAACTTTCTGCCATTTCTATCAAATTTGAAATTGTCGTCTGCAAACTCTGAGAGTTTGGAAGAGTCTAAAATTTGTCATTTGGGAAAGGGTTAACCCTTTTCCAGGCATATTAACCCATTATCACACAATCCCTACTTTTGATGCCCCTGAGAAAGAAGCCTTTTGAAAACACTGTGGGCAAAGGAGAAAATGCTGGTAACCAGCATTTTCTCCTTTCCCCACAGTGTTTTCTACCCTTCCCAGAACAAATTTCAAATTTTCAGTCACCTTAATTTTGTCGTCTGCAAATGCTTTCAATTTGAACCAGTCTAAAATTTTGTCATGTGGTAAAGAGTTAAGGCAGGCCTTAAAAACTTGGTTGTTAGCATATCTGACCTTTTGGTTACAGGTTCAATACCCAGTTTAGGCAGACTTTCTCTCTGGTCATGCCTCTCACCTGATGCACGACTGAGAAAAGTAGTTTGTGACGTTGAAAGAAAGTTGTGCCAGTACTGATGTGAGAATTTCAGGAAAGATGTGTTTAGGTAAACTTGTAGCTGTCACTTTGACCTAAGCGGTTAAAATGGCGTTAAACTGCAAAACAGGCAAACCAAAGAACATATTTTGTCAACAGGTCAAGTTTAAAAATTTTTGGAAACAACAATTTGAATGTGGTCCAGATGACAATATTTGTTGTTGTTCAAAGGGCAGAAAATATTGGTGGAAAAGAAGAAAATGCTGGTATTCAGCATTTTCTCCTTTTCCTACAGTGTTTTCAAAAGCTTTCTGCTTCAGGATAGTTGAAACCTGAGATTGTCTTCTAAAGGGATTAATTAATAATCATGACAGATTGATGATATACCAATTTGACACATCTAATGCATGCTGTCACAACTTTCTCAAACAGTGTTATAAATGGCTAATAAGTACAATGTTGTAACAATTTATTACACAATCCTGAGTTTAACCCTTTACCACAAAATGCCTACTTTTGATGACCCTGAGAAAGAAGCCTTCAGAAAACATTATGGGAAAATGAGAAAATGCTGGTAACCAGCATTTTCTCCTTTTCCCACAATGTTTTCTGCCCTTCACAAAACAAATTTCAAATTTTCACTCACTTTTATTTTGTCGTCTGCAATTGCTTTGGATTCAGACCAGTCTACAATTTTGTCATTTGGTAATGAGGTAATGACCACCGTGGAAAAAGGACTTTTTAAAACATTGAGGGAAAAAGAAAATATGCTAGTTACCAGCAGTTTCTCCTTTTCCCAGAATGTTTTTTTTCTACATTCTCAAAGGCAACTTTCCTATTTTTTGCAACGTAGAATTTTTGCTTTGCGAATGCTTTCAATTTGGACCAGTCTATAATTTTGTCGAGGGATCCTGCAGTGGTAAAGTGCCGAACTTTCAAACTGGAGGTTCTAGTTTTAGTCTTGCCTGATTTACTGGGATTTTAGCGAACATGTCCATGGGCAAGACACTTCAGAGCCTTAGCCTAGTATTGGTGAAACCCAGGAAACCCAGGAAATACATCAAAATGTGGGCTGTCAAAGTGATATGACTGAAATAATGTTGAAAGTGGCATAAAACTCCAGTCAGTCAATTGATCAACAATTTTCTGATGTGCTAAAGAGTAAATTTATTACTGGACATGTTCACTGTTCAGTGCTCATTGTGATCCACATTCTACTCTATCTATACACATTGATTCAGACTTGGCAGCCTGGGCATTAACTCATTACCAAACAACAATATGTCATACTTGTCCAAATCGAAAGCATTTGCAGACTACAAAATAAAAGTGACTGAAAATTTGAAAATTGTTTTGTGAAGGGTAGAAAACATTGTGGGAAAAGGAGAAAATGCTGGTTACCAGCATTTTCTCCTTTTCCCACAATGTTTTCTAAAGGCTTCTTTCTCAGGGGCTTCAAAAGTAGGGATTGTGTGGTAATGGGTTAAATATCATTCAGAAGTGACTATTGTATATTTTATAAATGTAGGTAAACCCTTTACCACACAATCCAAAGCTTTAACCCTTTGAACCATTTACCAAACAATCCGTTTTTTACGATCCTGAGATAGATGCCTTTTGGTAACCAACTTTTTTTCCTTTTACCACCATGTTTTCTACCCTGCTGGAAATAAATTTCAATATTTTAAATTTTGCGTTTGTTTTCTCTTCTGCAAGACTTAATGCTTTCAGTTTAAACCAGTTTAAATTTTGATGTTTGGTAAAGGCTTAATAGCTCGGACAGAGTGGGCTTTTCAAAGAATTGTGGGAAAAAGAATAAATGCTGCTCATCATAATTTCATTCTTTTATCACTGTTTATAATTATTTCAGGGAGAAAATGTCATTATTTCTGCCAGACTGAATTTGTCATCTACAAATGCCTTGAATTTGGACCAGTGTATATTTTAATTGTTTGGTAAATATGAACTCTTTACCAAACATCAAAATTGAAGACTTGTCAAAATTGAAAACTTTAATTTTCAGACGACAAATTATACCTTCCTCAAATTGTGGAATTTATCTATGACTGATTAGAAAACATTGTGGGAAAAGGAGAAAATGCTGATTACCAGCATTTTCTCCTTTTCCCACAATGTTTTCAAAAGGCTTCTTCCTCAAAATTGTAATAAGTTGGGACTGTGTTGTAAAGAGTTAATCATGATGTCAGTGGGGCCACCATCATGGGAAAGTAATGAGTTTTTGAACATAATACAGGCTTTTTGTTGGCTGTATAATATTCCCTGAGACTTCCAGCTGTGCAAAACTCAGTTTGACAAACTTATTCTACAATATTATAAACCTAGATCTGTATTTGCCCTTTACCATACAATCCTGACTTTTAATGATCCTGAAAAAGAAGGTTTTTGAAAACATTATGGGAAAAGGAGAAAATACTGGTTACCAGCATTTTCTCCTTTTGCCACAATGTTTTCTATCCTTTCAGAGATAAAGTTCATAATTTTAGTCATGTTTCATCTATTATCTGCAAATGCTTTCAATTTGGAAGACGGATTCATTTCGTCCTTTGGTATATAGTAAGATCAACTACTCACTCATTACCAACCAACAAAATTTTAGAATGGTCCAAATTGTCGGCACTTGCAGTTGTCAAAATAGAAGTGACTGGAAATCTGAAATTTGCATTGGGGAGGGTAGAAAACCTTGTAGGAAATGGAGAAAATGCTGGTTAACTACAGTTTTCTCCATTTTACACAATGTTTTCAGAAGCGGTTTTTTCCTCAGGGTTTTTGAAAATCCAAGATTGTTTGGTGAAAGGTTTTTACCAAAAGGCAAAGTTTTAACCCTTACCCACACAGTCCCTTCTTTTAATGCCCCATACGAAAGAAATATTTTAAAAACATTGTGGGAAAAGGAGAAAATGCTGGTCACCAGCATTTTCTCCTTTTCTCACAATGTTTTCTATCCTTTTCAAAGCAAATTTCAATCTTTCAGTTGCATTTATTTTGTCGTCTGCAACTGCTTTCAATTTGGACTATTTGTAAACTTTGTCGTCTGGTAAAGGGTTAAACTAGTCCAAGTTTAAAGCTTGGCAGATGACAAATTCAACCACTTACCAAACAATCCTAAAGTTTTACAACCATGAAAAGGAAGACTTTTGAAAACATTGGTTTAGCTGCACTTTCTCTTGTTCCCACAGCCCGCCCGGTTGGCTCAGTGGTGAGTGTGTCGGACTCACAGACTTGAGATAAACTTTCTTTCTGGCGTATTTTCGCCTCTCACCTCTGCTGAAGCATGTGAGAAGAGTAGTTGGTGGCTTTGGAAAGAAAGTAGTGTTAGTACTGGTATGAGAAAGCCATGAAACACATGCATCACCGACCATCATGATATGACCTTAGCTGTTAAAGTGGTGTTAAAGCCCAACACAACCAATCTTGTTCCCACAATGTTTTCTATCTTCAAATAGACAAATGTCATCATTCAAGACAACCGTAATTTGTGATTGGCGAATGCTTTGAATTTGGAAGCATCTTACCCATTACCACACAATCCCTACTTTTGACGACCCTGAGAAGGAAGCCTTTTGAAAACATTGTGGGAAAGGAAGAAAATGCTGATTACCAGCATTTTCTCCTTTTCCCACAATGTTTTCTACTCTTTACAAAACAAATTTCTAATTTTCAGTCACTTTTAATTTGTCATCTGCAAATGCTTTCCATTTGGACAAGCCTAAAATATTGTCATTTGGTAATGAGTTAACTCTTTTCCAATTAAAAAAGTCGTGTAATACAACTGAAGCAGACTTCTTTCACATTGTAGAGTCGGGAAGCTTACAGCGTAGTTTCCTGATGAGACAGTAGATTTAGTGCGGTCTGATCTTGATCTGTGTAAAGGAACATTATTTTGAAGACAATTTAACCCATTACCACACAATCCCTACTTTTGACACCCCAGAGAAAGAAGCCTATTGAAAACACTGTGGGAAAAGGAGAAAATGCTGGTGACCAGCATTTTCTCCTTTTCCCACAGTGTTTTCTACCCTACCCAGAACAAATTTCAATTTTTCAGTCACCTTTATTTTGTCGTCTGCAAATGCTTTCCATTTGGACAAGCCTAAAATATTGTCATTTGGTAGTGAGTTAACTCTTTTCCAATTACAAAAGTAGTGTAATACAATTGAAGCTTCTATCACATTTTAGGATTGGGAAGTTTACAGTGTGGTTTCCTAATGAGACAGTAGTTTTAGTGTAGTCTGATCTTGATCTGTGTAAAGGAACATTATTTTGAAAACAAGTTAACTCATTACCACATGAGAAAATTTTAGACTTGGGCCCAACTTTAAAGCATTTACAGACAACAAAATAAAGGTGACTGAAATTTTGAAATTTGTTCTGGGAAGGGTAGAAAACACTGTGGGAAAAGGAGAAAATGCTGGTTACCAGCATTTTCTCCTTTTCCTACAGTGTTTTCGAAAGGCTTCTTTCTCAAGGGCGTCAAAAGTAGGGATTGTGTGGTAATGGGTTAACAAGGATAAACATTTCATTGTCTTTATCATTGTCTAAACAAATACAGATAACAGAATTTAACTTGATCAAGATAATATCTGAATCCTTTACCAATGGTCCTATATTTAACCCTTTACCACACAGCAAAATTTTAGACCAATCCAAATTGAAAGCATTTGCAGACGACAATTTCATAGTGGCTCAAATAACACAATTTTTCTTAGATAGGGTAGAAACCTTTGAGGAAAAAGGAGAAAAGGGTTACCAGCATTTTCTCCTTTTCCCACAATGTTTTCATTAGGCTTCTTTCTCAGAGTTGTTAAAACGCGTAATTGTGTGTTACAGACTTATACCCCCCATTCCACTAGGCTGTGATCTACGACACTCTGTGCTCTCATACAGAGCGCCGTAGATCGCCTCAGATCGCTGCGGGATTGGTGATTATGAGGACCCTCCGATCAGATAACAACCAGATCATGAGATGACACTCCGCTGGAGATCAAGTAAAGACCATTGAGATCTGGTAGCGATTGAACTGTACATAGCCTCTCTAGGAATTGCAACCTTATAAAACCTGTTTTTGCTCCGTTAGCGATCTGACCATACTGTAGTTAGAACTTTTGACCAGAGAATTAATCTACCTACCCCTGGTGGTTTCCAAATGCGAATTGATGATATGATGACTTTGTAGGATTAAGGTCCCTCCGTGCTCAAGGCATTTACATGGTATGGATCATTAGAGAGAAAGGATAGGATACAAGGAAATCTGGGTACAAGCCCAAAGCTCTTCTTCGAATAGACATCCTTGGTTTCTTAACCTGCCCAGTGTAAAGTACCAATGCACGCGAGGCTACCTCTGGGTTCCAAACCAGTTCACCTCTAATTGGATGGGAAACTGAAGGTGTTTCAGAAAGGTCTTAGTTTGGCCGGGTATCGAACTTTGGGCCTTGGGATTGATAGTCAAGCACTTTAGCACTGCCCTGAAATGATGATAGCCGAGACAGACACTCATTTATATAATCCCCCGAGAACACGATCGGAGCGGCATCATATCACCACTTGATCGTAACGGAGGGCCATCATATCGCCACTTGATAGTATCAGAGCGCTACAGTGTCACCACTTGATCGTGACGGACGCTATCGTAATGCCATTTGATCGTAACAGAGCGCCACTGCATCTCTAAAGGTCACTATCGGATCACATAGGAGTACAATGATCGACATACTGGCAAGCATTTTGCACTCTTGAGCGATCCGATAGTGCCCCAGTTACAATGTTTAGTTCAAGTCGCGTTTCGATAGCGATTTAAGCGTTTAAGTAGCAATGTGACTGCATTCTGAATAGATCGCCACGGATCTTTTTGCAAGGGAGTAGACTGATGGCAATCTTGGAGATCCATTAAAGATCTATGAGCGTTCTTGGTGCTCTGCATGGCAATCAACGGCGCCGGGTGAGAGTGCCGTAGATCGACCCCAGTGGAACGGGGGTATTAAATGATACTGAAAACATAGCTATTGAAAATGTTGTGGGAAAAGGAGCAAATACTGGTATTTATTTTCTTACAAGTAGTATCAGCATGATCTCCTCGTACACGGATGTTTATTTAAGTCTGCACTTAAAAATAGTTAGTATAAATGTAGATCAGTTCCAATACTTCATGCTTGTGTCACACATATGCTGAAAGCAAAAACAATGCATCAGTGACACCGTGGGAATGTAGCTCTAACATTTATCACGTCATGTAAACATATTAGTAAACATGATAGGTTTGACTTCTTTTGAGCAATTGACAGCAACAAAGTGAGCAGAGGGCTGATCGTCTTCCGTCTGTGACTGCCATATTTAAGCAATGTCAAGGTTGCACATAAAAAAGGAATGTCGTGCTTACAAAGCACTTACACGACGGCAACATATTGTATGCTGGACTTTAAGTCCCTTGAAATCCATACGAACACAGACACACACCACAGTTAATCCAAAGAAACGCCATGTCTTTATTTATGAACAAAATTTGCCGCAGTTTTTGGAGATTGACCAACATAAAGAAAATTTGTTGCATATGCCGCTGATACGCAATAGTGAGAGAGTATCATAATTTAAGACCCAGGCGATATGAGTTTCTGGCTGATCTTGTCATATAAATTTCAGTGACAGTGATTTTAAAAGCAGCAGATTGTTTGGCTATGGAGTTAGACTTTAGCCTTGCCCTTGTCAAAATGGTAATGATGTGTAAAATACACAATTTACCGTAATTCCTCTAAGTATTCGGACACCCTAAATTTTCGGACACCATTAATTATTTTCCAAAATAATTTATTTTTTGTCCCTAAGTTCGGACACTTGGTAAAATAATTGTCCCTAAATTTTCGGACACGAAATTATGATGGTTTAGAAGACCCGCAGTACTCTACCAAACAACAAATTAAAATACTTTAAAAGTTGACGAAGACCCGCTACATTCTTTCCCAAACATCAAATTAAAATGGTTCAGAAGATCGACGAAGGTCTGCAATACTTTCCCAGACAACAAATTAAAGACTCTTCCAAACTGAAAGTTTGCATACGACAAAGGCTTGTTTGGGATACGGTAAACTTTTACAAAACCAGAATGTTATTGGACTAGATAAAATTCGAAGGATTCGCAGACGACAATTACATTTTGCTAAAATGATTTTTGATTGGATAACGAAGAAAACAGTGGAGGAAGAGGAGAAAATAATTAATCCCAGCGTTTTCTCCTTTTCCAACAATGTTTTCAAAAGGTTCTACCCCAGGATCATTTAAAGTCTTGATTGTGTGGTAAAGAGTTAATAAGCAAGTACCTGAGAAGAGTAAATCGATCTATGTTTTAAGCTTAAATCCTTTGTTTGGTATCTGATTGATCGCGGTAGACTGAATGCAGGTGCTAATATGTGTTGCACAGGCTGTATATATTTAGTCAAATACCCGTGACGCATTAAAGATGTAAATCTTATCGATAAACGCTATAAAATACACTTTTAATGCATAACGGGATGGCTAGTTGTAACGACCTGTACACAGATATGTTGGCATGGAGACAAGCACGTGTATGGGTGACGTAACCAATTTTAGTCAGGTCAAGTATTTGGAGAGGTCATCAGACCTCTCCAACAGTGTTGAGTTTAAAAGGCAGACTGCCTCAGAAATTGCTGTCTAAATCCAATCTTTGTAGGGGAATTGTTCCGATACACAGTCTGTTTCGTCATGATTTTATAAAGAAATCGAAGTCTAAAAACTGAAATAGGAAATAGACGTGGTTTGTTTCTATATCACGAATTTCAACAAAATTGTAAGGATTTAATTGCATATTCCCTTTCCAACAATTTTAATTTTGTATTACAATCTTAAATCTTAACAAAAAGAAGAAAAAGAAAAAAGAATTTCGTTAAAATAGAAACGAACACAGCGGAAAAAATCATGTGACCTTAAAACACGGGAAGAAGGTCGTGTGACTTACATAAATTACAAGGACGGATGAATACGGAATCCTGTTTTTGCCATCCACTTTGATGAATGTGTATTTACAACTGAACAGATTTCAACTACCCGTTTATTGTCTGTTTGTTTTTTTACATGTACCTAGATATATTTAACCTAAAAGCATAAAAAGTATTAGAAAAAAATGATGTCGACCTCTCCTGGCTTCTTTTTTAAAGAAGCCACTTGTCACGACCATGATTTAGGATTGTTTAGCGAAGTAGCTATTTGCGTTCGAATACGTGATTGTGTGAACTCTTTTTACAAGTAAGTTTTATTACTCCATAAAGGTCGATCTCATGTCAGTTCTTTTCGGGAAATATATGCCTTACTGTATGTTGTACATACTGTACGATGTCTGATAAAGGATATGTTATGTCTATTGAAGGATAGTTGTTGTTGTTGTTGGAAATAGATTTCCCGAAATTTTCGGACAGTCACCCAATAATTTAATAAGTTTTCGGACACCAAAAAAAATAATTATTTTTTCCCGTCCGAATACTTGGGGGAATTACGGTAGTTTCACAAACTGCTGTGAAATAGTTCACAAAAACTTGATGCAGTGTGAATCTGGGGCCAGTTATTTTCACATTTTAACCTTTAACTATATCTTAAATACCATATTTCACATATTTAACACTCCCTCCCTAATAGTAGCACCTCCACCATATCACTGATTCCAGAGGCCTCCAGGCAACCCCACACCCACACCCGACCAGAAAATCAATGACTGGAGTGACATCTGACTATTGGAATATACATAGCTTCTACTAACATTATAAAGTTCTGGTAACACAAATTGTCAACTAACTTTGAAAAAGTATAGAAAGTGAATTATCAAATATTAGTATCCTATATAATTGATTATTAATGCTATTTCCTGTACAAGTGAATGATGGTCTGTGGTAAAATTGGTATGCTGCATTGATACAGCCGATGTTTTCAAAAGCCTTATTTCTCCAGGTCATTAAGATGTGTGATTATATGATAAAGTGCTAATACTGTCTGCGTTAAGAATCTGAGAGAGAAAATCTGCAATCATGTGTAAAAATTTATTGCCTTGCAAACTGCTCCATGATACTCTATTCAATTATTCATGTTCTAAGTCTGCAAGAAATAATCACATAGCCAGATACAGAAGTCACTTCACATTTAAGCTGTTGAAAACACTGAGGAAAATGGAGCATTTAGCTGTTGCAAGCAATTTGTTTCTTTGTTTATGCTGTTTTTTTACATCCTCGGATACCCCGGGGTCTCCCTATTTGCTACGCTACATCGACCCCTGGGACAATTAATTGAATTTCCCTTGCTTTACTGCTGGCTGAATGCTGGCTTTTCATTGGTTCTATCATCATTTTGTGATGGGCGAGTGGACTGTACGCTATGACGTTTCGTATCGATTTTCGGCGGCTGATTCAAAGTTTTATTAGTCAATTGTCCCAGGGGTCGATGTAGCGTAGCAAATAGGGAGACCCCGGGGTATCCGAGGATGGTTTTTTACATCTGTTAAGTCATTTTCCATCTTTTCCATTCCTTTTTATTTTATTTTTTGGACACAATAAGTTGACTTTGGCACAAAAACTTGACTTGGACTTGAGATGGACCCAGAATTTTGACTTTGTAAGTTGGACCCAAAAACTTGTCTTAAACACAAAACTTGTCTTAAACACAAAAAACTCGACATAGACACAAGGTTTTTATTTAACACAAAAAATTGCCCTGGACATATTAAACAACTTAACACAAAAACTTAACTTGTGCAAAAAAATTGACTATACAAATACTTGAATCAGCTACAAAATCATGACTTGGCCTCAAAAATTTTATTTGAAACCAAAAACTTGACTTGGAGAAACTATGACTTGAACGTAAAAACTTGACTTTGACCAAAAAACTTGTGCAAAGAAAGTTGGAGCATTGATTTTGTCAGGGTTCATTGATAAATGAATAAGGTGTTGAAAATGGAGCATTTAGTTGATGCAAGCAGTTTGCTTCATGACGTGGAGCCAAAAACTTGACCTTGGCACAAAGACTTGACCTGGAAAAGAAAAACTTGCGGGTGGATAGAAAAACTTGTCTTGAACACAAAAACTTGACTTGGATACAAAAACCTGACCTTACACAAAAAACTTAACTTGAACTCAAGAACTTGACGTGGGCATAAAAACTTGATTTGGACCCAAAAAACTTTACTTGGATACAAAAACTTGACTTCGATGGAGCATTGATTTTGTCAGGGTTCTTTAATGAAGATTTATGGGCAGAAAGAAAACAAGCGATGATCCATAATTATTGAGTTCTGGGTTTTCTTCTTCATTGATTTAGTGTCAGTGGTCATGAGACTGCACTATGTTACAGGTTTACTCCCTTACTAGATATCATAATTCCTGGTTTGTAATGTTCTTAAAGATGTTTATGACAAATTCTTCCAACTGACAGATTTTTTTTAAATTTTGCACATACAAAGCTCATTATGTCTCTTGTAGATTACAATGGAAAAAAAAGGGGGGTCCCCATGCTCCTTTCTGAGAAATTCGCTTTTGAAAAAGGTATATACAGTTCCAAAATTCAGCATAAACTGGATTTAACACACTTTCCTTTATTAGTCAATTCAACAGGAAAATTACCAGAAGAATATACAAATATACATCACTTTAAAGAGAAATAATTCAGTTTTGCACAATAAACAAGAAAAAACCTGGTTCTGAGCATGGTAAATGTACCAATATGCATTTAATATATAGACCATTGAGTGAAAAAGGGAGATAATTTGACAGGGTTAAGGGTTAATCTTCAATAAAAACATACTTTCTGACGGACAGATTTTTTTAAAAATTTCCACATTCATAGTACTTATAAATCTTGACAATAAGAAAAAATAAAAATGGCACCTACCCGTGCTTCTTTCCCCAGGAAACGGGGAAGAAGGTGAACAAGCGTTCGTTTTGATGAAAACTTCCCCATTTTATTTCGTCCATTGAATACTATGGCTGGTGCAGCCGTACTGGTACCATCCGTAGAATGTTCTACTTGTAAAAGTGCACCGTCGGTCCGCTGTTACTACTGCTATTTGTGTGAAAAATTCACAATAGCACTGATAGATTTACTATCTGTGAGAAATACACATGCGCAGTATGGATGCGCGTGAACATTTATACCAAACGTCGTTAAGTGAGAAGTCCGTGGTGTCCGTGAGAGGGTGGTGTCCGTGGTTGTGAGGTAGAGCGTGGGCCTCATAACCTAAAGGTCCTGAGTTCGATGCCCGGGAGCGGGTGTCAACTTTGGGATTTTTCATAGCCCACACATTCGGCACGAGTACTGGTGTAGTTCCCAGGAAGCAGAATCGAGAGAGATTAGTATAAGATGTAAGAACTTGTTTCTCAATCGATGTAAAATAAATATGTTTAAACTAAACTAGAAGTAATTTTGCTGGTGACAAGCATTTTCCCCTTTTCCCACAACATTTTTACCCATTATAGACAAATTACAACATTTTGATCACACTTTACCATTAATCCCTATCCTGGTAAATAACTTAACCCATTACTACACAATCCCTACTTTTGACGCCCGTGAGAAAGAAGCCTTTAGAAAACATAGTGGGAAAAGGAGAAAATGCTGGTAACCAGCATTTTCTCCTTTTTCCACAATGTTTTCTACCCTTCACAAAATAAATTTCAAATTTTCAGTCACTTTTCTTTTGTCGTCTGCAAATGCTTTCGATTTGGATAAACCGAAAATTTTGTTGTTTGGTAATGAGTTAACCCTTTACCAGACGACAAAATTTTACCAGTTTGAAAGCATTTGTCCAGTTTGAAAGCATTTGTAGGCGACAATTTCAAGGTGGCACAAATGAAGCAATTTTTCTGTAATTGGGAAGAAACATTGTGGGAAAAGGAGAAAATGCTGGTAACCAACAATGTTCTTAACCTATGAAAGACAGGTTTCATATTTTGAACAACATTGGTCATTTTCCAAGTGCTTTCAATTTGACTTTGTCTAAAATAGTCATTTGGTAATGAATTAACAGGCAGAAAATTTCACAAAAATGACAAATTTGCTAAAAGTTCAGAGAGACATTCAACTTTATCGACACAACTGAATATCATTCACATCTCTTGTCTGTGCTTTTATTTTCAGAACTGAAAAGGTTCCCCGGATGATGATATCAACAAATTGCCCAGAAAATTAAATATTGATCTGGGACTTGAGGAATTGTTTGGTCGACAGAAAAACCTGGAATATGATCTCTCTAGTTACAGAATCCTGTCTCAGTTTGTTCATAGCATCGGAAATGTATAGATTTTTAAATCACAAGTGAGTATATTTTATGTTTCTGTTGAATTCTGTGATTTGCCGTGCTTATCTGAAATTTCTGAGAAATTTCTGAAGTTGACTGGAGTTAGTTTGTTCGTAAAAATGTACAACTTTTTGAATATGTTTATTTCACTGTGGAGACATTTTGACTTCAGTATAAATTGATTATCGTCATAAATTTTGTTTAATTGTAAAGGTTCTTTAAAATATTTTGGGCAAAGTAAAAAATGCTGATAACAAGCATTTTCTCATTTTCCCACAATGTTTTTCAAAGCATTTTCCTTCAGTTTGTTAGACTTTGGATTGTCATGTAATTAACAAAGGATTAATTCTTGATGATCATCTATTTTTCACAATGATGTTATCAAACACAAAATGGCTTTTATCCTATTACCACACAAACCCTACTTTTGACAACCCTGAGAAAGAAGCTTGTAGAAAACATTGTGGGAAAAGGAGAAAATGCTGGTAACCAGCATTTTCTCCTTTTCCCACAATGTTTTCTACCCTTCACAAAATAAATTTCAGATTTTCAGTCACTTTTATTTCGCGGTCTGCAAAATGCATTCATTTTGGACAAGCCTTAAATATTGTCGTTTGTAAGTTTGTTAAATTAGTATTTTGTTCTGTCTCAACATCATCTCAGGTACAAAAACAATATGGTGGCAGCAAGAGCTGCGATCCTTTCTCGAAACAACATCGAGCATTGAAAGGAATAAGACTACGCAAAATGTGGTTAGCTTATACCCTGTCACACCAAACTGGATTGTAGAATGTCTTATCTCATCCTGAAATGATTGGAAAATGGGTTGAGGTCGGGGCAGAATATGTAATTTTGGCCTGATAATGCCTGAAGCCCCTGTCTCACCATACCTAAACTTAGAAAGTTTTACCCTGTCAATGACATTGTAAAATGAGCTGCGGTCGGTATAGGACATGAAATTTTGGTCAGTTATAATGCAAAAACAGTGTCAATTGATGCCTGACTGCAGAGCATCTTCATTAGGATCGAAGCACGGCAGTTCCGTTTGTAGTGCGTCTATCTTGTTTTAAGTTCATTGTCATCCTGTCCAATTACATGTTGGGATGGATAGCAAGAAATTTGAGCAGGCTGAAAGTTCATCTATTAGTTCAATTTCAAGTAGGTTGACTGTAGTCGTATCGTTTGAAATATGCTATATGCAGCGGACTCCCAAGGAAGTCAAGGGATACATATAGCCATAAGATTCATATGTATTAGTTCAATTTCAAGTAGGTTGACTGTAGTCGTATTGTTTGAAATATGCTGTATACAGTTCATGAGCACCTTTCCATCCTAACCCATGCATAAGTTCGTAAACAGATCTTAAAAGGTTGCCTTGACTTGGACACAAAACATGAATACAGTTGTCTGAGCATGTCATATTCTTCAAAGATTTGACCTGTCTTATGACGCATCACCTATTCTCCCACACTTGGAAAAAGTAAGGCTTATACCAAAGCTAAACCCAAGCCTGTGTAGGGACTTTCAATAAATGGCTGGTGCATAGGTTACCTGCTTGCTGATCATAACTGAATAAATCGAACCAGGTAGTGCTGATTAAATGTTTATTTTATTTTGAAATTCAAACTCACCGATGTTGTTTTGAAAAATTAGTCTGCTTATTTACCCAGAATGCCCATTTTAGATAGAATCAAGCAACAAGTGTTCTGCTGTATAGGGGAGAAAGTGAATGCAAAGCAAAATAAACATCTGTAGATCTTTTATGTGCTCCCAGGGCCCTTAGGGAATTTCCCTGTTCTGCCAGTAATTTGAAAATTCTGGATTGAGCAGTATTGAATATTGTGTTTCTGAGAAAGTTTCTTGGAAATCTGAACCCTGGTGTTCAGTGTTACCCATTTCCTAGACAACAAAAATTCTGACTTGTTCCAATTGAAAGTATTTCCAGTGGATCAAGGAAACCTGACTGAAAAATTGACATTTGTTTTAATTTTTTACCAAACAACAACATTTTAGACTGGCCCAAATTTAAAGCATTTGCAGTCTCCAAAATAAATGTGACTAAATAATTGAAATTTGTTTTAGGAAGTGAAGAAAACATTGTGGGAAAAGGAGAAAATACTGGTTACCAGCATTTTCTCCTTTTCCACACAATGTATTCAAAAGGCTTCTTTCACAGAGGTGTTAAAAGTTGGGATTGTATGGTGAAGGGTAGAAAACATTGTTGGAAAAGGGGAAATTGCTGGTTAACCTTTTACCACACAATGACGACTGTCATTGACCTTAAGGAAGAAGTTTTTCGAAAACATGGTTGGAAAAGGAGAAAATGCTGGTAACCGGCATTTTCTCCTTTTTCCACAAAGTTTTCAACTCTATTGAAGTAAAACTGCATCATTGAAACACTATGAAATTGTCCCTTATTTTACATGGGTGTTCTTTTTTCAATGTTGTCTGCTTCAAGTTCGTAGCCCATGGAAATGGGTTAGAACTGAAAGAATGGGTGCCAGAACTGTAGGCCAGGGTGCCAGAACTAAAAGAAATATGGTGCCAGGACTGTAGGCCAGGGTGCCAGAACTGTAGGCCAGGGTGCCAAAACTAAAAGAAATACCTGGTGCCAGGACTGAAAGAGGAGGTGCCAGAAAAGCTAGCTTTGCATAGGATTTTGTTGGAAGAGAGTGAAAGACTTCATGTATTGATGTTCATTATTGAACCGCCTGCCCGGATGGCTCAGTGGTGATTGTGTCAGACTCATGACCTGGTGGTTGTGAGTTCGATACCCGGTTGAGGCAAACTTTCTTTCCATCGTATTTTCGCCTCTCACCTCTGCTGAAGCATGTGAAAAAAGTAGTCGGTGGCTTTGGAAAGAAAGTTGTGCAAGTACCGGTATGAGAAAGCCAGGAAACACATGTGCGTCACCGAATGCCATGATATGACCTTAGCTGTTAAAGTGGGGTTAAGCCCCAATACAACCAACCAACCATTATTGAACATGCTCTTTGGATTGAGAGAAACTTGTTTCTGAAAGGGTAGGAAAAATTGTGGGTTACAAGCATTTTCTCCTTTCCCTACAGTGTTTCAAAAGCCTTTTTCCTCTTGAAAACCTGGGTGTGTGCATGTGAGGGGTAAATGGGAAAAGCACTTTGTTTTAGGTTCATTAGGACAATAAATGTGCGGGTTATGCATAAAGTTTTTCCACCTGTAATTAAAACATGTAATCCCATTTAAACTTGGCAGACTTCATAATGTTTTCAAATTTTGTGGAAAATTGAACAGCTTTTCTCTACAGCATTTTAATGTGAAGTTAACCCTTTACTTCACAGATACTCATTTCTACGCATTGCTTGTAGGAGCCTTTGGAAAACATTGTGGCAAAAGGTGAAATTGCTCGTGACGAGCAATTTCACCTTTTGCCACAATGTTTTCTATGCTATCAAAAGGTGTTGTATACACATAAGAAACAGCTTCATCCTTGCTGTTATTTAGGGTAAATTAGAGATACCATAGAAATGCCTTATGGGGTAAAGGGTTAAGAATACAAAGAAATTAATGCTAACATACACAATTCGCCGTTTTTAACGACCCTGAAAAAAAAGAATTTGGAAAACAATTTGGGAAAAGGAGAAAATGCTTGTAACCAGCATTTTCTCCTTTTCCCATAATTTTTCTACCCTTACACAATCAAATCTCATTATTTTAGACTCATTGAATTATGTCGTCCGCAAATGCTTTCAATTTAGGCATTTTCGAATATTTGTCGTTTGGTGAAGAGTTAAGAATACAAAGGAATTAATGTAAGAGAGAAAAATAATCCTTTCTATTTATTTCTTGGCAAATTTTCTCTTTTCCAGATATCTGGTTTCTGGCTGAAAATCAATACAGGGAGATATACTTACATGGTTTTATAGAAGACTGGAACCAGCCATTAGATTTTTTTTTGTGTATAAGGAGAAAAAGCAAGATCACTGGGAAGAATATTGATTCAAACACTCTTTT
Organism: Tridacna crocea; assembly: GCA_943736015.1. NCBI lineage: Eukaryota > Metazoa > Mollusca > Bivalvia > Cardiida > Cardiidae > Tridacna > Tridacna crocea. The sequence continues at coordinate 3,003,271 of OX031063.1, forward strand.
GGTGAATGGAATCATTGATAGTTGAATTATTGAAGAAGGAGGAGAGATAGAGAGAGACTGTCGTGGTTTAATAGAGACTGAAATACATCGTAATATTGACTTCATTTCTCCTAAACTGTTGTGGATTATTGGTGAAAAAAATTAGTGTCGCCCATGTGTGAATGGGTGAAATTAGAGAGTGATGTAGAAAGTACAGGAAGTGCTTGAAATTAGTTGATTGTGGTCGGATAAAATGAGAAAAGAATTGTCAAATTGGCCGGACAATGAATTTGCCTTATATGGGTAACAGGTGAATTAAAGTCATTTAAGGTGAACTATTTCTGAGGGATACAATACACCGGACAAAATGACTCAGTGTTTATTGAAGGAGAAGCGGTTTTTCTGCCGTGATTGGGCATTCAGCAAACTGAATCAGAGTTTGGAAAAGCGTCCTACATCAAGCACATGTGGGACGTTAATCATGGGTGGACCAGGATGCGGTAAAACTGCATTGTGTTGTGAGCTGGTCTGGCCAACTTTGGTGGAAGGAAAACAAAGCAGTTTGAACAAACGTTTACTCGCGTATCATTTCTGTCAAGCACATGACCTGCAAACATTATCCCTTTCAAATTTCATTCGGAATCTAGTGAATCAGCTGATTTGCTCAGATTTGATATCGGGCTATGCAGAGCAGGTGAATACGCCTCATATGCAGAAAAAATTGAACAACAGCGAATGTGAAACTAATCCAGATGAAGTGTTCAAGCAAACCTTTATTGATCCGATTTCGAACATTGAACCTGCAAAAAAGACTCTTTTTATACTAGTAGATTCCATTGATGAGTCATATTTACACACAGTAAATGAACGTGAGGAAGGAAGCAAAACAATAGCTGAGCTGTTAGCCAATCATCATGCCCTATTTCCAAAATGGCTACTGCTGGTCTGTTCATCTAGAAAACAAAATAAGTCTATAACTAGGATGTTCACTGGTTTTAGAAAGATAGGATTAGACGATTTAAGAAAGACCCATGTGATTCGTGATGTACAACAGTACATACTGTGTCGTCTCGATCAAGAGGAGGAATTACGTCAGCATTTAAGTCGGGAGACAGCAGAAATGTTAAACCAGTTGCACATTAAAAGTAATGGGTGTTTTTTGTACCTAGAGAAAGTATTGGATGGAGTGGCTGAGAATTTCATCATGCTGCGAGAAATTCGAGAAATTCCTGGCACCCTGAATGGATTGTACCTTTGGCTGTGTCAGAGACTGTTTGTGCGTAAGCAGTTTTCTAAAATACAGCCAATTCTTGAAGTGATTTTGGCATCCAGAAAACCCTTGACTGACTTTCAGCTCTACGGCTGTGTACACATTAAAAACACATCACTTTCCCAGGAGGAATTTGACAAGCGAATGAGACTCCTGTCTAAGATTTTAATTACAAGTGCAGATGGTACAAGAATATTGTTTCACCACAGTTTTGCTGAGTGGTTATTAGACGTAAAGCACTGCACTCAGAAGTACCTATGTAATGCATCTGATGGTCATGGCATGTTGTCAATGTACGCCACATTACACGCCTCACATCTCACGCTCTCAGAGGTTCAGGATTTTGCATTACACCTAGTAAAGAGTAACATGTTGCCAAGAGTTCAACATCACCACCTTGTACAGTGGTTAATCATTTCTGGGGCAAATGTTGAAAAATGTCTGTCAGCTGGCATTCCTAAGGAGCAAAAAGTTTTGAAGTTATTGTTAGACGCAGGAGCTGATATGCCCTGTGAGGAGGAGGCAGATGCGGCCAGTATGAAAGAAAGTTTAACGTTGGAATCTAGGATTGAATCTCCAAAATTAACAGAAAAGGATTTAGATGAACAAATAGATAGAATTGATGCAAATGGACGAACATTGTTACACACTGCTGCTTATCAAGGAAATTTACATGTTGTGCAATTGTTGTTACTTAAAGGTGCAAATATAGAATCTTTAGATAAATCCAGACAGACTCCATTAAATCTTGCAGCAAGACAAGGATTTTCTGATGTCGTATCTGCATTGGTCGAGGTTGGTGCAAATGTGAACAATGCTGATGAAGATGGATGGACAGCGTTACGGTCATCAGCGTGGGGTGGTCACTCTGCTGTTGTGACGGTGTTACTGTCCGCTGGGGCGTCTGTAGATCATGCAGATAATGATCAGAGGACGGCTTTACGGGCGGCAGCTTGGGGTGGACATGAAGACATTGTAACAAAATTACTGGAATCTGGGGCAGATGTCAATAAAGCTGACAATGAAGGTAGAACTGCCCTGATTGCTGCGGCCTATATGGGACATGTTGAAATAGTGGAACATTTGTTGGATTATAAGGCTAATATAGATCATGAAGACTGTGATGGGAGGTCGGCCTTATCTGTGGCCGCCTTGTGCATTCCGGCCAGTGAAGGCCATGAGAAAGTGGTCAGTTTGTTACTGGAACGCGGCGCCGAGGTTGACCATCAGGACAAAGATGGTATGACACCATTGCTGGTGGCTGCCTACGAGGGCCACCAGGAAGTGTGTGAAATGCTGTTAGAATGGGACGCAGATGTTGATCATGCAGACAAAAATGGTCGCACACCATTACTGGCGGCAGCTTCGATGGGTCACGAAAAAGTTGTGACCCAGTTGTTGTTTTGGGGTGCAGCTGTAGATACTATAGATTCTGAGGGAAGGACTGTTCTGAGTATTGCATCAGCCCAGGGCAATGCCGCAATCGTACAACAGTTGTTGGATAGAGGCTTAGACGAGATGCATAGAGACAACTCTGGAATGACACCCTTGCACATGTCCGCTTATGAAGGTCATAAAGAGGTGAGAAATTTTCCATTAATCATTTTTTTCTTAACCCTTTACCCCATAAGGCATCTCTATGGTATCTCTAATTGACCCTAAATAACAGCAAGGATGAAGCCATTTCTTATGTGTATATGACACCTTTTGATAGCATAGAAAATATTGTGACAAAAGGTGAAATTGCTCGTCACGAGCAATTTCACCTTTTGCCACAATGTTTTCCAAAGGCTCCTACAAGCAATGCGTAGAAATGAGTATCTATGGAGTAAAGGGTTAATTTCCTGTAAATTTGTTATTTTGTGGCAATGTTTAAAAAAGATATCAGCAGATAAGCATGGTTATCCTGGACCAAACAATCCCTAGCTTTAAAGATTCTTAGAAGAAAATGCTTTTAAAAATATTGTGGGAGTAGGAAAAAATGCTATCAGGGACAAAAATTAATATTGTGTTGTTCATATTAAAGTTTTACTCGGCAAAGGTTGTTAAAAGTGAGGGTTGTGACTTGTGAGGTAAAGGATAAAAAAATTGCTATGAGTTTGGACCAGTCTAAAATTTCATCCGTAGCCACAGGGTTAATCTTTCCCAAACAACAAAATTTTGGACTGATCCAAATTGAAAGCATATGCAGACGACAAAATAAATGTGAATCAGTAATTGAAATTTAATTTGGAAAGGGTAGAAAACATTGTTGGAAAAGGAGAAAATGATGGTCTTCAACATTTTCTCCTTTTCCCACCATGTTTTCAAAGACTTTTTCCCGGGTCATCAAAAGTCTGGATTGTGTGGTAAAGGTAGTCGACCTAGTAACTGATGAGGAAAATATCCAAATGTTAAATCTTTTTCAGTAAGTAAGCTTTGAAAAACGAAGATCATACGGTAATGGTCTGTGCACAGCCTGATCTTGATTTACAATGCTTGCCAAAACTGCTAAAATTAAAAGTTGCAGAAATCATTCTGAAGTGTCAAAAAATGAAGGGTGCAAGCAGTGTGTAGATCAAGTTCATCAACTTTGAAAGCTTATTTTCCCATGTGAAGAGAAAATAGCATCATCAAATTTCAAATTACTTCTGCATGGTTTCAACTTCAATTTAGATCATTGGATGGTTGTGAAAATTGACTTCACTTTTCACCATACAGCCCAGAGTTTTAACGACACGTAGTCTTTTGAAAACATAGTGGGGAAAAGGAGAAAATGCTGGTAACCAGCATTTTATCCTTTTCCCCACAATGTTTTATACACTATCAAAGACAAATTCAACTTCAATTTAGATCAGTTGATGGTTGTGAAAGTTGACTTAACTCTTTACCACATAGTCCTAGTTTTAATGACCCTTAGTTTTTTGAAAACATTGTGGGAAAAGGAGAAAATGCTGATAACCAGCATTTTCTACTTTTCCTGCAATGTTTTATACCCCATTGAAGATGAAATCCATCATTGAGCTGGACTTGAATTGTTGTCTGCAAATACTTTTGATTCGGACAAGTCTATAATTATTTTGTTATTTGGTAAAGTCAACAAAATTTTTGACAGCTCAAAATTCGAAATATTCACAAGTCAATCTGGTCTCAGTCATTCATGTTTTGATAAGGTGGAAAAGATTGTGGGAAAAGGAGAAAATGCTGATCCATCAACCAGCATTTTCTTCTTTTTCCCACAATGTTTTCAAAAGGCTTTCTCCCAAGATTGATGAAGGTGGGTTTGCTATTTATGCTTTCTGTTTTTGTTCGAAGAACTTCTAGTCAGATGGTACAGCCTTAAAAGTACAGAATGTTGGTGTCTTTGCTGAATTTATAATCAGACATTACAGATTGATCAGGCTGTACATTCTGTTCAATCTGATCTTTGTCTTTCCTTTCTGTGAAAGAATCTGGCCTTGCCTTTGATAATAAGAAGTCTAAGGGTGAAATTAATATTGGCCAACTGAAGAAATGTTTAACCTTTTCACCTTAATGGTTGATAAGTTAATAATTGGAGTCATGTTCTATGAAAAAAGGGCTTAATGTATCTACAAAAAAAATATTGCGGACAGTGCCGGTTGACTGTGGTCGATACTTGGTGCTGTTTGTAAATTGTAAATTTTCTTCATGTCAGTCTGAGTCAGTCAGTCATTCAGTCAGTCGATCAGTCGATTGATTGATCAATCAATTGAATGATAAATCAACTGATGGCCGGCTGGCTGACCCACATACCCACCCAGTGACCAACCAACCAACCAACCAACCAGCCAGCCAGCCAACAAACCAGCCAGCCAACAAACCAACCAACCAACCAACCTACCTATTAATTAAAAAATTAAAGTTTTAGACTTGTCCAAACTGAAAGTCTTTGTAGACAACAAAATGAATGTGACTAAAGAATTGAAATTTATTTTAGGAAGGGAAGAAAACATTGTGGGAGAAGGAGAAAATGCTGGCTACCAGCATTTTCTCCTTTTCCCACAATGTTTTCAAAAGGCTTCTTTCACAAGGGTGTTAAAAGCCGGGATTGTGTGGAAAGGGTTAAACCTAACAAGTGCTAAGCACTGACAACCAGCATTATTATCTTCAGGTCATTCTGGCGTTGCATATATTTTACCCATTACCACACAGTCCCTACTATTGACGACCCTGTGAAAGAGGCCTTTAGAAAACGTTGTGGGAAAAGGAGAAAATGCTGGTGACCAGCATTTTCTCCTTTTCCTACAATGTCTTCTACTCTTCACAAAACAGATTTCAAATTTTCAGTCACTTTTATTTTGTTGTCTGCAAATGCTTTCGATTTGGACAAGCCTAAAGTATTGTTTTGTAATGAGTGAACTAAAATTAATGGAATTGGTTGGGTTATTATTTCAAGCAGACTGCTATGAAAAACTTCTCTCTCTTGCAAAAGGAACAACTGCTCATAGCAAACCATTTTCTCCTTTAACAATGAATGTTTTCTCATGTACACACAGAGTATGTATTTGTGCGTTAATTGTTCAGCTGGATTCTCCTGCAGGGAAAACATTGCAGTCGTTGCCAAAATGAAAGTTCCCATAAAGCTGATAGAAAGAGCTATAAAAATTAGCCGCACCCTGGCAAAAGGGGGTTTAATGTCTCTCCGTGATGAATTGTGCCAAGCATGTCACCAAAATATAATATCTTGAATCCATAATAATATTTTTATTTTTTGAGCCATGTTCAGTGAAAAGGGGGCTTAACTCTCTACCAAACGGCAAATTTTTAAACTGGTCAAAATTTAAAGCAATTGCATATGACAAATTATACCTAACACAAAAATCGAAATTTGTTTCCAGCAGTGTAGAAAACATTATGGGAAAAGGAAAAAATGCTGGTTACCAGCATTTTCTCCTTTTCCAACAATGTTTTCAAAAGGCTTCTCTCTCACGTCGCAAAAACCAGTGTAATTGTTTGTTAAAGGGTTAATGCACCTACAAAATGTATGGACAGAGGTCAGCATGCGCAGGCTGACCTGAGCCAAAACATTTTTGCTATCGGTCGATTTCCTGCTTGTCAAAGAACATAACCAGGACCAGTCTACCTGTTGATCTGTTAAATTGTTAGACACAGTGGATATCAGGGATCTATAATTGTGATGTCTGTCTTGCTTGCTACAAGATGCATTAACCCATTACCACACAATCCCTACTTTTGACACCCCTGAGAAAGAAGCCTTTTGAAAACACTGTGGGAAAAGGAGAAAATGCTGGTAACCAGCATTTTCTCTTTTTCCCACAGTGTTTTCTACCCTTCCCAGAACAAATTTCAATTTTTGAGTCACCTTTATTTTGTTGTCTGCAAATGCTTTCAGTTTGGACCAGTCTAATATTTTCTCGTGTGGTAGAGTTAAGCCCCTTTTTGCCAGGGCATGGCTCTTTCATTTTGTCTAACAACTCGGTCATGAGGTAGAATGGTGCTTGTATATGCAGGGAATTGACTAATAGCAAAAGGTTTCAACCCAGGTCAGCCTGTGCAGAGTGCACAGGCTGACCTGGGTTGATACTTTCTGCAAGTGGATTAACCCCCCTTTTCACAGTACTCGGATTTCATGTTTTTGCACTGGCATGCAGGCTTGCTATGTAACAATAGAGAAACACAAATGTCTAGTGTTATGCCATAAAACCCAGGTTTGTGAGGTAAAAATCAGATGGAATTTACAGATAACCATTTTCCCTCTGAAACAAATTCTGCGGCTAATAGCTACTAACTTTTTACCAAACGAAAAAATTTTGAACCAGACCAAATTGAAAGCATTTTGCAGACAACAAAATAAACAAGGGTAGAAAACATTGGGAGAAAAGCAGGAAATGCTTGTTACCAGCATTTTCTCCTTTTCCAATAATGTTTTCAAAAGACTGCTTTTGTTAGGGTCGTTAAGAGTCGGGATAGTGTGGTAAAAGGTTAAGCAGTTTATACAGAATCACAACTTTCAACAACTCCGGGAAAAAAACTTTCTGAAAACATTATGGGAAAAGGAGAAAATGCTGGTAACCAGCAATATTCAAAATATTTTTAACAATATTTTCTATACTATCGAAGTCAGAAATCACCATAGTGTCAAGATTTAATTTATTGTCTGCAGATGATCTGTATTTGGTCCAGTCCAAAAAATTGTCATTCGTTAAAGTTAAACAATCTACCACAGGATGCAGACTTTTATCGACACTGGGAAAGAAACTTTTTGAAAACATTGTGGGTCCTTGGTTTTTATCAGAATGACCTTGGGCAAGTCTTACGAACAAAGTCTGTAACAAAGAAACAAATGAATAAATGCATGGCAGAAATAAGGATCGGAGCGGGATTCGAACTCCGAACTCCCGGACGCAAAGCCAATACCCTAACCACTGAGCCAAAGAGATATCTCTCTGACGCAGTAGCCAGGTATTGTATTTAAATCGGGAGTATGCCATGCAGGAAGGAGTGGTCTCCCATAACACACCCCCTCTTAAAGTCATCATTAATTGATGACTCGAAGCCTTATTAGGCAGGAAGTCCGATTTTGGACAACAAATGGGACTAATGGCTCAATGGCCAATCCCGGACGAGCCCCCATCTTACGAACAAAGTCCGTAACAAAGAAACAAATGAATAAATGCATGGCAGAAATAAGGATCGGAGCGGGATTCGAACTCCGAACTCCCGGACGCAAAGCCAATACCCTAACCACTGAGCCAAAGAGATATCTCTCTGACGCAGTAGCCAGGTATTGTATTTAAATCGGGAGTATGCCATGCAGGAAGGAGTGGTCTCCCGTAACACAAGGCACTTGGGAGCCCCACCCAACTTCTGTTGAACCGAGGAAAAAAGCTTTTGAAAACATTGTGGGAAAAAGAGAAAATGCTGGTTGCCAACATTTTCTCCATTTCACGCAATGTTTATACAACCTTGTGGAAAAGGGCTTTTGGTAGAGAAGGAGAAAATGCAGACAACCAGAAGTTTCTCCTATCCTACAATGTTTTCTATGCTTGAAATGTGAATACTTTTTTTGACTCGAGTCACTAATTTCAGAGCTCCAGATGGTGGGAATTATTTTGATATCAAAATGTAAAATATTAATTTTTCTCCACTAAACCCTATGCTATCAAGACGATTCTAATGAATAGGGTTTCGAAGAGAAATAAGACTTTCCCTCTTACCTGGAGCTCTGTAATTTTATTGTTTGCAAAAGCTTTCAGTTTTTGCATGCCTAAAATCTTGTTGTTCGTTAAAGAATTAAAACTTCACTAAAACTGTACTGAAGGAATGAAAAAAAAATACTATATCATGAAATTTAAATGAGTACACACAACATAGGTTTCTGAGCTTGAAATAGTTTCATAGAAACCATCACAGCCTGTCTGGATTCAGTGTGAGGAAATTCACTCATATCATGTAGAATTCCAAGATATCATGGTAAGTTGATTGATAAACAAATATTAGTATTGAAGAAAGTGAAAACACCTGCAGGAAGAAATTTTATGTCTTTCCAAGACCTGGAACGGCTTTTGTGTTATTACAGTAAAAGAGGTTAGCAAGAGCACCATTGGCCTGGTAATCAAAGCGTAGGGTCCTAAGTTCAATTCCTGGAGCAGGTGTTAACTTGGGGATTTTTATAATGGCCCACACATTGGGGGCAAGTACTGGTGTAGTTCCCAGGAAGCAAAATTGAGAAGTAATAGCATACGTTGCAAGAACTTGTTTCTTAATTAATGTAAATAACTATGTTTGATAAATAATTAACCCTTTACTCCATAGATACTCATTTTGACGTATCAACAACAGACAGCTTTCGAAAACATTGTGGGAAAAGGAGAAATTACTCGTAACGAGCAATTTCTCCTTTTCCCACAATGTTTTCCACTCAATCAGATAATTGTATCCTCATTTGTCCATATTTTTGACATCATATATTTATTTGCTGCTAAAATGGAAGAGCCTCAAATTGGCATATCAGGTAAAGGGTTAATAAATGCTGGTAAACAACATTTTCTACTTTTTTCACAAGGTTTTCTACACTTTCAAAGACAATTACTATCATTTCAGCAGCATTTAATTTGTAGTCTTCAAATGCTTTCTGCTTTGACAAGTCTAAAAATTTATCATCTATTAGACAGTTAAAGCAACTCCATGTGAGTGTCAGCACTCAAATGCCATGCTGTATGCAGGTGTAAGCATTCAGAAGCAATGCTGTAGGGAAGGCTTGCACCGAAATGCCATGCTGCAGGCAAGGTAAGCATTCAGAAGCAATGCTGTAGGGAAAGGCTTGCACTGAAATGCCATGCTGCATGCAGGTGTAAGCATTCAGAAGCAATGCTGTAGGGAAAGGCTTGCACTGAAATGCCATGCTGCAGGCAAGGTAGGCATTCAGAAGCCATGCTGTAGGGAACTGGTAGCACTCAGATGCCATGCTGTAGGCAAGGTAGGCATTCAGAAGCCATGATGTAGGGAAGTGGTAGCACTCAGATGCCATGCTGTAGGCAAGTGTTTGCACTCATATGCCTTGCTGTTATCAAGTGTTAGCACTTAAATGCCATGCTGCAGGTGAGTTAGCACACACTTCAACATTGCAGATGAGTGTTAGCACTAAAAAGCCATTCTGCAGGCAAGTATAAGCACTCAAATGCCATGCAACAGGCAAGTGTAAACACTCAAATTCCATGCTGCAGGCAAGAGGAAGCACTCAAATGCCATGCTGCAGGTGAGTTAGCACTCAAATTCCACACTGGATATGAGTATTAGCACTCAATTGCATTGCTGCAGGCAAGTATAAGCACTCAAATTCCATGCTGCAGATGAGTGTAAGCTCTAAAATGCCATGATGCAGATTGGTACTAGCAATCAAATGCCATGCTACAGGCAAGCGTAAGCACAAATATACCATGATGCAAACAGGTATAAGCACTCAAATGCCATACTGCAGGCAAATGTTAGCACTCAGATGCCATGCTGTTGTTACTTGCAAGATTTATCAGTTTTTTGGTGCTCAAAGGAAATTCTCAAGAGGCCTGAAGGTTATGACAGTATCTGGAAGGGAGAGGATTTTAGGTATGGTTCATTACTTATTGTCTATTTTTCCACCTGTTCTGTATGTTTGTTTCTATATCTGTGTGCTGGTTAACCCTTTACCACAGACTCCTAACTTTTAACAATCTACAGGGAGATTACTTTTGAAAACATTGGGGAAAAAGGAGAAAATGCTGATAACCAGTATTTTCTCCTTTTTCCCCAAATGTTTTCAACCCTGTTCTTTTCCAGAATATCTCTGCTGAATGGCGATAATGTAGATTAAAGATCTCACTATATATTCGGAGCAGTCTTATCATGACCTATATAGGCCACAAAGGCAACTTTAGTTGTGAAAGGGGACTTTAACCCTTTACAAAACAAGCCTGGGTTTTCACAACCCAAGAAAAAAAGCCTTCTGAAAACATTGTGGGACAAGCCTTATGTACTGCATTCTTACAAACAATTTACCATGATGTTGTCAAAGTACTGGTACCATACAGACATTTTCAGTATAAAAATAAGACCCACATAATTGTAAGTTTCATGGTAGCTTTTTTTTGTTTCTAGCATCTATGCTTAGCGAACAGTGCAGTTCAAGATCACACCACATTTTGTGCAGTCTGATCTTGATCTGTACTGACTTCAAATTCAACTACAAAAAGTGGCTGCAAATTCAACTATGAAAAGTGGTGCTTGCAAATTTGTTTCGTAGGTTAACAGGTTAACCCTTTCCCAAACAATCCCTGGTTTTTACAGGTCTGGAATAGTAGCCTTTTGAAAACATTGTGGGAAAAGGAGAAAATGCTGGTTACCAGCATTTTCTCCTTTTCCCACAATGTTTTCTACCCTATCGTAGACTGAAATCATCTTTTCAGCCAGAGTTGAATTGTCGACTGCAAATGCTTTCAATTTGGTCTTGTCCAAAAGTTTGTCGTTTGGGAAAGGGTTAAGATACAATTTTCTTATCAGTATTTCAAATTCTCGAGATTTCCATGATTTCATAACTGTTAGTCTCTAAAGAATGCAAATGGCACTGAATGCATGCTAGATTTTCACAACCGATTAGATTTTATCTTAAACACATGCTGTTATGTCTAATTTTAAAGAACCACCACTGTGAATTTACATTTAACCCTTACGCTGCTTAACGGGACTTGCTGACCTTTTGCGGACAGCATAGATCAAGATCAGACTGCACAGAACGTGCAGTCTGATCTTGGATCTACACTGTCCGATAAAGAGATAATTTTCTTAAAAAGATATACTTGAAATAGCACCGTTTGGGTTTTTACTATCGGCCTGAAAAGTTTGATTTATTCACCAGGAGAAGAGTTAATACTTTACCACAGGCAAATATTTAGTCCCTGCCATTCCTTTAATATGAAGACAATCAACAGTTACTTTAATGGGAAAAAGAAATTGAAATTTGTTTTCAGCAGAGATAGAAGACATTGTGGGAAAAGGAGAAATGCTGGTTAATATTAATATTTACTCCTGTTCCAACACCTTTTTCAAAAGCCTTCTTTCACACTGGTGACAGATGTCATGAAAAACTTTGGACTGTTTGGTAAAGGGTAAACACTTTTGGCCCCTTTAGGGACACAAGTTACTTATGCATATGGCAATAGATCAAGATCAGATTGTACAGAAAGTTCAATCTAATCTTGGAATTCGTTGCAAACTGTCCTGAAAGACTTTTCAAAGTGGAATTGAGCTTTAAGATGATAGAAGAAAGTTGAAATTTGGCACTTGACTGTATAAGGGGGAACCCTGTACAAAAGAATCTGTAGTTTTTATAGCACAAGAAAGACTGAAAAACATTTTGGGAAAAGGAGAAAATGCTGGTAACCAGCACTTTCTCCATTTCCCAAGTTTTTTCCCCTACAAGGAAAATCCCATATTTTTGTGTCACATTTAATTATTGTTGTCTGCAAATTCTTTGAACTTGGACAAGTCAAAAATTTAGTTCACTGGCAAAGAGTTAAGACTTGTTTTTTCAGTTCAAAAAAACTCGCTTGGCAGTAAAGAGTTGAAAAGATTTAAAATGCCATTTAGAATTGATTTAAGTTTTCATGGGAATTCTTTTGGCTTTCAATGAAAAATTGTTTAAATTATACAAAATTAAGTCTGTCGTAATTGTCATAATTTCTTTGAAATGTTCTTTGTTTACTTTGTTTGTTCAAATATCATTCTTTAATCCACATTCTTTAAGTCTACTTCTAAATTTAGAAAGTAGCACACAGGATCATAGCAGGAATGGCAATACTGCATTAGAAATACTGGTTGAAACATTTGTCTGTGGCAACTGAGCCATTTAAAACTTTTGAGGGTCAAAGTACAGAAGAAAAATAATTTTTAAACCCATATGCGCCAGTAACTAAGTTTATTTGTCCATTTTTTGTTTGATATTATCTAAGAAACGGAATGGGGTCAAATTTTTTTCGATTTTTTTTCCACTTTGTCTAACTGTAACTATGCAATATAGAGGGAGCCGCCAGTGCGCTATCTATGAAGTAGTAATAACGAAAATTGAAGTATATTCTGTGATACACAGGCGATGGACCAATGTGCTTTATGTGTTTGATGATCCACCAAGGAAACAGTGTTCATTCGACTGTCTTATATGATGCATCACTAGCCCGGAAAGCAGGCTGACTGTAATATTATGCTGTATAAAGTAGCAAAGGTGAAAACAGCTTTTATCAATACGTTTGATGAGAAATGAGACCTGTTTTAGCTCCTGATTTCTCTAAACTGATGATCATAGCTGAGTGAATTTCACAAAGTAGTGTTTTATTGAGTAAACGTTTATTTTAGTTTGCAATTCAAAGTAACGGTTGTCACATAGGAAAGTGGTTCGGCACTGTACCCAGGATGCCCAAATTAGATAGATGAGTATTTATAGAATGCCATCTAGCGGGAGATGATGGACCACTTTGTCAACTGGTGACGATGATATGGTGTGCAACATGCGAAAAGGGACATTCGGACATCTGCGTAAAGTGTCGTCTCGGATCAGCCTGCGCAGTCCGCGCAGGCTAATCCGAGACGGCACTTTACGACTACAGTAGATTTTGTGCTACAGTAGACATGCGCAAAACAGAAAATGACATTAAAACGGAAAGTGCCGTCTCGGATTAGCCTGCGCGGACTGCGCAGGCTGATCCGAGACGACACTTTACGCAGATGTCCGAATGTCCCTTTTCGTGTGTTGCAAGCCATATATAAATTGACGCATATTCAGTCAATAAGTCCATACTGAAAGCAACTTCAGTGAATTGAATTTTTGGGAAAAGGATAAAATGGTGGTTAACAACATTTTCTTTTATTTCCCCACAGTGTTTTCAAAAGCTCTCTTTCGCAGTGTCGTTAAAACTTAGGGTTGTATGGCAGTGAATTAAATTTTCTTTGAATACAGAACAGTCATCAATTTACAACAACTTTGATTGGAATGTAATTGAAGTAATTAAATCGGTGACTTGGGCCAAATAATTCAAAGTCAATAAATTGAAGAAAGGAGCTATAAATTAAGTTCTGGTAACCTGAGGACAGTCTGAATACAAAATAATCATTTTGTAGGGCAGCCATAGGTCAGTGATCCAGTTTTATTTCACCCAGATTTGTACTCTTCCATTTATTTCCATGCTCTTTGAAAAGGGGGCTGAACTAACCAAACGAGAATATTTTTAAAATTCACCAAATCGAAAGCATTTGCAGACAACAAAATAACAGTGACTGAAAATTTGAAATTTGTTTTGTGAAGAGTAGAAAACATTGTGGGAAAAGAAGAAAATGTTGGTTTCCAGCATTTTCTCCTTTTCCCACTATGTTTTCTAAAAGCTTCCTTCTCAGGGACGTCCAAAGTAGGGATTTTGTGGTAATGGGTTAATGCATCTACTAAAAGTATCAACCAAGGTCCAGGCAGGCTAACCTTGGCTGAAACTTTCTGCTGCTAATCTATTCTATGTATGTCTTGGGACCGGTCTACTGAAGGATTAAGTTGGTTGCTAAGAAAGGTGGCTTCTTATAAATCCATAAGTATTTGATGGCGTGCTTGGTATACAGCAGATCAGAGAGATGCATTAACTCTTTACCACACAACCCTGAAAAAGCCATAGAAAACATTGTGGGAAAAGGAGAAAAATGCTGGTAACCAGCATTTTCTCCTTTTTCCACCATGTTTTCCACCCTTCCAAACTCAATTTCAAGTTTTGATTCACATTTATTTTGTTGTCTGCAAATGCTTTCAATTTGGACCAGTCTAAAACTGTTGTTTGGTAAAGAGTTAAGCATCCTTTTCACAGAGCATTGCTCAATTTCTTTTTTTATTTCAGTAACAAATTTATTTGAGGTTACAGGATAAAATCGGGTCTGACATTAGTTGGCAATTGTAGTTAAACTTTGTTAAACCACAGTCTAGAAAAAAGTGTTTTTATGGCGCTTTGATTTGGCCTTTAGCATTTATCCCAGACTTGCTTTATAATTTTTATCATAGAGGCCAAGGAACTATGGTAAGAAACTTTTTGTACACAGTCATGGCAGTCAACCAGGGCCCGTATTCACCAACCATTCTTAAGAACATTCTTTGTCTTATTCTCCAGAATTTTCTATATTTGAAAGTAACACAACTTCTGATTGGCAAAACCGAATGGTTTAGCCAATCAGAAGTTGTGTTACTTACAAATTTAGAAAACATTGGAGACTAAGAATATTCTCAAGAATCAGGCTGGTGAATACAGGCCCAGAGCTCCAAACAGAGGGAGTGATTTTAATTTCAAAGTTGAAAATATTGATAATTCTCCACTTAAACCCTATGTTAATGGGTACTCATTAGAATTGTCTCATCGTCAATGGATTTAGAATACCATAACTCTCTCTTATATGGAGCTTTGTGCACTAAAAACAGATAATTATGTATAGAAATTTATTTGGATGATAGACCAAATTTGCTGATACAGTTCTGTGCTTTCGGAAATTTTCATGATGATTATAATTATGAGACTAGCATAGCACTAAATCTTAGAAAAACTGTGTCTGCTTTCTAGAGTCCACATTTTCAGCCTGATGCTCTTGAGACTTTGTTAGAATGTTCGTCTTGATGATATAAAGGACAACTTCAAAACTGGGTCATGTTGGATCAAAAAGTAGGTCACAAGGCCAAATCGTAGGAAAAGCTTGGGGTCCTGTGTGGCTCAGTGGTTAAGTGTAGGACTCATGACCCTGAGGTCCCGGGTTCGAGCCTCGCTGGCTCCATTGGGTTTTTTCACAGGAGTGTCCTTGGGCAAGACACTTCAGAGCCTAGCCTAGTACTGGTGAAACCCAGGAAACATGAAAATGTGAACTGTCGCCGTGATATGACTGAAATACTGTTGAAAGCGGCGTAAAACACCATTCAAAAAAGGAAAAGCTTGTGTGCCCTCTTCAGAGCCTGTATTCTTGGTTTAAATCTGGATTTTTAAAATAACTCAATTTCTGATCAGCTAGACCATTTGGCTCTTACAAACATGAAAGTTTGTAACAATGCAGGGCAGAAAATCAAACCAAATCTGGTGGGATTCAAACCCATGACAGACATATATCCTTGTGTTTGGAGGTCTAAAAGACCAATACCATAACAGGGTTCGAAATTCCCACATATTTACTCGCAAAATGCAAGCCAAAATTGGAAAATGCAAGTTGAAATTTCAAGCACTTGCTAAAAAATGCGAGTGCAAATTATTGAAGAACAGTTATGTACTAAATTTCATATGTGAATTCAAAAAAAAGGGTAATTCTTTTCGTTCTGGATAAACATTGGTCATGTCGCACTGAGAATACCCTTCGACGGCTGTTGACTATTTTACATGTCGCCATTGAAGCCTCCGAGTTGTCGTTCGTTATCTGAATTTCGTGAGGCAAGTGCATTCGTCTGCACTCAAAGCCAATACTGAGGTTTTGCGTTTTTTATACGGAAAAACAGTAGGCGAATTTAATCTCTGATTATAAAGCAAAAATATTTGTCAATCTTTCATGAAAAGTTAATTATTATGCACAAATAGCAACGGGAAGCGAGTCGGGACGTGGTGGACTCGATAAACCAGTTACCGGACATGCAGATATTCGGATGTGATACGTCCGTATTTCATTTACAAAATCGTCCACCATTGTAAGTTTTATAGAAATTTAACGTGGTTTTAGAACAGGAATTCAACTGGAATTAAATTGATTGCTAAATGAGGGCTTTAATATCAATAAACGTTCTTTTTTTGTTTGTTTGTTGTCTCAGTTAACAGGTTATGTAATAGAACAGAATTGAACAGTTCGTACAGGCCATTCGTTCTTTACAATTGATAGGCAAGCCGAGCTTCAAAAGAAAATGTGAGTCCAATTTTGATTTTGCAAGTGGAAATAAAAGCTACTTGCTAAAATTTGCAAGTGGATAAAAAAATGAACTTCGAACCCTGCATAACCACTAAGCTAAAGAGATATCTACCTGACGAAGTGGTCAGGTATTCAGTATTTAAATCCGGACAAAGCTGTGCATGAGGGAGTGGTCTCCTGTAACAAAGCGCAGCATGGAAATGAGAACAACTTTTGCTTTAACAGAAAAGTATTATGCCATTACCCTCAATGGTTATTGCTTCTAAATTAACTCTTTACCACACAATCCCGACTTTTAATGACCCTGAAAAAGAAATCCTTTGAAAACATAGTCGGAAAAGGAGAAAATGCTGGTGACCAGCATTTTCTCCTTTTCCCACAATGTTTTCTACCCTTTCCAAATCAATTTTCAATTTTTGATTCACATTTATTTTGTTGTCTGCAAATCCTTTCAATTTGGACTAGTCCAAAATTTTGCCATTTGGCAAAGACTTAAGAAGCAACAAAAAAATAAGAATAATTTTTGCCTTAACAGAAGAGTCGACGTATTATGCAGATACCCTCATTGGTTATTGCTTCTAAATTAAAGTTTCCTTGTTAGAAGCCCCTCTTCAAGAACCTCCATGGAGCAGTCGACTGTCAGTGTGTAAATTTGGTTAACATCTGCTGGGAGGTCACATGCCTCAATGCTACAGATTCAGTAAAAAGAGGAATTGCATGCAATTTGCATTTTGTTCTTGTGAAAGGAATCTTTCTGCTGTTGTGTACAATCAATATTGTATAATGGTAACATTTTTTTGCTTGCCATACAACAAAAGAGTGAATTCGTGTGAGTCATGAATAACTCACAGCTGTGGAAAATGATAACCTAGAAAGTGTTCAGATGATTTTTAAAAGATTCTAAAAAAATTGAAGTTGCTTTACGCTTTACAGCTGAATTTCCCGTTTAAACGACTCTGAAGGAGAGGGCGTTTTAGAACATACTTGGAAAAGGAGAAATGCTGGTAACAAAGAAAAAAAGCAAACTTTACCCAAAAAATCACCTGAAGCCACCGAAAATTTGGCTTCTACAAATTAAGAATTTGCGTGGAGTGGTGAAGGTGGGGGGTGGGGGGTGAGGGTAGGTTCCTCCAGACCCCTTTCCTAAGCACTTTGCATCTCAAAGGGCTGGATGATAAAAGATTAAAATTTTATGTACATCAGTGCAACTTCGCCCCTACACAATATGGTTGCCATTTTAAGCCATTTTCAACAGTTAAGGGTCATCACAAGGTGTCTAGAGCACCTATTCAAGAGTTTCAGAGCTTCTTTAATCAATACAAGTTTTGCATTGAAGATTGTCTTTCTAAATCATTTCCAGGTCTGGCAGAAAGAATGTCAGAACCATGCAGTAGTAAGAACCTTTTCAGTCCATTTCACTTGCATCCACTCAGGGAGTCTTTGTCAAGCAGGCACTGATCATTCCAGCGGATAGCCAGCCTGGTACGGTACCACTTAGCTACTTAACCCTTATGCTGGTAAGCGCAACTCACTGACCTTTTGCGGACAGACAGTGTAGATCAAGATCAGACTGCACAGAACGTGCAGTCTGATCTTGGATCTACACTGTCCGATAAGAAGATATTGTTTCTCAAAACATATACCGTATTTCAAAAAGCAAAATCTGGGTTTTTAATACCAAATTAAAACTTTCTTTTAGTTATTTAGCAGGATAAGAGTTACTCGGAGGGACTCAGCTGTGCATGTTACAGCATCCAAGCAGACTGATTATAGATGTGGAGCTTTAATTTGTTTTTGCTCTTGAATGGTCAGGAAAAAGAAATGACCCAGTTTTTATACCGTCTATATATAGATTTTTCATTCATGAATATAATTATGATAATAACAAAGGTTTTTACATAACTGGTACCAAATGGGACCAAAGAAAAGAAAAAATTGCTAGTACAATAATTGCAGTTTCAAAGAATCACTCCAGACATAGAATTCATTCATGAATATAAATTATAAAAGAGCATTAGTTAACCCTGTGCTTCATAGATACTCATTTCTACGCATTGCTTGTAGGAGCCTTCGGAAAACATTGTGGCAAAAGGTGAAATTGCTCGTGACGAGCAATTTCACCTTTCACCACAATGTTTTCTATGCTATCAAAAGGTGCCATATACACATGAGAAACAGCTTCATCCTTGCTGTTATTTAGGTTCAATTAGAGATACCATAGAAATGCCTTATGGGGAAAAGGTTAACCTTTCCCATACAGACAAGTTGTGGACTCTTTGACAGAATTTTTGACTTCTTCAAATTAAAAGCAATTTCAGTGGACAAATGAGATGTGATTCAAATGAAAGGCTTTGTTTTTGAGGGAGTACAGAACAATTTGTTGAAAAAGGAGAAAATGCTAGCTACTAGCATTTTATCCTTTTCCAACAAGGTTTTCAAGAGCCTTATTTTCCAGGATCCTAGACTTCTCCAAATGAAAAGCAGTTGCAAAGTATAATTAGATACAATTCAAATGATAGGCTTTTTCTGTGAACAAGGAGAAAATATTCTTGAAAAGGAGTAAGAGCTAGTTACCAGCAGTTTCTTCTTTGCCTACAGTGTTTTCAAAAACCTTCTTCTTCTAGGTGGTTAAAACTCAGTATTGTAAGGTGGCGAGTTGAAACTGAAAGTAACTGCAAACAACATTTAACTATTTACCAAACGACAAAATTTTAGAATTGTCCAAATTGAAAGCACTTCCAGACAACAAAATAAATGTAACTCAAAAATAGAAATTTGTTTCCAGCTGGGTAGAAAACATAGAGGGAAAAGGAGAAAATGTTGGTTATCAGCATATTTTCCTTTTCCTACAATGTTTTCAAAAGTCAGGGTTGTAAAAATCAGGGATTGTTTGGTAGAGGGTTAAAACTGGTATGTATGATCTGTTGTTTTGATTTCTGATATGGAAGAAAACATGAGAAAAGGAGGAAATGCTGATTACCAGCATTTTTCTTCTATTCCAACTACTTTTTCAAAATTCTTATTCTCCAGAAGATTATTTGTGATAGGGTAAAGAAAAATTAGAAAAAAAAAAACACAGGGAAAAGGTACTAGAATCATAGCATCACTTGATAATTCATCTATGGTCAACAGGGCCAGTATTCACCAACCATTCTTGAGAATATTCTTATTCTTATTCTCCAAGGTTTTCTAAATTTGTAAGTAACACAACTTCTGATTGGCTAAACCATTCTTGAAAATGTTCTTATTCTTATTCTCCAAGGTTTTCTAAATTTGTAAGTAACACAACTTCTGATTGGCTAAACCATTTGGTTTAGCCAATCAGAAGTTGTGTTACTTACAAATGTAGAAAATACTGGAGAATTAGAAAAAGAACATTCTTAAAGCCCCAATAGCGCTCATATAGAGGTATTTTTGTGCGTGAAAATAGTCGGAATAAAGACACGAATCTCCTAATTATACTCTAATTTTGTCAACAAGGGGATAGAAGCGTTCATTGCAACATCGGCTCCTGCTACAGAACCATTTGCATTTTTTCGTTATCAACTCTCCCAACTCCAAAAAGACGTTGCTACATCTATTCGGAATGATTCTGATGTCCTATATTTGGGCATCACGTGAATGATAATGATGACGTATTTCCACAGACGCTATGTGCTTCCTCTACATGAAAGCTACTGCGAAACCTCAGTAAGATTTTATTTTTCCTGAAATTAGTACTGCGTTCCTTGTATGTTGATTGGTAAACCGGAGTTGCACTTTCTTCATTCTGACCAGGACATAAATAAACACCTTTTTTTCCCCTCTTGTCAGAGCTGTAGAGGCTTCGCGTCTCGGCCGATAACACTTTCGGCCCATTACTATTTCGTCCAATAAGACATTCGGCGTTTATACATACAAAGTCGAATGTGTAGGGTACACAGGGTTGTAATATGGACCAGGGAAAACTAGCTAAACAAATTGTGGATGTTTTATAGTGAAGATCGGACTTTATATTAGGTGTTTTCGGATCTTAGGTAGTGAATGAGTTTAGAACTTTATTTTGTGAAAAAATAACTGATGAATTTTGATCCGAGTTTAACATCAGGTGGTAGACGTTTAATATCAAATGTCAGACTTCTTACCAGGTATATTCTGGTCTTGACTAACGTTACGATGTCAGCACAGCATATTTTAAGTCTCAAGTCAACTTTCAAGAGTTTGGTTTAACTCATTACCAAATGACAATATTTAACCCGTTACAACACAATCCCCACTTTTGACACCGCTGAGAAAGAGGCCTTTAGAAAACATTGTGGGAAAAGGAGAAAATGCAGGTAAACAGCATTTTCTCCTTTTCTGGCGTTTTCTACCCTACACAAAACAAATTTCAAATTTTCAGTCACTTTTATTTTGTCGTCTGCAAATGCTTTCAATTTGGACAAACCGAAAATTTTGTAGTTTGGTAATGAGTGAAAGCTTACAAGTCCAAAAAGAAAGCATTTGCTAACAACAAAATATTTGAAATTTGTTTTTTTAAGGGTAGAAAACATTGTGGGAAAAGGAGAAAATGCTTGAAACCAGCATTTTCTCCTTTTCCCACAATGTTTTCTAAAGGCTTCTTTCTCAGGGGCGTCAAAAGTAGGGATTGTGTGGTAATGGGTTATCTCGCAGGTTACAGAACAGAACAGTCAGTTTTTAAA
This sequence comes from Tridacna crocea, assembly GCA_943736015.1. Classification (NCBI taxonomy): domain Eukaryota; kingdom Metazoa; phylum Mollusca; class Bivalvia; order Cardiida; family Cardiidae; genus Tridacna; species Tridacna crocea. The sequence goes on from OX031063.1 coordinate 3,024,589, forward strand.
GAAAAATTTGGTGTTATTTCATCAGTTAAGTCATCGCAGACAGATCAACCCTACAGATGCAAGACAGTTGAAGACCATCAGCAGTAGTAGACTATACTCAAGTAGATTTGAAGCATTGTGATCGAGAATAATGTTTTTCATGTCTTTTTTACTGATCACTTTCCTTTCTAATCTAACAACAATGTATCTTTTTAGGCAGACAGAGAGACCGTATGTTTTTAAACTGATGATTAGATACCCCAGTCTGGTGTTATATCCCATCTGAAAGGATTCCTTTTTTTACAGATTTTAACAACATGTCAACAGGTATTTCAATGATATTTATGTCTGGATCTAAAATACATTAATGGTAGAACTTGTGTCTTTTGTATTCAGAGCTTAAATACTTGACCAGACAAAGGTTCAGCTTTGCACATCCATACCATAGACTGCATGTGCAATAATTGACTTTTGGAAAGAATCAAGTTTTGGAAAGAAGCAATTGTATGTAACAAGCAAATATTCCTTTCTTACAGCCAGTGCACCTATCCATGCTTTTCTAGAGTTTCTATTACCTTTACTTTGCACAATATTCCAATGGCTGATTTCCCTTGTAACTTGTAACCATTTTCAAAACAATTATCAGCAGTAAGAAAGGAATGAATCCTGTTGCAATGACTATCTTCGATTCTGGGGAAAAATTTTGCCCAGCTTGGGATTTGAACCAGCAAATCCCTGTTCTCAAGTCCAGTATAACAATGGCGGTACCATTTGGGTTTGGCACGAGTATTTGGTAAAAGTAATGTACTCTCCTCTATACAAGAATGCTTGATGAACCCTTTTCCATTGATCTGGGTTTGCTTTTTTTTACATTAAAAAAAAGAAGACTTTTGAAAACCTAGTGGAGAGAGGAAAAAAACTTTGAAACGAATTCCATTATTTGAGCAACATTCAACTTGTTGTCTTCAAATGCTTTTAATATGGATGAGTTAAAAATTTAGTTCAGTCTGAAAATATGAATGCAGTTTCAGTGGCTGTGTTAGAAACAAACACATAATTTTTAAATTGCCTTCCTAGGATATAGTTAAAAGACTCCCAAACAAAATCTGTAGCATATATTCATCAGACATCTCCCAATCATATAGTATGGAAGAACATTAAAACTGTCTGTAGCCATGTAATCTGCATAAACCTTGCATGCATTTTGTTATCATACATTTTTATCGGAAACCATATTTGTAACTTGCATGTATGGGCCATGGCCTAGCAAAAATGGGCCTAATACATCTCAGTGATGTATTATACTAAGCACCTTATTATGGATCCATAAAAACCCACTTTGTATAGCAGTGGACTTGAACCGATTGTAGAATGGTACTTTGACATGCAGAAATTTTTGTAAAATTTTGTAAAGTGCAAAAAGTGTCGTCCCATGTCAGCCTACACACACTTTTGACAGAGCATGGCTGCTATATTACAGTACAGTATTTAGCAAGAAACTTATAATCTTGTCATTTCAGTGTCTCATTTTGCACAAAGCCGGCCCAGTAAAGCCAGGTTACAAGGACATGAATGAACTGTGTTTGACAGGCCATCAACATTGGAGATCGTGATTGGCACAAAGTGGGGACGTGTTAGTGTGATAACAAAATTAGAATGAAAAGAGACTGGAAAATGAAAAAAAAGAGACTTTTTGAAAAAATTGTAATTTAGTTAAACAATGTAGGTAGCTTTAAAAGTCAGATAACCATTTTAAAGGCAAACAGTATCAATATAGTATATTGAAAAGAAAATCTTATTATTCACTCTTTATCATAAGACAAAAATGCAGACTTGTTAAAATTTAAAACATTTGAAAATATTATGGGAAAAGGAGAAAATGCTTGTAATCAGTATTATTTCCTTTCCCACAATGTTTTCTGCCCTTCCCAGAACAAATTTTAAATTCTCAGTCACTTTTATTTTGTTATCTTCAAAAGATTTTAATTGGGTCCAGTCTAAAATTTTTAAGTTTGGTAAAGAGACTGAGTTAACTCTTTACCACACAATCCCTACTTTTGACGACCCTAAGAAAGAAAGCCTTTGAAAACATTGTGGGAAACGGAGAAAATGCTGGGACCCAGCATTTTCTTCTTTTCCCACAATGTTTTCTACCCTTTCCAAATCAATTTACAATTTACCACACAATCCCTACTTTTGAGGACCCTAAGAAAGAAAGCCTTTGAAAACATTGTGGGAAAAGGAGAAAATGCTGGTACCCAGCATTTTCTTCTTTTCCCACAATGTTTTCTACCCTTTCCAAATCAATTTACAATTTCCGATTCACATTTATTTTGTCGTCTGCTTTCAATTTGGGCAAGTCCAAAATCTAGTTGTTTGGTAAGAGTTAAACAAGAAACAAAGGATGAAATTTGTTTTTGAAGGTAAATTATGTTCTGAGACATGTATTCTTTATCAGGTTTTTTTTTTGGGGGGGGGGGGGGTTAATAATACTATTTGAGTTACTAGTATATCACACTGCCCATTGCTACTATCCCAACTGTCAGAGCTTGTTTGATCAGTGTTCCATACACACCATACACATTATTGCTAAACCCAATAAGTTCAGACCATGTTTGGGAAGGGAGAAAAATGAATTTCGTTTCAGTAGCTATCATCAATCTGCAGAGAGAATTTGTATGATTTATTGGCATCCTTTATGGTATTCAATAGCTTGAATCAGTTTTAAAAAGCGTTAAGGTCAAGAGTATACAGGAGATCACTCGTTTATCCCGAGCTAGACTAATTTTTGTCCAAGGATTGATGATAGTCATTGTGACAGGATTCATTTCTCTCTCACTGCTATTTTTCAACAATGAGCAGCCAGTGGCTTGGAAAGAATATTGGTAAAAGTACTGGTAGAAGGAACTCCAGGAAAGCATGGGTAGGTGCATTGGCCACAGTGATGATTAATTGATTATATGGTTGGTGTTTTAAGCTGCTTTCAACATTTTCAACAGTCATATCACAACAAAAGCCCACATATTCATGTTTTTCTGGATTTTACCAGTATTAGGCTGTGAAGTGTGACTGTGTCGTGCCAAATGACACTCGCAAAAAACAAAATGACTGAAAAAAATGGTTTTACAATACCGAACAATCCAATCATTAAGTAGCTTGTACCATAATACCAACATTGAACTCTTTACAGGCTACAGAATTTCAACTTTCATAAACAAATTTCCATACTACACATTTACTATTCTTCATCTGTAAATACTTTCAAGTCTAAAATTTTGTTGTATGTAAAGAGTTTATAAATCATAATACAGAAATAGGTTGAATAACAGATGACAGGTTTGGATTTGTGTATGAAATGATAGAAGCATTCAGGGAGGAGAAAAAAATACTAGTTATCAACATTTTCTACTCCTCTCACAAAGCTTCTAGAGCTTTCTTCTTCAGGATCGTTAAAGTACAGGATTGTTATCTACAGGGCTATAAAAAGCTTGAAAATGTTTATTAAAACAACTGCAGTTTGCTCAGACATGCTTTTTATTGGTCTTGAACTTTTTGTAAGATACGTTTTTGTTGCTAAATTCTAGAACTTTAAACTGGGTGTAGAGTTAGGTATACATGAATAATTGTCTCTTTTATATCACACAGTTATAAAAATTTTTACAACAAAATGATCATATTTTATAATTTTCTTTTGGTCATTGTTCAGCCTTGTTGTCTGTGGACTTCGAACTTTCCATCATTGAGCACCTAAGGTAGAAAGAGAAAGAGAAACAAGTAAATATATTTAATTGATTTGTGGTGCAATTCATTAACTCTATTTCAACAGTATTTCAACTGTATAGGTGGAGCAGAACACTTACTCATGTTTACTTGGTCAGTAACAGATATTTTTGGCAAAAGAGCTAGAGGAGGTTACTTATTTATTGAAACTACATGTACCTCTTTAGCTCCAGCTACAGTTGAATATTTAGAACAATATTTAAAAAATCATTTTAACCAAAAGGCTATGGTGGATGTGCATGCACCTTCACATCCTCGTTTTTTTTTTCAGTTTACTGCCAATGTATATTAATTGTCATTGGAAAAGGAATCGACCCTCTATAACTCTTGAACATAATTTGGATTTTGTTCATGGGGGAGGGTAGAAAAAGCCTGAAAATTTTTAAGACTTTGCTAAGGATACTAGTAAACGAAACAGACGTAAAAGACACATTATCATTTTAACCCTTTTTAAAACAATATAAGTTTTAACAACCTGGAGAAAGACCCTCTTTGCAAACATTGTGGGATAAAGACAAAATGTTGGTCAAATGCAGCCTGTGGGAAAAGGAGAAAATGTTGGTAGCCAGCATTTTCATTTTATTGCTTTCTACCCTTTTAAAGAGACTTTTATTATCTCAATTACTTTTTCATCAGCAAAAAGTTTCAATCTAGAAAAGACTTGACCCTTTCCCAAACAAACCCTGCATTAAAAGTCTTTTGAAAACACTGAAGGAAAAGGATAAACTACTCGTAACAAGCTATTTCTCCTTTTCCCAGTGTTTTCTACCCTTTTTGAGAATTTTCTGCCATTTTCTCCAAATCTAAAATTGTCGTCTGCAAACTCTTTCCGTTTGGAAGAGTCCAGACTCTGTCATTTGGGAAAGGGTTAATTGTTGATCTCCAGTAAATACTAGTATTTCATTTCTCTTTGTCAGAGCATTTTGTACCACTTGAAACATTATTAGTTGTATGGTCAGAGCATGTTTCCAAGTTCCCTGCCACGTGACCGCACGACAAATTAATTACACTGCAAAGCTTTACCATTCCGACGTTTGTTAACTCTTTACCACATAAGCAAAATAATAGACCTGTCCAAATTGAAAGCATTTGCAGACGACAATTGAAACATAGTTCAAATGATGAAATTTGTCATTGATAGAGTAGAAAATGTGGGAAAAGGTAAAAATGCTGGTTACAAGCATTTTCTCCTTTTTCCACTATGTTATCAAAAGGCTGTAAAAGTTCGGAATTGTTTGAATTGATAACATTTGCAGATGAAAAATTAAACATAGCTGAAATGATATGATTCTTTTTCTGAAAGAGATGTTAATGTTTTGAAAAAGGGAAAAGAAATATTGGTTACCAGCAATTCTTCCATTTCCAAAAATGCCCTGAAATCATTTTCAATATTAGAATCACTAAATGATTCTTAACATGGAAAACTTTGATGTTTGGGTTAATGTATTTTATTTTTTGTCTAGGAATTCTTATTGTGATTATATAATGTATATGAAATTATAAACTGATATTTACCCTTATTGCCTTGCTTATTGCATGAAACATATCTGTCCTTGTATGAACTGTCATCTAAAGTGGCCAGTTATATATTATAACAAGCATACGGAAGGCCTAATATTCCTATGCTACGTATTCTTCAGCAACACCACAGAATGTCTTTGGAAATTTTATTGTTCTGCTGTATACCCTAAAAATAAAAAAAAAATCATACACTCTTTTTCAATTCATCTCAATCTGAAAATCTGGGGAAGAAAAAAAGGGATTTTTGAAATGGGTGTTTTTATACTCCACTTCATTCCATTTGACGATAGAATAACCTCCAGCATAATATCCAGCATAATTATAATTGTATTGTTGGATTGTTGATGCATCTCCAACCCTGTACTAATTTACTTCACATGTTGTTTGTACTAGTAAGGAGTTGGGGTATATCATAGTGCCCCAATGGCAGCAAAAGTACACGAAGTAGGTCTTAAAATGCATGTAAATTTGAATAATAACAGAAGTTTGGAAATTATGGAAGGTGACAATCTGTTATTTTGCAGCCCATGCAAGTGTTAGTTAATGGCAGAAAATGTAGTTTAAAAGTAGGTCAAAAGTTGCCATGTCCCTCTGTCGTTTGATTTCTTTTACCTGATTTCATTTTTTTTTTTTTTGCCATCAAATTACAGTTGCGTTGATCATAAAACAACATATTGTCATCTTCACAATACTTTCCATACATTATTTAACCCTTTCCCAAACAAGCCCTGGTTTTTACATGTCTGCAGTAAAACGTCATTTAAAAAAAACTGGGGGAAAAGGAGAAATAGCTCGTAACGAGCAATTTTTCCTTTTCCACAGTAATTTCTACCCGTTTTGAGAACTTTATGCCATTTTCTCAAAATCTAAAATTGTCATCAAAACTCTTTCAGTTTGGAAGAATCCAAAATTTGTAATTTGGGATAGGGCTAAAGTCAAAACTTGCTTTGTTCAACCCATTAACCCATTACCACACAAACCCTACTTTTGACACCACAGAAAAAGAAGCCTTTAGAAAACATTGTGGGAAAAGGAGAAAATGCTGGTAACCAGCATTTTCTCCTTTTTCCACAATGTTTTCTACCCTTCACAAAACAAATTTCTAACTTTCAGTCACCTTTATTTTGTCGTATGCAATTCCTTTCAATTTTGACAAGCCTAAAATATTACCGTTTGGTAATGGATAACACACAATCCCTACTTTTGACAACCCTGAGACAGAATCCTTTAGAAAACATTGGTAACCAGCATTTTCTCCTTTTCCAACAATGTTTTCTACCCTATCAAGGACAATTTTAATAATCTGAGCTACCTTTAATTAACAGTGTAATGCAGCATCTTTCACTAAAATAGACGACACTTTTGTAAATGAAGCCAGGCTTGATTGAATGAGTGATGCATTTGTGTAACTGTCAACATAATATCAGTCATACCAATTTGATAAACTATAATATTTGTAATATCTGGAGTTTTTACTTTTACCAATATCTGAAGCAACATGCACATGGACATCCCAACAAAACCCAGAGAGAACTGAATCGTAGTCGTAGATTGCTTGTATTATGCATTAAATTAACCACTGAGTCATGAAGTAATCATGAAGTCCTTTATGTTCAGCTGAATAAAAATCAGGACATTACTAATGTCACAAATGGTATAGAAGGACTGTATAGGTGACAATACCAAATTCAGTCACACAAGAACAGTAGTAGTTATCTCAATTGTCTACTTTGTCCTACATAACATTTTTAAGAATTCTGCTCCATTTTTAACCCAGTCTATAATGATGAGTTCATTCAAGATGAGACAGCAAAATCTTCTTACAGTATACCAGTAATCTTATATCTACAATGATTCTCTGGGTAGATGGCCTGTGAGTTTGGGTAGAGGTGAACCACTGAAACAGTAATACATGCATTCAATTTTCACTAACCAGTCATGTAAATAAGAATATGGCTGTTGAAATAAAATCTGTTTTACCTAATTAAGTTACCTGAAAGCAGATGGCCAAATTCTGTGTCTACTGGAATGGAATGATGAAAGAGTCAGAAACCAAGGCTAATCTGCATTTTCATAGTATGATTCTGTTTGTGTATCACCGTGTTGGAGGATCCATTCGCATTGGCCAGAGAAGCGCAAAATAGTTCCTTCTGTACCCTGAAATATCATTTACAAAACAAGTGAGAGCTCCAAATATTGTTTAAATGTTTTATGAAGGTCGAACCCTTTGGTTACATGAAAATGACTGGGTATATGGAAGTGACCTACACATTAGTTTTTAGGGGTGTTTCTCAAGAGTTCTTCCACATAAGAAGATGTATAAACTTTACATTTCATTAAAATTAGATACATGTAGGTCTACAACCTCCAACACAATCAAACAGTGGCTGTATCTCTGGATCAGATGAAAAAAAAAATCATAAGGACTATACTGCATGTACCACATGTATTAAGGAGTCCTTCAGTAGTCCCACCTAACGTCATGTGTACAAATCGTTATGAAAATTACATACATGCATTAGTTCTGCAAGGACAATAGTTGAAAATTGTCCAAGAAGAGCCCTTAACAAATCCGAGAGTAATTATGGACAGACCAGCAACCTGATTATAATCTTTCCCCTTATCATTATCATGGGTATGCCTAGTGACTTAGTAATATACAGTGCTAAAAACTTGGAAGTGTTTCTTTTCCATCAAACCAAGAGATGGTAGCTTAGTAAGTAGCATGCAGCACTTGAGAAAGAGCGGGTCGTGGGTTCGATCCCAAGCTCAGAAAATTTCTTTCGGTGGATTGATGATAGTCCCTTGTGACAGGATTCATTCTTCTTCCACCTCTGACCATAGTCTCGACAATGGCTATATGGGATAACATCCAGTGGCTTGGAAAGAAAATTGTGCAGACAACTTGTAAAAGACACTCCAGGAAAGCATGGACACATGCACTGGCTGCCACAATATAACTGAAATAATGTTGGAAAAAGTGTTAAATAGCGTGCAATCAATCAATATTTCCCTCAATATTCATCTAAAGAATTTTGCATTGGTATGTAGCTCATAGCTTGCAAGAAGTAATGTATGCAATAATATAATACTGCTCAAAATTTTCCAAAGCCATTTCTCAGTGGTGTTAGAACTAGGGATTAGACTAGATTTAGATCTTTAATTAACCCATTACCACTCAATCCCTACTTTTGACGCCCCTGGAAAAAAGAAGCCTTATAAAGACATTGCGGAAAAGGTGAAAATGCTGGTAACCAGCATTTTCTCCTTCTCCCGCAATGTTTTCTATCTAATCAATAGAGCCACACTGAAACTGTTGTCTGCAAATGCTTTCAATTTGGACAGAGCTCAAATTTAGTCGTCTGGTAAAGAGTTCAACCCTCAATAAACATGTTTTGAGTATAACCGCACCCTCTGAACTCAGGTTTAAGCATTACGTTACTATCCATGCATTATCTTCAGAATCAATCGAAACTGGGTCAACGAGGCTGGAATATCCGAGGATCAGACATAATTATGCACAATTAATCTTTGCAATACCTGCGCAGTAAATGGGTCAACCGAGTGCTGAATTATGCGTAAAAATGATCATTTTTATCAAACCATCCCATTTTCATGCATCGAAAAATGTTCTATAACAATAGTAAATGGATGTGACTTACCGATCGTGAACGGGTTTCCGTGCGAACTGAAATTCGCATCTTTTTTCCGGCATTTCGCTCATTGTTTTTATTTGCATGGGGTTTTTAGTCGAAAGCAATTTCTAAACTAGACACCCGTTTGTTCTGTTGTATCGCTCTTCGCAAGACTTCAGCGAATTCGGTTAATAAACTTGCTCTCCTGTCGAATTTGAACCTTCACTGTCCTCCATTTTGTATTTTCGTTTACCTTAGTTTCAGGCTGTCACGTGATCGTTATGTCATGGTCATCGATGTAAACAAAATGTTTGTGGGCTTGGTTGGAAATGTACTAGATTTAAATTTAATTCTTCTGTCAGCGAATGGAACTTTGACCAATCGCACATTTAAAGAGTGTCATCCTCATATTAATTTACATACTTTTATATGGTGTGATATGAATTTAATGCTTTTGAACGTCTCCCACTGTTTACATTTGGACGCTATTGTTACTTTAAGAATGGTTGGTGATTATATGGGCCCTGGGGATTTACTCCTTTTTAAAAAAAAATTGAAAATAGAAGATTATTTTGTGATAGGGCAAAGAAAAACAAAAAAAAACAGGGAAAAGGTACTAGGCTCATACCATCACTTGATCATTCATTCATGAATGTAAATTATAAACGAGCTAGTTTATCGGTAGGGTTTAGAAGCTGTATGTTTATCGATCCTCTGTGAAATATTGATATCACTGTTATAGGAGCAATAGCTTTGTAATTAAAGCTTTCATCAGTTTACGAGCTTTTTAAGAGATATGTTGCTTTGTTACTTACAGTGTAATAGGCTGTTGACCTATATAACCCATTTTAGCATTGGTAGCCTATTAACCCATTACCACTTAATTCCTACTTTTGACGCCCTTGAGAAAGAAGCCTTTAGAAAACATAGTGGGAAAAGGAGAAAATGCTGGTAACCAGCATTTTCTCCTTTTCCTACAATGTTTTCTACCCTTCACAAAACAAATTTCAAATTTTCAGTCACTTTTATTTTGTCGTCTGCAAATACTTTCAATTTGGACTAGTCTTAAATTTTGTCGTTTGGTAATGGGTTAATGCCCAATATGTTGTGGAACATAATATTTTGATAACAGTGTTGGAAAAGGAGCAGTGACTTTCTAAGTTTGTGCTGGGAATGTTCTTTAACTCTACCAAACAAAAAAATATAAGAGTGGTCCAAATTGAAAGTATTTGCAGAAGACAAAACAAAAGTGACAGAAGAATGGAAACTTGTTATGGGAAGGGTTGAAAACATTGTGGGAAAAGGAGAAAATGCTGGTAACTAGAATGTTTTCAAAAGGCTTCTTTCACAGGGTCATTAAAAGTTGAAATTGTGAAGTAACCCTTAGATGATTCAAGGAACTGTCGGAGAAATGATGCTTTACATAACTCTATTTTGTAAACAGTTTTTGAACAACATTTTTGAAAATATATGGATAGGTGCACTGGATGTCACTGTGTAACTGGAATAATTTTCAAAAGGCATCGATACCCATACAAACAACTCTTGCTTGAAAAAAGGAGCAGGAAGGATTTTAGGTAGCGATAACAAAATCTGAACTCTTCTATTGATCAAGTGACATGCATTATCAACAAAAATCAGGTTGTGTGTCACACAGTAAATCTCTGAGTCTATTGATTCTGATATGGTTGGCATTACAAAGTTTCACCTAGGGAAAAGTCAGTCATGTCACAGTCTGACTCACCTGTGTACTCTTGTCAATGATTTACCCATTTCTTAAAAAATTTCAAGTTATCACATCTCTGTTAGAAAGCTTTTGAAAATATTGTGGGGCAAGGAAAAAAATGCTGATTACCATGGAAAAGTCAGTCATGCCACTGTCTTGACTCACCAGTAACCTTGTCATTGATAAACCTAAACAATTTGTAGTTATCACAACTCTGGGAGAACACTGAAAACGTGAAAAAAGTGTTTTAGTGAATAATCAGATTAGAGGAAATAGTCATCAAATTCTTCAAATATTGTCTTATTAGTAAGGGGGGTAATATTAGGGAGGGTGCTATTAATAGCCTCCCAGGGTGGCTAAAACTCTGGATTGTGTTGTAATGAGTTAAGGGTAACTTCTTCGATAATGTAATAAGCAATTGGCTCACAGGTTTTATTGCTTGTAATTTTTCTGCGGCATCTTTTACCAGAGTGCCTGGTAATGCAATTATTCAAATAAGGCCAGAATTTTTTTATAAGTTGATTTACGGGATCTTTTTTTCAAATTTAGGGTCGGGGGGACGAAAAAAAAATAAAATAAAAAGCTCTAAAAATGTTCAGTCGATAAAAAAATATAAAAAAAAGAGATTTTTCTTTTCATTATTTTTTTTTCCTACCAATACCGCAAGAAACTAAAAATATAACTAGTGAAGTAAACCAACAGTCTGTATTATAGTTACATCTTTCAAGTTACCATAATTTTCCTAAAAATCTATTCTGGATACCTTAAAAACTGTAATGACCACCTTTAATAGTGTCATGCCACAGATCAATGAGGTCCAAAGACACATTCAGAATTTAGCAAACATTGAAGATTCTGATCGAATTTGCTCCTTTATGAGAAGTCTGATCTGGCTCTACGACGTTTGCTGCCAAATGAATTCTTAAAACTTTAAGGCTCTTTATGATTGTCTGACAAGAAAAGAAACAGAAAGTCGCTCTTTCACAAACCACAACATTAGCTAAGAAGTTCTGAAGTTCCAATAAATTTAGCACAATTTCACAGAAACAGTTCTAGAAATTCATTGCAGTGAATCTACAAAAAACAGACTTTTTTTTTCTCATAATGTTTTCCTAAGTCACCTCTATTGAGGTCGTTATGAAGTTGGCATTGTTTGAGCTCCCAAAACAAAACAAAAATAATTGAGCTATCACTAAATGTGACCCCAAACCAGCTCCTTGTCACTAAACAGCGCTTTGTCACAGAATGCAGAATGGTTTAGTACAAAAGAGTTTAAAAAAAATTATATATTACAAAGGGCAATAACTCTGAAAATAGTGGGAAAAGATTTATGGTTCTTGCACAGTGTACTTTACTTTGATGTGATTCAAAATCACATGAAGTTTGAAGTGACTAGCTTTTGTACTTTGCAAGTTATGCCCCATTTTAAAAATCCAAAGTTACAATTAACAAAGGGCAATAACTCTAAATGTAGCAGGAACAGAGTTATAGTTTTGAAAACTGCACTTCTTGTTAATGTGGTCCATCTGTATATGAAGTTTGAAGGTACTAGCTTTTACACTTGGAAAGTTATGCCCCAGACAAAAATCCAAATTAAAATTTACAAAGGGAAATAAATTTATGTGAAAATAGTGGGAATATAGTTATGGTACTGGTAAAGTGCTCTTTGCTTTATGGTGATCTAATTATATATGAAGTTTGAAGTCACTAGCTTTTGTACTTTGGAAATTAAGCCCCAGATAAAAATCCAAAGTTAAATATACAAAAAGATATAACTGTTAAAATAGTGGAAAAAAGTTATGCTTCTTGTACACTGCACTTCTCTTTAATGTGGCCGATCTGTACATTAAGTTTTTAGTTGCTAGCTGTTTTATTTTGGAAGTTAAGCCTCAAACAGAAATCCAAAGTTTGAAGTCACTAGCTGTTCTACTTTGAAAGTTATGCCAAGCTTTTTGTGACACATGGATGGACAGACATGGTGACTCCAGTATACATCCCCCATACTTTGTTTATGGGGGGTATAAGCATAATAAAAACACATAATGTAGTTAAATTTGTTTGAATCTAGAAGCAGACTTGTTCTGCAAGTAGACAGTATCCCTTTCTTGAACCTAACAAAAGAAAGTATGTGATGAGAGAATTTCTGTTTGCCTTCCATGGAAGAAAAGAAGTTGAACCTAACTATCCCTTTTGGATATGATTTGCTATATCAAAGAAAGACAATTAGTAAGGATTTCTATCCTGGCGTATTTGTTGACTCAAAAGAACATTATCAAACCATTTTGTTTTTGATTGCCTATGACCCCACTGATGCAGAGTTACACTTAACTCAAAACTCTAACATTTCTCATCAGATTGCAAATAGTGTCCAGACTGGCAAGAAGAGAAAAAAAAAAACTTCTTTATGCCTGTGATGGGGACCACAATCTTGATTCAAAAACATGACAATGACTTGTTAAAGTTTAAAAGAAAGTTAACAAGATCTATAGAGATGTAATCTATTAGTCAATAAACTAGCTGATAAGGAGGAAAAGGTGTAGAGTATTCTAAAAATAGAACACTCCACTGCATATTTTGCTCGAGTTGCCGACATGAGGAAGGCAAAAGATGGTCTTCAAGATTTTTCTAATCCTTCACTTTACCATTATAATTTATTTAAAATATGTTTGGAAAAAATATCTCCAGCTGTAAGAAGTGGTAATTCAAGTTTATTTTATGACTATTCATGTTTTGAGAATCAGTAATGATCGATAGTGTGACGTCATTTAAACAAATATGCAGACGCTTTACCTGTGGGAAAAAAAAGTGATTTTCGTAGGATAAAGGGGTGGATTTAGCGAGTTAGTAACAGGTAAGGATCATAACACTCTGCTGTCTTAACCAAATTGATAAAGTTAATTAGTGATAACCTGTCATCCTTTGTCTTAGATTGCGGATATTTCATGAATATAGGCCTGGTCGGGACTGTTTGTTAGGCGAAGTTTTTTCACTGTGAAAGCTTATGATGCAAATTTGAGTCATTGAAGACGACTTTTTCACCCTGTACCATACTTCCTCAAATTCCTGCTTCAGTCTTTCTCCACTTATCTCGTGAGTTGAGACAAAAATGTCAATAAAAAATCCTTTCGACACTTATTTTCGCCAGTTAAAGAAAAACTACAACTGGCGAAAATGGCGATAAGCAGCGTGGGTCCCGCTGCTGCATGTTATTGATCTTCGTATCAGAAGATTATATAGGCGACAAGACAGGTACCAGTTTAAAAGTTTGGGTTGACGTTCGCTTTAAATGCAGATTTTTTTTTGACGAAACGAATAATGGTTAGGGTCGGCGGAAAAAAAAATTAAAAATCTTTTAGAACCTTCTTATATTTTTTTTCTGGTTTTGGGAAAATTGCAGTCGGCGGGTTTGTAAATCAACTAATAAAAAAATTCTCGCCTAAAGGATGACCTTTTCTTGTCCGTATATGGCAAATTCTTTTCTTCGACATGAAAACTCTCCATGTATAATCCTTTAGGCTGCCAGGCAAGACTCACTGACTTGTTGCAGACAGTGTAGATCAAGATTAGACTGCACAGAATGATTCTGTGCAGTCTGATCTTGATCTATACTGTCTGTGAAGGACAAAATTATTGTCCCCCTAACAAAAACCTTTGAATTGGCTAATATTCTCTAAACCCTTTCTTTAGATCATTAGCCCGCCTGTCTAGCTCAGTGGCTAGCATATTGGACTCATGACCTTGTGGTTGTGAGTTCGATACCTGGTTGAGGCAAACTTTTTTATAGGCGATGTATTGCAGCTCACCTCTCATACCATGAGAAAAATAGTCATGGACTTGGAAAGAAAGTTACATCAGTCCTGGTGTAACAACGCCAGGAAACAAACGCTTAGGTGAGCTGACCGCTGTGATATGACCAAAGCTGTTAGGGTGGCAGTAAACTCAAAACAGTCAATCAATCAAACTTATGGTCATTAGAATTTGATATTATGACTGGTAAGGGGGTTAAATTTTCAGACTGCCTTGCTATTGTAATTTCTCTCAGTGGACAAAATTCTTTAACTGGTTAATGTTGCACACAATCCCGACTTTTGACAACCATTTTGGTAACTAGCATTTTCTCCCTTTCTTACAGTGTTTTCTACCTTTTCCAGAACAGTTTTCAAACTTTGAGTCACAATAAATTTGTCATCTGCAAATGCTTTCAATTTGGATTTGTATTAAATTCTGTTGTTTGGTAAAGGGTTCATTTTGTACCTTTTTCTATTAGGCTTCCAATGCTGTTGTATAGAGTCTCATATTCTGAAAAATATCAAACTGTGAAGAATAAGATTTTTATGCATTCTGATCTTGATAAAGAAATCTTAGATGTACTCTTTGCATACATAATTAACCCATTACCAAACAACAATATGTTAGACTGGTCCAAATTGAAAGCATTTGCAGACGACAAAATAAAAAAATAAAAGTGAGTGAAAATTTGAAATTTGTTTTGTGAAGGGTAGAAAACATTGTGGGAAAAGGAGAAAATGCTGGTTACCAGCATTTTCTCCTTTTCACACAATGTTTTCTAAAGGGTTCTTGCTCAGGGGCGTCAAAAGTAGGGATTGTGTAGTAATGGGTTATGTGGGTTATTGTGGGTTATTGTATAAAAGCATGTTGTTTTCCTGCAAATGCATTTGTGAACCATCTCTCAAAGAGGACCTTCTTGGAACTGCGAAAAGTATCAATCCTGGTCAGATTGCGCAAATTGCGCAGGCTGACCAGGGTTGACACTTTTCGCATTTATGATATTTTCTAAATGAAAAGTGGTTATTCTACCTTGTTATACAATCATTTTTGAACTATCAACTTAAGTTCTCTCATCTTTGGTCTGCTTTCATCTAATTGATGTTCGGAATTCCCAGATTGTCCCTTTATGCGTGACAGCTAGTCACATTTTGTTTGCCTGTTCTGCTCGGAAGAAAAATTCCGAAACTGCGTGGTTGAATCAGTGAGAGTACTTTGACTGTTTTATTTGTTGTTGCCTTGTCTGCCAAAAAAATAACCCAAGTGCATTGTTACGAAAGCAAACAAATTTCTCATTGGTACATCTATCTCCTTTTTGCCAGTATGTTTTCAGAAAGGAGCTTGTTACTATTGACAAGAACAAATCAGGTTGTAGGATGAAATAATTTTAATTCTTCACCCATTATGGCAAACCCAATGGCAAAACTAAAATTATAGATCAAGATCAGGCTGCACAAAGTGTGTAATTTGATCAACACTAGGGCTTAGCTGAAACCCTATAGGTAAGAGTAACAGTGAAATCTTGTTACCATGTATTCTGCAGTCACTCACAACGTCTGCCACCAAAACATGAAGATACAGTATTTTTGAAACAGGGAAAAAAGATGAATGCCCTTTCCGGAGAGACAGAGACAGTTTGGCATCAGATAATTACGTTTTTGCATCTTGGTGTCATGTATAAATCAATTTGATCTCAGGTTTGTTTTTGTTCTGCTGTATGAGGTAACAGTGGAATCTTTCATGACTCCATGAATTTTTTAGGGTGTCATCTTTTTCCCTGTATTTTAACAATGTTTTCTTTCCTTCCTGAAACAGATTTCGAATTTCCAGTCTCTTTTATCTTGTCGTCTGCATATGCTTTCAATTTGGGCCAGTCTGAAATTTTGTTGCTTGGTAAAGGGTTAACCCATTACCACACAATCCCTACTTTTGACGTCCCTAAGAAAGAAGCTTTTTGAAAACACTATGGGAAAAGGAGAAAAGGCTGGTAACCAGCATTTTCTCCTTTTCCCATAGTGTTTTCTACCATTCCCAGAACAATTTTCTATTTTTTAGTCACCTTTATTTTGTCGTCTGCAAATGCTTTCAATTTGGGCCAGTCTGAAATTTTGTTGTTTGGTAAAGGGTTACACTAGAAACTGTGGTTGTTATGTCTAGGGATAGCCCCCAGAGAATGACATGCATTTTCTATCTGTCGTAATATGTGCAACCTTGCAACTGTAAGGAGCAACATTTGGCATCTAGATACAAGAACGATTATAATTTCATAAAATAAAGATGAATTTGGTTAAAAGAACCTGATGGAAATGAGTGAAGATGTATCTTAGCCCTTTACCACACAATGATGACCTTTAACGACCTTGAAAAAGAAGGCTTTTGAAAACATTTTGGGAAAAGGAGAAAATGCTGGTAACCAGCATTTTCTCCTTTTCCCACAATGTTTTCTACCCTATCATAGTTTCAATGTGGCTCATATGAAATTATTTATTCATATGAGCCACATAGAAACTACCATCTACAAATGCTTTCAATTCAGTGAAGGACCTCTCTATATTTTTGTGTTGGGATTTTATCTTGGATTATGTTTTTTCCCCCCAAAATCAATATAAAGGCGTGAAAGATGACCAATAAATGAGGGGATATTGGTCAGAGGAATAAAGTGGCAATTGTATGGGATTAAGAGGGGCTTCGTAATTCTCCAGAGAGACTGGGCTAAAAAATTAGAAATCAATGAATCTTCTCTTTGAACTTCCCCCTCCAGACTCCTTCCAATTTACTGTATAACTCTTTGCCAAAAAAATTTGGAGATTTGATGACCGGCAAGCTGGGGTGGGGGGGGGGGGGCTGCTTGAAAACATGATGAGAAAAGGAAAAAATGCTGCCAGCATTTTCTCCTTTTCCCACAATGTGTTATTCTCTGTCCAGTTAATCTCTTTGTTAAAGCAGTGTTGACTTTGACATTTGCAAATACTTTTGAAATGAACAAGTCTGGGATTCAGTAAACTGTTGCCTTGTAATGCAGATAACCAGCATTTTATCCTTTCCTCACAATGTTTTTTCATAATGTGTAGGACTCTTGACCTGGAGGCCCTGGATTAGAGCCTCACTGGCTCCACTGGGTCTTTCACATGAGTGTCCTTGGGCAAGACAATTCAGAGTGCTAGCCTAGCACTGTTGAAACCCAGGAAAACATGAATATCTGATCTGGTCTTGTGAAAGGACTGAAATACAATGTTGAAAGCAGGGTAAAACACCATTAAAACAAATCCATGCAAGTTTCGGTTGTTAAAGTTGAACAGCTCGGAATTCCAAAGGGTCTGACTGGTAGTTGTGTTGTGCTGTCAGACCATAAGTGACCAGAATGTTTCCTGAGTTGTCTGTAAATTGATTGGAACGACAATTTCCTCCACTTTACCAGCCTATTTGTCCCAGAATTTGCCTCATAAATCCCCTGTTATTAGAGGAAAGGACAGGAAAGTTGCAGCCAGAACAGGAATTTATGACCACTTTTCCTTGATTTTTCACAGCATTAGTTTGTTAAGCATGGTTATTCATGCTTTATGTTCTCATCTTGGATTGGCCATCGGGTGCTGGAGTGCCACCTTTTACTGCAGCTGGGTACTGGATCCCATGAATTAGTGGATATACTGGACAGCAAAATGACCAGTCTAGCAGTTAACTTATTACCAAATGACAAAATTTTAGGTTTGTCCAAATCGAAAGCATTTGCATACCAAATGACAAAATTTTAGGTTTGTCCAAATCGAAAGCATTTGCAGACAACAAAATAAAAGTGACTAAAAGTTTTAAATTTGTTTTGTGAAGGGTTGAAAACATTGTGGGAAAAGGAGAAAATGCTGGTTACCAGCATTTTCTCCTTTTCCCACAATGTTTTCTAAAGGCTTCTTTCTCAGAGTAGGGATTGTGTGGTAATGGGTTAAGAGTGATATGTTCATGGTAATGCTATGCCAAATAGCTATTAGGCACTGAAACCTGGGCTGGTCGCATGTTCGAATACCCGGCTTGGCATATTGCTGTCCCAGGAGTGATGGTAGCCATGGCTACAGGAATCGTTCCTCTGTCACAGCTTATCGTTGTTTCAACAATTCTTATGTGGTTAAACAAATAGTGGTTTCCCACAATGTTTTCTAAACCCCACACCCTCAGAGCTTGGAAGAGAGTGCTAAAAATATGGGATTGCCCTTGATAAACTCTTTTCCACACAGTCCTGAGTATTTACCACCCCTTAAGAAAAAGGCTTTTGAAAACATTGAGGGAAAAGGAGAAAATGCTGGTGAACAGCATTTTCTCCTATATCCAGAATGTTTTCTACCATATGGCCTGCTTTCGTCATTTGAAGCCTCGTCTCTTGAGATACTTTCAATTTGGACATGTCCAAAATTTTGTCATTTGGTAAAGAGTTAAGGGTTAAAGTTAAAAATAAACAGGCTATAAAGAAGAACAATGTTTAGCACTATATTCCTGGGCCCATATTCACCAACCATTCTCAAGAACGTTCTTTGTCTTATTCTCCAGAATTTTCTGCTTTTGTAAGTAACACAACTTCGATTGGCTAAACCACTCGGTTTAGCCAATCAGAAGTTGTGTTACTTACAAATTTAGAAAACCTTGGGAAATAAGACAAAGGATATCCTCAAGATTGGGTGGTGAATACGGGCCCTGCTGATCTGATACAATTTCAAAAGCCTTTCTTCCTCGTAAAAAGAAAGGGTAAAAATTTAGCATTCAGTCTATAGGGGATTGCTTAGTATAGGATTCACTAATGTCACAACAGTTTTGAACAGTCCAAAATTCAAAGCGATCCTTGGTTCAGCCAATTTATTTCCAATTGGTTGGTAAGTCAGTGCAGTAGGTTTCATTCCTCTCCCACTGCTCAGGACCATTGTTTCAATGATGGTGATGCTGGAAAGCAGCCAGTGGCTTGGAAAGAAAATTGTTCAAAGTACCAGTAAAAGAGACTCCAGGAAAGCATAGGAAGGTGCAATGGCCGCCGCAGTAAAACTGAAATAATATGGAAAATGGTGCTAAACACCATAAAATCAATTAATCTAATTCAAAACATTTTCAGACAAGAGAATGTGACTCAAATATTGGAATTTGTGTTTGAAAGAGTAAAAAGCATTGTGGGAAAAGGAGAAAATGCTGTTTACCAGCATTTTGTCCTTTTCCCACAATGTTTTCTAAAAGGTTTATATAATTCTTCAGGGTTGTTAAAATTTGGGATTTCTGGGCAAAGAGTTACACTGGGATCCAGTATGCAGACAGGAAGAATGTAAGATGATATTGCATGCTGGTTTGAAAGTGTTTACATTCATAAGTCAGATGCTGGAACCCATGTGAAAAATTCCCACACAAGCATTTCTTTTGATAATTTACCAATCAAGTATTTCAGTATGTAATTTTTAGCTTTAACAATAAAGCCCTGGAGAGGTAAACAGTGGGTATTTGAGTGCATTTAGATTTAAGGAAATTATTGAACAACATAGATTTATCAACATTGTAAACAGAAAGGATGACACAGGCTGATCATCGCTTATTCATTTATCATCAATACAAGAAGAGTCTACTACATCTACATGCGCGGATCCAGATAACTTTCTCAGGGGGGGTCCCACCGAAAATGCACTCGTCTTATTAAATGATACTTTGATTTCCGGATTTCAGTGGATGTAAGCCGTTTACAAGAAAGGTCAGTGTTTCCAGTTCTAACCATGAGGAGGTCTCCACATTTAGAACCTTGCTTTTTTAACTTTATGACCGTATTTTACATAAATGCTGCGCAATATCAAACCAGTACCATTTCATGAATCCGATAACCACATTTTTGCCAAAATTCCATAATATTGGAATTGTAAACAGTAGTCCTGAATACTTGTGACGTCATATAGCACTAATAAGATGCATTATTGTCATGTGACGTTCTCAAAGACCTAGTTTTAATATACACAAATGATAACAAAGGTTGTCTCGATCAGTGGCATCTCTGAAATCAACGGGCTTCTCCATCCATTTTTGCACTTGTATATCATGGCAACCAGTGCAGTTACTGACATGTTCAGGATTTCTCCGATCTTATATATCCCAGTGTAAGAAATAATCACGCACCTAACGTTTCACGGCTTATTTTTAAAAAGCAAGAAGGTCGACCAAAAAAAATTCATTTTCTTATCTTCATTTACTTTAATCCATTCTTTTTTACCAATGAAAATTTAAGAAGTCGTTTGTCATTCACTGTAGTTGTCAATCCGAAAGTCCAATACAAATATGGTGGTTTGCCCTCTACGTCATCAATAGTCGCGCACTTTCAAAATTGAGTTCTGTATGGAGGACCAAGCGGGTCATAATTCTAACTTACTTATCAATTTGAAGCAGAGTTTATAAGTGGTGAAATCTATAAGTTTTAAGATTGAAACTGTTGAATAATTGAACAAAAAGATATCTTAAAATAGCTAACAGTTTTTGAGTCAAAGAAATGAACATATTTACAAATTTGGTTCTTGAAATACTTTATACACCGTGGCAAGGGCAATAAAAAAGATCTTTTGCTCTAAGTTGCTAGATGCTGCAACAGAATTTAAAATGTGTCTAGTGCATACAGCTCTCATTTTTTCTGTTTTATATAACAAGTATGGTCTGTTTGGACCTCCATACTTCCTACATAATTTATTCATAATCATTTGATAGTCAAGTGACCTCGTAGCCCAGATGTAAACAAAAACACATGAAAACTCTCAGTCAAGTTGGATGACTGAAAACGAAAAAAATATGTCATTTTCACCTTCAAATTTTTGGGGTTAAGAAATATGTATCAAAATGACACTGATTATACAATTTGATCAAGAACTTACTGGAAGATTCCTTGCTTTCCACATAATGACATGTAGCGAAAGATCATTGGATGGAGACGCCAAAATTATCGTATGACATCATGGGTATTTGTGTAGATGACATATTCGGTCAGCGATCAACGGTGCGTGATTATTGTGTAGCGTGATAAAGCATACTCGGAGGATATGTGTGTCACAAGTTCAAAACATAGGAACAAAGAAGGAAAACTTTAAATTTCTTATTCTCTGAAACTAGAAGGCGTAGAGCTTTGATATTTGGGATGCAGCATCTCTTAGTGGACTTCTACAAAGTTTTTTCATACGATGCCCCAGGAGTCAAAACTTGCCCTGCCCCAGGGGTCACAAGTTCAAAGTATAGGAACAAAGAAGGAAAACTTTAAAATTCTACTTCTCTGAAACTAGAAGGTGTAGAGCTTTGATATTTTGTAAGTAGCATCTCCTAGTGGACCTCTACCAAGTTTTTTCTTAGGATGCCCCTGGGGTCAAAACTGGCCCTGCCCAGGGGTCACAAGTTTGATTTTACAGCTTAGTACTCAGGTGAGCGATATAGGACCATCATGGTCCTCTTGTTGGACTTTACTGAGGCTTTAGACAGAGAGTCCAGCAGTCCTACGTCATATAGCACTAATGATATGCAATGTTATCATGTGACGTTCTCAAAGACCGAGTTTGAATACACACAAAATTAATGATAACAAAGGTCTCGATCAGTGGCATCTCTGAAATCAACGGGCTTCTCCATGCATTTTTGCACTTGTATCTCATGGCAACTAATGCAATAACTGACATGTTCAGGTTTTCTCCGATCTTATAAAATTATGTCTGCTCTGATGGGTTATGCAATATATTTTCCAGTTATAAACTGTGAAAATTACCTATTTTTGGACTTTACTGAGGCTTTAAGTCATTACCAAACGACAATATTTTAGGCTTGTCCAAATTGAAAGCATTTTGCAGATGACAAAATAAAAGTGACTGAAAATTTGTAATTTGTTTTGTAAAGAGTAGAAAACATTGTGGGAAAAGGAGAAAATGCTGGTTTCCAGCATTTTCTCCTTTTCCCACAATATTTTCAAAAGGCTTTCAAAAGGCCGTAAAGGGTTAAGACAGAGAGTCTAGCAGAAAAGAAGAATCTTTCCCTAATTCTTCCAATGTTTCTCCTTGGAAGAAAGTAAGGCTATAGTCTGTAATGGCATTGTGTCCTAGGATCATTCTGTTCTATCAGATAGCCGAAACTATTGGTCATTATTATCTGGAAAATAAGACTTTATTTGACAGCTGTGCAATTACTTTATGATCCAGTTGTCAATGGTTACAGACAGAAATAGTAGACATAAATTGTCTGGCAACAGATTACTGTCTTAAAATATCTCCAAGTTTCTTGTAATTAACTGATTCTGAATGATATTGTTTTCTGAAGTATTTGGTGTTCTTTTTCCAAAGACGTTTTGTAAACAACCTGATAATGAAAAAAGTGCCTTCAAATTTCCTTTTATTGTTACCAAACACAGCGTGTAACAGATCCATTTATAATCCATCCCCAAAGTGGGATCCAACCCAAAACTTTAAGGTCCACATATACGGCATCTTCGCGAGCCAAGGTTACGATCACTACGTGGATCTTACCTTGGCTGATTGAGCCAGATTTCAAGATTCCTGCAATGCGCCCTCTATCGGATGCTGGTTATTACCCCCTTACATCATATTTCTAAAAGCGAATGAAATATCGTTTTACAAACCGCTTACAAATACACATGAAGCGATAAGCAGACATCCACATGGGTTTCCATGTTTACCTTCCATTCGAAAGTTAGCAGCCTTGTTCTATTTTTATCAAAGATGAAATGCTACGAGCGATTTCATTCGTTGCATTTAGAGCTGGCTGCATCCAATGAAAAAGCGTATGGGGGAATAAAAATCAAGCTCAATCCGCCAAGGGTAGAGTAGCATAGTGAATCGTCAGCCTTGGCGTGCGAAGATGTATATAAGCAAACACAGTTCCATATTGTTACAAAAGTAAATTGTAGGGAGACAGCATGTTTAACTCTTTACCACACAATCCCAACTTTTAACGACCCTGAGAGAGAGTCCTTTTGAAAACACTGTGAGAAAAGGAGAAAATGCTGGTAACCAGCATTTTCTCCTTTTCCCACAGTGTTTTCTACCCTTGCCAAACCAGATTTTAATTTTTCAATTACTTTTATTTTGTCATCTGCAAATGCTTTCAATTTGGACCAGTCTAAAATTTTCTCGTGTGGTAAAGAGTTAAGCAAACTAGTTATACGTTATGCTACTTTCTCACTATTGGGTATCGGCAGCGGTATGCATTAAAATCTCTTTATGCAGGTCAAATGCCAAGAGCTGAGGCGTATCTTGTTCAGAATTAAAGACAGGTTGTATCTATGACATTTCTATGGTGTTCCTTTAGCGTATATGTCTTCGTATGGATTTAAAGTGACGTAAAGTATGACATACTGATAGCTTATGCCATGGCATAAGCTCTTTGTTAGCATGACGCTCATTTGTTATGTGCAGCCTTGCCATTATGTAAATACGGCGTTCACTGAAGGAAACCAGTTCTGCTCACTTCATTGCTGTCATTCGTACAAAAGAAGTCAAAGGCATCAAGTTAACCAATATATTCACGTAATAATAATGTAAGGAGTGTTCAAGCTATGTTCCCGTGATGTTACTACTGCATTCTTTTCACTTCTGTGGAGTATGTGTGACATAGGCATGACGTTGCATGCAGACTTAAAAAAAAAAGTTGCATCTCTGCATACTAGGAGATCATACTACATCCCAGAGAGTATTAGCTACGTAAGTTGACGTTATTTCGGCGTTGTTGCGGTGTTCCTTTCTTATCAAGATATGCAGCACAATACACAAGCCGATATGCAATAGTGAAAGAGCGTTTTTAACCCTTTACCACACAATGAATTGACTTTTGACAACCCCAAGATAGAAGCCTTTTGAAAACATTATGGGAAAAGGAGAAAATGCTGGTAACCAGCATTTTCTCCTTTTCCCACAATGTTTTCTGCCCTACTATATAGAAAAATCATCTTTTTAGCAACAGTTAACTTGTCATTTGCAAAATGCTTTCAATTTGGTCTGGTCCAAAATTTGCTGTTTGGGAAAAGGTGAAAGAAAAATGGATGTTTTCAAAGTCATGTATTGATCATTAATTTTGTTTTCAGTCTCACACATTGAAAAGTAGTTGGTGGCCTTGGAAAGAAAGTTGTGTTAGTACTGGTATGAGAAAACCAGGAAACACATGTGCGTCACTGACCGCCATGATATGAGCTTAGCTGTTAACCCATTACCAAACGACAGTATTTTAGACTCGTCCAAATTGAAAGCAATTGCAGACGACAAAATAAAAGTGACTTTTGTTTTGTGAAGGGTAGAAAACATTGTGGGGAAAGGAGAAAATGCTGGTTACCAGCATTTTCTCCTTTTCCCACAATGTTTTCTAAAGGCTTCTTTCTCAGGGGCGTCAAAAGTTAGGGATTGTGTGGTAATGGGTTAAAGTGGCCTTAAACCCTAATACAAGCAATCACATATTAAATTTAATAGCTCTGTACAAGACAACAAAGTTCTTAGACTCGCCCAATCTGAAAGATAATGGTTCAGGTACATTGTGAGAAAAAGGAAGAAAATTATTTTAAAGTAACAAGCAATTTTCCTTTTCTCACAATACTTTCAAAAGCCTTCAACTTTATTCTCATTAAAACATAACTGTTTGGTAAAGGGTTACATTTTACAGCCTTTGTTTGTTTGTCATTTCATGTTTTCATTCTTGTCTAGACTCAAAATAGCATTTAATCCTTAGAGCTCCGAATAAAACTTAAATCTAGAACGCAATACCTATACAACAGCAAAATTTTTGTTTGCTCTTTTCCAGAATGTTTCTACGAAGTGGAAAGTGTAGATCAAAGATCAGACTTCATGCTTTGTGCCATCTGATCTTGATCTGCACTGGCAGGAAAGGCAATAATTATTTGTTCATTTGAAAAGGTGCTTCAAGGTCCCACAAGTATTATGAGAGATGCAAATCGCCTTTGTCTGCCTTGATGTCAATTGAGCACAGTTCTGAAGTAGGCTGAAATCTTTTTACAATGCACTTTGAGTTTTAACGACCCTGGGGATAAAATTAATGCTTTTGAAAGCTTTGTGGTAAAAGGAGAAAATGCTGCACACCAACATCACATTTGACCCTTTACCAAACATTCCCTGGTTTTTTCGACTCCGAGATAGATACTTTTTGAAAACATTGTGGGAAAAGGAGAAAATGCTGGTAACCAGCATTTTCTCCCTTTCGCATTATGTTTTCTACCCTGCTTAAAACAATTTTCAATTTTTGAGTGACATTTATTTTGTCATCTGCAGGTGCTTTCAATTTGGACTAGTTTATAATTTTGTTGTTCGGTAAAGGATTAATTCTTTACCAAACAACAAAATTTTAAACTGGTCTAAATTTGAAGCATTTGCAGACGACAAAATGAATGAGACTAAAAAATTGAAATTTGTTTTAGGAAGGGACGAAAAAATTATGGGAAAAGGAGAAAATGCTTTTTACCAGCATTTTCTTCTTTTACCATAATGTTTTCAAAACGCTTCTTTCACAGGGGTGTTAAAAGTCAGGATTGTGTGGTAAAGAGTTAACTCTTTCCCCAATTGCAGTTTATTAGATTTTGATTTTGATTTTGATTTTGAAAGCGCCTGCAGATGAAAAAATTTATGTGGCACAAATGATGTTGTTTTGTCAATCAGAAAGTCCCGAAAGCATTGTGAAAAAGAGAAATTGCTGGCAAGCAGCATTTTCTTCTTTTCCCACAATATTTTCAAAAATTGCATACTTCTCATGGTCATTAAAATTCAGGATTCAAATTTAGGGTTAGCAGCATTTTCTGGGTAGGGCCAGGAAACCCTAAACACAGGATAATTTTTTGATAGGCGCACAGACGTATGAGGGCAGACTGGTTATCAGATTCAGACTAATTTCCCGTTTTTTTTTGGTCATTAATATACAGTAATTAGTCTTCATTATGATTGTCCACAAGTTATGCTACAGTTCCTGATTTCTTTACCTCTTTACTTAACTCTTTACCACATGAGAAAATTTTAGACTGGTCCAAATTGAAAGCATTTGCAGACGACAAAATAAAGGTGACTAAAAAATTGAAATTTGTTCTTTGAAGGGTAGAAAACACTGTGGGAAAAGGAGAAAATGCTGGTTACCAGCATTTTCTCCTTTTCTCACAGTGTTTTCAAAAGGCTTCTTTCTCAGGGGCGTCAAAAGTAGGGATTGAGTGGTAATGGGTTAAAGCAATCCTGTAGTGTAACCCTTTACCCCGTAAGGAATTTCTATGCTATCTCTAATTAACCCTAAATAACAGCAAGGATAAAGCAGTTTCTTATGTGTATATGACACCTTTTGATAGCATAGAAAACATTGTGACAAAAGGTGAAATTGCTCGTCACGAGCAATTTCACCTTTTGGCACAATGTTTTCCAAAGGCTCCTACAAGCAATACATAGAAATGAGTATCTATGGAGTGAAGGGTTAACTCTACCGAAGGACCAATTTTTGGACTCGACCAAATTCAAAGCATCTGCAGACAACAAATTAAATCCTCCTAATGTGATGATTTCTAACTGATTCAGTAGAAAATATTGTGGCAATATACCCACAATGATTTCTGTTTAGGCTTCTTTCTCTGGGTCTTTAAAAGGCGGGATTGTGTGGTAAAGAGTTAACCGTATTCCAAATAACTTTAAAAAACTCTGAGAAAGAAGCCCTCTGCTACCATATCAAAGATGAATTCCATTACCCGAGTCACGTTTGAATTGTCATGTGCAAATGTTTTTGATTTGGACAAGTTTACATTGTTCTCTTAACCCTTTACTCCACAGATACTCATTTTGACGTATCAACAACAGACAGCTTTTGAAAACATTATGGGAAAAGGAGAAATTGCTCGTAACGAGCAATTTCTCCTTTTCCCACAATGTTTTCCACTCATTCAGATATTTGTATCCTCATTTGTCCATATCTTTGACATCATATCTTTACTTTCTGCTTAAATGGAAGAGCCTCAAATTGGCGTATCAGGTAATGGGTTAAAAAAAAAAAGAACGACAAAATTCTAGACTGGTCCAAATTGAAAGCACTTGAAGACGACAAATTAAAGGTAACTCAAAAATTGAAATTTGTTTCCAGCAGGATGGAAAACATTGTGGGAAAAGGAGAAAATGCTGGTTACCAGCATTTTCTCCTTTTCCCACAATGTTTTCAGAAGGCTTCTGTCTTGGGGTCCTAAAAGCCAGGGATTGTTTGGTAATGGGTTAAGCAGGGGAAAGGTTTAAAGAACAAATATCCAAATATGGTAAAAACAAACAAAGTCAGTGCTAAAGATGCAGACAGACATCTGTCCCGCCATGTCTGGGGGAGGGAGGCTGTCTGCATTGTAAGTGCATTATGGTGTGCATCTGCACACTGCACCCTGGAAATGCGAAATGCCAAGAGCATTTTGATCCTTCACTACAGAATACTGGCTTAAATGACCCCAACATAAAGAGCTTTTGAAAACATTGTTGGAATTGGAGGAAATGCTGGTAGCCAGCATTATTTTTCTCCTTTTCTCATAATGTTTTCTACCCTATGAAGGACATGATGCTTTCATTTGGGCCACCTTTAATCTGTCGTCTGCAAATGTTTCCAATTAGGACCAGTTTGAAATCATGTTGTTTGGTAAAGAATTAACTCTTCACCAAACAACACCGACTTTTAATGACCCTGAGAAATACACCTTTTGAAAACAATTTGGGAAAAGGAGAAAATGACAGTAAATCAGCACATTCTCCTTTTGTCATATTGTTTTCTGCTTTTTCCCGAATCAAACTTCAATTTTTGAGTTATGTTTATTTTGTCGAGTCCTGTTTATTTTGTCGTCTGCAAATGCTTTGAATTTGGACCAGTCTGAAACTTTGTCGTCTGGGAAAGAGTTCAACAAAGCCCTATAATTAGCCACCAGCTTCTGTGTCCTTGACCTTTGTAGTCTGACAGTCTGTCTCTGTTTAACCCTTTCCCAAACAATCCCTGGTTTTTACGACCCTTAGATAGAAGCCCTTTGAAAACATTGTGGGAAAAGGAGAAAATGCTGGTAACCAGCATTTTCTCCTTTTTCCACAATGTTTTTCTACGCAGCTGAAGACAAATTTCATTTTTTGAGTTGGGTTTATTTTGAGGTCTGCAAGTGTTTCTAATTTGGATCGGTCTAAAATTTTGTCGTTTGGGAAAGGGTTAAATTCTCAACTCTTCACCATCTGACAAAATTTTAGGCTTCTCCAAATTGAAAGCATTTCAGACATTATTTATTAATTAACTCTTTACCACACAATTACAACTTTTGCCGACTCTGGGAAAGAAGCTCTGTCCTCCACACAGGATCATCATAACTCAGGATTGTGTGGTAAAGAGTTAACCCTTTACCAAACGATAAAATTTTAGACGAGTCCAAATTGAAAGCATGTGCAGACAACAAAATAAACGTAACTCAAAAATTAAAATTTGTCTCAAGCAGGGCAGAAAACATTGTGGAAAAAGGAGAAAATGCTGGTCACCAGCACTTTCTCCTTTTTCCCACATTGATCTTTTCTAAAGGCTTCTTTCTCAGGGTCCTAAAAACCAGGGATTGTTTGGTAAAGGGTTAAGAAAAGAAAATGACTTTATCCATCATTTTAACAACTTTGAGAAAGAATCCTTTTGAAAATATTTTGGGAAAAGAAAATACTGGTTACTCAAATCATTTCTGTGCTATCAGAGACAGAGCTCGTCATTTGATCTACTTTTGATTTGTGGTCTGCAGATGTTTACACATTATGGAGAAGTGCAGTGCACATGAACCATAACTCTGCGTAATTTCAACTCATTTCACTGACAAGCCCCTTCGGGCGTATATGCGCCGCTTTGCGAAGCTCTTGTCCCACAATGTTTTCTACCCATCACAAAACAAATTTCAAATTTTCAGTCACTTTTATTTTGTCGTCTGCAAATGCTTTCAATTTGGATAAACCTAAAATTTTGTCGTTTGGTAATGAGTTGATATGGAAAAAGCTAATAAAAGATTAACGTCGGCAGCAGTGCTTTTATTACATGCATTTGGTTGTTAAAAGTCTGCAATTTAAAATTTGTGTTATTTGGAAAGGTCTCAATTTGTGTCGGTTGTTATTTAGACATAAAACCTAGAATTTACATAATACCTGGTAATTTGTTTTAATTCTAAATTAGCAAACAACAAAAGTTAAGAATAGCCCAGATTGAAAGCATTTGCAGAGAACAAAAAAAATTGTGACTCAAATTTCAAAGTTTATTGTGGTAAGAGTAGAAAAAACATTGTGGGAAATGGAGAAAATGCTGGTTTGCCAGCATTTTCACGTTTTCCCACAGTGTTTCCATATGGCTTCTTTTTCAGGGTCGTTAAAAGTGGGATTGTGTGGTAATTTAACTGCAGATATGGTGCACAAGATGTCTGAAATTCTGTTGTTGTCTGGCATCCGGGTTTAAGCTGACCCTGGTTTTCTCTAAATTTGGACCCACAAAATTTCTAAACAACCCTGATTTATATTTGTACTTTCTTTTGTTCATTTGAACTGGGTCCCATGAACCCCCACACTAGAAAGGTAAGAGAAAACCCTGGGCAAGTGAATAATAGAGCTGAACATGTTAGGTAGGGGTTAACCCTGTGCCAGACAAACACAATTTCAGTGCATTTTAACACCTCGATTGTTTACTTCGGGACGCTATTGGGACTTTAATGATGTGAATTCAAGTTGCCTGCACTTTGCAAAATTGTTTAGTTTTGGCCACTAGTGGGCCTGAAAGTAAAATTCTGACTTGATGTTGATACGAAGCAGTTTTTCAGGGTAGCAATGAATCAGAGTGTGCAAAGTGCAAAGTTGTGCATCTGGATATTTACCATATTTACTTGTTTTATCGCCCCAAGGGGGGTGTCAAGTTTTCCAAAAGGGGAGGAATCAATAGCAGAAAAACAACCTACAATTTTCCGCGGACAGCGATGACATTTCTGTACGGGTTTAAGTTAGTGCCCGAATGTCAAGTGATCAGCATTTTGAGAAACCTACTGTATTAATGCAGAATATCAAATTTACCGCCAATCATGATTCATTTGGCCATTAAAATAGCATTCACCGCTATTGTGAGACATTTAGTTTTCGCTCTTCCACTTTCTTTATCTTTAAGTTTTTCCAAGTCAGCAAGTTAGTTGACAAATTTTGTCTTACCAGAATTTTATAATGTTATCTGAATTGCACCTATCTTCGAACAGTCAGGTGTTATTGATATCTATTTGTGAATCGGGATTATGTCAATGGTGCAAGTTTATTTTAGCTGCTTTATTTCAACTTTATGGATGGATTGGCTATCTAGTAAACCCATTGGGGAGCGATAATAAGAGATGTTATGGTAACTTGCGAAAGAATTGGGCGATTAATTCAAAGGAAAATTTTGTTTGGTAATGATAAAACTACACTTGCCCAGCAGCCAAATAGCAGATAATAATTGCTAAGTGGAAAATTGGCAAATTATTTAAATTAAGTGCGTTAAAATGAATCTCTTAAAATCTCAATTTATGGTTGTTAGGATATTTCTTGGAAATTATTTTTGAAAATTGAAAACATTTACAGACATCAAATTAGATCTGGCTCCAATTATGGGGATTGGCTGTGAAAGCATAGAAAGCATTCTGGGAAATGGAGAAAATACCGGTTACCAGCATTTCCTCCTTTCCTGCAATGTTTTCTAAAACATTTTCTGTCAGGGTTGTTAAAACTCTGCATTGTACGGCAAAGGCTAAAGAATGCTAAAGAGTTACAAAGAGAAAGATGATCGTCTAGACGTCTGTCTAAACGTTTCCCAGGCGTTGTAAACAAAAAAAGACAGGAACTTTTAGAAGCAGGCATCATGACAGAAAACTGCACACCATGGAATTGTCTCCATGCTTGCTTTTGATTGGTTGACTTTGATGTCAAAAATGCTGTGAGATAATTTGATGGAACATGTCTGAAGTGCTCTGTCAGCAGTAATGAATTCCCAGCTTATCATTTTGAAGGGTAATGCATTTTTTGGTGTAGCTGAATCCATTGTCTGTGCATGTCATATTCTTCGAAGATTCGACCTGTCTGCTATGACACAATCACTCCCCCCATTTTTGGGGGGATTGTAGTGATACAATAAAGTAGCATTAGAAAAAACTGGCTGTTATCAATATGTTTGAGGAGAAAGCATGCCTGTTGTAGCTCCATATTTCCCGAAATTGCTGATCATAGCTGACTGAATTGCAGCAAGCAGTGTTTTGTTAAGTAAACATTTTGTTTTAGTTTGAAATTCAAAGTAATGGTTGTTGCATAGAAAAGTAGTCCGGTTCTGTACCCAGAATGCCCAAATAAGATAGATGTGTATGTGTAGCATGCCATCTAGCGGGAGATAATGTACCTGAATCTGCTGGCTTTTGAACTACTTTTTGATATTAATAACAAATAAATGGAAATTTATGATTGGTAAAAAATTTAGAAATATGTATTTTGAGGGGTCCCTTAACCCTTTACCACACAATGCCAACTTTTAACGACCTTGGGAAAGAAGCCTTTTGAAAACATTATGGGAAAAGGAGAAAATGCTGGTAACCAGCATTTTGTCCTTTTCCTACAAAGTTTTCTACCATTTCAAAGTAAAATTGCACTATTGGAGCCACTTTGAAATTGTCATCTGCAAATGCTTTCAATTTGGATAGGCCAAATATTTTGCCATGTGGTAAAGGGTTAGGGGAGTTTCTGTCAAATTTATAGCATCTTATCTTTGTAACCCCTGAACACACAATGCCGACAAAACGACCCTGGTAAAGAATCCTTTTGAAAACATTGAGGGAAATGGAGAAAATGCTTGGAACCAGCATTTTCTCCTTTTCCTGCCATGTTTTCTACCTTATTGAATAATAATTGCACCATTTTAGCCTCGTTGAAATTATTGTCTGCGATTGCTTTCAGTTTGGACTGGGCTAAAACTTTGTCATCTGGTAAAGGAGTTAACCCATTACCACACAATCCCTACTTTTGACACCCCTGAGAAAGAAGCCTTTAGAAAACATAGTGGGAAAAGGAGAAAATGCTGGTAACCAGCATTTTCTCCTTTTCCCACAATGTTTTCTACCCTTCACAAAACAAATTTCAAATTTTCAGTCACTTTTTTTTTGTGGTCTGCAAATGCTTTGGATTTGGACAATCCTAAAATATTTGTCATTTGGTAATGAGTTAAAATATGTTTCTTGTTTTAACTGCAGGAATAAATTCTAGTGGCTCAAAGACAGACAAAGAAAATTCTCTTGCAATAACAACTAAGTATTGGGACATTAATTTCAAGATAGCATTGTTACACATGAATAATGGCATAATGTGAATTGCCATAGATCCTTTGTAAGCCTAGCCTAGCTGGTAGCTCAGTTTGGAACATTTAGGGATGGAAACCAAGGGATTACAGTTGCAATTTCCATCCAAATGTTGATGATCATCACTGTAACTGCCTGGGTTCTTTTCTCTTACATCACTGATCCTCTTTTGTCAACAATATTCATTTGGGAAAGTAACATCTGGCTTTGAAAGAATACTTGTAGAAGAAACTCGAAGAAAAACATGTATAGGTGCACTGGTCCCTTCCATGAAGAACTGTGATTGCTATGGTAATAAATGTAAAAAAATTGAAAATTGTAATGTGTCTGCAGTATTTTAACCCTTAGAATGATAACAAAAAAACCTGATAAAAAAGTTATTGACGAGCAAACAAATTATCCAGGGTAAAAAACTTGTTTGCTCGTCAATAACTTTTTTATCGGGTGTTGTTTAAAAAATCTAACACATCAAGCAAATCCCCGGAGTCCTTCCGCCTTCTCTGCTTCAAACCAAATTCCAATCGGTCATGTATTAACGGAATTATTGAAGATTTTCTTACCTGAAGTTGGGGAATTTTTTCAAATAACGGTCATTGTTGTTGTTGTTGTGTCACGTGATTCACCGCCGTGACAGAGGCATCTATAGTTGTGGAAGACAGCAACTGTAACTGATGCACTTACCTGGTTAAACCCATTACCACATGGCAAAATTTTAGACCAATCCAAATTGAAAGCATTTGCACACGACAATTTCAGAGTGGCTCAAATGGTGCAATTTTGCTTTGATAGGGTAGAAAACTTTGTGGGAAAAGGAGAACCCATTTTCTCCTTTACCCACAATTTTTCAAAAGGCTTTTTTCCAGGGGTTGTCAAAAGTCGTCAATGTGTGCTCAAGTGTTAAACCTTACTCAATAACATAAGAAGAAGAACATAACTTTGTCTTAATCTGGAGATTTTTCTTGATTTGATAGTAAAATAACCTCTGTTTTGGTCCTTCCAAGTTTAGAAAATCCTCAAGAATATGAAAAAGAATGTTGCTAAGAATGGTTGATGAACAATTGGTTGGTTCAGCGCTTTTAACGGAGGTTAAGATGTATATGATATTGATCAAGTTGACTGTCAGCAAGGCGGGAATTTATGTCTTGATTATCAATGTTTTCTTGAGATCTGATCTGTAATTAAATTCTGTTTTTGTTACTTGAAATGTCGATTGTAACAAAATAAGAGTATCATTATGCCATTATGTGATCTGAACCTTTGCTGAATTGGGTCATAGGGAAATTTATTTAACCTGCTTCATTGTTTTTCCAGTTTCTTAGGTTACTTAACCTTTTGGGAGTCAAATTTATAGACGGAATGAACATTAGAGTTCAGGGCTCATAATTCACCCACCAATCTTAAGAACTTTGACATTCTCAAGAATTTTCTAAATTTGAAAGTAACACAACTTTTTGTTGACTAAATCAAATATTTATACCCCCTGTCTGTCCTTCTGTCCGTTTGTCTGTCTGTCAGTAGACACAAATTTGTCTGATGAAATACTCCAACAGTTTTTCAGGTACTGAACTCAAATTTACACCCGGTGTTCCTATATTTGTTTAACTCTTTACCACACAATCCCGACTTTTAACGACCCTGAGAAAGAAAGCCTTTGAAAACATTGTGGAAAAAGGAGAAAATGCTGGTAACCAGCATTTTCTCCTTTTCCCACAATGTTTTCTACCCGTTCCAATTCAATTTTCAATTTTTGATTCACTTTTATTTTTGTCGTCTGCAAATGCTTTCAAATTGGACAAGTCCAAAATTTGTTGTGTGGTAAAGGGTTAAGCGAATCAGAAGTTGTAATGCTGTCAAATTTAGAAAATCTTGGAGAATAAAATCAAGAATATGCTAAAGAATGGTTGTTGAAACTGCCTAATTGTCACATCAAAGATTTGTGCTAGATTCTAAGATCAGATGTGTGTTTTGGTGCAGCCTGATCTTTATTTATACTGTTGGCAAAACCATGTATAGTTGTGATGTCTTGGTAAATGTTGCAGTCAACTCGGCAGAACGATAGAAGTCATCATTGGAGCTACATTTGTTTTGATGCCAGGAAATGCTATGAATTTGATCTGGTTCAAAACTTTGCCGTTTGAGGTTAGCAAGTTTTACTACATCAGGGTCGGCATTCACCAACCATTCTTAATTATGTTCCGAGTCTTATTCTGCAGATTTTCCAAAAAGTGACAGTAACACAACTTCTGATTGGCTAAACCATTTTATTCCAGAAAATTTTCGTAAATAAGACAAAGAATATTCTGAAGAATGATGGGTGAATATGGACCCAGGAAAGGTTAATTACTCCGGAAGAAAATTTTCTGGAATATTTAAATGATTGTTTTTGGGAATTTACTAGAATCGGCCAGTCTGTGCGTTCGTCCGTGTGTCTGTATGTGTACAAAATACTAGTAATTGCTGGTTTCTGTCAAAGCGCCAGCAGCGGTATTAAGTCACATTCAGTGACAGCTCTAGTTTTTCATGTAACTTGTTCTAGTTTGCGGCAAAATTTAAAAGAATTCCGACAGAAAAGAGATAATTACAACACTAAATTAGTTTTGCCATTGGCTTCCTCTGATTTCCTTTTAGAATTCTTGAGTAGAAATAAATTGAAATGCTCTGGGACATTGGTAGGAAGTCATCATTAACTCTTCACCAGACGATAACATTTTAGACTTGTCCAAATTGAAAGCATTTGCAGACGATAAAATAAACATGACTGACAAAATAAAACTTTATTTTCAAATAGTAGAAAACATTGTGGGAAAAGCAGAAATTGCTGATAACTAGCAATTTCTCCTTTTTCCACAGTGTTTTCAGAAGGCTTCTTCCTCGGGTCATGAAAACCAGGGATTGTTTGGTAAAAGGTCCACTTTTTACCAGACAACAAAATTTTAGACCTGTACATGGTAAAAGCAGCAACACTGTACCAACCTATAGAATCAAAGCAACTACCAGTACATTCAACATATTAACCCTTTACCCCAATTAAGACATTTCTATCGTATCTCTAATTGACCCTAAATAACAGCAAGGGTAAAGCTGTTTCTTATGTGTATATGACACCTTTTGATAGCATAGAAAACATTGTGGCAAAAGGTGAAATTGCTCGTCACGAGCAATTTCACCTTTTGCCACAATGTTTTCCGAAGGCCCTTACAAGCAATGTGTAGAAATGAGTATCTATGGAGTAAAGGGTTAACTCTGTACGATACGACAAAATTTTTTGAGCGGTGTAAAGTGAAAGCACTTGTAGACGACAAATTAAACATAACAAAAGAAATATGATTCAAGCAGGGTAGAAAACATTGTGGGCAAGGAGAAAATGCTGCTTACCAGCATTTTCTCCCTTCCCACAATGTTTTCAAAAGACTTCTTTCTCAGGGTCATTAAGGGTCGGGTTTGTGTGGTAAAAAGTCAAATGGGGCTAAAATCAAAAGGTTTGTCTTTGATAAGATTGAACGCTTTGAGCAAAAAAAGGAGAAAATTCTGTTTACCATCATTTTTGCCTTTCACAGTCATGTTTTCAAAAGCTTTCATCTCTAGGGCCAATAAACCTCACATTTGTTTGGTTAAAACATTTAATTTTGCTGATGACAAACAAATTAAACAAGTATTCCGAAATGGGTTTTAATGTATTTCAAGTGCTGAAAAACTTTTTAGGAAAGTAGGAGAAAATGTTTTTAACCAGCATTTTCCTTTTTTTCATGCAGAGTTTTCAGAAGCCATTTTCCCCAAAGTTGTTCAGGTATGGAAACTGGGGGGGGGGGGGGGGGGGGGGGGGTGGGGGGGGGGGGGGGTCACTGCTTTGAAACCTATCTCGGCCAATTTCTTTCGGAGGATTGATGATATTTGTAGTAAGAGGATTCATTCCTTTCTCACAGCTAATCATTGTTTTGATAACTGTTATGTGGGAAAGCAGCCAGTGGATTGGGAAGAATGTTATGTGAAGTACTGTAAAGAGAAACTCCAGAAAAGTAAAGATAGGTGCACTGGTCGCGATACACCTGAAATAATATTGAAGATAATGTGAAACACTATACAATCAATCAATCAATCAATCGATCAATCAGTTTAGTATTGAATTATTTTTTCATTAATAAGCAATAAAATCACAAGTACTGTGAGACCTGCTTTCCTAGGTTGCCTTTGTTTCCTCCTACAATTAATTTCATTAACTTAACTCACATGAATTGAAAATTTTGTTTTTAACTCTTTACCAAACGACAAAATTTTAGACTGATCCAAATTGAAAGCATTTTCAGACAATATAATAAAAGTGAATGAAAATTTCAAAATTTCTTTTGGGAAGGGAAGAAAACATTGTGGGAAAAGAAGAAAATGCTGGTTACCAGCATTTTCTTTCTCCTTTTCCCACAATGTTTTCAGAAGGCTTTTTTCTCAGGGTCGTTAAAACTCGGGATTGTGTGGTAAAGGGTTAAGTACATTATTAGTTGTAGGATCAGGTGGCAGGGGACTTGGAAACTTGTTCATGGCTGTGGTGAATCATGTCACCCCAAGCCGAAGGGGAGGTGGCGACATGATTCGACTCAGCCATGAACAAATTTCCAAGTCCCCAGCCACCTGACCATACTATAAATTTATTATACTGCAAAGTTTTACCCTTTTAAAGAGCGTTAAGCGAAATTTTCCTGTTTTATAATCTCACAAATCGAGTATGGTGACAAAATAGAAATTCCCTTCTGAGTGCCCCAACGTGTAGTTTGTTGCATAAACATAAAGTCTGGTGATCGATCGATGGCGCCATTCGTTTCAGGACATTTGAGTTCTGCAATGTTTTTTCGAAAGTATTCTAAGGGATTGCTAAAATTGGGATTGTTTAATAAAAGTTGAAAAGCATTTAATGGTGAGTCCTACAAATGGTGTGTAGTAATTACCACAGAATGATCACCAGTTAGCCTTGTCCAAATGGAAAGCATAAAATTTGCAGACGTCTCATTTATCAGATATTGTTCAATTTAAGATTTATGTTGTTTTAAAGAGCAGAAAATTCTTTGGGAAAAGAAGAAAATGCTGATTACCAGCTGTTACTTTGTTTCCCAGTTTGTATTCAAAAAGACTTAATTCTCTGGCCTTGTTTAACCTGTTACCACACAATCCCTACTTTTGACGCCCCTGAGAAAGAAGCCTTTTGAAAACACTGTGGGAAAAGGAGAAAATGCTGGTAACCAGCATTTTCTCCTTTTCCCACAGTGTTTTCTACCCTTTCCAGAACAAATTTCTATTTTTCAGTCACCTTTATTTTGTCGTCTGCAAATGCTTTCAATCCGGACGAGTCCAAAATTTTCTCGTGTGGTAA
Source organism: Tridacna crocea (assembly GCA_943736015.1). NCBI lineage: Eukaryota > Metazoa > Mollusca > Bivalvia > Cardiida > Cardiidae > Tridacna > Tridacna crocea. The sequence goes on from OX031063.1 coordinate 3,062,712, forward strand.
TGAGTTAAAGACAATCCTCTGGCCTTGTTTGTACACATGATTATTCCAGCTTATTTTCCAAATGGCTAAACAAAGTAGTATTTCTCATGAAATTAATGATTACTGGTGCAAATAATTACCTAATATTATAACCTCTGACCTTTTCATTTTTATCAGTCTGAAATCTGTCATTTGGCTCCCTATAATGTTTTTGAAAAAAAATTCCACAAATGTTTGATTCAAATGTAGCATTTCTCTCTTGGAAAAGAATGGCGTTTATTTTATATTGTTTTAAAGACCCTAAATAGCAGTGTTTCCTGGCAAGGGAAAAGTGATGTTTTATAGATGTATTTAATAGGAATATATTTAATGGTTCCACAGGATATTAATGTTGTGTTGATGGTCAATTAGGTGTAATAATCTGTAGAACTCCTGGTGGAAAGCATTCTCAATTTTCTTTTTCAATCCTTTTCTCATTTCCTGATGAATCTTTGTCATAAAAGCTCTAAAGACATCAAATTTCTGAAAAACAAACTGCTCTATATGTAATTTCAGTAGTAGTTGTATTTTATCTCAATTACTTGTCTTTGTAATGCTACGTTCACAACATGTTCCCTACAGCTACTGCAGTTCTGTTTGTTTGAAATGCGGCATGCCTTGCAATTTTGGTTGTCTTTTCTCCATTTACCAAGTTCAGTTAGGTATCTTTAAAGTTACCCCATTGTATCAGAGACAACCCGTGGAGGGAAGGGGTTGCTCAGTTCCATGGTGCCCAAAGATCTCAGACGGCTATTTGTGTATGTTCTAATTAATGCTGCTTGTCTAAACATTTAGCTTTGTTGTCACCTCGCAGTGCTTGTTCCTACTTTTTTAGCTCACCTGAGCACAACATGCTCAAGGGGAGCTTTTAGGATAACCTGATGTCCGTCGTCCGTCGTGCTTCATGTGTCGTCAACAATTCTTTAAACATCAACTCCTTCTAAACCGTGGGGCCAATTTGGACCAAACTTGGCAGGAATGTTCCTTGGGAGGTCCTCTTTAAAAACTGTTCACAGAATTTGATTCCATCGATAACTTTGGTTGCCATGGCAACCAAATCGAATTTTCTAGGAAATTCTTTAAAAATCTTCTTCTCTGAAACTGCTGGCCAGATTTTAAAATAATTTCACAGATATGTTCCTTGGGTGACCCTTTTTCAAAAATTCTTCGTGAAATTTTGATCCATCAAGAAATATGGCTCTGGTGAATGGGGGCTACTTGCACTATACAGAAATGAAGAAATTCTTAAAAATTCTTTTGCTCTGAAACGGCCGGTCAGATTTTGAAATAATTTCTCAGGGATGTTCTTTGGGTGACCCTTTTCAAAAAAATGTTTGCGAAATTTTGATTGGTCCAGAAATATGGCTCTGGTGAATGGGGGCTACTTACATTATAGGGAAATGAAGAAAATCTTGAAAATTATTCTTCTCTGAAACGGCTGGACGGGTTTTGAAATAATGTTACAGAGTTGTTCCTTGGTGACCCTTTTCAAAAATTGTTCTCGAAATTTTGATCCGTCAAGAAAATGGCTCTAGTGAATGGGGCCTACTTGCACTATACAGAAATGAAGAAATTCCTAAAAATTCTTCTTCTCTGAAACGGCTGGTCAGATTTTGAAATAATTTCTCCAGGATGTTCTTTGGGAGACCCTTTTAAAAAAGTGTTCACAAAATTTTGATTGATCAAGAAACATGGTTCTGGTGAATGGGGGCTACTTGCATTATAGGGAAATGAAGATTAATTCTTGAAAATTCTTCTTCTCTGAAACGGCTGGACAGATTTTGAAATTATTTCACAGAGATGTTCCTTGGGTGACCCTTTTCAAAAATTGTTCATATTGTTTTGATCCGTCAAAAAACGTGGCTCTTGTGAATGGGGGCTACTTGCACTATACGGACATGATGAAATTCTTGAAAATTCCTTTTTTCTCAAACCCCTGGTCAGATTTTAAAAGAATTTTTTCAGCAATGTTCCTTGGGTGACCCTTTTCAAAACTTGTTCGTAATTTTGATCCATCAAGAAACATGGCTCTCGTGGATGGGGGCTACTTGCTCTTACACAGAAATAAAGAAGTCTTAAAAATTCTTCTTTTTGAAACTGATGGTCAGATTTCGAAATGACTTTTACAGGTGACCTTGTGAAAATTGCTTGGCAAAATTACAATTTTGGTTCCAATGTTTCAATACCTCAAAAAAAAATAGGCTATGGTCATCTCGAAAATTCAGGTGAGCGATCCAGGGCCATCTTGGCCCTCTTGTTTGGTAGAGTGGTACTATGTTAACATTTTGAAATAAACAGGGGTAATTATAAATGGAACCTTTTTCAAAATGTAGTATACTGGTCTATCCCATAGATAGATATAAAGGTATAATGTAGTCGGGTACAGGTATTTGGTGATATATCGTAGGGCCGTATCGACATGTGGTTCGGTAGCTCAGTTGGTTAGAGTGCATGAACGGTATTCCTGAGGCCCTGGGTTCGAATCCCAGTCGAGCCGCAATTCTATATTCTGTAGTATGAGCAGTGAAGGACCAAAATAGTCCTCTTGTTTTCAAGACTTTGTATATTCTCATGAATGCATGTAGAACTATTTGGAATTTAAATGTGTAGACTTATTTAGAATGGAAAACAAAGAAATGATGCTATTGTTCATTCAGCAGTAAACCTTTGCCACACAGATCTGAGTAGAACAGCCCTTATAATAAGAATGATTTTGGAAGCTTTATAGGATAACAAAAAAGTGCTGGTGACTGAAATTTTACCTCCTTTTCCAACAATATTTTCTATCCTGTTTTCTTCTGTTCATTTGTATCACTCTTGAATTTGATGTCTGTAATTGGTTTTGATTTTGAAAGTCTAGAATTTGTTCCGTGTCAGACAATTCATAAAGAGAATTGAAAGACTGATCCAACTGATAGCAGCTGTAGATAACCTGAATGTGGCTTAATTAAGGAAATTGTCTTTGATAGGGAGAAAGGGAGGAAATCACAGTGAGAAAATGAAAAAAAATCAGCTTATCGACATTTTCTCCTTTTCCCACAGTATTTTTCATAGCCTTTTTTCTCAGGATTGTTAAAAGGAGGGATTGCTTAGCAAAGTCTTAACCCTTTACCGCACAATACAGAGGAGTTAACCCTTTCCCAAACGGCAAATTTTGGACCGGACCAAATTGAAAGCATTTTGCAGATGGCATATTAACAATTGCTAAAAAGATGATTTTTCTATATGATATGGTAGAAAACATTGTGGGAAAAGGAGAAAATGCTGGTTACCAGCATTTTCTTGTTTTCCCACAATGTTTTCAAAAGGCTTCTATTCCTGACCGGTAAAAACCAGGGATTGTTTGGGAAAGGGTTAAAGTTTACAACCCTGAACAGAGAAGACTTTGGAAGACATTGTGGGAATAAGAGAAAATGTGATGCTGGTGACCAGCATTTTCTCCCTTTCCCACAATGTTTTCTAGTCTATCAAAGACAAAAGGTCCACATTTGAGCTGCATTGAATTTATCTTCTGAACATGCGATCAATTTTGTTGAGTCAAAAATTTGATGTCAGGGACAAAATTCTTGCCAGGTCCAAATTGAAAGTGTTTACAGACAACAAAATGAAATATTTACGGTAATGTTATTCAAAAACTGAAATTTGTTTTGGAAAGGGTAGAAAACATTGTGGGAAAAGGAGAAAATACTGGTTACCGTCATTTTCTCCATTTCCTCATGATGTTTTCAAAGGACTTGTTCCCCATGGTCGTTAAAACTTGGGTTTGTGTGGTAAAGAGTTAACCCATTACCACACAATCCCTACTTTTAAACCCACAGAAAGAAGCCTCTGGTAACCAGCATTTTCTCCTTTTCCCACAATGTTTTCTATACTTCACAAAACAAAGTTCAGATTTTCAGCCACTTTTATTTTGTTGTCTGCAAATGCTTTCGATTTGGACAAACCTAAGATATTGTCGTTTGGTAAGGAGTTAAGTGAGATGAAGGTTAATTAACGCCTGTATATGTATGAAATTAATAAAAAGCAAGGGGAAAGACATTGATCATGTGGTTTTGATTAATTAGTACTAATAAAGAAATAAAGTGTTTTATTACAGTATTATGATTGTTGGCAGTGTTATTTATATTTGGCTGCTTTATTGTAGGATGCGAGTTTGTATTCATTAACCATTCTTAACCCTAAATTACCACACAATGACGACTTTTGACGACTCTGAGGAAGCAGCCTTTTGAAAACATTGTGGGATAAGGAGAAAATGCTGGTAACCAGCATTTTCTCCTTTTCCCACAAAGTTTTCTACCCTATCAAAGGAAAATTGCGTTGTGTGAGCAACTATGAAATTGTCCTCTGCAAACGCTTTCAATTTGGATAGGTGTAAAATTTTGCCATGTGGTAAAGGGTTAAGAACATCCTTGGTCTAACAGTGTTCCCACTTGTGCAAATTCCTGCATAAATCATACTTTGAAATTAAAGTACATGTAACAAATATCAGTTACATGCGAGACCCATGTAAGATCAAAGTGTTGAGAACACTGATGTGGTATTTGTCAAGGATTTGTTTGTTTGTTTGAATGGTGTTTTACGCCGCTTTCAATAGTATTTCAGTCATATCACGGCAACAGTTCACATATTCATGTTTCCTGGGTTTCACCAGTACTAGGCTAGGGTCTGAAGTGTCTTGCCTATGGACACCCCTGTGAAAAAAACCCAGTGGAGCCAGCGAGGCTCGAACCTGGGACCTCCAGGTCATAAGTCCTACACTTTACCACTGAGCCACACAGGACCCTTATTTGTCAAGGAAGCCAAAAGTTAGAATTTGATTTGGAGAGGGTAGAAAATATTTATGGAAAAGGTGAAAATGCTGGTTATCAGCATTTTCTCCTCTTCCCTCAATGTTTTTAAAGGCTTTTTTTTCCAGGGTAGTTAAAATTTGGGATTGTGTTGTAAAGAGTTAAGCAGTACCAAACTCCCCTCCCCCCAACAATGTTTTCTACCCAATCAAAGGCAGAAACCTTACTACACAGTTCTAAGTTTTAATGACCCAGTAAAAGATGGCTTTTGAAAACATTGCAGGAAAAGGAGAATTGTTTTCTATCCTACCAAAGACAGAAAATGCAACTGTTCTCAGTTTAGTACTGTCTAAATTTTTATTCTTTGGTAAGGAGTTCTGTAATATAAATTATAACAGCTTTTATGGACAGAATTTCTCAGAAATCATCGGACAGTGTACATCAAAGATCAGCCTGAGTGCTCTGTACAGTCTGATTGTAGTCTAAATTGTTAGAAAAAATTTAGGGCCTTCAGTTAATGTTGCCTGTTTATGCTTGAGCATGAATAAGACAGCAAATTATGACATGGCAAAACTTTGTTGATATCAAATCAATTATGGTTTATGAAATGTTATTTACTTAACCCTTTCCCAAACGACAAATTTTGGACTCTTCCAAACTGAAAGAGTTTGCAGACGACAATTTCAGATTTGGACAAAAGGGTAGAAAGTTCTCGAAAAGGGTAGAAAACACTGTGGGAAAAGGAGAAATTGCTCGTTACGAGCAATTTCTCCTTTTCCCACAGTGTTTTCAAAAGACTTTTACTGCAGACACGTAAAAACCAGGGATTGTTTGGTAAAGAGTTAACCCTGCAAGCACCTTTGCACAATTAACACTTTTTGCCTTTTCAGGCAGTCAATAGATGAAGGTCAGGTTGCACAAACAAGCAGTCTGATCTCCTATGTACTCAGTCTACCTAGTTTGGGTATTCTAGACAACAATGTCATCGAATTTGGAATTATATGGGACTTTATTTGGGACTGGAAATCAATGTATGTCTGGTTAATCTGACTGTTCCAAGCAACAAAATTTTAGACTTGACCGCATTCAAAGCAGTTGTGCAGTCGCCAATTTAGATAGGGCTAAGATGATGGGGTTCATTTGTGAAAGTAATGAAAATATTTTTGGAAAAGGAGAAAATGCTTGTCACTAGCATTTTATCCTTTTCCTGCAATGCTTTCAAATGGTTGTTTAAAGCAGGGGTAGTCAAATTCAGCGCTCCAAGGGTTGCCTATACAAATTTTTGTCAACCTGACAAATTTTTGACATGAGGTTAATGGTGTCATGGTGGATGAATTAAGATAAAGATTTACAACTTTGTTAATAGAATATATAGAATAGAATAGAATATACTTTTATTATTTCCATATTGGGCCCTTTATGGGCATACATAAGACATATCAATATGCTAGGTACTTATGCTAAGATACATAATAAGAGAGCCATGGCATGGCATTACCAACAAAGTGACATGGACACCAAGCAGACACAGATCAGCCTATGTAGTCTGTATGTAGTCTGATCTGGATCCTTGTGTGGATTTACAGGACATTATGAGTCTTCATTGTGTACATTATTGTGTTAATTCTATACCAGATGAAAAAATTTTAGACCGGTCGGAATTGAAAGCATTTGCAGACGACAAAATTAAATGCAACTGAAGTATTGAAGTTTGTTTTTAGATGGGTAGAAAACATTGTGGGAAAAGGAGAAAATGCTGTAACCAGGATTTTCTCCTTTTTCCCACAATGTTTTCAAAAGACCTTTTTCTCAGAATTGTCAAAAGTTGATTATGTGGCTATGCCCCGGGTTGATCCAGTACAATACAAATTGGATCCTCTTAATATAAATGCCCAGCAGTTGACAGCTTTTGAAAACATTGGGGAAATGGGAACATCTGTGTGCTTGTTACAAGCAGTTGTTCCATAAACCACAGTGTGTTTGTTTTCTCTTTCTTTATTTCAATTTTGAAAAAGAAATAAGGTTCCTTTCCATCGTATATCCGTCCTTTTTGTTGGTCATGTTTTTATCAGAATTGAATGTCTAATGAATGACCAAAAAAACCAAATAGTTGTTACTGTTCATGTCAATACATCATACAAAATCTCTGTCCATTATAGATCCATTTGAATGAATGAATGAATGGTGTTTTAAGGCCCGTCGACAACTTAGGTCATATTGGGCGCACTTACTTAGTAAACAATAATGTGAGGTGAAAATAACATACATGTCAAACAACACAAGACAAACATGATAAATGAGGAATGGATGAAACACAAAATGATGCCCCTTTTGTCGCCTTTTACGACATGCATGCTGTCACTTTTGTTCCGCCAGATGAAATGGCAGATGTGACGATCGCGGGACTGCAGTGGTTTATTCTTATACCCCCGATTAAACCACACGGGGTCCCACAGGCCGATTGATTCCCATTCCAAACCCTATTTACATCGAGAAAAAAATATAGGATTTGGAATAAGAACTACCCAGCCTGCTGCAATTATAGATCCATTTAGTTTAATAGTTTAAACATATTTATTTTACATCGATTGAGAAACAAGTTCTTACAACTTATACTAATCTCTCTCGATTCTGCTTCCTGGGAACTACACCAGTACTCGGGCCGAATGTGTGGGCCTATGAAAAATCCTAAAGTTGACACCCGCTCCCGGGTATCGAACTCAGGACCTTTAGGTTATGAGGCCGACGCTCTACCTCACGACCACGGACTTTCTGTGCAGTCTCATCTTGATCTACACTTCCAACAAAATCATTATAAATCACCCATGGTGTCAAAAGTTCCGATTTTGAGCTAATTAATTTCAACAAAATAAATAATGATAAATCACACTTGGCATTAGAAGGTTACATGTCCAATACTTTGAAATTGGAGTGTTTTGTAATGGGTTTCGGTATGCGATCTTTGATCCCAACTTTACGCTTCCTTGTAATCACATGACCAGATTTAACGATGATTGCATATTTTCGTAATTTGGTAGATCTTCATGCACACCTATTGTGCTCATCAATTGTTTTTAAAAGACTATCAAAATTTAGACTTCCAGTATTGAAAAAAGCACATGTAGATAACCAGTTTCATTCTTTTACAAACAATTGAGTTTTAAAGACCTTGAAGAAAAAGGCTTTTGAAAGTATTGAGGGAAAAGAAGGAAGGCTGGTTACCAGCATTTTTCTTTTGTTTCAAAGAAAACTTCCTTGATTTTGGCTACAGTCCTCTGTAATTTCATTCATTTTGGACCGGCCTTGAATTTCCTGTGTGGGAATTTGGGTCAAACATTATTATTAACTTTGTCTGTGAAAGGGTGTTTTTGGTAAAAGAAACAGGTACTGGTGACTAGCATTTTTTCCTTTTTCCTCAATGTTTTTAAAGCTTTTTTTTTCGGGGTTTTTAAAACTTAGGATTGTTTGGTAAAGGTTTATGTAACCTGGTTATTCTTGTCCTTTTATGTTCCATTTTCAGAAAATATGAATTTAATTATTGTTGTGTCACCTGATACAACCATTTCCTTCGTGCTCATCTATTTCACTTTCAACCCTTTCCCAAACAATCCCTGGTTTTTACGGGTCAGGAATTGAAGCCTTTTGAAAACATTGTGGGAAAAGGAGAAAATGCTGGTAACCAGCATTTTCTCCTTTTCCCACAATGTTTTCTATCCTACTATATAGAAAAATAATCTTTTAAGCAACTGTTAATTTGTCATTTGCAAAATGCTTTCAATTTGGTCTGGTCCAAAATTTCCTGTTTGGGTTAAAGTAGGATGGTTTGACCAGAGCTCCAGGTACGAGGGAGTGATGGTTTTCTAAATCCATTATTTCTCTTCCAAACCCTATGTTGTGGGTACTCATTAGAATTGTCTCAATGAGAGGCTCCTAATTAGCAACATTTTGAACATGGGGTTTAGTGGAGAACAACAAAAAAACCAACAAAATTTTAGTTTAGTCCAAATTCAAAGCGTTTGCAGATGACAAATAAAATAACACTAAACTGGTGGGATTTGTATTGGAAAAGGTAGAAAACATTGGGGGAAAAGGAGAAAATGTGGGTTACCAGCATTTTTCTCACAATGTTTTCACCAGGGTAGATTAAAATTAAGAATATGTGGTAAAGAGTTATGTGGTAAAGAGTTAACTCTTTACCTGAGTTTACTCTTTACCTAACGACAAATTTATAGAGTGGTCCAAATTGAAAGCATTTGCAAACAATAAAATAAATGTGACTGAAGAATCGAAACTTGACTTGGGAAGGGAAGAAAACATTGTGGGAAAAGGAGAAAATGCTGGTTACCAGCATTTTCTCCTTTTCCCACAATTTTTAGCTCTAGTGGCTTTCAGCCAGCAGAGCTTATGTCAATTGGCGTGGTTTCCGTCGTTCGTCCGTCCGTTAGTCTTTTTCTTGTTTACGCGATAAAGTCTTCATTTCTGGTCAGATTTTCGTGAAACTTACACAGTTTGTTTATCTCATCAATAGGTTTAACCCTATTGATTTTGAAAAAAATCTGACAAACAGTATGGGAAAAGTAGCCATTTCAAGTTGAAAATTCCTATTTCTTGTTTACGCGATTAAGTCTGTATTTTTGGTCAGATTTCCATGAAACTTGCAAAGTTTGTTTATCTTATCAATAGCTTCAACCCTATTGATTTTGAAAAAAAATCCAACAAACAGTATGGGAAAAGTAGCCATTTCAAGTTGAAAACTTTAATTTCTTGTTTACGCGATAAAGTCTTCATTTTTGGTCAGATTTCTGTGAAACTTACACAGTTTATTGATCTCATCAATAGCTTTAACCCTATTGATTTTGAAAAAAATCCGACAAACAGTATGGGAAAAGTAGCCCTTTCAAGTTTAAAATTTCCATTTCTTGTTTACGCGATAAAGTCTGTATTTTTGTTCAGATTTCCATGAAACTTGCAGAGTATGTTTATCTTATCAATAGCTTCAACCCTATTGATTTTGAAAAAAATCCAACAAACAGTATGGGAAAAGTAGCCATTTCAAGTTGAAAATTTTCATTTCTTGTTTACGTGATAAAGTATTCATTTTTGGTCAGATTTCTGTGAAACTTACACAGTTTGTTTCTCTAATCGATAGCTTTAACCCTATCGATTTTGAAAAAAATCCGACAAACAGAATGGGAAAAGTAGCCATTTCAGATTGAACAATTTCATTGCCTGTTTAGATGATAAAGTATTTATTTGTGATCAGATTTTTATGAATTTTTCAGCTCGTTTATCCCATCAATAGCTTTTTAACCCTTTTGAGTTTGAAAAAATTCAACAAACAGTAATGGAAAAGTAGCCATTTTGAGTTGAAAATGTCAACTTTTTTGTCTTTTTGTGTAATGAATTCCTATGTATGCTTTATTTAAAAGCAAACTCTCTGCCAGTAGAGCATATTCAGGCCCTTCAGGGCCTTCTAGTTTCAAAAGGTTTAGTCCAAATTCAAAGCATTTGCAGATGACAAATAAAATAACACTCAGCTGGTGGGATTTGTATCAGAAAAGGTAGAAAACATTGGGGAAAAGGAGAAAATGTTGGTAACCAGCATTTTTCTCACAATGTTTTCACCAGGTAGATTAAACTCCGGAATATGTGGTAAAGAGTTATGTGGTAGAGTTAACTCTTTACCTAACGACAAATTTTTAGAGTGGTCCAAATTGAAAGCATTTGCAAACAACAAAATAAATGTGACTGAAAATCGAAACTTGACTTGGGAAGGGTAGAAAACATTGTGGGAAAAGGAGAAAATGCTGGTTACCAGCATTTTCTCCTTTTCCCACAATTTTTTCAAAAGGCTTCTACCACAGGGACATCAAAAGTTGTCATTGTGTGGTAAGCGGTTAAAACAGCTAAAACAAGAGTTTTTTCTGTGAAAAGAAAGAAAGATGGTTAACCCATTACCACACAATCCCTACTTTTGACAACCCTGAGAAAGAAGCCTTTAGAAAACATTGTAGAAAAAGGAGAAAATGCTGGAAAATGCTGGTTACCAGTATTTTCTCCTTTTCCCACAATGTTTTCTACCCTTCCCAAACCAAATTTCACTTTTCAAGTCACATTAATTTTGTCATCTGCAAATGCTTTCAATTTGGGCCAGTCTACAATTTTATCATGTGGTAAAGAGTTAATATGTGAATATTAATTTAGTTTGTTTCATTTTTTTGTCATTTTAGATAAGCGACATTCTAGTGGAGCACCTTGCTAAAGTAAATGAGGTAGACAATGATGGTCGGATAGCTTTGCATCTCGCCGCGCAGGAAGGTCATTTACCAGTGGTCACTACACTTCTAGGTCATAGGTCAGCCGTAGACCATCGATCACATGACGGTAAAACAGCCTTACGATGTGCTGCTCTAGAAGGGCATAAAGATGTTGTTGAGTTCCTTACTGGTGTCGGAGCAGACTTTAACTATATGGACGCAGACGGAAGATCAACTGTTTATGTGCTAGCTTTGGAAAACAAATATGAAATGTGTGGATTACTGTTAGAAAAAGGTGCTGTCGTAGACAGTGTTGATCTTGAAGGGAGAACACCTTTACATGTGGCTGCCTGGCAAGGTCATTACGAAGTGGTCGAGGTTCTGCTTCATTATGGTGCCTCCGTCAATGCTGTCGACAATGATAATCGTACAGCACTCCAGTCGGCTGCATGGCAAGGTCATTTCAAGGTCGTTCAGTGTTTATTGGAGAAAGGTTCCAATGTGGATCATACATGCAACCAGGGGGCAACTGCTCTATGTATCGCGGCCCAAGAGGGCCATGATGACGTTGTTCGAGTTTTATTGCAGTATAATGCAAATCCAAATCATGCTGATCAGTTTGGTAGAACACCAATTAAAGTTGCAATTAAGAGTGGCCATTTGAATGTTTGTAAACTGTTAGAGGAATATGGAGCTTCTGTTCCAAGTTCTAAAAGTCGAAGTTCCTCCTCTGCTTCTAGTACAAGCAATGATGCAAAAACCTCCGCTCAACAATCCAACACGCCAGGATCAGGGACTGCAATTCTTACGGTTAACTCTAGTGTCACAATATCCTCCGGTGCTCCTGCAGTATTAAATGGTGTTCAGTTAAATAGTTCTCCATCTGATTCCCCAGACTCGACTTTTGATCGTCGAAAGTCACTTCTTTCGAACAATTCATCCAAGTCGTCAAGCTATCTTACAAACTCCACCAATCAGAGTTCCCTAAGTAGTGCAATGAGTACATCTCAAACCCACCCAACAGAAAGTGACTGTTTGACCTTCACCCAACAACTACAACAGTGTTCTATGACAAGAAACCGCTCTCGTCCAATAAGTAGAATTCTGTCCCCTGTGAGTGAGCCCCATAGTCCTGTGCAATCCCCTGTCGGTTCCCCACTTGTGAATTCCCAGGGAGCTGTCCCTGGAGAGAAAATGGGGCCAGGAACTTGTCCAAAACTGGTGAAAACTTCCTCTATTCCTTCAAAACATGCAAATTACAAAACAGATAAAGTGTCAGCCACAGTGAACATAACAATGAACCCTAATGCAGAATTTAGTGACGAGGATGTGTGGAAAGTGAATACAAGTCAGTGTAACAATCAAAAAGTGCATGACAAACGCAAAGTCGCGGAACAGAGCCCGAAAACCATTCTTGGACAAAGTGCTCTGGAAATGAGATCACCTGAAATGAGACGCAAAAGAAACGGTATCGTCACAAATCCAAATCACAAAGCCAAAGGAATTAATTCTGTTAACCTGGAAAAGTTGGCTTCCCTGCAAAATGGACATAAATCAGTCAAAAGTGTGGATGGAGATCATGGAATGAATGGACACAGCTTGCAAGGATCTGTACCAAGAGGGCCAACAAGACCCAATGGACTGCCCCTGAAAAAAGAAACTCCATTGTAAGGCCAGGCAAGTTTTTCTTTCATGGTGATTGGGAATTGTGTTAACTTAATTAAGTCTTTACCAAACGACAAAATTTTGGACTACTCCAAATCGAAAGCATTTCCAGACGACAAAATAAATGTGAATCAAAAATTGATTTTTGATTTTGGGAGTGTAGAAAACATTGTGAGAAAAGGAGAAAATGCTGGTTACCAGCATTTTCTCCTTTTCCCACAATGTTTTCTAAAGGATTCTTTCTCAGGAGCGTCAAAAGTAGGGACTGTGTGGTAATGTGCTAAATGAATTAATGTGGACATTCTCAGTCAATTTAAAAGGCTCAGTGATTGCAAAATGTAAACAAATATAGTGTTAACTCTTGACCATACAGTCCTGACTTCTGACAACCATATGAAGATGACATTAAAACATTGTTGGAAAAGAAGAAAATGCTGGTAGCCTACATTTTCTTCTTTTCCCACAATGTATTCAAGCCTTACAAAATCAAGTTTTCATTGTTCAAGCTCCTTTATTTTAACATCTGCATAAGCTTTTTCAATTTGAATCTGTCTAAAATTGTTTCATTTGGTAAAGATGTAAAATATTTATCATTAACCCTTAACCAAACAATCCCTGGTTTTTACGACTCTGAGATAGAAGCCTTTTGAAAACATTGCGGGAAAAGGAGAAAATGCTGGTAACCAGCATGTTCTCCTTTTTCCCAGTGTTTTCTACCCTGCTGGAAATAAATTTCACTTTTTGAGTTATGTTTGTTTTTGGTCTGCAAGTGCTTTTAGCTTGGACCAATCTAAAATTTTGTTGTTTGGTAAAGGGTTGAAATATTTAGCATTAAATCATACCATGTTAAAGTATGAAAATCATTGTGAATATACAGCCAAGCAAGGTGTAAGTTGCTGCTAGAAAAATGAATTTTAAAACAAGGTAAAAAGTTATCAAGTCACTCCATCTGTTGTTCATTATTAAATCTTTACCTGATAACAAAATTTTAGCCTTGTCCAAATCGAAAGCATTTGCAGACAACGATTTAAATGTGGTTCAGATGGTGCCATCTTGCTTTGATAGGGTAGAAAAGATTGTGTGGAAAAGGAGAAATGTTCTTCTTTTCTCACAATGTTTTCAAAAGGCTTCTTTTCCAGGACTGTCAAAAGTGGGCATTGTGTGGTAAAGGGTAAACCTGGTTTTTAAATTCTTTTTTCTGCCAGCTACTTACACTTGAACCAACTATACAATTGCAGATTATCATCTTCACAAGTATTTTCATACTTTTATATGGTATGAGCCATTAATTCAAATACATTTTAAAACCCACTTTGTATTTTGCTGGGTCTAGGGCATTTAACCTTTCACCATGCAAACCCCGATTTCAATGACCCTCACAAAGAGGGCTTTTGAAAACATTAGGGGAAAAGTAGAAAGGAACTGTAACCAGAATTTTCTCCTTTTACCAGGCGGCCTGTGTGGCTCAGTGGGAAAGAGTGGAATTTGTAACCTGGAGGCTGCAGGTTCAAGCCACACTAGATCCACTGGGTCTGCGGTTGGAGTGTCCTTGGGCAAGACACTTCAGAGCCCTAGCCAAGTACTGGTAAAACCCAGGAATATGTGAATATGTGAGCTGTTGCTATGATATGTCTGAAATAATTTTGAAAGCGGTGTTAAACACCATTCAATCAATCTCTTTTTACCACAATGAGTTAACCCATTACTGCACAGTCCACGCTTTCAATGATTTCAAGTTTGAAACCTTTTTAAAACTACTGTGGGAAAAGTAGAAAATGCAGGTAACCAGTAATTTTTGAGTCGCCTGTTTGCGTAGCAAACAGGCTCTCATTGTTATCGTCCTGATCTATGGGGTGACGTAAGCATACCTCCGGCCTTGTACTGCTTCCTGTCCCAAGTTCCGGTTTAGGAGATAAAACAGTTTTCTAATTATTCGGTGAACAACCCAGTTTTTTTCTGTTGTAAATAATTTACAATTGTGCCTTTGTGATAATGAATATGTCTATAAAGACTGAGGTGTTTAACGGTTCTAATCTTTGAGACAATCATTTCGTCCGCAATGGTACACACATTAGCCTGGTGTCTGTGTAAGACATCATCTCTAAAAATAGCGCATTACGTATATACCGTATGTAAAAAGAGCTGCCGTGAACTAAACAAATCTGCGGACACGCTGAGAAATATTCAACCACAAGTATCTTTTCTGCTTCTATTTGTGGACAATTCTCAGTGAAAATTGTTTGATATTTACCAATTAGAAGTACACTCTCTTACAACCCTAACTGCAAGCCTTATTTCAATTCAACGCTCAACCTATGAATGGACAGAGAAAGGCGATGCCTTCAATTGCTTTTTTTCTGAACAGTAGGCTATTTTTTTAACAAATTTATAACGACTTGGAATGGTTGCATTGCCTTCTTAGACATTATTACACGTGGCTTCTTCCCAGCCTTTTAATCTAGACTTTAGATACTTTGCACGCCCATATTCTAGGTGCACCAGAGACGAGTACATAGCGTATGCAAGGTACACGGTTCTAGGCTGTACCAAGTTATCGCTTAGCAGGTGCTTTCTGGAATGTAGCTTTGCGACAAATATAGATCTTGTAATCACGTGACGTATAAACGTCATTGCACCACGGAAATCTTTATAAATTTACATAGTTATGAGTTAGTCACTGAACCGGCCTTTACTTTTAGCGTGCACCGACCTATGTAGACAGAGTGCTTTGAAGTTTACTGTTTTATTGGTTTTCATTCTTAAAGGCGGCCAAATTTGTTAAAGTCTGCTGTTTTTTTTTTTTCAGTGAATGATTAACCTAGATCTAGTATTTATCAAACAACAGTTTATTAGTGCAATCTAAGAAATTGACCTTTTAACTCTGCTATAATTCAAATATTATAGAACAGATCAGTGTTTACCCGCTCGAACAACAAGTTCTTTATTGGAGTGTTTGTAATCTTGTGAAGGGTTTTTGTAAAAAGGGTAATAAAGCGAATCGCAAACATTTAATTTACACCAAAGCAATATACATCAGGCCCGTAGGAACAGGGGGGGGGGGGGGGGGGGGGGGGCCAATAATTTTGAAAATCATAGTAACTAAAATATGAGTTCTTAGGACAATGCAAAAACCACGCAAAAAATCTCAGTATCTCGAAGTTAGCCTTTCTCCCCTTCCCCCCACCCCCATCTTGAAATGCTTCCCACGTGGCTGTACATGTAGACAGTTTTCGATCGGTGTGGAAGCACTAGATCTGTTAATCCATGGGACGTTATAAAACGCAAAGATTAAAGGCGGATGATCATGCTGTTGGGTTATAGATTTTCTTGAGTTGTAGCAGCCACATTCATAGAGTCCACTGCTGGTCAAAACCTCAACCTGGACAACAAGAAAAACAAATTATTTCCAATGGACAGGTAGATTACTGAGTCAAATATTTGTTTGTGCTCCAGAGGCTACAGTTCAGTCCAATGATCATGAAATTGCTCAATGATATTTTTGACAAAACTGAATTTAGGTCACCTGGGGTTAAAAGAAAAAGCTTAAAGGTTGTCATTAGGTCAAATCAGACGAAACCTAATACAGCTGTAGAATACATTTATGTTCAGTCTAATACTTTGTAAGACCGCTAAGATTAGATATGAGCGAGTTGCAAAAGGCCATTTTTGGTCTAAAAGTATGTCACTAGATCCTATACCAGAAGATAATCTGGTCTTTATTTGTAAAGCGTTGTTGTCTTTGAGTAAAACACTTTGAACTTATTAAAGCTGGTCCTGATGCCTAAATTTTAATTTCCACAACGATTTTTTAAATGTAAATTTTAATACGGATATTTTGAATTTTAGGATGACAAATATGCTTGCATAATTATAATACTGTTTTGTGGTTAAGTTATTTTGTATCTTGAATGCTTTTAATAGATTTGAACAAAAAAGGGTGAAAACCTCTAACCCATTACCTCCAGGCGACTCTCAGGACTATCAGTCCTTTGATTCCTTTTCACACAACACTCCCAATGCCTGTAAAAACATTTTTCTTTGCTAGCCACATCAAGTTTGTCATCTGCAAATGGTTTTAAGTTTGAATAAGTCTAATGCTGTGTTGTGTGGTAAAAGGTCAACCATTTACCACACGGCAAAATTGAAAGCATAATGCAGACAACAATCTAAATTGAAAGCATTTGCAGACAACAATGTAGATGTAAATGAAATGATGGAAGTAGTCTATGCAAGGATAGAAAACATTGTGGAAAAAGGAGAAAATGCTGGTTACCAGCATTTTCTCCTTTTTCCACAAAGTTTTCAAAAGGCAGGGTGTTTAAAGTCATCATTGCGTGGTTCAGGGTTAATACACAGATACATATTAGCAGCTTTCCTTTCGGGAGCCTCATGTACATGACATCATGCACCAAATTGCACATTCTACCAATGTTTCAGTGAGATCATTTCCCACTTACATCAGAGGTGTGTTCAACATTGCGTGCGCTTCACAGAGCGCCTGGCGAGGATGCTCCTCGTCAATTGAAAGCAAGCGAGAACTCGCTTATTTTTCAAAATGGCGTCTGAAAAGATCTTTCTTAGACATAAGACTTGCCATGATTACAGAGTTATCTGTGAAATTCAGTAAACTATCTAATGATATAAAAGCATAAACAAAGAAAACAGCGGTATGCTGAATCTCTTTGTTCCGATCACAGATCTGTTAATTCTCCGTGTTCATAACAAAAAAAAACCTGAATAAAATATTGAACTTGTAATCAGAACATCTTTAGTAAACATCTAAAGGGACGAGCATGATGTAATTTTGTCCAGTCGCCTCATTGTTTAGATTCTCATTAGACTCTTTCATTTGGATAACACTTCTGCTATTGGATGCCATCTTGGAAATACAAGCAAAAATCCTATCAGGTGTGCACACGAGCACTATCGAGCGCCGCAGCAGGCACCAATGTTCAGAACGAAAGCGCTTGAGAGCGCTCGAAGCACTCGCTATGTTGAATGCACCTGAGTTTACATGGAGTTGGGGTATTCAGACAGGAAATTCTATTTTGTGACCACATTCAATTCATGAGACAGGGAAATACCCTGAATTAAAAAACTTTGCAGTATAATAAATTCATTCCATTTTGTGAGCAAACTCAATTCATTAGACCATAATAAAGGAAAATTGTGCTGAATGGTAAAACTTTGCAGCGTAATAGATTTGTCATGGGCTCAGTTGGCAGGGTTTTCGAAAAAATGTGCATAACTTGGGACTTGGAAACTTGTTCACGGCTGTGGCGAACCATGTCTTCACCTTGCCATCAGTTTGAGACGATGTGATTCAACACAGCTGTGAACAAATTTCCCAGCCCCTTTGCCACCTGACCTTAAAATTTATAACGTAATGTTTAACCCATTACCACACAATCTTTACTTTTGACGACCCTGAGAAAGAGGCCTTTAGAAGACATTGTTGGAAAAGGAGAAAATGCTGGTAACCAGCATTTTCTCCTTTTCCCACAATGTCTTCTACCCTTCAGAAAACAAATTTCAAGTTTTCGGTCACTTTTATTTTGTCTTCTGCAAATGCTTTCCATTTGGACAAACCTAAAATTCTGTCGTTCGGTATTGAATTAAAGAAAATTCAGGGTTTACTGTTTTGACTACTTGCTGCATGTTTGCTAATAATTTCTTTATTGTCCGATTGCAGGTCACCCATCATTCAACTTTTCTGAGATATGGAATATTCCTCAAAGACAGTCAGTGGCCATCTGAAGATACACAGAATTTCAAGATATAAGAAACTCTTGTATTCTTTATTCACTATTCCCTGTTTTTTTAAAAACATAAAAAGAAACTATTGTGGGAAAAGAAGTAAATTATGATAATTAGCATTTTCTCCTTCATCCCATGTTTTCTAAGCTTAACCCTTTACTGCATAATGGGGACTTTTCATGGCCCTGAAAAAGAAGCCTTTTCAAAACATTGTGTGGAAAAGGAGAAAATGCTGTTAACCAGCATGTTGTCCCTTTTCCTGAAATGTTTTCTACCCAGTTAAAGAAATCTTAGCAATTTTAGCTATATTGAAATAGTCAACCTCTAATGACCCAGGATAAGAAGCCTTTGGAAAACCTTGTGGGTAAAAAAAAATGCTGGTTCTTCTTTTTCCCACAGTGTTTTCTGCCCTATCAAAGAAAAATATGGCCATTTTAGCCTTATTACAATTGTCGTCTGCAAATGCTTTCAGTTTGGACATTGGCTAAAGATTTTGTTGTTTGGTAAAGTGCAAAGAGGAAAAATTTCATCATTGGAAATGCATGTATGTTTTGTTTATTTTGGGAGAAGGAGAAAATGCTGGTACATTATTTTCTCTCTTACCCACAATGTTTTCAAAAAGCTTCTTTCTTGGAGTCTTTAAAATTCTAGATTGTTTGGTAAAATGTTTAAACCTTTTCACACAATCACAAATTTTTGAGTCTCGTGTATTTTGTTATCTGGACATGCTTTCAGTTTTGACAAGCCTAAAATTTTATCGTTTCATAGAGTTTATGTATGTAATGTATGTTTGCTTATAATCTGAATCAATCATCTAGTCATTGTAAATCCTTATGTGAGAGTTTATTATAAATATCATTATTGTAACAGTTTTTGTAAATCACTTTCCTAAAAAATTACTTTATTTTCACTTTTTCAACCCTAAAGCACCATCATAAACTCGGCAAACGTATTTTAGACTTGCATAAAATACTGGAACTAGAGCAGTTTCAAGGTTGCTTTTTTTCAAGAATGTCTCAAAACCTAGACAGTGTAGATCACAGAATCGACTGCCTGATTGTCAATGTTGTGGCAGAGTGGACTTTGTAAAGCAAAGATCATACTGCACATTTTGTGCAGGCCTATCCTTATATGATATGGTTTGGGAAATGGTATCTCTTTATCAAATTGCTTAGATTCAAGATGAGATTGCTAAACTCATTACCACACAATTCGGACTTTTAACTACCCTGCGAAAGAAGCCTTCTGAAAACATTGTGGGAAAAGGAGAAAATGCTGGTAACCAGCATTTTCTCCTTTTCCCACAATATTTTCTTCCCTACCTGAAACAAATTTCAAATTTCCAGTTACTTTCATCTTGTCGTCTGCAGATGCTTTCAGTTTGGACCAGTCTAAAGTTTTGTCATTTGGTAAAGAGTTAATCTGCGCAATCTGATTTTGATCTACGTTGTCCACAAAAGGTTAGCGAGTCTCTTTACTAGCCTCAAGTGTGAAGGGTAGGAAGACACAGGTGTTACTGTAGGTAATTTGATACAGAGATATTGGAAATGAAGCAATTTTGTTGAGCCAGTCAGTAAAATGAGAACTTGAACCATTCTTTCCATGTAAACCTTCAGGCTGCTTAGCGTGACTCTCTGCCCTTTTCGGACAACGTAGATGCAAGATCAGACTGCACAGAATGTGCAGTCTGATCTTGGATCTACATTGTCCAAGAAGGAGATATTATTTACCAAACCTGATCTTAGAACTGGCAATATTTGGAGTGTTTACTATCGAATTGAAAATTTCATTTTAGTTATTTGGTGGTACAAGGGTAAAGCGTGTTTTGTTTTGCTTGTCCACAGAACAACTTTGAAAATTTCATGATACATTGTGATATATGCAGAAAATGTGCTTCTCTTCCCATAATGTGTTTTTGTACACCCCCAATCTTGTCTCTCTTGTGGACAACTATTTCAGTGTGGTGCAAGTGATGCAGTTTTTCTTAGACAAGCTAGAAAAAATTGTAGGAAAAGGAGAAAATGCTGGTAACCAGCATTTTCTCCTTTTCCTACAATATTTTCAAAGGGATTCTTCTACAGGGTTATAATCATAAGTTACCTTTGTGTGGTAAAGGGTGAAGCAGGTACTGGAATTGGCTGTCCGTTTGTCTGTGGACTTACTTGTTCCTGTCTTGTTATCTCCTACAACAGTTAGTACCGAAGTTTATACCAGAAAACAAAATGTAAAACTTGTCCAAACCGAAAGTATTTGAAGGCAAGAAAATAGATGTAACTCAAAAAATTGAAAATTGTTTTTGAAAGGATAGAAAACTCTGTGGGAAAAGAAGAAAATATGGGTTTCCACCATGTTTTTAAAAGCTGTCTTTCTCAGGGTCATGAAAAGCACGGATTCTGTTGCAAAGAGTTAACCAGTTTGGGGAAAATCAAAATGAAAGGCTTTTTGCTTTGAATACTTGCATCCTTTCATTATGATTTTTTGTCATCCAATATGAGTTATGGCCCTTCAAGGGATTTTTTTGTGAGTTTGGGGAGAACTTTTGGGCATTTGTTTGCCAGAGACAGTTCTTCTTTTCATGCACAATTCTGTACTGGTTACTAGCTTTATTCTTCTTTTCTGAAAATATTTTCAAAGCTCGTCTTCCTAGGAATGTGAGTATAAATGGGATCACTTTGTATAGGGTTTATTATCGATTTACTAAGGGGCTTGTAGATTTCAAGTTGTCTTTTTTGGCTTTTAAAGATTAAGATCTGATCTTTGATCTACACAGTTGGTGGAATCTGAGAGCAATAACTGTTTTTAACTCATTACCAAATGACAAAATGTCAGGTTTGTCCAAATCGAAAGTATTTGCAGAAAACAAAATAAAAGTGAGTGAAAATTTGAAATTTGTCTTTCGAAAGGTAGAAAACATTGTTGGAAAAGGAGAAAATGCTGGTAACCAGCATTTTCTCCTTTTCCCACAATGTTTTCTAAAGGCTTCTTTCTCAGTGTCCTCAAAAGGATGAATTGTGTGGTAATAGGTTAATTTTCATCCTGTTTTGGTCATGACTGAAAAATGACTTGACATTTCTTCATTTCGTAGTCATACCGTAGTCTAGTTTGAAACAAAGTTGTCAGCAAGACAAAACAAAAGTCACTTGATGTTTGTGTCATTTTGTCAAATGTACGAATATCAAATGACATCACTTTAATTAAAATGAAAAAAAATTTTTTTTTCGGAAGTTCAGACTGACAGAACCCTCTCTTTAAATCTTCATTTGCGCAATGATTAAGAAAACCACAAAAGTTTAAATCAATGATTTACAGGTTTTAAAGCTGTCACATAAACAATTCACAATTTATGTGTTTTGTAGTCCATATTTTAAAGACAAAATTGCAGTATTTGTACTTAAAAATTCTATATCATTCACTTTGTCACAATGACAATCATAAAAGAAATAAAATTTAAACCCTAGCATACAAACAGCCATTTTTCTTTGCCTTTTGCAAATAACTTTGTACTTTATGATCTTGAGTTTTATCGACCCTGAAAGAAAAGGCTTTTTGAACCATTGTTGGAAAAGGAGAAAATGCTTGTAACCAGCTGTAATGGTGCTGGTAACATGCTGGTAAAATGCTAGTCAACAATGTTTTCTAACCTTTAAGAGACAAATTCAGTCATTTTTACTGCATTTAATTTTTCATATGAAGATGCCTTTGATTTGGAAAAGTCTATTTTTGTCTTGTTTGGTAAAGGATTATTCTACCATATGACTAAATATTAGCCTTGTCAAAATTCATAGCGTTTGTAGATGAGATATCTAAATGTAGATCAAATAATAAAATCCGTCTTTGAAAAGATAATGAAAACATTGTTGGAAAATGTTTTCTACCATTTTAAATCTTTACCAAATGACAAAACTTCAGACTTTTCCAAATTGGAAGCATTTGCAGAGGAAATAAATGTGACTAAAAAATTAAAACTTGACTTTAGAAGCGTAGAAAACATTGTGGGAAAAGGAGAAAATGCTGATAACCTGCAAACGCTTTTAAATTTGGAAAGTCTAAAATTTTTGTTGTATGCTGATGACTTAAGTGTGAAAGCTGGTAGATTTTCTTCCTTTTATAAGAAGAAACTTCCAATTTTCAGTGCAAGCAATACAACCTTTTGCCTCAATGTTTTCAAAAATGTTCCACCGAACAACAAAAAATTTCGTCTGCAAGTGTTTTGAACGAGATCGGGCGCCAGTGGAATTGATACCTTATTTTGTCTTACACACCGCAAGCTGTTTAATCAAAGCCAGGGCCATGTTTTGGTTTCAAAAACAAAAGATCTGTTGGGCTAGTCTAAAAGATCATCCAGTGCATAACCCTTCACAAATGGACAAAATTTTAGAAAATTTGATCCGAAACAAAATCATTTGGCGATGACAAATGTGGCACAAATGATAAAAGGTGTACCAGGAAGGATAGCGACCATTGCTGGAAAAGGTAGAAATGCTAGTAACCAGCATTTTCTCCTTTTTCCACAATGTTTTCAGAAGTTTCATATCTTAAGTTGATGAAAAAACAGGATGATATGTTAAAGGAATGAAAAATTAACCCTTTACCACAGCTTTAATGACCTTGAAGAAAAAACTTTCTGAAAACATGGTGGGAAAAAGAGAAAAACTGATAGTAACCAACATTTTCTCTTTTTCCAACATTGTTGTCTACTCTTCCCAGAACAATTTTCAAATTTTCTGAGTCATATTTATTTGTCGTCTGCAAATGCGTTGAATTTAGACTAGTCTGAAATTATGTTGTTTAATAAAGAGTTAACAGTGCTGATAAAACAAAATCAAAATTTTCCGTTAAAAAAAACATGCAATAAAAAAAATATCACCCACATGACAGCTGTGTAATGGTTGTTTATGGACTGAGTATCTCAGCATAATTAGCACTGCAAATATGAGATTAGACTGCATGTTCAGTGCAGTTTAATTTTTATCTACACTAGCTGATTGATATCTATTGTTGTTAAATGCACTTTAAGGGTAAATTTATGCTATAGACACAAAAACTGCTGATTGCGGTTTTGTGGTTTGCCCCCACTTCTCTTCTACTAGATCATTTATTCATGTTTAACCCTTTTCCTCATAATCCCTACTTTTTATAACCCTAAGGAAAAGGCCTTATGAAAACATTGTGGGTAAAGGAGAAAATGCTGGTAACCAGCATTTTCTCCTTTGCCCACAATACTTTTTACCCTTACATATGCAAATTTTAATTTTTGAGACACATTTATTTTATTGTCTGCTTAGGTTTTCAAATTGGACAAATCTGAAGCTTTTTTTGTCTGGTAAAAGGTTAACTCAATATTTCATGCGCTAGATTCTGTTTTGGGCTATACTCTGTGAGAAGGGGGTTTCTTGGTTTGTTTGCATGGTGTTTTATGCCGCTTTCAACATTATTTCAGTCATATCACAGGGACAGCTGAAATATGTATTTCCTGGGTTTCCCCAGAACTAGATTTTGTGAAAAAAGGGTTTATTGCATTAGCAAAAAGTAGTGACTCGAGTCAGCCTGTGCAGTCAGCGCTTTTACTCTTTACCACACGAGAAAAGTTTAGACTGGTCCAAATTGAAAGCATTTGCAGACGACAAAATAAAGGTGACTGAAAAATAGAAAGTTGTTCTGGGAAGGGTAGAAAACACTGTGGGAAAAGGAGAAAATGCTGGTTACCAGCATTTTCTCCTTTTCCCATAGTGTTTTCAAAAGGCTTCTTTCTAAGGGGCGTCAAAAGTAGGGATTGTGTGGTAAAGGGTTAAATCAGTTTTCTGCTTGTAGAAGAACCAGTCTACTAAATTATTAACTCTACCAAACAACAAAATTTTAGACTTGTCCAAATTGAAAGCATCTGCAGATGAAAAAAATACATGTGACTCAAAATTGAAACTTGACTTTAGAAGAGTAGAAAACATTGTGGGAAAAGGAGAAAATGCTGGTTACCAGCATTTTCTCCTTTTCCCAAGACGTTTTCAGAAGGCTTCTTTCTTTGGGTTGTAAAGACCAGGGATTGTTTGGTACAGGGTTAAGTCCCTTGTTAGACCAAATGGATTTTATTGGTCTATAATTGTGACTTTTTGGGGTGATACATCATAAATACTATAATTGTGACTTTTTTGGGGGGGATACATCATGAATATTGGTACGCATTTAACCTCCATTTGCCAGCTCATTGTATGTGGGATATAGTTAAGGGAGACCACGACTTCATGCATGGCTTTATTCCGATTTAAATACAATACCTAACAACTGTGTCGGGGAATAAGTCTCTTTAGCTCAAGTTGTTATGGTATTGGTCTTTTAACCCATTACCACTCAATCCCTACTTTTGACGCCCCTAAGAAAGAAGCCTTTAGAAAACATTACGGAAAAAGGAGAAAATGCTGGTAACCAGCATTTTCTCCTTTTCCTAAAATGTTTTCTACCGACCACAAGACAAATTTCAAATTTTCAGTCACTTTTATTCTGTCGTCTGCAAATGCTTTCAATTTGGACAAGTCTGTAATATTGTCGTTAGGTAATGAGTTAAACCACATAAAACGAGGATAATTGTGTGTCATGGGTTCAAATCCCGCCAGATGCGGGTTGTATTTCAGCCATGCAATTCTTTCGAACTTCCATGTTTGTAAGATGGGAGCTCGCCTGGGATTGGCCATTCAGGAGTTGATCCCATTTGTTGTCCAAAAACAGACTTTCTGCCAAATAAGGCTTTGAGTCACTAGGAGGTGTTGTATTACAGGAGACTACACCTACATGCATGGCTTTGTCACGTCTTACGTGCAACACCTAACAACTACATTGGGGAGGTATCTCTTTAGCTTAGTAGTGTTTATTGGATTGGTTTTTTAACTCTTTACCACACAATCCCTACTTTTAATGACCCTGACAAGGAAAGCTTTGAAAACATTGTGGGAAAAGGAGAAAATGCTGGTAACCAGCATTTTCTCCTTTTCCCACAATGTTTTCTACCCTGCTGGAAACAAATTTTAATTTTTGAGTTACGTTTATTTTGTCGTATGCAAGTGCTTTCAATTTGGACCAGTCTAAAAATTTGTCGTTTGGTAAAGAGTTAAACCTCGTAAAACAAGGATGATTGTCAGTTATGGATTTGAATCCCATCAGGTGCTGTTTGTATCTCATCCATACATTTGTTGTGAACTTTCATGTTCCTAAGAATATTGATTGAAAGAAGTGCAACCTTTCAAAGCACTGAACCTGAATAATAGTTACTTCTTTCTCTTGTTTATCAAAACTTGGGATTGTGTGACTAAGGGTATGAGATATTCATGTGAAATGATTGCAAGTGTCTGTTTTGCATTGATAAGAGAATTAGATAAAGTTTTATAAATGGATTTCAATATGAAAAACTTTATTGCAGATATGCTTTGGCTGAAATTAATTTGTAAAATTGACCTAGCAGTACCGTAATGTGCATACATATGTGTATCCAAAAATTTGCAAATTACCAGTTATGAACATTTTGCATGCAGAAATACAATGTATTTGCAAACTTAATCCTTTACCACACTATCCCGACTTTAAAAGACCCTCTGAAAGCAGCCTTTTGAAAACATTGTGGGAAAAGGAGAAAATGCTGCTGACCAGCATTTTCTCCTTTTCCCACAATGTTTCCTACACTTCCAACGACAAATTCAAATTTTCTAACCACATTTATTTTGTAGTCTGCAAATGCTTTCAATTTGGACCAGTCTAAAACTTCATCGTTTGGTAAAGAGTTAACCAGACGACAACTTTTAGCCAGGTCCATATTGAAAGAAATTGCAGAAGACAATTTCAGTGGAGTTCAACTTGAGCAATCTTTCTTTTATGCCGTAGAAAACGTGGGAAAAGGAGAAATGCTGGTTAGCTTGGACCGAAATGAATGATTTATGAAGTGTTTAAATTATTTATATGTATGCCTGAAATTTCAGAGACTGTAATACATGTAATGATCTGTTTATTGTGGTAAATTACATTTTAAAGACATATCTTTGCAGCTAAAGAGAAAAATGCGGCTAAAACTTGATATCGTGTAGAATCTAGTCAGATGTGTAAAAAATGATAAATAATCAGAAAATAAGAAAACATAGTAGGACAAATGTTTTGTACCCTTGAAAATAACATCATTGTACCACATTTAGGTAATTTGTTGTTTGCAAATACTTTGAATTTGGACAGGTCTAAAATTTTGTTGTTTGGTAATGAGTTAACCCTTTACCAAACAAACCCTGGTTTTTACGACCCTGAGATAGAAGCCTTTTGAAAAGATTTGGGAAAAGGAAAAAATGCTTTTTACCATTATCTTCTTCTCTCACAATGTTCTCTATCCTGCTGGAAACAAGTTTCAATTTTTGAGTTCTATTTATTTTGTTGTCTGCAAGTGCTTTCAATTTGGACCAGTCTAAAATTTTGTTGTTTGGTAAAGAGTTAACCAGTCATGTTGCATCATTTTCAACACTGTATGTTCTATTGTCATTTGCTGATGTTTTGATATGAAATGAAATATGAAATGTCTAAATTCTTGTTTTGTGGTAAACACTTCATGTAAACTATAGCATTTTTTTTTACATTTTGACAAAGATTTTGCATTTCAAGCAAGGTTCCCTGTGTTTATATGGTGTTTGATAGGTTTTTCTTTCATGTTTTTCTTTGTACGTTTTAGATATTTGATATTGTATAAATATGCATTTGAAAAGTACCTAACTTTAAGTTCTGTGTATGTATGGGATGTACAGGGATGTACATTGCACTCTAAGCCAAGCTTTTTGTTCCGCAGTTATTGATATTATTGTTATATATATGATTTGCTTCCATGCAAAGGTAAAATGAATAAAAAATTGTTTAAAAACTTAATAATGTACTCGATTTCTTTTTATGTGATCCCCAGATGATAAGGGATCCTGCCCAAGGCCATTGATGATAGTCTGGCCTTGGCTGGACCTTTGTTAGACCCAGTACTTTTTCTGTTTTCCAAAAATGGTCTCAAAATTTATAAGAAAGACTATTAGAAATATTCCTATTTAACTCATTACCAAACGACAAAATTTTAGGATTGTGCAAATCCAAAGCATTTACAGACACCAAAATGAAAGTGGCTGAAAAATTGAAATTGATCTTGTGAACGGTAGAAAACATTGTGGGAAAAGAAGAAATTGCAGGTTACCAGCATTTTCTCCTTTTCCTACAATGTTTTCTAAAGGTTTCTGCGTCAGGGTTGTCAAAAGTTGGGATTATGTGGTAGATCTAACTGGTTAACTCTTTACCACCCAATCCCGACTTTTAATGACCCTGAAAGAAAAGCTGTTTGAAAACACTGTGGGAAAAGGAGAAAATGCTGTTAACCAGCATTTTGTCCTTTTTCCACTGTTTTCTACCCTTCCCAAAACAAATTTCAGTTTTTGTTTAAAGATATTTATTTTACATCGATTGAGAAACAAGTTCTTACAACTTATACTAATCTCTCTCGATTCTGCTACCTGGAAATTACACCAGTACTCACGCCGAATGTGTGGGCCGATGAAAAATCCCAAAGTTGACACCCGCTCCCGGGAATCGAACTCGGGACCTTTTGGTTACGAGGCCGACGCTCTACCTCACGACCACGGACACCACATTTCAGTTTTTGAGCCACATTTATTTTGTCGTCTGCAAATGCTTTCAATTTGGTCAAGTCTAAAATTTTGTCGTTTGGTAAAGAGTTATGGGAAAAAAAAACAAGAAATAGATTTTCCAGAACCGGCTGTCCAACAGATGGTACCCTTACATTGTGTTCTCCCTCATTTTGGTGTTTGGCACTTAGGCAATGCCAGGAATGTTTCATGGCCATTCCACTTTAAATTTAAAAGCTGAGGACAGCCATGCTGCATGGCTCAGTCATGATGGTGTGGATGAAAGTCCTGTGTTCAATCCATATCTGAGGTTTTTGTTTATTCTTGCGAATATCCTATATGATTTATTGATTGTGTGGTGTTTAATGCCATTTTCAACATTATTTCAGTTATATCACGGCAGCCAGTGCACTTATCCATGCTTTCCTGGAAGTTCTTTAACCAGTACCAAGCACAATATTCTTTACAAGCCACTGGCTGCTTTCCCACATGATCATCGTCGAAACTGGACAGTGGTGGGAGAGGAATGAATCCTGTTGCAGTGACAATTATAAATCCTCGGAAAGAAATTGGCTGTGCCAGGGGTCATAGCCAGGGGTCAAACCCTGCACCCCGTGTTCTCAAGTCCTGCCTGACTGAGCTACCACGGCTCAGCTTTTATCATTTATAAAATAACCTGGAGTCTTATGGACCCTGAAAAAGAAGCATTTTGAAAACAATGTGGGAAAAGGAGAAATTGCTGGTAACCAGCATTTTCTTCTTTTCCAACAATATGTTTTCTACTTTATTGAAGGGCAGATACTTTCATCTGCAAAACATTTGAGTCGTCTACTGAAACCTACTTCATTGTGGATGAGGCCTGTGGTAAAGGGTTAATTCAACCACACAATAGAATTTAGACTTGTCAAAATTGAACGCACCTGCAGAAGAAAAATTACTTGTGGCTGAAATGATGGTGATTGTCTAAGAAAGTGTGGAAATCATTGCAGGAAAAAGAGAAAATCTTGGTGACCAGAATTTTCTCCTTCTTATGCAAGATATTTCAAAAGGTTAATTCCTCAGGGTTTTTTGAAACTCAGATTTGTGTGGTAAAGGGTTAAGATTTTACTGTTTAACCATTAACCAAGTTTCAGTGCCCCTGATTGGCAGGCTCTTGAAAACATTGTGGGATAACGAGAAAATGCAGGTTACCAGCATTTTCTCCTTTTCCCACAATGTTTACCAGCAAATTTTTCCTTTTCTAACCTATCACAGACAAATCTCATATTCTCATCTTTTAATGTATTGTCTGTTAAATGAAATAGAAAAGTCAAAATTTGATCATAACGAGCAAGTTCTCTTTTTGCCAAAATGTTTTCACAGTAAAAAGTTGTCTCTTTATGACAAATACTTAAATATAGAGGTAAGACGGATAGTTTGAGCTCTCAATAAAGGTAGGTGAACCAAACATCAATAATTATTTTCCAAATAAGTTTGGGTAGACAACTCGTCACGATAGAGGTAAATTGCTAATACGGATGATCAAAGGGAAGTAACTCGTATTGATTTTTTTTTACATGGTTAGCTAAAGTTGCTTCCCTTGCTTTGATACCCTCACAGCGCAAAACTTTGGTACGGTGTAGTTCCTGATTAAAATCCCTCTACAACACAATCCAGAGTATTTACGGTCCTCAGAATGAACGCCTTCGAAAACACTGGAGAAAGAAGAAAATGCTTGTTTCATTTTAACGAACCTTAAAAACAGCGCTTATGCAAACATTGTGGGAAAAGAAGAAAATGCTGGTAAACCAGGTAAACCAGCATTTTCTTCTTTTCCCACAATGTTTACCCCTTCAAATACAAGACTAATCATTTAAGCTACATTCTAGTAATACGAAATGGAAGGATTCACCCAAGAAGGTGTTACACTAATGTTAATAGCCTTCTTTCTCTCTGTTTACACTGGGTTAACTCGGACTGGTCTTTCTTTAACCCATTACCGAACAACAATATTTTAGACTGGTCCAAATTGAAAGCACTTGCAGACGACAGAATAAAAGTGACTGAAAATTTGAAATTTGTTTTGTGAAGGGTAGAAAACATTGTGGGAAAAGGAGAAAATGCTGGTTACCAGCATTTTCTCCTTTTCCCACATTGTTTTCTAAAGGCTTCTTTCTCAGGGGCGTCAAAAGTAGGGATTGTGTAGTAATGGGTTTTAAATATATCTTTTTGCAGTATTTACCTCCAAAAAGAAGCAAATTTCATTTCGCACAATTTGAACAAATTGTACGATTCAAATCAGGGGCGCATGGCGGTCAATGACGGCAAGTAGTCAAAGGGAAATAATTCATATTGAATTTCTGGTGTATAGTAATAGTGACTTCCCTTGATTAAAAAAAAAGTAACGACAGTACTCATCATAGGCGGCTGTTTTTCCCGACATGTTTAACTTTCGTGCTTCAAAACAAAGTAGGTAACATTGGAAACAACGTGATTCTTAAAATATTTACAGTAAATAACTCAAATCATACTTTTATCTTGCATAATAACAACAAAATAAAAGGTATGGCTGACAAGATCGAAACTATATTCAGGCTCGGTCTTTCATAACTGTTGTATGCTTTTGAAAGATTGCTTCAATCGGGTAAATTTATTTTCAAAATGTTTACCCTTTGGCTGCTAAGCGCGACTCGCTGACCTTTTGCGGACAATGTAGATCAAGATCAGACTGCACAAAACGTGCAGTCTGATCTTTGATCTACACTGTCCGATAAGGGGATACAAACGCCAAAAAAAATTTTTTTCGGTTAAAGATAGAATTTTGTCGTAACTCTGTGAGTTTGTGTCTATCTTTTTTACAACAGTATTTTCGTCCTTTCGTCCTTTTTGTCTTTCCTTCTATCCGTCTGTATCACTCCGAACAAGAACAAGATAATTATACATCTGTCTGTTTATTGTTTTGCCTGCTATGTTGGGCCATTGTATACCCCCTGTCTATCTGTCCGTCCGTCTGCCCGCCCGCCCGCCTGCCTGTCTGTTTCCCCTCTCTCTTCCTCCTTAATCGTCCGTCCGTCTGTTGTGCTCGTCTATGTATCGAAGAATATTTTTCGATCATATTGTACGTATTGGAAAAACAAATCAAACTAGCACAATCGCCTTGCATTGTGGGTTATGCGCCCGGGGGTATGGGATTGTAAGTGCGAATATTAAGTTTATATAAATGTTTGAATAGGGTAGACTCTCGACTACAGAGTGGTCAAATGGTTATGATGATGGCCTTGTGTCATGATATCCGGGTTTCGATTCCCGGGATGGTCAATGTAAGAAAAAAGCAGTAATTGAAAAAATAGGTATGTGACTGAGACTGTGAGAGTAAGAGTTAACGAGATAGAGAGAGTGTATGGGGGAAAAAAGGGTGATTTGGGTTAGGGAATGTAATACATGTAGTGAGAATATGTGAATGAAAAAATGGAAAAGGGTGAGGTACTGAGATAGAGAGAGAGAGAGAGATAGAAAATGGGAGAAAATGGGAGAAAGAGAGAGAAAATGGGAGGGTGAAGGACTAAGGGAGAGATAGAAGAAAAGGAAGGATGTAATAGTGTGGGCATCCAACATGTGAGTCTGTGGGGTGGGTAAATTATATGAGAGAATTGGAGTTGGCGATAGTGTGGGAAAGGGGAAGATAAGCGAATGAGGGTATGCCAGATTGTAAGTATCAGAGATTATATTAAACGAGAGAGAGAATGACGGGTTGGTAAAAGGGATAAGGGAAAGTGTGGGAAAGAATATGTGTGTATTGCAAGTGAATGAGTATATGTAGGATTGTGTGAGTGGTTGTATCAGAGGACATACGGGTGCGTACTATGGGTAACCGTACAGTGCGCCCGGAGGTATAGGATTGTAAGTACAGTAACTGTGTGAGTAAATAAACTGTTTAAAAAGTAACTATTGGTTTAATGATATCTAATTAGTGACAAAAAGAAAATGATCTTTAAAGGAAAGTAATACCGAATTCTCCATTTTTCAATTTATTGTACACCTACACTTTCTATTTTGTTTTTCCAAGGATTTCAAATGGCTTCTCACTCTCAATGCTCCTAACCCTTTATTACACAACAAGCAATTTAGACTTATGCAAATGTAACCAAATTCAAATTTTACAATTTGCCTTTGAAAGGGAAAGGAGTAAATGCTGGTTGCAAAATTACAATGCTTTCAAAAGACTTCCTTCACAGGGGTGTTAAAAGTCGGGATTGTGTGGTAGAAGGTTAAAACTCGGGGCTGTTTGATAATGGGCTCATATTTTTGGCTGGAAGTTTTCATCTAGATCTTCTTTATCAGCACTTCAAAATTTGGAGAAAAAAAATCCAACTCAAAGGGAAAGAATTCATGTATATCTATTAAGATACAGAATTTAAAATAACGAGTTGTCTCCCTTCCTTGAAAAAAAAGGTAAGGACATGGTTTTGGCAACATAAACCCTTCACAGAACTACAAAATTTTAGACTGGCCCAAATTGAAAGCGCTTGCAGACGACAATATAATCGTAACTGAAAAATTGATATTTCTTTCCAGCTGGGTAAAAAAAAAAAACATTGTGGGAAAAGGAGAAAATGCTGGTTACCAGCATTTTCTCCTTTTCCCACAATGTTTTCTACAGGCTTCTTTCTCAGGGGCGTCAAAAGTAGGGATTGTGTGGTAAACATGTGATAAAGAGATACTTTTCCCTTTGAGTTATCCTTAAAATGACAAAAAATTAGGTTGTACTATTGGCGTGATGGGTCCTGTGTGTCAGTAATAAAATGTAGAACGCGTGACCTGGAGGCCCCGGGTTTTGGGCCTCACTGGTTCCACTGGGTTTTTCCCAGGAGTGTCCCTGGGCAAGACTTCAGAACCCAGCCTAGTAGTGGGGAAACCCAGGAAGATATGAATGTGTGAGCTGTCGCCGTGATATCACTGAAATAATGTTGAAAGCGGCGTAAAACACCTTTCAGACTTGGCTTGGGAAGTTTCATCCTTCTCATTTCGCAATTTAACCCTTTTCCAAACAATCCCTGGTTTTTAGGGGTCTGGAATAGTAGCCTTTGGAAAACATTGTAGGAAAAGGAGAAAATGCTGGTTACCAGCATTTTCTCCTTTTCCCACAAGGTTTTCTACCCTATCATAGACAGAAATCATCTTTTCAGCAAGAGTTGAATTGTCGTCTGCAATTGCTTTTAACTTGGTCTAGTCCAAAAGTTTGTCGTTTTGGAAAGGGTTAAGGGCTTATCACAGGGGACATTCTATCTACCAATGCGTTCTTTTGCCCTTCATTTAACCCTTTCCCAAACAACAATTTTTTGGACTAGACCAAATTGAAAGCATTTGCAGACGACAATTCAACTCTTGCTAAAAAGATGATTTCTGTCTAGGATAGGGTAGAAAACACTGTGGGAAAAGGAGAAAATGCTGGTTACCAGCATTTTCTCCTTTTCCCACAATGTTTTCAAAAGGCTACTATTCCAGACCCTTTGGCTGCTTATCGCGTCTCGCTGACCTTTTGCGGATATTGTAGATCAAGATCAGACTGCACAAAACGTGCAGTCTGATCTTGGATCTACAATGTCCGGTAAGGAGATATTATTCCCTAAAACATAACCTTGAAATAACAATATTTGGGTTATCACCATTTAATTGAAAATTTCATTTTAGTTCTATAGCAGGATAAGAGTTAACAGTACTTCAAACAACACACTCTGGCAGTCACAGATCCGTCCTTTATGTCTTCGATGGATGACAAAAGTTGCATATTTTTTTAACTCTTTATACCAAAATTTAGATTAAACCAATTCCAAAACTTTTGCAGACGACCAAATTAAATACGACTGTCCTGGCGGCACTTGTCTTTGAAGAGGTAGAAAACATTGTGGGCAAAGTAGAAAATGCCAGTGAACACCATTTCCCCCTCTTCTCACATTTTTTCCAAAGCCCTCTTCTTCAGGATGATGAAAACTCGATTAGGATTGTGTGGTAAATGGTTAAAGTCGAAAATATTTTGCAAACGATAAAGCGATTAGAGTTCAAATCGCGTGAATATGCTTTTTTTTTTTGGTCTGTCTGTCCGTCTGTCTGTCTCCCTCTCTCTCTCTCTCTCTCTCTCTCTCTCTCTCTCTCTCTCTCTCTCTCTCCCTCCCTCCCTCCCTCCCTCTCTCTCTCTATCTCTTTCCATGTGTCTCTCCATGTGTGTCTGTATGCCTCTCTGTCTGTCTGTCCCCCTCTCCCTCTCTCTTTCTCTCTATGTGTGTTTCTCTGTCACTTTCTTTCTGTCTGTCTCTGTCTCTCTGCCACTCTCCCCCTGTCTTTTCTCTCGCTCTCTGCCTGTCTGTCCGTCTTTCTTCTCCTGTTTCCTCTAGATAACACCCACGATATTGTATTTATCAGATCAGATTGTGTTCGACAAGACAGTAAGGTACCAACATACAATATGTCATTTTGTCAAACATGAAAGAATTTTTCGATCTATCCTTTGAAGTCGGTCATCCTTTAAATCTTGAAGAAGGTGTGGTAGGTTTCATAGGATTTTAATCGTTGTTTAGATGTTTAAGATTAAAGTATGATGAATTGTAATTTTGCTGACCATTGAAATCAGCCTGCATGGATTGTGCATGGACTGTACAGGCTGATCTGAGTTGATACTCTTTTCGGGTTCATCAAACCATCATTTCATATAAGAAGTATATCGTCGGTTTACTTCAAAAACCTTTTAACAAGCTGTAGTTACGAGGATTCTGGAGAAAACCGACGATACAATTTTATTAAAGTCACGATTACTGCTAACTGAACTAGCTTGTGCGGATGGTTTGGATCAAAATTAGATTGAACAATGCATCGCAGCTGAAGTGTATATTTCTTGCCATGGAAATAATTCTTATTAATTTGATGGCCCTCACCCAAACGTCAAATTTTAGACTTTTCTAAATTCAGGGCATCTGAAGACGACAAATCTGAAAGTGGTACAGATGAGCCAAAGTTCTTTGAAATGGTAGAAAAATCGTGAGAAAAGGAGTCGAGAAAGCCGAAAATGTAGCGAACAGAACTCAAGGCCAGGGGCTTGTCCCAAGATAAGAAAATTTCTTTCCAAGGATTAATGATAGTCATTGCAACATAATTTATTTCTCTCTCTCTCTCTCTCTCTCTCTGTCTGTCTGTCTGTCTGTCTGTCTGTCTGTCTGTCTGTCTATCTCTCTCTCTCTCTCTCTCTCATCGCTGATTATTGATGATAACTATGCTTAAAAGCAGCCAGTGGACTGATTGATCTTATAGTGTTTAACCCATTACCAAACGACAATATTTTAGACCGGTCCAAATTGAAAGCAGAATAAAAGTGACTGAAAATTTGAAATTTGTTTTGTGAAGGGTTGAAAACTTTGTGGGAAAAGGAGAAAATGCTGGTTACCAGCATTTTCTCCTTTTCCCACAATGTTTTCTAAAGGCTTCTTACTCAGGGGTGTCAAAAGTAGGGATTGTGTGGTAATGGGTTAAAGCCGTTTTCAACATTACTTCACTTATATCACAGCGACCAGTGCACCTGTCCATGCTGTCAGGGAGTTTCTTGTGCAACAATTTTGCGCATTTGCACAGTATTTTTTTTCCAAGCCAGTGGCCTGGCAGCCAGTGGCTTGGCTAGAATATTGTGTGAAGTATACTGGTTCAAGAAACTCCAGGAAAGCATGGATAGGTGAGGTGGTCACTGCAACATAACGGAAAGAATGATGAAATCGACGTTATGTACCATATATAGATATAAACAAAAAATATGGGAGTATTGTTATTTTATTCTTTTTTCCGCCAAAATGGCGTGCATTATATAATAATAACACAAAGAAAATAATAAGAATAAAGAAAGATGTCTTTACAAAATAATAAAATGTTAGGCTCAAAGACAGACTGCAGAGTATGTATGTCTCAACTAATCAGAATTTGTCCTTGAATTGGTAGAAAACATTGCGGGAAAAGGAGAAAATGCTGGTTTACCAGCATTTTTTCCTTTTCCCGCAATGTTTTCAAACGGGATTCTTCCACGGGTTCTTTAAAACTCAGAATTTTATGGCAAACTATTATTCAATGAAGTTACGTTACACAATCTTGCTTGTTCTAGGGGTCCAATAAATTTCTTCCGAAAGATTTGATGAAGACTTTGTACCTGAGCGGCGTGATACACCAAGCCTTTCAAAGTTGATACTACCTCCTCTTGTTTTATCGGTTCTTACGTCCGCACTGTTTGCCAAATAAGGGCAATAAACGGTTTTATGGTATTTGTCCGTTTCTCTAGCATTTTGGTCATCTGTAGTTCGCAGCAATAAACTTGTATTATAAGATCCACACAAAAACTTCCCTTAACATATTACCAAACGACAAAATTTTAGGCTGTTCCAAATTGAAAGCATTTGCAGACGACAATTTCAGTGTTGCTGTAATGGTGTAACTTTTTTTTAATAGTAGAAAACATTGTGGGAAAAGGAGAAAATGTTGGTTACCAGGATTTTCTCCTTTTCTCACAATTTTTTTCTAAAGACTTCTTTCTCAGGGTCGTCCTCAGTTTGAAGACATTGTGAGAAAAGGAGAAAATGCTGGTATGAAGCGTTTTTCTCCTTTTCCTACAATTTTTTTCTAACCTGCTTGAAACAAATTTCAATTTCTTTTTTGAGTTTCAAGTCTGCAAGTGCTTTCAATTTTGACCAGTCTAAAATTTTGTCGTTTGATTTGGGCAACTGGTGGAGACGATAAACGCAAATTTAATCAAACACTTTCGTGTTTTGACAGTACTTGGTGAAAAAAAAAAAAGCTGTTTCAAAAACAGTGCATAAAAATCAATAAATTCATTAAAGAAATGAAAAAAAAAAAATCTTAAGCCAACCAAAACAAAAGAAATAACTCAGTACACAGAAATGATTTTTAGACAGAAAATGTTGGTGATTTCTTTTTGTCTTTTTTTTTACTTATTATTTTTTTTTGGGGGGGGGGTGGGGGTGGGGGTGGGGGTTCTGTTTGTTTCTCGATTCCTTTTTCCTTCATGAAAAAAAAAAAAAACGCAAATAGTGCTTGGATATCAGAACAGAACAGAACAGAACATATATTTATTCATGACTTGTACACAAAATACATCGTCAATTATACAAATTTAACATTCCAAATATACAACTTCACATAGGTCAAAGCAAGCAAAGGACTATAACAACAATAAAAAGAATGAAAGAATCTAAGTCTGAAATCTGAAATAACACAGTATACATTCGTTAGAAATAATGTTTTGGAGAGTAAGTCAAAGAGGAAAACTTTAGGATAAAATGCAAATTAGTTGATTTCGCAAAAAGAACGCTTCCTTAAGGAAGTGAGCAATGCTACACAATGTTTTCTTCTCTTTAGATTGAAATAACTGGCATAGTTTATACATAGAAGGTTTTCTAATAAAGGATGCTGGTAAGTATTTATTTCTAATTTCAACAAAACTTGGACACACACATATAAAATGATACATATCTTCTAATTCATTTGAATTACAAAGCATACAAAACCTTTCATGTCTTGGTATTCTATTTTGTCCATATCTACCAGTCTGTATACGTAACGAATGAGCAGACAGTCTTATTCTGGTTATGTAAAATCTGATGTCATAAGGAACTACATCTAAATAATATTCGTACGTAAAAGAATGTTTAAAGTGTCTATATTCTTCTAAAATTACACTCTGGTCTAATGAACCATACCATTCTTGCACGAAACAATCCAAAACACGTTGTTTAAAAATACATTGAAATGATTTAACTGAAGAGTGGTTAAGATTATAGAATACATCGGAGTAGCCGAAATAGTCGAGAAGATGTTTTACACGAGATACCCAATTTTTCTTGCCATTATTAAAATCAATCAAAGCCTGATCATATAATTTACTCAAAATAATATTATCAGTATGAATAACTTTACACCAATACTGTATAATTCTACAGTATCGCGCTACATATAAAGGGTATCGTGCGAGTTCGCCATATACCCCTGCTGTGCATGCATTTACAGGAATTTTCAAAATACGCTTACAAAATTTTAAATGAATTCTTTCAATTTTATTCGTCTTGTTGAAACCAAATATTTCACAAGAATAGTTCAATATCGAACCCACAAAAGAATCAAAAAGTTGGCAAAGTGTTTTAGGTTTCAGCGGGAGGTTTCTGCAATTATTAAGTAAAACAGACATGGCTTTTAGAGCTTTGCCGATAAGGAACTCCTCATTTACATTAAACTTTCCATTGAAACTAAAAACTGTACCTAGATAGTTAAACGTGTCAACAATTTCTAAGACTTGCCCATTATAAGTCCAATTCTCATCGTGAAGCAGACGACCCCTTTTTCTAAAAACCATTACCTTCGTTTTCGACTCATTTACCTCTAGTCCCCATTGCAAACAATACTCTTGTAAAAGGTCTAAATTATTTTGTAAATCTTTCGGGGAATTACCAAATAGTGCCATATCATCCGCAAATAGTAATAAGATGAGTAACATATCATCTATGAAAATTCCGGAATCTAAACTTCTTTGTAAAAATAGCTCTAGATCATCAAGAAACAGCGACACTAAAATGGGTGATATTACCTCCCCTTGTCTTAATCCCACTGAATACCAAAAAAAGTCAGAGTAATTATCACAAAGCTTTATGCAAGATTTAACATCATCATACATATGTTTAACAATACGCAGGACTTTACCACGTATGCCATGTTTGAAAAGTTTCAACCACAGTGCGTTTCTATAAATACTGTCAAAACATTTTTTTAAATCTATAAAAGCAACATACAATCTCTTATTGCTATTCAAGAAGTGTTCTACAATAGTATTTAAAGCAAAAATGGCATCAACAGTAGATTTTCCTTTTCTGAAACCAAATTGAGCATCAGATAAACAGTTATATTTGTCACACAAATCAACAATTCGGGTATTCAGAATCGAAGTAAATATTTTTGACAAACAACTTAAAAGAGTTATACCTCTATAATTATTTACATCTTTTTTATCTCCCTTTTTAAACAGTGGTATAAGTAAACCTTCTCTCCACTGATCTGGGAAACAACCCGAATTCAGAATTGCATTAAATAAATCGCATATAAATGGTAATAAAATATCAATACCTTCAATAAAATACTCATTAAGCAGACAACCTTTACCATAAGCTTTATTACGATTCAACTTTCTCACAGCTTTCAAAATTTCTTCTTGTGTAATTGTATAATCTAATTCGTTATCAAAATCGGGAGAATCAAAATTATACTTTGCGCAAAAATCTTCTGCCTCTCTATTTATAGTCTGAAATATACCATTTTCGAGAGTTGAAAAATAATTAAAAAATTCATCGATGCTAACTGGCTCATCGTGTGTAACCTTTTTCTTGAAATGTTTCCAAAAATCTTTTGGTTTACAAAATTTTAGACTTTCCATGTCTTTAAGTCTTCTTAGCTTGAAACCGCGTTTCTTACGACGGACTATGAGCTTATAATTATGTTTACAATCTAACATATACTTTCTACTAGTTTCGTTTTTACAACGATAGAAAACTCGCAATGCCTCATCATAAGCCGATTTCGCTCGTCTGCATTCACCATCAAACCATTCTGCGTCATTCAAAACAGGTGTATTTGTGAAGGCAGGCGAGTCCGTGCGGTATGTCACGTGAGAAAATAATGGGTCCGCTACACTTTGCAAAATTTTGGAAAAACCAGATACCGTACTATTTATAGATTCCCCACTATTAGGGTCAAAATCATCAAATAATCTGTTAAGGGTTGGCAAACTAGCTATAAGACATGATCTGAAAGTCTGTTTACATGTATCAGACCATTTGTACTTAATTTCATTAATTTCTCTATCTTGCAAAAGAACATTTTTACAAGCTAGGGAAAACTGTATAGGTGCGTGGTCACTCCATTCATTCAGAGACAAAACGGAAAAGCACGTGATATTCGAGAGCACGCATTCCAATGACAATAAATAATCAACAACAGAGGCTCCATTTTGGGACACATATGTAAATGAACCTACCCCTTGATCTTCCCCTAGCCTACCATTAACAATTCTCATATTAGTCGATTTGCAAAGATCTAGTAATCTATTGCCAAAATTATTACACTTTATATCCATAGAAACTCTGTCAAAGTACATATCAGGAACATAATCATCATCATTTAAAAAATCAATATTCTTATCGCAGACAATGAAATCATGTTTTAACCCTGTTCTACTATTAAAATCACCACAAATAAAAACTGAACCTAAAGCACTAAAACAATCAATATCATTCTCAAGCAATTCAAACAAATCAACATTCAACACTTCATAGGCGGGCGACCCTTCACACCATAGGTAAATACCACATAAATATATATCTTTATCAATGTGAAAAAAGGAGCGGTCAAGTTTTAACCAAACGATAGTATTATGATGATTTCTTATAATTTCAATACCATCTTTCAAAGATTCTCTATAATAAAGCGCTACACCACCACTGGGCCTCTTAGCATATCTGTTTGAAAAGGGTCGATAAAAATTGTGAGAAAGATAGCCAGAAAGATCAATATTACTTTTAGAACCAGTCCAAGACTCGTACAAAAATATGATGTCGTTTTTAACCAAACAATCTATAAAACCTTCACTCTCTAACTTTGCTGCGGATAGACCATTCACATTCCATGACAATACACTGATCTCACTCTCCTCACACCCCTAGTCCCTTACAGCCTTCCCATCGATGTAGAGCGTATCATAAGACACCCATGCTGTTTTCCCTTCCTGTCTTGCCGCTTTCATTTTAGGAAAAAGTCTTTTTCGCTTATCAGCAACTTCTTTCGGAAATTGTTCATTTACGTAATACGGTGTGCCCTTAAGGTGTTTCCACTGTTTTCTCACTATTTCTTTGTCCTTATAATCCAGAAATTTAGCGACAATCCTACGACATCTCCCATCTTGCTTTGGACCAATTCTATGCACTCTTTCCAAAACTATCTTGTCCACTATGTCCTGAGCTAGCTTCATCTTATCAACAATAAATTTTCTCACCTTGACTTCTGCATTTTCATTAGATTCCCCTTGAACTTCCGGAATGTTCGAAAATAACAGATTGTTTCTCATTGACTGGGACTGCAAGTAAACAACTTCGTCACTCAGACGATCACGCTCCTTTTCCAACGCTAGTACTTTGTCATTCACCAGCCCCAAAGAAAAATCACTGCTCTCAACTTTCTCCTCCACTAAGATAATTCTATCCTCCACCTTTTTAGTACGATCTTCTAACGTTGTCCATAGCTTTCTGATCTCTA
The DNA here is from genome assembly GCA_943736015.1 of Tridacna crocea. Lineage (NCBI taxonomy): Eukaryota > Metazoa > Mollusca > Bivalvia > Cardiida > Cardiidae > Tridacna > Tridacna crocea. The sequence goes on from OX031063.1 coordinate 3,104,157, forward strand.
TTTCGACATTTCCGATCTTAGTCTTCACTTCTTCAAAAGCATCAAATCTCTTATCCATGTGGTTAAGCCTAATTTCTATATTTCGAAGACATAGCATGATATCTTGGTTTGTAGGCTGAACCCCTGACACTGACTGAGACATTTCCTGAGACTGAACTGACGTGGACGCGGCTTCCGACTGAGCCATACTCTCCGTGTGGTCGAATGCTGACTGTGGACCGGGGGAAAAAACACTAGTGTCTAAGTTCAAATTCAAATTACTACCTTCTAACAACTCTTGCTCTTCACCTCGATATAATACAGTATTTGCCTGACTTAATACATCACTGAACGAAAATTCTCCCTCTGACGGACCTCTCGACTGAACTGTTTTCTTTTTCCTTTGTCTTGAGTTGTCTTCACTCCCACTGCTCCACTTCTTTCTTTTCGACTTTTTACCCATAACAAAACATTTATAACATTTTCAATACAGTCCAAATGTTCCAAATATATTCTGACCACTTTCGAAATAATAAGCAAGAAATAAAGTCCAAAAAAGCCGCTTTAAATCAGAATTTTTTTTCCAAAATCTCGGAGCTAACAAAACATGCGTCCTCTACCGCCATTGACCACGTGACCACATCTCAATAGTCAACCTGTCCATGCATCTTTCGATAAATGTACCTATTTACCTATTTACGACATAATACCCCGAAAGAGAAATCTTTCGAAAAAAATGTTGGAACAAGAAGAAAAGCTGGTAAACAACATTTCCCCCCGTCCTTCTTTTTCCCTGTAAATTATTTAGAGAGAAAAAAAAATTTTTTTTTCCTTCTTTTTTTACCCCTTTTATACCAGTCAGCATAATGCCTAAAGAAAACCTAGGCACGTTTTCAACAATCATTCTTAAGAACGTTCTTTGTCTCAGTCTTCAAAATTTTCTCAGTATGAAAGTAACACAACTTCTGATTGGCTAAACCAAATCGTTTAGCCAATCAGAAGTTGTGTTATTTTCAAATTCTGAAAATCTTGGGAGAATTAGACTCAGAATTAGACTAAGAATATTCTTAAGAATGGTTGGTGAATACGGGCCCACAACATGACATCAACAGGATAAGTGTATTGGAGAGACTAAGTTAATTAACACGTAGGTGATTGATTTTATCAGTTACCTCATAAACTTGTTATGTAAGCTGTCTAAATTGTTGTGAAATGAGGCCACGTCCAATATATTGAATTTAAATTATTACCAAACGACAAAATTTTAAGTTTGTCCAAATCGACAAAATAAAAGTGACCGAAAATCTGAATTTTGTTTCGGATAGGGTAGAAAACATTGTGAGAAAAGGAGGAAATGCTGGTTACCAGCATTTTCTCTTTTCCCACAATGTTTTTAAAAGGCTTCTTTCACAGGGTCGTAAAAACCAGGGATTGTTTGGTAAAAGTTTAAGATGCCTATAAAAGAATATATATCAATACTTAAATGGAGGATGAGTTGCTACAAGAACACATTTTACGATTTATCTGATCTTGCTCTACACTACATGATTTAAAAACAACATCTCTCTAAGCGTCACAGGTGTTTTCTTTTAAGCCAAGAAACAGTTTTATCTTCTTATAAAAACATTGAGGGAAAAGTAGAAAATGCTGGTAACCAGCATGTTCTCCTTTTCCCCACAATGTTTATTACAATGCCATTTGTAGAATTTTTGAAGTTGTCATCTACAGATGCTCTACCCTTTATTCGGCTTTTAACGACCTCAAGTAGGACAGTCTTTGAAAACATTGATGGAAAGGGAGATACGTTGGTAAGCGATATTTTCAATATTTTCCACCCTTCAAAAATTATCGACAGGCCTTTGACTTGTTTTTACGTGTAAAAGAACCCGTGCAATACAGGTTTCGCTTGTCCGCAAAATTCCTTTTTAGTGAGAAAAAAAAAGGGGGGGGGGGATGACACTTTACTGTCTGGTAAAAGAATATCTTTTTTTTTTGGCATGATACACAGAATTAATATCTGCATGCTTTTTACTACATGTGGTATATTAGAAAGTGTCAAAAATTACCAGTAAATCACCAGGTACTTGTCATGTGACATTACGTTATGGTTGATGAAGTCACATGACACTTGCTGCTGCACCTGTCATCCGGTACCATGAAATAAACTGTTTTTGCTATTTCCCATATCGCCTTTTTCTTTTTTTTTTTACTTTTTTTTTTTCACTTTTTGAACCTTATGACTTTTTGCAGTTTATCAACAACAATAACAACAAATCAAAAACAACACCAACGAAAAAGCAATATTAATAATTATCTTCACAACAATATTTTCAACAGAAACAAATTAATAGTAGGTCAGCCATTTACTGAATTCAATTTGATTTTTGAAAAAAGACCTATATCTATAAAGAAAAGAAAAACGTAGTAAAATCTATTTAATATAGAAATATTATTCTATGTTAAAATAACTAAGATCAAATTTTGTCAGCAAATTGAAAAGAAAATATCATTTAGTAAATAAATCCGACAAAAATAGTAAAAATTATACTATTTTTCATAAATTTTACCCAAAAAATGAGGGTAGACGAAATGGGAACATTTGCAGAAATAGTAAACGAAATGGAACTAGACAAAATGGGAAGTAGACGAAATGGAAAGTAGACGAAATGAGAAGTAGACGAAATGGGAAATTACCATCTTTAGAAGGATGTAAGATATTGCGGGAAACGATGAAAATGCTGGTTAGAAGCATTTTCTCTTTTTTTTTTCCATTGTTTTAAAAGACTTTTCAACGGGGTCGCTCAAATACTGGAAGAATCTTTCAGTTACTGTATAATTCCGGCAAGTGCTATGCCTGTATATAATCCAATTAACAAGTACTTGTTCATGTCGAATGTGTAATTAAACACTATAAAAGTGTCAAAGTTTCCAACAGATTTCGCCCTTCCAACAGATTCTGAAAATACTATCTTCATCTAGAGATATTTATGTTAACCTGTTACCAAACAATTCTCTGAGACAGAAGCCTTTTGAAAACATTGTGGGAAAAGGAGAAAATGCTGGTAACCAGCATTTTCTCCTTTTCCCACAATGTTTTCAACATTGCTGGAAAAAAAATTCAAAATTTTCAGTTGTGTTTTAATTTTTCGTCTGCAAATGCTTTCAATTTGGACCAGTCTAAAATTTTGTCGTTTGGTAAAGAATTAAAAATACATATATAATAAACTGGACAACAAAGTTGCGACAACGTAATCTGGACAACAAAATTGCAAGGAAATCGGACAACAAAATTACGATGCATCATAACTTAATCTTCAAATCTAAACAACGATTAAAATCCTAAGAAATCGTCTCGAAGATTAAAAAGCTTGCCGATTTCAAAGAAAAGATTTAAAACTTACTTTTATGTTTGACAAAATGACATATTGTACACTTGTACTGTACTAGTGTGTCTCACACCATCTCATCTGATAAACACAGAGAACAGTTGATTTATCTAGAGAACTCGAATCATTTCTTTTCTTTCTTTCTTTCTTTCTTTCTTTCTTTCTTTCTTTCTTTCTTTCTTTCTTTCTTTCTTTCTTTCTTCTCTCTCTCTCTCATTCCTTTTTTCTTTCTTTCTTTCTTATTTTCTTTCTTATTTTCTTTCTTACTTTCAGACCATTCATAACGTGTAACAACTGGTTAGAAATGAAAATGATGGGAAAAAAAAAAATGCAGCTTATGTTCCAGTTGCTCAAATTAAACACTACTTCAACTTTTATATTTTTTCCCCCAACAAACACTTGATATAAATGATTACGGTTTTAAAATCATTATAAAACATAAAATAGCAAACAAATAACGAAATGAAACTATATGGAAAAAAATGACGGAAAGGAAACTTTTCTAGTTTTCTATAGCGTTATTCGTTAATTTACCACTCATTTCAACGTCGTATTTTATATTGAGAGAGAGAGAGAGAGAGAGAGAGAGAGAGAGAGAGAGAGCCAGCCAGACAGACAGACACAGAGAAAACTATAAACTAGCAACAACAAAGGGAACAAAAGATTGACGGAAATAAAGTTTCTCTCGTCATTATTTAACCCTTTGCCAAACAATTCCTGGTTTTTACAACCTTGAGATAGAAGTCATTTGAAAAACATTGTGGGAAAAGGAGAAAATGCTGGTAACCAAATTTTAATTTTTGGTATACATTTTTATGTGGGCTGCAAATGTTTTCAATTTAGACCAGTCTAAAACTTTATCGTTTAGTAAAGTGTTAACCATTCATTTCAACGGATATATGTAGAGAAGAATAAGCACGACACAGAGACAGATTTTTAATGCACATTTTTAATTAACTCTTTATTCCACAGATACTCATTTCAACGCAGTGCTTGTAAAAGCCTTTGGAAAACATTGTGGCAAAAGGTGAAATTGCTCATGATGAGCAATTTCACCTTTTGCCACAATGTTTTCTATGCTATCAAAAGGTGTCATATACACATATGAAATGGCTTCATCCTGGCTGTTATTGAAGGTCAATTAGAGATACCATAGAAATGCCTTATGGGGTAAAGAGTTAAAATTGGTAGTAAATTCATTTTCAATTTTATTTTCAAACAGATCACACCAACATAAAGTTTACATCATCATCATCATCATCATCAGTGATCAACCAGATTATCATTGTAAATAAGATATAACGTCAATAGATTAGATCAACATCAAAGAGTATCACAGTCAAAATGACAAAGTTTTCTTGTCTTTATCAAACCATCAGATCAAATAAGCAAGTACATTTTGACAACTTTGAACAAAGTAATATCACACCAAAAAGTCATTCGGAAAACCTCGGGTGATGCATTTGCTGAAGTCACAGAATCGTTCGAGTTTTGACGATTGACCAGAATGTGTATACACGAAGTTCATTCGACATACCTCGGATGCTCACGTGATCAAATTTGGTGTAAGTACGGGATCGGTCGAGCACTGGCTAGTGCACGAAGTTGTGAGCTTTTGGTAAGAGATAGAAAGAATTGGAATAGACATACATGAACCGTGAAACAAAATAAAAAGTTATATTTTCGGTAATCTTCTCAACAAACTGCAAGGAAAACAGCATCGGAAGAAAGTACGACGTTCTGCAAAAAAAAAAAAACGGAACAATTATAAAGTTTCAGTCCTATATAAAATTTTATTATTCCATACAATTTATTACCGAATAAGGTAAATATTGTGATGTTATAGTATTTTACAAATCTTCAAGATTCAACCAAAATTCTGTGGCACCACAGTAGTTCATTCTGAAGCGTACAGGACTTGAGAACAGGATCGCTTGTTCGATCCCCGGCTCGGCTAACTTTTTTTTTCCGAGGACTGATGATCGGCATTGACAATAGGAAACATTTTTTTCTCATTGCTGATCATTGTTTCGACACATTTGTTTTGAAAAGCAGCCAATGGCTTGGAAAGAATATTGTGCAGACGGTACTGGTAAAAAATACTCCCGGAAAGCATGGATAGGCGCACTGGCCGCTACAATAGAATTTGAGCCTGTTTGTACCAATTTCAAAATTAATGGTCTGCAGTTGTTGTGAATTCGGACAAGTCCCAAAATTTGTCTTTTTGTGAAGAAATTAACTCTTAGCTAAGCTCGACTCGCTGACCTTTTGCGGACAGTGTAGATTAAGATCAGACTGCACTGAACGTGCAGTCTGATCTTGAATCTACGCTGCCCGATAAGGAGATATTGTTCCCCCAAAACATAAATATTAAATAGTATTTGTGTTTTTACTATGATATTTGAAATTTTATTTCAGTTATTTAGACAGAAAGAGTTCACGAAAGCTGTAACACTGTTGATGCCATTATGATATTGGAATTGTGCTTTTTTTGTTTGATTATCATTTATCTTTCATCGACACCGCTTTCCCATATGGGCGACGCCCCAAGAAGATTGTAAAGTTTTGTAACGGGGGGGACAGTGCAACATACAAGACGAAAAGTATCTTAAGTTACGCCTGGTTCTTTAGCGTGCTCGGTGTATAGCACCGTCACATGGGACCTCGGTTTACATCCAGCCCGGCTTTTAACATCCCTGTGAAAGAAGCTTTTTGAAAACATTGAGGGAAAAGGAGAAAATGCTTGTAACCAGCATTTTCTCCTTTTCCCGCAATGTTTTTTACCCTTCCTAAAACAAATTTCAATTCTTTAGTAAAATTCAGTTTGTCGTCTGCAAATGCTTTCAATTTGGACCGGTCTAAAACTTTGTCGTTTGATAAAGTATTTAGATGGTCGGTCGTGGAGCTCGAACGCAATCCTCAAGTGACCAGATATTTTGACATTCACAAGTTTGGGGATTTAAATACGTAAAATACAAACGATGACAAGATAACGCCATGTTTGACACATTTCCAGATAGAGTTAACAAGATCAAAGAATTAAATTTTACTAGTAATCGCTTCTGATCTTTGATTATTTCATTGAATTGGGCCGAAAAAAATGAAAAGTGTCGGGCGCCAAATTTGGATATTATCATTGAAGTAGGTTTGACCTATAGTTAAATCTGAACCCCACTTCTTTTCCTAAAAAAAAAAAAAGAAAACTAGCTGCATACAACAGCATAGAAAATAGAAAATTTACCCCCCTTCCCTTTTCCTAAAATCATAAAGAAAAAGAAAACTGGCTGGATGCAGTATACGACAGCATAGAATTAAATATTTGTAAAGTCCTGGTAAAATCTGGAATCCAAACATGAATCACTGGGGGACTCGAATCTCTGTGTCCGTCCCTTGTATTAACACTTTAGCTGCCACAGAGCGACTCACTGACCTTTTGCGGACAGTGCAGATCAAGATCAGACTGCACAGAACGTGCAGTCTGATCTTTGATCTACACTGTCCGATAAAGATATATCATTTCCAGAGACATAACTTTGAAACAGCAATATTTGGGTTATTAATATCAAATTGAAAATTTAATTTTAGTTTTTTAGCAGGATAAGGATTAACGTCCAGGATGAATTCGCTTTGAATTATAACATTGTTGAAAAAGGAGAACATGCTGGTCGTCTTTTTATTATTATTATTGTTATTATAACTATTATTATTATTATTATTATTATTATCAATTATATAACAAGTAAAGTCTCTTGATTTTGCCATATTCTGAATTTTTATATTCAGACAAGGATAAAAATTTTGTTGTTGTGCAATATAGAATTAAATAAAACACACATTTAAATTCATAAAATTCATTTACCATTTTAGACACTTTTAATAATTATAGCTGGATGCGGTCGACGTTTATTATAGGGCTTATCAGCTCAATGATTCTTCAAATCGTATACTGTAATTCTATTTTTCAGTTTAGGAAGTAAACAAAATTACTGAAGATAATGGAACTACCATTAGAAAGAAATACTTGCCTCTGCATATTGTATATATCATAACTTAATAAAAGTAAAAAATGCTGATGATGAATGATTATTGATTGATTGTTGATTCTTTTGTTGTTGATGTTTTTCCTGGGGGCGGGGTTTAATCGGAAAGAAAGTATTAGGGGAAAAAAATTTGCCAGGAAAAAAGAATAAGTTCCTTTCAAATTTGTGATACTTTATCAATATTCAAAAATTGTAAATCAAATTTCAGACTCTGAAAGCGAAAAACTTTTTCTTGTTCAGATTTAAGTTTCATTTCCGTATACAGTTTGCACAATAGATAAAGTGATAAAACGTACTTTCCCCTTATTTCCACAGTGTTTTTGCCTTTTCAAAAACAAGTTAATGTTTTTTTTTAACTTTCTTAGATTTGTCATCTGCAGTTACTTTCCTCTAAAATCGGTCAAGTCTTAATTTTTATTTTCTGGTTAAAACCGTTAAAACCAGACGACAAAATTTTAGACGCGTCCAAAACTGGAAGAATTTGCAGACGACAAACAGCATTTTCTCCTTTTAACCAAAAAGTTGTCTACCTTTTCAGAATATGAAACACGAATTTTCCGCCATATTTTATTTGCCGTCTGCAGTTTTCCAATTTTGGACGCGTCTAAAATTTTGTCGCAATGTTTTCAAAGCGCCTTTTCTTACTTACAGGGTTCTTAACTCTGATCAAACAACAAAATTTTAGACTGGTTTAAATTGAAAGCACTTACAGACGATAACATGAACGTAACTCAAAAACTGGAATTTTCCGGCAGAGTAGAAAACATTGTGGGAAAAGGAGAAAATGCTGGTTACCAGCATTTTCTCCTTTTCCCACAATGTTTTCAAAGGCTTCTATCTCAGGATCATAAAAACCAGAGATTGTTCGGTAAAGAGTTTAAAAAATTCGGGGTTGTTCAATAAGAAGATGAAAAGCGAAGGGGGTGGGGGCAAGATGCCAGTATGTCACATCGTCTGTGTTTCTCTTGAAGAACCCCGGGTATCCGATACTTGACAGTATAGCACCATCAAACATATACACAAATATACCAGCAACCCACGTGTCAAAAAAGATCAGCCAATCAGAAACACCCTCTTGTTTATCAACATCATATTGTCCTATCACACGCCTTGATCGGAAACTAACTCATGAATATTAATGAGATACCTATTGTCGTCATATCTATGACACGCCCCCAATTCTTTCTGAAGTATGGGTGTAATAAAACCTTGGATATTTCGAACTTTCTCCAGAGTTGACAAATTAGTTCACAAATATAAACTGTTTTATGGTTTAATATACAGCGATATCAAAAGAAAGCGAATATTTTTACAACATAAAAAGATATTTATTAGTGGGCAATTTACAAATTGTGTTTTGTTACGATTACAGTTTTAATAAAATAAATATCTTTAAAAAATATTGCAATAAGTGACAATATCTTGTAATTTAGGATTCTTTTTTACAGTTATTATCAAATTTGGACTTTGAGTTTTACAATTAAAAAAAAAAAGATGTCTACGATGGTGATGTGTCCAGAGAATGCGCCCTCTGCGACGATGTTTCCCAGATATCCGTCCCCGCCGGTTAACTATCCAGCAGCGTTTAACGGATTCGGATATGGCACCCCCGGGACGCAACACCCACAGGATTACCAACAATTCTCGACGGTAGCAGACCCAACGGTTCACCAAGCTTGGTACAATGCCATGTACGGAGCTCGAACCGACGACTGGGGATACGGGGCGGCGGCTTCATCAGCTGCCCTGACATCAACACCGACTGGAATGGGAACTTACAGCTACCGTACGGGAAATGCGGGCCTAGACTACACCCAGCATCCCGTCCCCATGACATCTTCTGAATCCCCAGGTGAGACAAGTTCCTCCAGCTCGTCCTCGGGGTCCCCGACCAACAAACAGCTACGCCCGCCTTATGATTGGATGAAGAAAGCGGCTTACCAGTCAGCACCGGCTTCAGGTAAATAACCGTATTACACCTTAATCCTTGTTCTGCGAAATAACTAAAACAAAAGTTTCAATTCGAAAATTAATTAATTAAAATCTAAATATTGCTATTTCAAAGTTATGGTTTTGGGAAAAAACATCTTCTAATCGGACAGTGTAGATTAAAGATCAGACTGCACGTTCTGTGCAGTCTGATCTTAATCTACACTGTCCGTAAAAGGTCAGTGATCAGCAGCCTGAGGGTTAAATTCTCAACCTTTAACTCTTTACCAAACGACAAATTTATAGACTGGTCCAAATAGAAAGGATTTTCAGACGACAAAATAAACGTGACTGTAAAATCGAAACTTGATTTTGGGAAGGTTAGAAAACATTATGGGAAAAGGAGAAAATGCTGGTTACCAGCATTTTCTCCTTCCCCCACATTGTTTTCAAAAGGCTTTTTTTTTTCACAGGGGTGCTAAAAGTCGGGATTGTGTGATGGAAGGTTAAACGCACAGGATTTATTGAAACGTTGTAGCCGACTGAGATTTTTAAGATGAAATACTAGTACTTTTGCCGCAATAATTTGATCGGTACAGCAATATAGTGCAACATACAGTTATTTTCTCCTTTTCCCGCAATGTTTTCAGAAAAGCTTCTTTCTTACGATCGTGAAAAGTTGATCTTAAATCTTTACTAAATGCGCTTTTGATAGAGAAAAGTGTAGGTCAAGACCAGAGTTCAAAGACTGTAAGTCTGATCTCGGATTTACACTGTCGATTGACTACGAAAAGATTTATTTTTTCAGGTGTAAATTTTAAAATTGCAATATTTCGGCATTGACAGTTGGGTGAACATTTTACTTAGATTAATACGAAAGAGTTAAAGTAAAAATTTGAGTTTGTATGGAAATGGGACAAACGAAGAAATATGATATTGGACATCAGAATTTTATCCTTTCCCGCAATGTTTTCGCAAGCCTTCTGCCTATTGTGTAACCTCTTTTAGTCCAATCCATGTGAAAATATTTGAGACTTGTTCAATTTGAAAGACTTTTCAGACGACAAATTTGAGTCATTTGGTGGAATTTGTCTCTAAAAAGATAGAAAAACATTGCGGGAAAAGGAGAAAATGCTGGTTACCAGCATTTTCTCCTTTTTCCACAATGTTTTCTATAAGTCTTCTCTGTCAAGTTCGTAAAACTCGGGATTGAATCGTAAAGGGTTGAATACAAGATATATCAGAAATTAAGTTCTGTAAAAATGATTAGAAATGGGATAGAGAATTCAAACTATGGTCTCTAAACGCAGTGGGTTGTCTTCGTACAGGTGATTCTATAACACAGGTCTAACATATCGTTGAGATTTTATAGAGATATTACAACATGGAAGATTTTCTTTGATCACCATATCCCGAAATTTAAAAAAAAAAAAGAAAGAAAATATCTGCAGATGTAAATGGAAGATCAGACCACACATCTTGTGCAGTTTGATCTTGATCTACACTGTCCGCAAACCATCTGACTTTGTGAAGAAAACAGTAAGGCTAAAAATGGCTCCATCAAAATAAATAATTTGAAGGAATTTGATTTAATCCTTACCTATACGACACCAAGATAAAAGACCATAGGAAAAAAAACCTACTGAAAATTTTGTAGAAAAATGAAAAAATGCTGATAATCGCATGGCATTTTCTGCTTTTGTCACACTGTTTTCTACCCTTTTATAGACTAATATATATAAACAGTCTCGTCTGCCGTTTGCGCTTGCTTTCAGAACACACAAGTCTAAAATTCTGTCTCATTGTTGAGAATTATCGTATTTAAAACCCATTCCAACACAATCTCTACTTTTGACGGTCCTGAGAAAGAAGGCTTTAGAAAACATTATGGGAAAAGGAGAAAATGCTGGTAACCAGCATTTTCTCCTCTTCCCACAATGCTTTCCACCCTTGACAAAATAAATTTAAAATTTTCAGCCACTTTTATTTTGTCGTCTGCAAATGCTTTCGATTTGGACAAGCCGAAAATATTGTTGTTTGGTAATGGGTTAAAGAAATGTGAATCATTAGCGAAAAGATCGATTGCTCATTTTTCCACAACGTTTTCAAAAGTCTTATTGTACTGAAAAAAGGGAAAGAAATAAGGAAATTGTCTGAAAATTAAATATGGCATGGAAAAAAAAAAAGAAACGAAACGATATATTTTCAATCTCTACTTTGATGGTAACAAGTCAGCAAAAAGATTAAAAAAAAAAAATCTTTGAAGAAGACACACGGAGTTTTACTTCTTTCTTTGATCAATTTAATAAAACCCAGAGATAAAAATCCCTCCCAGCTTTTGTCTTGATACCGGGGTAAACTCAAATAAACATAGATCTAGTTAGTGTTAGAAAAAAGGGGTTAAAATTGAATATGAGCAATACTCTATGAAAAGGAGGTTTGATGTGTCTGTGCAAAAAGTATCTACCCATGTCAGCCTGCGCAGTCCGCATGAGTCGAAACTTTTTGCTATTCGTTTATTTTGGGGCATGTCAAATGACCACTCTACCTACAGACTGTATCGATTGGTAAACTAAGTGGATTTTAAGAGTCTAATATCCCTGTACCAAACAATCCCTGGTATTTACGACTCTGAGATAGAACCCATTTGAAAACATTGTGAGAAAAGGAGAAAATGCTAATAAACAGCATTTTCTCCTTTTCACGCAAAGCAAATTTCAATTTTTTAGTTATGTTTATTATGCCGTCTGCAAGTGCTTTCAATTTGGACCATTCTAAAATTTTATCTTTTAGTAAAGGATTATTTTGCGATGAATTGTTTGGCAAAATGCATACACAGAGATGCATTTAGATACTTTTTCACAGAGCACGGGTTATATAGAACCATCGAAAATGCAATCGGGTTCGTTTAAATAAATCAGAGATATTGAATCAAACGCCAAATTTCTTGCTGCTTTAATCTTACATCAGAAGAACTGTACAGATAGTCGAGTCTAGGCTGGTCGTATATATAAACGCCATGTCTGGCTCTTCATCATCATCATCATCATCATCATCATCATCAATTTCTTCTTCTTCTTCATCTTCTTGTTCTTGTTCTTGTTCTTCTTCTCCTTCTTCTTCCTCTTTTTTTTCTTCTTTTTCTTCCTCTCCTTCTTTTTTTTTTCTTCTTCTTCTTCTTGTTCTTATTATTCTTCTTCTTCTTCTTCTTCCCTTTTATCTCAGAATAAAAACATTGTACATGTATAGGCACAAAAATTAAAGTACTATGTTTATACTTTGCAACACGCGAAAAGGGGCATTCGGACATTGGCGTAAAGTTTCGTCTCGGATCAGCCTGCACCGTCCGCACAGGCTAATCCGAAACGACACTTTCCATTTTTATGTAACGAAGGACAAAATCTAATGTAGTCGTAAAGTGCCGTCTCGGATTAGCCTGCGCGGACTGCGCAGGCTAGTCCGAGACGACACTTTACGCAAACGTCCAAATGTCCCTTTTCGCGTAATGCAACGCAAGTGTATATTTAGGGGGGGGGGGGGTTAGGATGACTCTGGGTGGCTGCATTGCGCAAGTCTGCACAACAGGCGACAAGGAATACCCGTGTCCATCAGGGTGGGGTGAACACACTGTATGGTCAGGAAATGAGCCGAAATTGTGTTATGCAAACTTATACCTGGATCAAAAGGCAACCCTTTACAAGGCAAGTAAGAGATATAGTATCGTTGAAAACAATGTGGGAAAAGGAGAAAATGCTGGTAACCAGCAGTTTCTCCTTTTCCCACGACGTTTTATCCCCTTTCATTGAAAAAAAAACTTTTTGAGTTTCATATGAATTATCGTCTGCAAATGCTTTGAATTTGGACACAAGTCTAAATTTTTGTCGGTGAGGAAAGAGTTAATCAAACGCCACACACGTTTTTAACAAAAAAACCTTAATTTATTTTCCTATCTACATTAGATCAATAGTGGAATAATAAAAGTCACCCCGTAAATTCGTGGTTTTAAGTTTACCACCTACCTCTGATTCTTCAACAATTTCAACCCCAGAGGCGAAAAAGATTGGCTTTTTTGCGGACCGTACAGATCAAGATCAGACTGCACAAAACGGGCAGTCTGATCTTTGATAAATAACATCCGCTCATTTAGTCCAACCTACAATTTAAAAAGTCTTTCATCCGAGTTTCAACTGATTGTATAGTCTGCCATGGATCTATGACGAGTTTTACCTTATATAGCTGTTAAGTGCGACCCACTCACCTTCTACGGACAGTGTAGATCAAGATCAGACTGCACATAACGTGGTGTCTGATCTTCAATCTACCCTGTATGACAATGAGATGTTTTTCTCTAAAAGAATAAGTTTGAAAGAGGATTATAAGAGTTTGAAATGTTTTCAAGTTTGGACAAGTCTAAAATTTTGTTGTCTGGTAAAGGGTTAACTGAATTTTGACCAAATCGGCGTGAAAAATCGCCGCTATCATAAATAGATCTATCACCTATGTAAGAATGGACGAAAAATTGACCACATGTATCGACGTGCCGCCTTATGTTTGTGGTCCGAAATTAATAGATTTTTGCCTATTCTTATTTCAAATTTCATTTGGTTTTCCTTGGCCTTTTTTGCCCATTTTCTATTATCTTGGGTTTTCTCGAAATGATTATTTCTTTAGGATTTATTTGTTCTAGCGTGCAGCTTAGATCAAGATCAGACTGCAGAACACGAGTAATCTAACGAGGAAAGAAAGCTTGAAAAATTTAATGGAATGTCATTACTGACTCAGTGTTTCCATTTATCGATTCAATAGACGAAAAGCTAACGTTTACGAGATTAAAGGTAGAGTGATTTTCTTTCAAAATCATCATGTTTCACAAAAAAGGCCACCTTGTAGAAAGTCACAAGTTGCGACGAGACAACGAAACAAAACACGGGATGATACAAAACCAGCTTTCTACATTGGATTCTTGTCAATTTGTTTTAACCATCCATGTCCGCAAAATTCCACGACTGCACTTGTTAAGGTGATCATGATAAAATAAGAAAAGAAAGATATACAGTTCTTTGATAATTAAAACAATCATGTAAGAGTAACTTATGAAGGTCCAAGACAAAATTAAAAAAAAAAAAAAGACAAAAAGACTTCTGGCAAAAGGGAGAATTTTCTTGGAAGGAGACATTTCTCCATCTGTCAAACAGTTTTCAGATAATCAGTCACGGATACCATAGAATCATGCCCTTGAAAGAAAAGGGTGTTGGTGTATAAACGACTCTATCTATGTTATTGAAGGACGTTGCGCAATCCAGGTATTCTTCAATTTGGGGGTCGAAGTAACACGGGGGTGAAAGAACGATTTCAATTTTCTTTAATGGACAATAGCATAATAGTTTAATACCCTTTAAATGGTGCGGACACGCTCCGCTGTTTAAAAAGTTGTGAATCCCGCGGTTTTAGTTATTCTGGTTTATTTTGACAGCTCGATTAAAGGCTTGACTCTTTGTCAAATAATCCCTGGTATGTACGACCCTGAGATAGAAGCCTTTTGAAAACATTTTGAGAAAAGGAAAAAAAAATGCTGGTCTTCTTCTGCCACCATCACGGTTTTCTACCCTGCTGGAAACAAATTTCAATGTTTGAGTTTGATGTTTATTATGTCGTCTGCAAGTGATTTCAGTTTGGACCAGTCTAAAATTTTATCGTTTGGTAAAGAGTATAAACTATATTTATAGACAGCGAAAAATAGAGAACTGACCAAATTTGAAAGCAAATTGAAAATGTTACTTAAATGATGTAAATTTGTCTGTGATAGGGTAAAAAACATTGCGGGAAAAGGAGAATATGCTGATTATCAGCATTTTCTCCTTTTCCCATAAAGTTTTCAAAAGGCTTCTTCCTCATGTTCGTTTAAAGTCTAGTACAATGTTGGACTGAAAGATTTTATTTCTTCCTTTGGTTTTCTTGTAAAATGTTTCTCTTGAAATTTCTCTAGAAATTTTCTGCACCACCATCGTTGTTTTCTTCCTATCTTACAAACCCTTCAGAGCAATAGGTGCAAACAGATGTTGCTGCGGACGAAATAGATCAAGATCAGACTGCACAGAAGTATACATTCTGATCTTGGAACAATACAATCAGCTACTTTTCTTCTCTCTTAAAATTTGTTTCAATGCGGACACGTACCTTTCAAGTCATTAATATCAAATTTTGCAAGTACGACATCTCGGGAAAGGAAAAGGGCGACTGAAAAAGCCGAATACTTGTGCATAGAAACTCAGTACAGATCTTCGTCATACATGGAGGTCCCATCTTTTCTACAGTCCAATCTATGCTCCTGCAACGATACAACTAAGTGAAGCATAGGCGTCCGGTGATTACACTCCAAGCTATGGAATGATACCAACAATTTGAAAACAATTTTTTTTTAAAAAAGAGCGAGTTTGAAAACTGAAGGTGTCATGGTATTATTGTCCGTCTGTCTCACTGTCAGACCATATGTCTGTTTTACACTGTCTGACCGTAGCATTGCGAGTTCTCTAAACTCTTGCCTAGGTTTGGTTGCTCAGTCAGTAGCGTGTAAGACTTGAGAACAGGAGGTCGAGGGTTCGACCCCTGGCTCGGGCAATTTCTTTCCGAGGATTTATGATATTGCGACGGGATTCATTCCTTTCCCACCGCTGTCCATTTTCTCTACGATGGTAATGCTGGATAGAAGCAAATGGCTTTGAAAGAAAATTATGCGGAGTACTGGAAAAATAGACTCCAGGAAAGCATAGATAAGAGTACTTGCCGCCGCGATATAACTGAAATAATGTTAACGGCGTTAAACACCATACAATCAATCAATTACCAAACTCTTCGGGATGATAGAGATTCAGGACGAAAGAACATTGAATGGCGAGATCATAACAAACAGGCTTCTGTTCTGACTGGAAACCCCCCATTTCATCTATAGATACGTAACAGCCTGGGCGCTCTTCCCGTATTATCATAATGTTATAATTATCATATATTCTTAGTAATTCTTATGTTAACCCTTTGGTTGCTCATAGACCTTTTACGGACGTGTAGATCACGATCAGCATACACAGAACGTGCATTCTGATCATTGATCTACACTGTAGGATATGGACATATTTCCCCCAAAAAATTTTACCTTTGAAATGGCAACATATGTTTTTTGTTTTTTCTAAAGGCTGAAAAGTTTCATATTTGATTTAATAGATATAAAGGACAAGGGTTCATATTGATACGGGTTTCCTTTGGGACACAATCTTTACACGTTTTCGACCTATCATCTCCGTACTTAATCACGTAACACGTGCGACCTCGACGTTAATTTAGCATACGTCATGAAACATTCAGCGGGAAATAAATTAGATTCGATTTTATAATTGCAGCCCGACCAACCTTAATTTTCTGTGCCTATTGAAATATGAATGAAGTTATGATTAATTACCTCAGCTATATGTTGGTGAAACAAGGACTTTTGCGAATGGCATAGATCAAGATCAGACTGCACAGAACGTGCAGTCTGATCTTGGCTCTATACCGTCGCGTATTTCGCTGATTCTATAAGATATGTCATTCATGCTCTGTGTCGTTAAAACTTGACATAATGCTTTATCCTATAAGTAAAACACCTATACTGAGCATTTTTTTGCGTAAGCCTAGGAAGTGATTGCAATAAATTCATTTTACAGGCATTCGCTTAAAGATATATTAGCTATTCTCTGTGAAAAAGGGGCTTAATGCATACCACAAAAAATATTGACTCAGGTCAGCCTGCTCATTCCACGCAGGTTGACCTAAGCCGATACTTTTCGGTATTGGTCAAATTTCTGCATGCCTCAGTACCAACTTGCCCCATAGTTCAGTCATTTTTCTTTAGACAAAATGAATTTTATGCATTCACGATTTATGTGATGACTTGAATGTTTTAATGCAGCGCGAAGCTCCATTAAGCCCCCTTTTTTCCAGTTCTTAAATCATTAACAAACGACAATATTTTAGGCTCGCCCAAATCGAAAGCATTTGCAGACGACAAGATAAAAAGTGACTGAAAATATGAAATTTGTTTTGTGAAGGGAAGAAAACATTGTGGGAAAAGGAGAAAATGCTGGTTACTCACTGTCTACACAGGATAAATTTTTTAGACTATTCTATATTTGAAACCATTTGCGGAGAACAAACTAAATACTGCTGAAAAACATGCTGTTGGAAGGCAAGAAAACATTGCGGGAAAAGGAGAAAATGCTGGTTACCAGCATTTTCTCCTTTTCCCACGATGTTTTCTAAAGGCTTCTTTCTCAGGGTTGTCAAAAGCAGGGGTTAGAATGTAGAAGGCTGTCACTCAATTTCGGAATGTTGCCGATCACTGATTTCTAGTTTAACAGTCTTATCTGAATCTGCAAGACCACCTTGAGTTTTACATGTAACGGTATGTCCTAAAAGACATATGGCGGAGACATTACTTTCCAGTTAGCATAGCGGTACATCAAAGAGGACACTTTGTCCTGCGATATCATTACATTGTAATTAGCATCTTCTTTACTAATTAGCGAGAATCTGTGGAACCATACTTTACCGGCCCTCGATTCTTTAGATTGCTAATAACTGTAAAATCTTGATTATTCGAACTCGGGATTTTTCGAGGGAATTAGTATTTAGAACCTTTTTTACCGTGTAACCCTTATCCTACGAAATAAAAAAGGAAATAAAACTTTCAAGCCGATTTAAAAAACTCAAATTTTCCTATTTCAGGACCGTTTTCTGAAGAAAGATATCGCCTTATCGGACTCTTATCGGACAGTGTTGACCGAGATCAGACTGCACGTTCTGTGCAGTCTGATCTTGATCTACATTGTCCGAAAAAGTTCAATGAGTCGCGCTTTGCAGCCCAAAGATTAAAGGCTGTAAAAACCAAAATTTTCATATTTCATTTTTTTTTTTCAAGGAAAAATTTCACCTCATCGGAGAGTGTAGATCCAAGAACGTACAGTCTGATTTAAACTAATAAACGTATCAATAAATAATTTCAAAAGAGCCATCAATGGAATTTCTGGTCGGTTAAAAACGTGAAAAATTATTACATTAGTATAAATCCTTATTTATCAACTAACAAGAAATTCTAGGGGTCTACTATTTTAACTCATTACCACACAATCCCTACTTTTGACGACCATGAGAAAGAAGCCTTTTAAAAACATTGTGGGAAAAGGAGAAAATGCTGGTAACCAGCATTTTCTCCTTTTCCCACAATGTTTTCTACTCTTCACAAAACAAATTTTAAATTTTCAGTCACTTTAATTTTGTCGTCTGCAAATGCTTTCGATTTGGACAAGCCTAAAAAATTGTCGTTTGGTAATGAGTTGAAAAAAGAAATGAAAGAAGAAATAAAGAAAAGGAGAGTGATAACACTCCTTTGATTTCTTCACTTTAAATCTCTCGGCAAATAGAAGACAACCTAAAAAATAATTTAGCAGTGCTACTGATTGCTATTTGATATCCAATTTTGTGGATATTAAACAAAAAAGGAGCTGAAAGCTATCGTCCCTCTCAAAAGTAAACTTCGAAAAAACATAGGATAAATTGATGAATTTGTTCTTTTTCCCCATTTATAGAATTAGACTGGAATGTTCTTTTTTTTTTTCCTTTCTTTTCATCGTTCGATCTTCATAGACCTCTTTGATGAAATTCAATAGTAGATATACATGTATGTAGGTACAGTAGACAAATTTTTGCTACTTTTCAATGAATGTTTCTTTGTGCCATTATTGCGTGGACAAAAACCAGGACGACTCTCATATATATAAGTTTCATATATAAAAGTGAGTTTCGTACTTATTTGTCCTTTAGTACATACTTTCGATTTAACCCATTACCAAACGACAGTATTATAGACTGGTCCAAATTGAAAGCAGTTGCAGACGACAAAATAAAAGTGACTGAAAATTTGAAATTTGTTTTTTGAAGGGTAGAAAACATTGTGGGAAAAGGAGAAAATGCTGGTTACCAGCATTTTCTCCTTTTTCCACAATGTTTTCAAAAGGAAAGCTTTTGAATACATTGTTACGGCAACAGAAAATTGCGTGTGACTAGCATATTCTTATTTTTCCACAATGTTTTTCTGACCTTTCAAAGACAAAGTCCACCTTTTGAAACACATGTAATTTGTTATCTTCAATTGTTTTTCGTTTGGACGAGTCTAAAAAGTTGTGTCAATTGGCGAAGAGTAAATTATGTGTGTAAATAAACATTATACTAGTATATATAAACTACAGAAGTTATTTTAAGAACATTCATGCTGGTATTTGACAGCTTTATATTGAGGTTTCTGATCTTGACCTACACTGTCAACAAAGCGACCTTCAACCGTGCTTAGCAGGCTTTCCACAAAAGATCCTAAAAGCGCACTCTCTAAATTCTTAAGTATTCTTTTTTTTGTGATCTACACACGAGCAAAAGTGAGCGAGAAATTATTTGTGGACCATTTTATCTCCATACGTAAAACCCAGTTATCTCTTTTTATTGGTAGGCAATCGTCAAACCATCATTTTAATAGCAAATTAGGATCAACTTCGTATTTGAAAATGCCGGCCATTGTTTGAACAACTTCGCATTGTAGCCTGGCTACATAGCGGTTGCTAAGTTTATAGAGAGATATTGCCCCGATCGTTTTCTGTTTATTCTCAATATGCAATATGCAGATAAGCCTTTTCTTACGCGTTTCTGGCAAACACTTTTTGCAAATATAATTCTATGTCCGTTTGACTTTTTTTAAAGGTTACAATTCAAATATTTTGAGATCCCATAAAACTTTAAATATGATTCATCACAGAATTAAGCCAAGCAATAGCTGTCATACCACTAGAAAAAAGCAAGAAGGGAGTCAGAGAAACGATTTTTCAGTGGTATATCCGTAATGGGCTACATATCCTTTTAACTCTTTTACCAAACAACAAAATTTTAGACTGATCCAAATTCAAAGCATTTGCAGATGACAAAATAAATGTGGTTGAAAAATTAAATTTTGTAGTTGGAAGAGAAGAAAACATTGTGGGAAAAGGAGAAAATGCTGGTCGACAGCATTTTCTCCTTTTCCCACAATGTTTTCAAAAGGCTTCTATCTCAGGGTTGTTAAAAGTCGGGATTGTGTGGTAAAGAGTTAAGATATTTTTATATTTCGAACAAGAGTTTCACTAAGAAACACCTTATGATCAACAAGACACGTTGATTATGAGAATTCGTATACAAGTCAGTATGATGACGTCATATCTGATGTAATAGAAATAGACGGGGTTACCAATTGGCGGCCATCCATCCCATAACAAAACGTCGAAGTTTCACCTTTTCATTGAATGTAACCTCAAAATGTCTTTACAGGTTGGATAAAAAACCTCTGTATTCAAAGATGTTGAAAAAGATATTTTGGATTAATTAAGGAAAAAAAATTACATTCAAAAAACTTTTAATGCTTTTTCTTTTTTTTTTCATACCACACAGACACCCTTGCAGCAAACAGCTTTTTATTGTAATGACAAAAAGACGATTTCCGCTTTTGGTCAATTTTCTGCAAGTCAATGGACCAGTTTACTTCATGATACAGTCGTTTTTAAGATATAATGAATCCATGTTATGCGGCATTTTTGTGGAATAATGTATGCGAGAGGAATAAATGAATGTCTTAATTTCGATTCCACTATAAGATCTAGTTCCCTTTTGAAGTCAGCTGAGATCAAGTCCAGGATTACAAGATAAGAATAAAAATTTCAAACGAAGAAATCTTGACAATATTTTACCGGAAGCGAGTCCAATGAGTTGGCAAATATCAACAAAACAGATGTAACAGTAAATAAATACAAAAGTTTCATTTTAGCAATGTAATTGCGCATGTCCGTAAAATATTCAATTTCCTGTTGTGACGTAACGATACGGTCTAAAAAGTCAAGGAGTTTCGGAGGAGATGAAAGGTTTCGGAGGACGATCCTCTTTGCTGGATTGACAAGGGAAGAAGAAAAAACAGTAAATAATCGAAGTGGGATAGTTAATCATTGTTGCTTCAAAGAAAATTAACCTTTGATTCTAAATTCTTTCGACTGTATGTAAATAAACAACGTGGATTGTTGAGAGAGGGTGGGACTTGCGAATTTCGTCTGCCAATGACAGACAACATGGTAAACTCTAAGTATGCAAACGTATGTTTTTAACCCATTACCTCACAACCCCTACTTTTATCGACCCTGAGAAAGAAGCCATTAGAAAACATTGTAGGAAAAAGTAGAAAATGCTGGTTACCAACATTTTCTACTTTTTCCACAACGTTTTCAAATGGCTTCTTTCTCAGAGTCACGAAAACCTGAGATTGTTTGGTAAAGAGTTAAACTTTAGTGACAAAGTGCAAACCTTGAATTTCACTTCTTAGGGATCGTTTCTTGACAAAAAGTCGTTGAAAGTGCCTGTAGGTTTTATGTGATACTCTAGGGGTCCCATTCGGCCATTTACCGGACAGTGCTGACTTTTGACGATCCTGGGGCAAAAACCTCTTTTAAAACATTGTGAAAAGAAAAAAAAATAAAAAAATAAAAAAATAAAAAAGTGTAACCCTTAACCACACAGTCCCTACTTTTGACGACCCTGAGAAAGAAGCCTTTAGAAAACAGTGTGGGAAAAGGAGAAAATGCTGGTAACCAGCATTTTCTCCTTTTCCCACAATGTTTTCTAACCTTCACAAACAAATATCAAATTTTCAGTCACCTTTATTTTGTCGCCTTCAAATGCTTTCGATTTGGACAAACCCGAAATATTTTGTTTGGTAATGAGTTAAAACCAATATTTTCTCCAGTTCAAACAATCTATGAAAGATGAAGTTTGTGTTTTGGGTAATTTGTAGTATCCGAATGCTGTCAATTTAGAAAATACTAAATGTTTTTCATAAAGAATTATATGTTCTTACTTTGCTTATTAAAGCAAACATACCTAATTATGACGGCATTTTAAGTTACTGTCGTGCATTCATAGACGTTTTAGAAATGATTTTGGTAGAGAAATTTTGTTTTTCAACAACGTACCACAATGTTTTATCGATGCTCTTTATAATTAGATTCTTTGTTAACCCTCTACAAAACAATCACACATTTTGACGACCCTGAGAGAGAAGCCTTTCGAAAACATTGTGGGAAAAGGAGAAAATGCTGGTGACCAGCATTTTCTTCTTTCTTCCGCAACGTTTTCTTCCTCAACAACATGTTTTCAGTAATATTTAGTTTGTTCTCTGCAATAGTTTCCAGTTTAGAATAGTCTAAAAAAATTATTCTGTGTAGACAGGGAATATTTTTTTTTTTGAAAAGTCTCTTACAAAGTTGAAAAATGAAAAAGAAAAAAAAAAAAAAAAAAAGAATGGGACAAATACTGAAGACAAAGACTTAATTTTCAAAAAAAGGCGAAGATTTGCCGAATTAGGTTTATATACAAAGAAAACACAATATATAAGTAAATGAAATAAGAATACTTCCCTTCAGATAAAAGAAACAAGGAATCCCTTGTATTTTATTATGAATGGTGCCTGTTACGTAACACAAGTCCCGTAATTATCCGCACAAAAGTCAGACTCAATGCCGGGCCCATTTTCATTAACACCTACATCACAATGACGTAATTACAAGATCGTTCGTCCCTTTGAGGCTCGTAATCAGACGATTTGACACCTCGGCGAAAAGACACGAAAATTATGTTGTATGAAATGGTTCGTTTGTCTCGGATGGATTAGCATGAAGTTTCTTCGTTTCTTTTTCCCTCAGAAGTTATTTTGTCGTCTGCAAGTCGATATTTATAAAGATTATCATGGACACGTATTTTAAAACTTAAAAGTGTTTTTTTTTTTTCACTGAAAGTTATGTAATGTACAAGTATTCTTTGATCACAATGCATAATACTTATACTGCACATGCACTCTAATATTGGCATTACACAGCCAAAGACTACTACCTGAGAAAGAAACCTTTTGAAAACATTGTGGGAAAAGGAGAAAATGCTGGTAACCAGCATTTTCTACTTTTCCCACAATGTTTTCTACTCTTCACAAAACGAATTTTAAAATTTCAGTCACTTTTATTTTGTCGGCTGCAAACGCTTTCGATTTGGACAGGCCTAAATTATTGTCGTTTGGTAATAAGTCAAGGGCGAAAAATTTTAATCCATGTCTAGAAAGAGATGTAGACAAATGACAGCTCATACAACACATACAGTCCGAATACGATCGTTTATTTCCCAACAAATCAGCTATAATTCGATGATTGAATTTGCACAGAAAATTTCTAATTTTGTTCGGATGGTTTTGTTGAAAGTATACACGAGTAGAAATACTAAATGCAACTAAATGCAACATACATTTAGTTACATTCTTAATTATCGTAGGCTTGATATAAATCACAGAAGTGTCAAAATTAGGAAGATAAATGACAGTAATGAAGTAGTACATGTATACATTACATGTATAAACTTCTTTTTTTTTTCATGAAGGAATACTGTACATGTATTAACATTTGAAATGCGCTCTGGCGAAAGTTGTTTTACAATGCGGGTCGTCACATTTACGAGCTATAAAGTCCATACATATAGTCTTATAATCAACTGAATCTGGAGGTAGAATAATCCTCTGACATGCAAAAATTACAAGTAGCAAAGTTTTCAGTCAAGTCCAGGCTACTCGGACCTTTTCCAAAAGCATGGCTAATTTACTTTTTTCGAAAATTTCCGCTGTAGTCCATGGTAAAAGGCTGCACTCTTCTGATACCAAGTGCCAAGAGACAATGGCGACCATTGGTTTACTGTACACTAAATGCGGTCAATAGAGCCTTCAAGAATTGATTAACCACAAAGTTAGGACTTGTCTTCGATCTGACTATCCTGTGCAAAAAGATTTGCGATATTACATGTATATGGTTTACAATTTGCGAAAGAGGGGCAATGTGGACAATGGCGTAAAGTGCCGTCTCGGATTAACCTGCGCGAGCGAACCGCGCAGGCTAATCCGAGGCGACATTTTACGTCAATATTAGATTTTGTGCTACAGTTGACTTGCGTGAAACAAAAAATCACACACGATCGAAAAATGTCGCCTCGGATCAGCCTGTGGGGACTGTGCAGACTAATCTGAAACGACAATTTCTGTTCTTTTGCTAATTTCTGTTCCGTGCAAGTCTACCAGAAGACAAAATCTAATGTAGTCGTAAAGTGCCGTCTAGGATTAGCCTGCGCGGACTGCGCAGGCTGATCCTAGACGACACTTTACGCAAATGCCCGGATGCCCCTTTTCAGGCAGGCCATATTGTATTACTGGACTGGTATACCACCAAGTACATGGCCAGACCACAGTAGCACAGTCGATAGCCATTTTGAGTGCGGGATTTGAAAGCAGGCGATCGGTGGGTCAAAATCTTCGCGTCGGCCGATATCTTCCGAGGATTTAAAGAACATAATGTACACTCTTGATTACATGTATTTATGAATGTTATTGAACAAATGGACGAGATAATAAAACTGGCTAAAAATATCAGTTAAAAAAAAATGCAACTTTCCATCGAGTATTCTAGTACCATTGAACATGTTTAGTGACGGACCTTATTTATGCAAACGGTTACAATTCTTGCTTTTCTGTTTTCCTTTCTACCTCTCTGGCAATAGAAGTGAGCTTTGCTCCGGGAAAAGGGGGCACAATAGATGCATAACACCAAGCAAGCTATCATAGACTCCCTTTTTTTGACGAAGAACTGAATCATTTTGCACCCTGATCCTAGGGCATACAGAGAATTGACCATAAGCGAAAAGTGTCGGCCAAGGTCAGCCTGCGCGGATGCACAGGCTGACCTTGGCCGACACTTTTCGCAGATGCATTAAGCCCCCTTCTCACAGGGCATGGCTCTGGGATACTTTCTACATTTCTATGTTAAAATTCATAAATACCTCCGAAAACCGATTTACGACAACAAAACCGACAACAGATTGACTTTTTTTACGACAACACTTTAAATTCTCTGAACGTCTGGCATATATGATTGTTTACATAATTGATTTCGTGATTTTTGACGGGTATTGTGTTTTATTACAAAATGTTCTAACTATCTATAGCCATTAGAACCAATTCGCCAAACGCTCGTAAAGCCGCCGGAAGGTAACCGGAAGAAGAGTAATAATTACGGTTAACCAAATTTAACGCAATTAGGGGTTCATGACGAATAATTTATGTGAGAATTGACCGAGAGCACAAGTTCTCACGAAAAAAATGCAGTTTTTTCCGAGAAACTGATTTTCTGTTAATAACAGATAGCAAAATATATTATTCATTTATATTTCTTTAAAGCACCAACAACAAACAAAAGTAAACAGTGTGCGTATTAAAGGCACAGTGGTCGCCAAAAGTAAACACAGCCGCTGTTAAACTGCATTTAAATCAAAGCTGTACTATTTTAAAAGCATTGAAATTACTGTGACGACGACAATCTGTTACTGTACGGCCAGTCCATGTGTTAAGTCGATGGTAGAAAAATAGATTTTAAAAGTGAATCAAAAGCTTTCGTGTTCCTCTGTCTCTCGCTTTTTTTTTTTAACCAGAATTTTAACTTTTTTTTTCTGGCAGCGACTTACTCTTACATTCAAATGTATTTTTGACCCATCATGTAAAAAGAGACCTTTTGGGAACTGCGAAAGTGTCAACCCTGGTCAGACTGCGCGAACTGCGCAGGCTGACCAGTGTTGACACTGTTCGCCTTAATGATATTTTCGGTATGAAAAGTGATTATTGTTCCTTTGTTATACATTCATTTTTGAATTATCAACTTAAACTGATCTGCAATATCGTTGATCTGTTTTCATCTAATTGATGTACAGAATTCCTAGAGTGTCCCTTTTTGCTCGATGGGTAACGTTTCTACTTTCATATAGTTTGACTGCTATTTGGGTTTTCAACAGAAAAAGGTAGATTTTCGTTTCTAAAATAATGTTTTTCCTCTCGCCCCCCTTGGATCAAACAACTTTGAAAACATTCTTGTAAACATACAAGATTTTGTTCAACAGTGGACTTATAGGCCAATTAATTTATGTGCTTCTACATTCATATTTCCAGGCAAGACGAGGACAAAAGACAAATACCGGGTAGTTTATAGCGACCACCAGAGACTCGAACTTGAGAAAGAGTTCCACTACAGCCGATACATTACCATCAGACGTAAAGCCGAGCTGGCGCAAGCCCTCGCTCTATCAGAGAGACAGGTATACACAAAACTTTATGATTAAACTATTGTTATTGGTTATTATAATTTTTTGTTGCTCTTTGATGATATTATTATTATTATTATTATCATTTTTTTATTATTATTACTATACTTTTAATATAAACACATAAAGGTATTATCATTAATAATGTAAGATGTAATATTAAAAGTTAATATACTTTTAATAAAAACAAATAAATATATTATTATTAATAATGTGATATGTAACATTCAAAGTATAGAATTATAATTATTTATTTTTTTTATTTATTTATTTATTTATTTTAATTGTTATTATCATGATTCAAAATTTCATCATCGGAAAAAAAAACGACTTAAAGCTGCCATGTTATGTCAATAAAAAAAAAACATTGTTCAGCTCACGGACTGAACGCCAATGAAGCGTATTGAATGGAACAAAAACACAAAACATTTTGGCCACGAGATGAATGGTTTTTTTTTTGCGTCATCAAAAAGCCCAATATTGTAATTGTAGTGCTTTTGACGTATGTGACAGAACTATATTTTGCGAACTTTGGGTATCTATTCTTTTCAAATTTAATTTTGTAAAAAATGCCTAGTTTCTGTTCTAAATTGAAAATTGCTTCATATTTTCAGGTCAAGATCTGGTTCCAAAACAGACGAGCAAAAGAGAGAAAAATCAACAAAAAACGTGAGGATAATACCATCATGAAACTCCCATCTGACATGAACGATTATCCAGAAGAGGACAAACATAAAGTGCAGCAACACATGAATATGCAAATGTCTGCTCATGCGCAACACCAAGCTCAATGTCAGTCACCGACGTCACCACAGATGCATATGCCACATCCGGGTTACTCAGCTTACGGCCAGGAACATCCGGTACAGCATGGAATGCAACAAATTCAATCGAATCTCTCACCAGCAAGTCACATGACCATGCACGGACAATACCATACCAATGGTCACTTGCCGATCTCCCCTATGGCCGGTCACGACTCAATCTCACCAAATCCGTGTCCAGTATCTCCAGTGACCATTAAAACGGACATAGATGCGAACGACACATTGTCATCGTAGATAGTGTTACCATTGTTATGGAGTTTTGTTTGTTTCAGATTTAAATCTCATCGTATGTTCAAGATTAACTGCACGTTTTGGACACAGTTTTCAAATGTAATGTACATAACAATATTCATTATAAATTCTATACGTATCGACAGTGCAAAGTGAGTGCATTTGTGTTCGTAAATAGTTGGGTACGAAGTTTTGTACTAATGAGCTTCAAACGGGTATAAAGATACGTCGGCTTTGCCCTGTACAAAATAATACCGCCTTACGAGACAGTTCAAGAAAATACTGTAGGAAAAGAAGAAAGTACTGATGACGACCATTTTCTCCTTTTCTTAGATTATTTTCTACCCTTTCAACATGTATATTCCATTAATTTTACCACATTTAAGTTTAAACCTGCAAATGCGTTTAATTTAGCCGAATCTGAAGTGTAATCATTCAGTAAAGAGGTTAACTTACATTATTTCATGCTTTCTGAGAAATAACGGTGGAATAATTTTTTCGATATTTCATATTACTACCAGGAATTTGTTTTGTGAAGGGTAGAGAACATTGTTGGAGAAGGAGAAAATGCTGCTTAACAGCGTTTTCTCCTTTTCCCAAAGTCTTCTTTCTCAGGGTCGTCAACAGTCCGGATTGTGTGGTAACGGATTAAACTTGTACATTTCGCTTTCGAATGGAAATAAGTTTTTTTACATACACGGTGTAAAATTGACGGGGAGATTAACTATTGTTTCACCGTCCGATTGAACACTGCACCGTGTACTCTGCTTATTTCCGTGTACAGATTTAGATGTTGAAGCCTGGAATACTATTATCTGACAATTTTTCGTATTCCTATAATACTTTTTACCCCTTTTAAATAACAAATTCCATTATTTCGACTTCATTGATTTGTCGACTGCAAATGTTTTCAATTTTTACAGTCTGAAATTTTCAGCGTGGCTGAGTGTGCTGGCCTCTGACCTGCTTTTTGTTATTGATAGAAAATGAATATACGGACATTGGTGATGAGTCAAAAATGTATGTATGGTTATTTTAACTCATTACACAACGACATTATTTTAGGTTTGTCCAAATCGAAAGCATTGGAAGACGACAAAATAAAATTGACTGAAAATTTGAAATTTAGTTTGGGAAGGGTAGAAAACATTGTGGGAAAAGGAGAAAATGCCGGTTACCAGCATTTGTTTCTTTTCCCACACTGTTTTCTAAAGGCTTCCTTCTCAAGGTCGCCAAAAGTAGGGACTGTGTAGTAATTGGTTGAAAATCCCTGCGTATTGTTGGGCAACATTACGCCTTTATGAAATAGTTATTTCCTGGTCGCAGCCGCACTCGAAAGTATCTATTTTTTATTTATTAACCGTTTGTCGCAAAACAATTTATTGTGGCCACTGATAAGTTTAATTCTGTATGCTAAGTTACAGTATGTATTTTATTTTCCTTACAAAAACTTTTTCATGCATATGCATTCTGTATTCGCTGCTATAGGAATTATCATGCCACTTATAGACACTAAATGAGACTCGGATCAGATTACATGGATGTATAGTCTGATCGAAACCCATTTTGTTGTCTTCGACAGTATGGCTGTAGTGTAGACGAGACGGGAATTCTGAGTCCTGTTCCAATTACAAGAGGTTTCGCGAACGGTGTTACCCAGATCAGACTACAAGGAACTTGCAGTCCGATATCGGCTTTAGGCTGTCCGATATTTTTTTTAGAACAGCTTTGAAATTAGAACATTTGGACGACATGGTATTATATTCGACCTTCTAAGAAAAAGAAGCCGTTAGGAGACACTTTTGAAAACATTGTGGGGGGAAAAGGAGAAAATGCTGGTAACCAACATTTTCTCTTTTTCCCTTCAATGTTCTCTACCTAACAAAGTTAATGTATGGCATTTTTATTCAGTACGAGAATAATAACAGATATGCTACAGAATTTTATCCTATTACAATTATTATTTCAAATATCACACATGAAAATTCCAAAATTGGCTTATCAGGTTTTGCGCCTTTATTTTGAAGGATATGTTTACCCTTTTAATAGCTATTTCCTTTTATTATTTTTACCAGAATATGGTACGGGGACATTGCAAAATAAAACAGGGTGAAAAAAAAAATTAACCCTTTCCCACACAGCAAATTTTGGACCAGACCACATTGAAAGCATTTTGCAGATGACGAAATAACAGTTGCTAAAAAGATGATTTTTCTGTATGATAGGGTAGAAAACATTGTGGGAAAAGGAGAAAATGCTGGTACCAGCATTTTCTCCTTTTCCCACAATGTTTTCAAAAGGCTTTTATTCCTGACCCGTAAAAACCAGGGATTGTTTGGGAAAGGGTTAAGGTAGTGGACCTGTAAAAGAAAACAGCTATTTCCAATATAATATTATCCTACAAAATTTGCTATGATTAAAAAGGAAAATTATTGTACTACTTTAACCGAGCCACCTTTTCCTTTTTTTCCTTCTTAGAATTATCATTTATTAATTTAAAACCATTATATTCTCATTACAAAGGGAGATAATAATCACTCCCTTTTTCAGGAAACTAACGAAAGTATCGACAAATAATTTTAAGATAGACACCAAAGGAATTTCTGAACAGTTGAAAATGCGCAATAGTATTATATCTATATAAATCCGTATTTATCAACTATCAAAAAATGTTATTCCATGATGCACAAGAAGTTTTACGGGTCTATATTATCTTAACCCATTACCACACAATCCCTGCTTGATAACCAGCATTTCCTCCTTTTCCCACAATGTTTTCTTCCCTTCCCATAACAATTTTCAATTTTCCTGTCACTTTTTTTTGTCATCTGCAAATGCTTTCAGTTTGGACCAGTCTAAAATTTTGTCGTTTTGTAAAGAGTTAATAAAATAATCACATAAGTATGAATCCATAAAATCCATTATTTCTTAAAACCGACTGAATCATGGGGTAGAAAGGTCCTGGGACATGCAAAAAATTTGCCAAAAAGCAAAAAAAGGTTTCAACCAAGGTCAGCCTGCGCAGGCTGACCTTAGTTGAAACCTTATTTTTGCCGATGTATTGAACCCTGACTTTACAGATCATATATCATATACGGACACAACTGTCATACCGTACAAGTATTAATCAGCCCACACCTCTCCATACTTTAGAGGACTTAATGTTTTGTGAGAGCGCACCGTTTCTGTGATTTTATGTAAACTTATGTATTATGCATATGTAAAATATTCATTGTAAATATTGTGTAAATGTCATTCACATATTTCATCTGTTCTAGATGAGATAATAAATGTACAAATTTACTTTATCAACTTGTTGTTTTTGCATAATGAATGAATGAATGAATACTAACAACAAATCTAGATCATCATCATCCTCATCAACGCCTTTTATGCTTTATCATTGTCATAATTGTCGCCAATCGTTCGACTTCTACTGTTGAAGTTTCGAAGATTGATATGCGAGAAAGAAGCCAGTTGGAGAAAAATATTGTACTGTGTACTAGAAAAAGAAAGTCCTGGGCCCGTATTCACCAACAGTTCCTGAGAATATTCTTAGTCTTATTCTCCAAGGTTTTCTAAATTTGTAACTAATACAACTTCTGATTGGCTAAACCGAATGGTTTAGCCAATCAGAAATTGTGTTACTTACAAATGTAGAAAATTCTGGAGAATAAGTTAAAGAATGTTCTTAAGAATGGTTGGTGAATACGGACCCAGGACAGGCTGAATAATTGCATTGTGAAGTTGGAAATGGCGTTACGGAAAAGGCACCTAAATTGGATTCGTCTAACATCGCCTTTCATCGATGGATTCGGGTAAAATTCGGTTGTCTGTAATCAAATGAATCGGCAGATATCGGTCGATAGATTACGGATTACCCGAGTCTTAGCCGAATCCGTACGATTTTCGGCGATGAAAGGCGATGTTACAGGAATCTGCAATAGGATGTCCTAGCCTTATAAACCATTCAAATACACAAAAAGAAATCGCAGTAAAACACTAGGTATAAAAAAGCATAATCACGTTGATATTCATTTCAATAATGTTATGATAAGGCAATTATCAATCAACTATCAATTAAAGAGATCACATGGAACATGAATTGTAAGTTGAAATTAATTTCAACGTGGCATAACGTAAGTTGAACATTTTCAACAACTCATAACATAAGTTGAAAATAATTTCAACGTGGCATAACATAAGTTGAAAATAGTTCCATCATGATAATAAGATTAGAATAATTTCAACGTTGCATAACATAAGATCGAAATAATTTCAAGATTGCATAACATTAGTTGAGAATAATTTGAACATGGCATAAAATAAGTTGAAAATAATTTCAAAATGGCATAACATAAGTTGAAAATAATTTCAAAATGGCATAACATATGTTAAAAAAAGTTTCAACGTGCCTTGATATAAGTATTATTCGGCATTAAATCAATGACAATTTATAGCCAATACATAAACCATGGAAATAATTTGAAAATCCTATTAATGATGTATTTGGTAAAACCGGCAATAATTCTGAACATCATAAAAAATTTTTATACATGTATCATTTTTCCCGCTTGTTTAATATCTTCCTCACTCGTTGTAAGACAAATATGGTCATATTTACCCTACAGTCGGATGTGGCGGGTTTAAGCATTTTTACGTCGACGATTTATGACCTGGGTTTTATGATTCATGGGGTCTCGTTTTATACCCATAACCTCCTGGGCTCTTCTTTACATCACGAAATCTTTAAAATCAAACTTAAAATTGAAGAATACCTACAGCCAAGAAAAAGCAATTCAAATGTTGGCTTTTGATCGGTCAAGAAAACATTGCGGGAAATGGAGAAATTGCTCGTCGCGAGCAATTTCTCCATTTCCCACAATGTTTTCAAATGTCATCTTAAATTTCGTTGGCTGAAAAAAAAAATCGTTTAGACGAAGAGGGAAAAGGAACAGTCTATCTCGAGATATGGTTTATGGCCTTTTAAAGAGCACCGAATGTTGGCATAAGATGAAGTTGTGAGGGCTTCATAAACATTGGTTCGGATAAGACTTTGGTGCGACGTTAGGGCATGACGTTCAAGAGGTGGGGGGGGGGGGGGGAGATTTCTCAGGGCTACTTAGTGCAATCTTGCAGACAGTGTAGATCAAGATCAGACGGCACAGAATGTGCAGTCTGGTCTCAGATCCACACAGTCTGAAACGATGAAAAACTTTCCAGGCAAATACGCAATTCTTGGCCTTCTATACAGTTACACGTAGTTCGAAATTTTTATGAAAGATATTTAAAAGGTATCAAGAGTTTAAACAGTTTTCATCAAGTTTTTTTTTTGACGTACATGTATCCTGATATACAGTGAGATTCTTCCGACAAAAATTGAAATATGGATTACAAAATTTGGTTTCTTTATTTTCCTAGATTTTGGTAAAAATGCTCTCTGTAGTTTAGATATATGGAAGTAGACCCCTGATGGAAAACAGCTATTACCACTATAATATTATCCAACAAAATTTGCTATGATTAATCAAAGCGTTGTGAACGCTGAAGTGGTATTTGTCAAGGAAGCCCATTGTGTGGGATTAATAGTTTGAAAGAAAAAGAGACATGTTGTTCAAATATTGGCTTAAAAGTCAACCCACTAAGCAATCGAATACCTTTTTGGTTGAAGAGAGAGTACTCATGAATCTTAAAACTGTAATTTTGAAATATCTTTAGCCTTTTACATTAAATTTCCAACATTACAATCAATTACTTCGATCTATAAATATTCATGAACAATCAAATGGAATAGCGCGAAATCATAGGACGAACAAGCCATGGAACGAATTTGTTTTGGAACGAAAAACCACAAGGTCAGTAGGCAAATTTGTATCATTGCGCCAATAAAAGGCTATGAGCGAGAGAAGCTATTTTCAATCAAAAATAAGTATCTCAACGATCGATGGCTTCGACCAATGTATTTCAATATGCTATTTCAAATTACATATCTGATTGCCACCGAAAAACTCATTTGCCGGAGAAAAAATGAGTTTAACTGGGTTTATTTCCTTCGGCTTTGCACAAAATAAGATACATGGTTATCAAAATTCAATCTTGAACTCTTAGTGGTATTTTCTTCGGCAAATACCACAAAAATGAGTATTATTGTACTACTTAAACCGAGCCATTTTGCCTTTTTTTTTTTTTAAATTCTTAGCGTTGTCAATTATAAATATAAAACCACAATATTCTCATTACCTTAAACATATTCATTTTACATTGATTGAGAAACAAATTCTTACAACTTATTGTAGAGGTCACCAGACCTCTCCAACAGTGGCGAGTTTAAAGGCAAACTGCCGAAGAGTTTGCTGTCTAAATCCATATTTCTTGCGAAATTGTTCTGATACACAGTCTGTTTCGCCATGGTTTTGTAAATAAAGCGATAAAAAAAAAGAATCAGGAAATAGACGTGCTTTATTCTTATATTGCAGATTTCAGAAAAGATTTTTTTATATTAATTAGCCATGGCTGCTAATGACCTCTTAAATAGTAGATATTCTTCATCAAGTAAATAAATCTAAGCATAAGAAAAAATGAGAAGAATTTCATTAAAGAAAAATAGAAAGAAGACCGCTGGACAAGATCATGCGACTTGAAAACGCGACAAGAAGGTCAAATGACCATCATAAAAAGCATAAGAGATTTCTACGTGGCGGCTTTTTTATTTGTTTGTTTACTTGTACCAAAATAAACTGAAATTAAAAGCCAGTATACACTGATTAAAAGAATGAAAGGATACACAAATGTTGAAATTCAAATCTTTCACTTTACTAAACACTCGGTCTTTTTGCTCTGAAAACCATCAGCTTACATTCTTACAAGACAAAATGGCTCACAAGTTTTCTTGTTTGTTTCAGTTTAAATGCTGATAAGCCATAATTATAAAGAAGAAAGTCAAATAAAGATATTTGTTTTCCTTGTTCTTTTGTTAAACAGCTCATATTTTTTTCAATTTTTTGTTCATATTCTTGTCAAATCTTACGAAAGAAGAGGGCGAGATGGAACAACGACACCCCTGATTCTCTAAAAAGCCTGTGCGTCATATAAAAAAATGGCTTTGACAGGAATAGCCCATACACCTGTGCAAACCAAATCGTTTTGCCTCTACTGAATTTTATGGTGTTAAGACTGAATGAACTTATGAGCAGAAAACTATTTGCATTGTTCTGTACTGAAAAAAAAAAAGAAAATCTTGGAGTCCTAGTCGACGACATGTCGGATCCTTTAATTCTTTAGCAATGTATTATTTATAAAACATTGATGCTGCCCTCCCCTGGCTTCCTTACAAAAGAAGCCAACTTGTACTAATCTCTCTCGATTCTGCTTCCTTGGAACTAAACCAGATCTTGCGCTGAATATGTGGGCCAATGAAAAATCCAATATTTCACACCCTGCTCCTGGGTATTTCTTTCCGAGGATTAATGATAGTCATTGCGACAGGATTCATTTCCTCCCTCTGCTGACCATGTCTCTCCACGATGGCCATGTGGGAAAGCAGCCAGTGGCTTGGAACGAAAATTGTCCAAAGTACTGGTCAAAGAGACTCCAGGAAAGCATGGATAGATGCATTGTCCCCCGCGTTATAAATGATATATTGTTGAAAACGACGGTAAAACACCATACAATCAATCAATCTGTAGGTGATTGAATATTTTAAAAGTTTAAAGGTTCATCGACAACAACAAAAAAAAAAAATCCTTTTCAAATAAACTTTTACTTGTATGATGAAACGTAATACACTGTCATTAAAAGAAAATAGTCGCATAGAAAATTATAATTCATTCCCCGTTCTTCCCCCATCCCTACCCCCACTACAAGAAATCGTTATTTATAAGCACAAAACAAAACGATATACCGGAAAAAATAGTGAGAGCGGTGTTAGCCACATTTTTTTTTTTCCCAAAAGAAAAACATGATGATACATTTTCACTGTAACATTAATCCACTAATCATTAATCTGATAAAGCAATAATTCTATTATTTTCTGTTAATCCTAGTGTCGCAAGAAAACACACACAAAAAAAGCAAATTAATCAAACTGGAACATCTCCAACCAACATCCATTTAAAAGTAAAAATACGAAATAATTACTCCAAACTTTTATAACGTATTCTTTTATTTAACGATTGTAAAACAATAATCGTTCATTCTATTACTGTATTAACTCTTATCCTGCTGTAGAACTAAATCGAAATTTTCAATTCGATGGTGAAAACCTAGATATTTTTATTTCAATGTTATGTTTTAGGAAATGATATCTCCTTATCGGACAGTGTAGATCTAAGATCAGACTGCACGTTCTGTGCAGTCTGATCTTGATCTACACTGTCCGCAAAAGGTCAGCGAGACGCGATAAGCAGCCAAAGGGTTAAGTTACAATAAATTTTTCTAACCCCCCATCCCCGCTCCCAACGGTTCAAAGTTTAGAGCCCGTAAAAGAATTTATGTTTATATTGGGGTAGGGCGCAATTTTGTAAATTATGAGCAAATTGTGCTGCAATTATTGGGAGAAATATTTCGGAATCGTAAAAGAATTTCTTTGTAGTTTTATAGGCTATGTAAATCAAGTTTCTCTTTCGTCTCTAAACGGTAGGAACCCAGGTTTTTATGGTCGCACTATACGGTATATTTAAAGTCTGATTGTTCAAACACGTGGTAAATGTTCTGGGACAGCCTCAACAAACCATTTAGATCTGTACGTAAAGAATAAACATCTGATTGGCCGAGACAGAACCTAATTTGAGAGAAACACAACTTCTGATTGGCTAAACCTTTTGGTTTAGCCAATCAGAAGTTGTGTTACTATCAAATTTAGAAAATATTGGACAATGGGACTTTGAATTTCTTCAGAGTCGTATGTGCATAAGGTTTTTTGGAATTTAGGAAAAGACAAAGAAAGATTAAAAGCGGCTGGTAGAAACACCCCGCAGGTTTACCCATAAAACAATTGCTGCGGTCGTATTTGATACACAACCTTAAAAACTGAGAGAAATAGCAAACAATGAATTTGAATTTGAGATATAAGTACATGTAAAAACACTTTGGAAAACTTCTTCGAACATTGACGCGCCATTATCAAATACAGGGTTAATATTAATGAACAAAGGGCAATATCAAAACTCTGCTGCGCCACTTGTGAAAATATTACCGATGATGTTCACTCGATGAAATAAATTTTGATCTTTCACTGTAGAAAAAACCCAAATAAATATCCTCTATTTCTATACGATTTTGCCTGGTAGCCTTGGTTCCAGTCCGATCATTTTTCCTTTCACATGCAGTTTTCGGATGTTACTTTGTCAAAAAATGAGGTAATAATTTGGGAAGGGATAAACTGTTGTGTCTACAACTCTTGAATAGGGGAATTTGGACATTTGCGTAAAGTGTCGTCTCGGATCAACCTGCACTGTCCGCGCTGACTGATCCGACACGACACTTTCCGATCGTATGTGATTGGAGAGTTCTGATGACCTCTCCAGCAGTGGTGAGTTTAAAAAGAATTTGCTGTTAAGTCCATTTTTCTTGCGAAATCATTCTGATACACAGTCTGTTTTGTCATGGTTTTGTAAATAAAGCGAAGTAAAGGAAAAACGAGACAGGAAATAGACGTGGTTTAATTTTATGTGGCGATTTCAAAAAAAATTTGGTTTTACTAATTTGCTATGGCAAGTGACCTCTCAAATTATTGAATTTTTCATTAAAGTAAGCAAACGAATCAAAGCAGAAGAAAAATGAGAAAGATTTCGTTTAAAAAAAAGAGAAGTTGTAACACCAGAACGAAATGCTTCCGGGTCGTAGTATCAAAAGTAGTCCCACTTGAAAATTTGATACCAAGCCCTTCTGCCACACTGTTTTATCATGAAGTGTGAGGATGGGTTTAAAATGTGTTCCTGAAGTTAATTTCCTCAGAGAATGAATACATTTTATATATCTCTTTTAGGACAATTTTTTGATATGTTACCAGGAAAAGAGGCATGGTCTATCACCAGTTAGGGCCTAGACCGACAGCAATTTTCCGAAGGTCCATGTGTTTGAAGAGGAATACCAAAAAAGTTCATCACTCATGATGCAGTTTTCTGCTGCTTTTTGTGGAGGGCATTGAACACATATTTGAAGGAAAAAAACTGCAAAGCTCTCGCTTCGTCAGTAATTCAGCAGCAGTCAGTCAAAGACAGTCGTTTTACTATATTTTCAATGAGCGAAAAAGTTACCGGTGTGACACCAGAAAGAAGGCCGTTGGACAAGATCATGCAACTTGAAAACGCGGCAAGAAGATCATATGACCGTCATGTAACGCATGTGAGGTTCCACGCGGCGGCTTTTTTACTTGTTTGTTTACTTGTACAAAAATATATTGAAATTAAAAGCCAATGAACTAGTTGAAAACATTGATGCTGACCTCTCCTGGCTTCCATGTTTATTGTAAAGAAGCCAACTTGTTTTCTATTTTACGCAAGTCTACTGAAGCACGAAATCTAATATTGATGTAAAGTGTCGTGTCGGATCAGCCTGCGCGGACTGCGCAGGCTGATCCGAGACGGCACTGTACGCAAATGTCCGAAAGCCTGCATGTTTTCACGTGTTGCATGCCAGTTGTTGGACCGGGAAAAGTGACCGCGATATAGAGTGGTTAATGGATAATTACCATTGGCACCGCGGATTTCCGCAGACAGTATGGAATAATATCAGCATCACTAACTTAATATGATCATTTAAACAGATGGGACGATTTGAAACAGTCAGCAGCAATGATAATAATACTAATAATAATAAAAGAAAAAAAAAAGATAAATAGTAATGATAATGATGATGATAATGATGAAATAATAATAATAATAATAATAATAATAATAATAATAATAATTATTATTATTATTATTATTATCATTATTATCATTATCATTATTGACGATGATGATGATGATGATCGTTCGTTTGTTTGTTTGCACGTCCGTTCGTCCGTTCGTTCATTCATTCATTCGGTTTGGGCAGGATAAAGCTACCCGTAAACATTATTTGGTAAAAACCGGGACATACGGCGTTTCACATTCTCGGTTTCGTATGTTTCAAACAAAAAACTTGAAAGGGCGAATAATCCCAGAAGAAAAATTCCTTCTATTTCATACGAGTACTTCAAACAGTACCACTCGAGTTATACTTGTCGACCAAACGAAGTGTTTATGGCCTCTTCAGACCGGCAGACTCGGGGTATTCGCCCGAAACTGACTAATTTATTACAGAAATAAAATTTATTGGGTTTACTTAGCAGTTTCTGGTCCTGTATAAGGAGGTGGGGTGTGTTTGTTTTTTCGAAGTTCTAGGCTGGGGTGACATCAGCCCGCAGATGTCCGCTGATTTCCCAAAGAGTTCTATAATTATTGTTAAGCAAATGCTCCGGTAGGTGGTGCACCCGGCTCAATAAGCTGTTAGATGTACAATGTTTTGAAATTCAACAAATAATCTTGAAATAAACTAAATTTCACTAAAAAATAAAAAAGAAATCCTCTAAAATCGTTTGTGAAGACGCCTTGACAGACATTTCGTATTGTTGAGGCCTATGAATGATTTTAACTCAATACCAAACGACCGTAAAAAATTTACGTTTGTCCAAATCGAAAGCATTTGCAGACGACAAAATAAAAGTGACGGAAAATTTGAAATTTGTTTAGTGAAGGGTACAAAACAGTGTGGGAAAAGGAGAAAATGCTGGTTACCAGCATTTTCTCCTTTTCCCTCACTGTTTTCTATAGGCTTCTTTTCCAGGGTCGTCAACGATAGGGATTGTGTGGCAATGGGTTAAACATTTGAAAGTTGTACAGCTACACTTTCGATTATCTACTTCACACAATTTCTTCGGATTAACTCATTACCAGACGACAATATTTTAGACTGGCCCAAATTGAAAGCATTTACAGACGACAAAATAAAAGTGACTAAAAATTTGAAATTTGTTTTGTGAAGGGTAGAAAACATTGTGGGAAAAGGAGAAAATGCTGGTTAGCAGCATTTTCTCCTTTTCCCACAATGTTTTCTAAAGGCTTCTTTCTCAGGGTCGTCAAAAGTAGGGATTGTGTGGTAATGGGTTAACCATTTACCAAACGACAAGATTTTAGGCTGATCCAAATTGAAAGCACTTGCCGACGACAAAATAAACGTATCTCAAAAATTGAAACTTTTTTCCAGCAAGGTAGAAAACACTGTGGGAAAAGGAGGATATGCTGGTTATCAACATTTTCTCCTTTTCCCAAAATATTTTCAAAAGGTTTCTATCTCAGGGTCGTCAAAACCAGGGATTCTATAGGATAGGGTTAATATTCATTTGTCTTACAGTCGACTGAATCGGAATAAGAACGGTCATTTAACATGCAGAAAAATGATCGAAACCAGACATTTTGACCCAGGTCAGTATGCGCGGGCTGCATATGCTGACCTGGGTGGATACCTTGTTCAACTACTGTATACCATCCATCCTCGGAACCCAGGTTTGAAGCATTTCGTTACTCTCTATGCATTACAGAATGAATCGAAACTGGATCAACGAAGATAAACACCATCTTGCCACGAAGCTTATGTTTTCAAACGCTGGAATTTTCACAACATTCATTACCCTTCACCAAATTGAAACCATTTGCAGGCGACTATTTCAATGTGGCTCAAATGGTTAAATTTTTCCTTGATTGGGTAGAAAACATTGTGGAATAGGGAGAAAATGCTGGTTACAAGCATTTTTTCCCTTTCCCACAATGATTTCGAAAGGCTTCTTTCCCAGGGTCGTTAAAAGTCGTCATTGTGTGGTAAAGAGTTAAGGACCTTCTGTCTGACTAATTCTTAGCCAGAAAACTTCAGAAAATATTGTGGGAAAATGCTGAATCCTCCTTTTTTTGCCTTTAAATCATTTCTCACCATGTTCACTTTCGTTTAACCCTTTACTCCATAAATACTCATTTCTACACATTGCTTGTTGAAGCCTTTGGAAAACATTATGGCAAAAGGTGAAATTGCTCGTCACGAGCAATTTCACCTTTTGCCACAATGTTTTCTACACTATCAAAAGGTGTCATATACACATAAGAAACGCCTTCATCCTTGCTGTCATTTAGGGTCAGTTGGAGATACCATAGAAATGCCTTATGGGGTAAAGGGTTAAAAAAAAAAAAAAAAAAACATGATTATGTTTAATTTTTCCTCTTATTTTTTTTTTTCACATGAATATGTCCAAAATGTTAAAATATGAATAAACTATAATTTATTCTTAATAAGCCTACATTTTTGACCTTGCATTTTTCCTCCATACATATGCCATGGCAACAGTTCACAGTGACATACTAGAGAGAAGTTAGGGAAACTTTCATGC
Organism: Tridacna crocea; assembly: GCA_943736015.1. Lineage (NCBI taxonomy): Eukaryota > Metazoa > Mollusca > Bivalvia > Cardiida > Cardiidae > Tridacna > Tridacna crocea. Next base: position 3,145,216 of record OX031063.1, read on the forward strand.
TCATTAATATTTTACCAGACGACAATATCTTAAACTGGTCCACTTTGAAAGTATTTGCAGAGGACAAAATATGGTGTAATTGGTGGAACATGTGTCCGAAGAGGTAGAAAACATTTTAGGACAAGGAGAAAATGGGTCAACAGACAGACCTACAGCAGCTCAGTTGGGTACCAGCATTTTCTCCTTTTCTCACAATGTTTTCAAATGTAATCTTCATCAGAGTCGGCTAAAAACTTGAACCCTTTACCAGACAATCCCTGATCTTTACGATAGAAACCTTTTGAAAACACTGTGGGAAAAGGAGAAAATACTGCTAACCAGCATTTTCTCCTTTTAGCACAGTGTTTTCTACTTCTACCCTGCTGAAAAAGAAAATCAATTTTTGAGTTGCTTTTATTTTGTCGTCTGCAAGTACTTTCAATTTGGAAAATTCTGTCATTTGATAAAGGGTGAATACAGTGTTCAGTAAGACGGGAAGGTAAGTCTTTTTAGTGTAAATAGATCTATACATAATCTGTCTTGGGCAGACCGAAACCGGTTTTAGGCTCGGAAGAATGACAATACTAAGGGAGGCTACTCTTACACCACATTCACATCACCGCCCGTAAGAGTTGCTCCGCTTGGCAGTACAAACTATTAAAAGTGATCTGCTCTAGGTATGACTATCTGTGATCAGCCCGCATAGCTCAGTTAGTAGAGGGTTAGACTCGTGATCATGAGGGTGTGGGTTGGATACCCACGGCTGGCCATCTAAAATTACTAATCGTCTTTCGGATGAGACGTTAAAATGAGGTCGATGTTAAAATGTGACGATGCTATACACCGAGCATGTTAAAGAACCTGGCGAAACTTAAGATGGGTTTCGTCCTGTATCTGCACTATCCCCGATAACATTACTAACAGCCTTCAGGGGGTGTCGCCCATATGGGAAACCGGTGGCGACAATAAATAAACGCAAATTCAGTCAATGTCTATCTGTTGACCAGCCCGTATAGCTCAGCAGGTAGAGGGTAGGACTCGTGAATATGATATTTCGAGTCACTTGAAGGTGTGGGTTTGACCCCCATGGCTGGCCATCTAAAATTAATAAAATTCTTTCGGATGAGACGTTATATCGAAGTCCCTTGTGACTGTGCTATACACAGAGCACGTAAAAGAAGCAGGTAAAACTTAAAAAACTTACCAGGACTTTCTCCGTTTCCCACAATGTTTTTCACTTTGTGAAAGACAAATTGATGAAATTACATTCATGTTTTCACATGGCATGTGATTTGTCGTTTGCGTATCCTTTGACCGTTTGGACAAGTCCACAGTTTTGTCGTTTGGTAAACTGAGTTAACCCATTTCAACACGATCCCGCCCAACAACCCGAAAGAAGAAGAAGAAGAAGAAGAAGAAGAAAAAGAAGATACGTAGAAGAAGAAGGAGGAGGAGAAGGAGGAGGAGTGTGACGAGGCTTTAGAAAACATCATTGATAAAAAAATCACTTCATTCCTGAAAGAGCTTGGAAACATATATATCTTTCAAAAACTTGATCACGGCATTTTTATAGAGGAAACTTCTATAAACACAAGATTTGTCTTCTTGCAAAGGGTTAATTCTTAGGCTATTCAATACGACTCGGTATACGGTTTTCGCAGAGAGTGAAGATCAAGATCAGACTGCACAGATACTCTAGCTTATATTTGAATTTAAAAACTGGATTTAATAGATCTACGGACTCTTGACTGTCTAAGATATATCAATATATGCTGGTAACCAGCATTTTTCACTTTTCCTACAATGTTTTCTACCTTTCACAAAACAAATTTCAAATTTTCTGACACTTTTTTTTTTGTCGTCTGCAAATGCTTTCAATTTGGACGAACCTATAACTTTGTCGTTTGGTTGATCTAATGAATTTTAAACCAAAATCGTTAATAAGCCCCTCTAAAATAGTAACTGTTGACGTTTGTGACCACGTGCTTTTGTTTACACCGTTGTATACGGAAGTCGCATGATTTGGTCACATGATCTTGCCTGACGTCATCAGTGTCAGAGGCAGATTATTAGAGTGACAGAAAATTTGTGAAAAATTGATATTCCATGAGTTTTTGTAGAGAAGTGAAGAGGTTTGTATATTATTCTGTTACTAATATGGCGTCAAGTTTTGTTTTCAAGACATTATTAATAGATTTTCTCCACAGAAATATCCAAAATGCGCAATGTAAACACACGGGAGGTGTGAGTGTCAGGTTAAATGAGATGGGTGGGGTAAGCTGTCACCTGATCAGAAATCATGAGATAATTGATTGCTGAAGCAATGTCATAGGGATGTATTGTTTAAAACGTGTATCAGATTTTACTTGTTATCAAACCTCCTAAGACAATTTTTTAAAAAATCTGTATATAGATATTTACTGAATAGCTAAATCCGACCAAATTCAATTACTGTTGATAACTCCACAGGAATTAGACATTCTATAACCAAAATAAATGATGAAATATGAAAAAAAAAACTTCCCCTATATAATATAAACACAAGGAATGCAATGTCTCGATTGCCAGCGCCAGCACAAGACAGCCTTTCTCACCCCAAATCATCCACGAAACAAACATTGATCATCATTTCCTTTAGCCTAGCGATAGACAACAGAAAAATGTGCCTGCGACATTCGGCGATTCCTCAATAGACACCTTTTAACAGGGGATATATGTCATGTTTTACATTTTTTTTGACAATTTCTATTCATCGAGGAGGCCATTCGCTGAAGTCACGGGATTCCCAGGAAGGGCCAGGAAGTGTATTTTCGGATTATGTATTAGAGTCGAATATCTTTTCTTTAAAAGAGAATATGGTCAAATACCTTTGTTAGTTACTTCTAGAAAAATCTTAAGTATCATGTTTTGTCCATAAATATATCTTAAAAATGAAAAAAAATAATAGTAATATGTAATCGGAAAATACGCTTCCCGTGACGTCAGCGAATAGAATGTCAAATTCCTGTGATATCGTCATTCCTTCCGTCATACCATTGCCTAAAGAAAAGGCTTGAAACCAGCATTTTCTTCTAATCCTTTCTTCTAATCCCATGATGTTTTCTATCCTGTCAAAGAACAAAGGTTCAGTGAGTTAACTGATTATGTGTGGTCAGTTTGATTTGAAAAAAAAAAATTTGTCATCTGCAAACGTTTCCAAACTGGATCAGTCTAAAATTTTGTTGTTTGGTAAAGAGTTAATTGATTATGTGTGGTCAGTTTGATTTGAAAAAAAAAAAAAATCATATGTGATTGGAATTTTAACCCTTTACCACACAAGAAAATTATAGACTTTTCTAAATTGAAAGCATTTGCAGATGACATTTCAGTATGATGAAAGTGATACATTTTTTTTTGATAGGGTACAAAACATTGTGAGAAAAGGAGAAAATGCTGGTTACCAGTATTTTCTCCTTTCCTCACATGTTTTCAAAGGAATTCTTCTTCAGGGTTGTTAAAAGTCAGCATTGTGTGGGAAAGGGTTAAGTGATAAATATGACTCCTCATAAATGAAATATACATGATCTAGTACATAGAGTTATCCCTTCGTTGTCCTAGTGATAACACAAACTAATGAATAATGAAAACAAAATTAATGAAAGTAACTTCAGAAACATGTGCAGTAAACATTAAGTTTAGTTTGACTTCCTTGAAAGTGGTTCAGTTGATATGTACATTTTGAATAATGGAATTACAAGGATGTAGCACTGTCATTTTATAATTATTTGGGTGTTTTTGTAAAAATTAATCGGTAGTCTATTGATTTAACCCTTTAGCAAACAATCCCTGGTTTTTACGGCCCTGTTATAAAGGCCTTTGAAAACATTGTGGGAAAAGGAGAAAATGCTGATAACCAGCATTTTCTCCTTTTCCCACAATGTTTTCTAACCTGCTGAAAACAAACTTCATTTTTTCAGTTTCATTTATTTTGTCATCTGCAAACGTTTCCGAACTGGACCAGTCTAAAATTTTGTTGTTTGGTAAAGAGTTAAGACCATGCATGCCAGTATGATAATTTTTTACTCCAGATGGGTCATAAGGCTGTTGTGAGGGCTAGTGGAGAATTGATCAGGATTACATCTGTAGAAGCTTTGAATTCGGAAGTGTCTACAGTATGTCCCTTGGCAAAGAGTTAACCCATTACCACACAATCCCTACTTTTGACGCCCCTGAGAAAGAAGCCTTTTGAAAACACTGTGGGAAAAGGAGAAAATGCTGGTAACCAGCATTTTCTCCTTTTCCCACAGTATTTTCTACCCTTCCCAGAACAAATTTCTATTTTTCAGTCACCTTTATTTTGTCGTCTGCAAATGCTTTTGATTTGGACCAGTCCAAAATTTTCTCGTGTGGTAATGAGTTAAAGATAACAGGACTATAGACTTTTTCCATATTGGAAAGGTCCAGCTCATTAGCTCTTTACCAAACAAAAAAAAATAGGCTGCTCCAAATTGAAAGGTTATGCAGACAACAAATTAAATGAAACTAAAATGATGATTGTTGTTTTGGATGAGGAAGAAAACATTGGTTACCAGCATTTTCTCCTTTTCCCATAATGTTTTCAAAGGCTTCTTTCCCAGAGTCATGAAAACCAGGGATTGGAAAGAAAATTGTGCAGAGTACTGGTAAAAGAAACACCAGGAATGCATGGATAGGTGCACTGGCTGTGCGATATAACTGAAATAATCACTTTTTTAGAAAACAAACTGAATGTAGTTCAAATGATAAGATTTGTCTCAAAAAGTTTGGAAATAGTGTAGGAAAAGAAAAATGTGTGGAAAGCTGTATGGGAGGTTGGAGAAAATTGCAGCATAATACATGTACTGCATTTTCTTCTTTAATCTTTTCTTACAATTTTTTTTTTCTAAAGAGCTTTTCTTTCAGGGAAATTAAAACCTGGGATGGTGTGGTAAAGGGTTAATTTACAGAATTTTGTTTTTCTGCACTGAATGAAGGACTTTGTAGCCTATACATTTATTAGGAAGTTAAAAAGTTCATATTACATTTATATACACCACAGTGTTTCTGGAGTACGGTATTGCCTTGCATGAGTGTATAAAAGATAAACTTTCTTTATCTCTTTATCACATTACCCCGACTTTTATCGACCCTGAAAAAGAAGCCTTTTGAAAACGTTGTGGGAAAAGGAAAAGATGCTTGTGACCAGCATTTTCTCCTTTTACTGTAACCACAATGTTTTCTCCCCTTCTCAAAACCACAGGGACCCGATCCAGTCATTTATTTGGCATCTTGTAAGTAAATATAGACAAGATACTGAATAAATGACTTAATCAAATCCCTGTGTCTCAAACCAAAATTTAAACTTTTAGTCACATTTATTTTGTTGTCTGCAAATACTTTCAATTGGGATTGGTCAAAAATGTTGTCATTGGGAAAAGAGTTAAAAGTTTTCAGAGTGTATCCCAGTAAATTCTGAAATGGACACGTTCTAACCCTTTACCGCACAATGCTGACTTTTAATGAGCCTGGGAAAGAAGCCTTTTACAATAGTAAAAGGAGAAAATTCTGGTTACCATCATTTTCTCATTTCCCACAATGTTTTCTACTATATCAAAGAAAAATTGCAACATTTTAGCCTGATCGAGCTTGCAAATGCTCTCAATTTGGCTAAGTTTAAAAAATTTTATCATATGGTAAAATGTTGACTGGATTGATTGTAACTGATGAGATAGCCAGAGGGAGTCGATGTTTGACAGATTTGGCAATTGAACAATTTGTCATTGTATCACATCTCAAGGTTTGAAATGAAGTGAACTTTGATTTGTCCATTTTGAAACTTGTCATTGGGCTGTCAACAAAGTTTTTACTGAAATCAACCGTTAAATTTTAGAGTACCTTTGGTAACTTTAAAGTTAGCTGTTTTAATTTTGGTTTTGAAAATGTCTTTTAACAGTGTTAATAGTCCATATCTAAATTCCATGAAAAAAAGGCAATTTGCCAAACTCACTGAGGAAGATATCACAATGAAAGTAAGTTTGATTTATTTACTGATACTATTTCAGGTTGAATATACTAGTAAAATATTTGACTCTGAAATCAGAAAGCTTTTTCGTGTTGGCCTGTATCATACTTTGCCTAGACAGAATCTGTTGTCATGCAAATACTGTTGGTATTGTACCAGTCCTAACATTTTGTGTTCTACTGGTTACCAGCATTCTCTTCTTTTTGCTCAATGTTGTCAACCCTGAATAAGGACAAATCCCTTATTTCTGCAACATGTGCACGTGATTTGGACAAGTCTTGAGTTAACTCTACTAAACAACAACAAAATTTTAAACTGGTGCTAATTGAAAGCACTTGTAGACGTTAAATAAATGAGACTCAAAAATTGAAACTTGACTTTAGAAAAGATGAAAACATTGTGGGAAAGAGAGAAAATGCTGGTTCGGGTCATTTACGCTTTACCACACAATCCCGACTTTTGACAACTCTTTTATCAACTCTAAGAAAGGAGACTATTCAAAACATTTTGGGAAATGGAGAAAATGCTGGTAACCAGCATTTTTGCCTTTTCCCACAATGTTTTCTACTTTTTTTCGCAATGTTTTCTACCCTTTCAAAACTGAATTTCAATTTTTCAGTCATATTTATTTTTTCATATGCAAATGCTTTCAATTTGGACCAATCAATAATTTTGTTGTGTGGTAAATACTTAAAAGTTGACATTGTGCTGTAAACAGCATGTTAAAAAGGGATTCTTCCGTAAAGGGCTTTATTATAGATGAAGAAAGTCATCTACAGTTGCTATTGTGTGTGAATGTCACATGATAAAGAGACAGTCATGTATGCATGTTTATGATACATTCATATTCCTTATTGTGCTTGTTTGCAAGTAGAGTGTATAATTATTATATAACACTTTACCAAACACCAATATATTATAGACTTGTCCGAATTGAAAGCATGTGTAGACCACAAAATAATTATGACTGAAAAATTGAAATTTGGTTTGGGAAGGGTAGAAAACATTGTGGTGAAAGGAGAAAATGCTGGTTACCAGCATTGGAGAAAATGCTGGTTACCAGCATTTTCTCCTTTTCCCACAATGTTTTCAACAGGTTTCTCTCTAAAGGTTGTTAAAAGGCGTCATTGAGCAGTAAAGGGTTAATGTCTTGCTTTTTCAATGTATCATAGAGATAAAGTAAACCTTGTTTTTGTGGAGCATCACTCATAGTAGATTGTTAGTCTAGGCTATTTTACAGCGATTGAGGAACAAGTTCTAACAACTTATCCCTTTACTCCATAGATACTCATTTTAACACATTGCATGTAGGAGGCTTTGGAAAACATTGTGGTAAAAGATGAAATTGCTCGTGACGAGCAATTTCACCTTTTGCCACAATGTTTTCTACACTATCAAAAGGTGTCAGATACACATAAGAAACGGCTTCATCCTTGCTGTTACTTAGGGTCAATTAGAGATACCATAGAAATGCCTTATGGGGTAAAGGGTTATACTAATCTCTCTCGAGTAGATTGTTTGCATGGGATTGGATAATTTTCATTCAAGAATTATTATAATTTTGTGTTTCTGTTTTGCAGTGGTTGACTGAGATGGCGGGGAAGTCGAAGTTGCTCAAGGTGGTCCTCCTGGGGGACGGTGGTGTCGGTAAAAGCTCACTTATGAACAGATTTGTCAGTAATAAGTTCGATTCCCAGTCTTTCCATACGATAGGCGTAGAATTCTTAAATAAGGATGTGGTAGTAGATGGGGAGACGTTTACCATGCAAATCTGGGACACTGCTGGACAAGAACGATTCAAGTCCCTACGAACACCCTTCTACAGAGGTGCTGATTGTTGCCTGTTAACTTTCGCTGTGGACGATATTCAGAGTTTTAAAAATCTATCCATGTGGAAAAAGGAGTTTTTGTATTATGCTGATATACAGGACGGTAATTCATTCCCATTTGTCGTGTTAGGAAACAAAGTTGACGTGGAAAACCGGCTGGTAAACGAGGAAATGGTTAGAGACTGGTGTAATCAAAACGGACATTGTCCCTATTATGAAACGAGTGCGAAAGATGCCACGAATGTAGATACTGCTTTCAAAGCTGCCGTCGAAAGACTTAAAGAACTCGAAGATCAGTTAGACGAAAAACCTCAACATGGTGCAACTGTGGATTTATATAAGAAAAGAAAGGAAGGCAGTGGTTGTTGTAATTAATGAAAGTTTTCCCTCTTAGATTTTAATTGCTGGTAGTAAGCAATTTTTCTTTGCCAAATTGCTTTCAATAATGTCTTTATTTCGGTTTTTATTCCTATTCTGCTTAACCTATTACCACACAATCCCTACTGAGAAAGAAGCCTTTTGAAAACACTGTGGAAAAAGGAGAAAATGCTGGTAACCAGCATTTTCTCCTTTTCCCACAGTGTTTTCTACCCTTCCCAGAACAACTTTCAATTTTTCAGTCACCTTTATTTTGTCGTCTGCAAATGCTTTCAATTTGGACCAGTCTAAAATGTTCTCGTGTGGTAAAGAGTTAACCCTTTACAAAACAATCCCTGGTTTTTAACCCTTTACCAAACAACAAAATTTTACACTGGTCCAAATTGAAAGCGCCTGCAGACGACTAAATGAAGGGAACTCAAAAATTGAAATTTGTTTCCCACAGAGTAGAAAACATTGTGGGAAAAGAAGAAAATGCTGGTTACCAGCATTTTCTCCTTTTCCCAGGATGTTTTCTAAAGGTTTCTATCTCAGGTTCGTAAAAACCAGGGATTGTTTGGTAAAGGGTTAAGACGCAGAAGAAGAAGCCTTCTGAAAACAAGGTGGGAAAAGGAGAAAATATGGGTATCCAGCATTTTCTCCTTTCACACCATGTTTTCTACTCTTATAAAGTCAAGTTTCCATTTCTGAAGTCACGTTTATATTAGTCAATTGCAAATGCTTTCAAATTGGACTAGTCTAGAATTTTGTTGTATGTTGAGGGTTAAGATTTGGTCATATTAGAATCAATCATTCGAAATAATCTTCTTTCTATCATGGTTTAGTAATCAATAAACTGTGCTGTGAGTTATGACGCGCTGTGATGAACCTTGTCAGGCTATCGCCCTCGTGGATTATTTATTGTGCATATCATAACTCACAACTGTTTAGTAAACAATAAACCATGATAGAAAGAAGATTAATTCTTAATTCTAACGACACGCGATTTTGGCTCTATAAACACAGTGCAAGGAAAACGTGGTAAAATCTGCGACAATCCATGTAGAGTAACATCATTCATTGAGTGAGTTATTCAATGGAACATAATCTTCATCCGCGTTTTTACTCTTAGTTTGAACTTGTTTTCATTTCACTAAGAATTGGCCATTTTAGAATCGAAATAATCTTCTTTCTATCTTTCTATCGCCCTCGTGGATTATTTATTGCGCCACATAACTCACAACTGTGGTTTATTGAACGATATACCATGATAGAAAGAAGATTATTTCTTAACCCATTACCACACAATCCCTACTTTTGATGCCCACGAGAAAGAAGCCTTTTGAAAACACTGTGGGAAAAGGAGAAAATGCTGGTAACCAGCATTTTCTCCTTTTCCCACAATGTTTTCTCTCCTTCTCAAAACAAATTTCAATTTTTCAGTCACCTTTATTTTGTCATCTGCAAATGCTTTCAATTTGGACTAGTCTAAAATTTTCTTGTGTGGTAAAGAGTTAAATAAAACATGTATTACATGTACATTTTTTGGAGCCTGTATGTGTTGAGTATGGATCGGACTAAAATTTTATTATCTAATAAAAAATCAGTGGAGCAATGTTCTGTAAAAATGGGTCTGAACTCTATACCAAACAACAAAATTTTAGACTTGGCCAAATTGAAATACCATACAATACCACACAATCCCTACTTTTGACGACCTTGAGAAAGAAGCCTTTAGAAAATGGGGTAGAGAATATTGTAGGAAAAGGAGAAAATGCTTGTTACCAGCATTTTCTCCTTTCCCCGCTTTGTTTTTAACCCTTTACCAGACGACAAAATTTTAGCCCCATCCAAATTGAAAACATCTGCAAACGACAATTTCAATGTGGCTCATATTTTGCAATTGTTTGGTGATAGGGTAGGAAACATTGTGGGAAAAGGAGAAAATGCTGGTAACCAGCATTTTCTCCTTTTCCCACAATGTATTCAAAAGGTTTCTTTCCAAAGGTCGTCAAAAGGCCTCATTGTGTGGTAAAGGGTGAAAGGGCCTCTTCCTAGGGGCTGTTCAAACTCTGGATTGTGTGGCGAAGGGTCAATTCTGCACAATACATGTATCATTGTGAAATTGACAATATGTCATTTTCAACAATGTTTATCAGAGCTGGTCCTAATCAGTTGACACACATCAGAGCTTCAGATGGAAGGATTGATTTTGATTTTAAAATAATTATTCTGCATCAAACCCCATGTTGTGGGTACTCATTAGAATCATCTCAACGAGACGATTCTAATGAGTACCCACAACATAGGGTTTGAAAGAAAAATAATGGATTTAGAATACCATCACTCCCCCCTATCTGGAAATCTGACAAATGGTAGTGAGTAAAGATTTATCATATCAAAAACTAATAAATATGCCCTTCCCAGAAAGTGATAACTCTTTACAGAATGAAAAAAAATGGACCTGTTCAAATCAAAGGCATTTGCAAATAATAAATGAAATGCTACTAAAGTCAAGGACATTGCCCAGTCTTTGAAAGGGTAGAAAACATGTGGGAAAAAGACGAAAAATGTTGGTTTAATACTGGCATTTTTCCCACAGAACTTTCTGGTAAAGATTTCGTTCTCAGGGTCGTTAAAACTCATGATAGTATGGTAAAGGGCAAAACTCTGTCAGTGTCACATGAGTTATATGGACTATAGAATGACCCTGAATAACTAAAATCATTACTTATGATATTGGTTGATGTATTTCTTCTTGTTCATTCAACTTTCAAAAACCTTATGATTGTACATATTATTTCTTTAGTGAATCATTAGTTGAATACTAGCCCAGATCTCCTGACAGAGGGAGTGATTTTAAAATTAAAAATATTTATTATTCTCAACGAAACCATATGTTGTGGATACTCCTTAGAATCGTCTCATTGAGACGATTCTGAGTATCCACAACATAGGGTTTGGAAGAGAAATAATGGGTTTAGAACACTATGACACCCTCTTATCTGGAGCTTTACTAGCCTGTGTTATGGGTCGGAATGAATTGACAGTTTTCAAGATTTCTGCAGAATATTCTACAAATGACAAAATTTTACACTGGCCCAAATTTAACGTACTTGCAGAAGGCTTGAAATGTAACTAAAATGATTGGATATGATGATTGGATATGTCTTTGGATGGAAAATAATGTGGAAAAAGGATTTAGTCCATTCTTCACAAGGTTTTATACAACACAATCCTGACTTTTAATGACCTAAAGAAGAAGTCTTTTGAAAACATTGTGGAAAACAGAGAAAATGCTGGTAACCAGCATTTTCTCCAGTCTCCATGATGTTTTCTAGTGCATGATGTTATCTCACCTGCAAATGCTTTAGATTTTTGAATAATCTAAAATTTTGGAGGTCAAAATGAAAACATTAATTTTGAAGATGACAATTTCAGTGATGGCTGAATTATATGCATTTGCATATCATATGAAAGAGTCGAAGAGTTGTGGGAAGAGGAGAAAATTCTGTTTACTTGCATTTTCTCCTTTTCTGCCAATATTTTCAACAGCTGTACTTTACAAGGGTTGTTGAATTTGGGATTGTATGGTACATGTATATGCTTAACCCTTTACCAAACAACAAAAATTTAGACTGGTCCGAATTGAAAGCACTTGCAGATCAGAAAATAAAGGTAACTAAAAAATTTTAATTTGTTTCTAGCAGGGTAGAAAACATCATGGGAAAAGGAGAAAATGCTGGTTACCAGCATTTTCTCCTTTTCCCACAATGTTTTCAAAAGGCTTCTATGTCAGGGTCGTTAAAAAAAAGGGATTGTTTGGTAATGGGTTAACCCCTTCCTGCACAATGCTGACCTTTAACAACCCTAGGAAAGAAACCTTTTGAAAACATTGTGGAAAAAGGAGACATTGCTAGTGACTAGTGTTTTCTCCTTTTTACACAATGTTTTCTTCCTTGCCAAAGAAAAATTGTACCATTTGAGCCACACTGAAAATGTTGTCTGCAAATGCCCTGAGTTTGGACAAGGCTAATATTTTGTCGTCTTGTAAAGGATTCAAATGATGGGCAATTAACCCTTTACCAAACAGTTCCTGATTTTTACGACCCTGAGATAGAAGCCTTTTGAAAACATTGTAGGAAAAGGAAAAAAATGCTGGTAACCAGCATTTTCTCATTTTCCCACAATGATTTCTATCCTGGTGGAAACAAATTTCAATTTTTGAGTTAAGTTTACTTTGGTCCCATTTGGAAAAGCTTTCAATTTGGACCAGTCTAAAACTTTTTTGTTTTGTAAAGGGTTAAGTGAAGAGGTAAATGAAGGAAGATAAAGGAAAAGCATTATCGAAATGTACTGTTAGTTGTGATTAGTTATACATTAATGTTCAGTGTAACTATTTCCTGAACCCTTTACCCGACGACAAAAATTTAGACTTGTCCAAATTGAAAGTATAAGCAGACAACACACAAGTGTCGCTAAAATAACGAAATTTGTCTATGAAAGGATAGAAAACATTGTAGGAAAAGGAGAAAATGCTGGTTACCAGCATTTTCTCCTTTTCCAACAATATTTTCTATAGGCTTTTTTCTCCTTTTCCAGTGATGTTTTCAAACGCCTACTTTTTCAAGGTCTTTAAAAATGTATTAGTATGGTAAATGGTTAACTCTTAACATAGAACAAAATTTTGAACTAGCCCAAATTGAAACCATTTGCAGACGACAATTTAGATTTGGTTCAGATGATGATTTCTGTTTTTGACAGGGTAGAAACATCGTAGAAAAAGTAGAAAATGCTGGTTAATAGCATTTTCTCCTTTTCCTTCAATGTTTTCGTAAGCCTTGTTTCCATAGTTTGTGAAAACCCAGGATTGTTTTGTTAGGGGTTATATTTATATAATTTTGTCACATTTGCAACAGATACTTAGTGCGAGTATTGTCACATAATTCTTTACTTATTAACTTTGTAATTGTTTATGATGAACTTGTGTCATTTAACTCTTTACCAAACGACAAAATTTTCGACTGGTCCAAACTGAAAGCAGTTGCGGGCGACAAAATAAATGTGAATCAAAAATTGAAATTTGTTTGTGAAGGGTAGGAAGCATTGTGAGAAAAGGAGAAAATGCTGGTTACCAGCATTTTCTCCTTTTCTCACGTTTTCAAAACCTTTCATTCTCAGGGTCGTTAAAATTTGGGATTGTGTGGTAAAGAGTCAAGTGTTTTTTGGTAAATGTAAGTCTTATGTTATGTAATACTTCATTAAATTGAGAGGACTTACCTCCAAACCAAATCCCAACCCTCTCAATCCTCTTTTAACCCTTTCCCAAACAATCCCTGGTTTTTACGGGTCTGGAATAGTAGCCTTTTGAAAACATTGTGGGAAAAGGAGAAAATGCTGATTACCAAACACTCCCTGTTTTTTTTTTTAACCACCTGGAGATTGAAGCCATTTGAAATTATTGTGGGAAAAGGAGAAAATGCTGGTTACCAGCCACCCTTCACAGAACAAATTTTAAAATTTCAGTCACTTTTATTTTGTCGTCTGCAAATGCTTTTGATTTGGACAAGTCTAAAATAATGTCGTTTGGTAATTAGTTAAGGGATAGAAACCTTTTCCCGCAATGTCTTCTACCCTATCAAAGAAAAAATGCACTATTAGACCCACATTGAAATAATCAGTTGCTAATGCTTTCAATTTTGTCAAGGTTAAATGTTGTCGTCTTGTAAAACATTAATCAAATATTTTTCAACCTATGAAGTTGTTAATCATTGTAATTGTCATTTTCCATGAACTCTTGATTGTTTCCCATACCAGGAAATGATTTACATGATATAATTTATGGAGCCCTCCAGATAAAGCTCTCGTCTTTTCCTGCCAGTTCAAATTTGCAGCATGCAACTTTGAAAATATCCTTGTAAATGTGCTGCTTAACCCATTACCACACAATCCCTGCTTTTGACGCCCCTGAGAAAGACGCCTTTTGAAAACACTTTTCCCACAGTGTTTTCTACCCTTCCCAGAACAAATTTCAATTTTTCAGTCACCTTCATTTTGTTGTCTGCAAATGCTTTCAGTTTGAACCAGTCATTTGTCGTGTGGTAATGAGATAAGTGGAAATTGTTTGGAGGTGAACATTTTTGCAATTTCGAGAATTTGGATAAGTCGCAAACGTTTTTGTTCACATATTTTATGACAAGTATACCAACAAATAACGCATCCCTTGAGTTTGTAAACCTTTTGGCATGCAAATCTGTAATTCCCAAAGTTTTGTCTCGTGTATGTACCCACACATACAGTTTTACTGGTCAGCATACATTAACCCTTTACCAATAAATCCAGACTTTTAATGGGTCCAAGAAGGAATGCTTGGGAAAACATTGTGGGAAAAGAAGAAAATGCCGTTAACCTGAATTTTCTCCATTTTCCACAATATTTTCCACCCACCCTCAAGCAAATTTTAATTCTTGAGTACCATTTATTTTGTTGTCTGTGATTGCTTCATTTTGGATTAGTCTGAAAAATAAAATCATTTGTCATCAGTAAATCAATACATGTACTTTCTAATTGGATACCAGTAAGATTACAAATGCTTAAGATTTGGCTACTGGTAAGGTTAAAAATGTTATATTTGGATGCCGGTAAGATTACAAATGCTGTAGGTTTGGATGCCTTTAAGATTACAAATGCTTTACTGGTATATTTGGATACTAGTATGATTATGAATGCTTTCATTTGGATGCAGGTCAGATTACAAATGGTTTGTATATGGATACCGGTAAGATTATGAATGCTGTAGACTTGTATACCAGTAAGATAACTAGAATTGTAGATTTGTATACTGCTGTGTCAAAACTTTGGCCTTTGGTAGACTTTAAAAGTAATTAGCAATATGATATGCTGATAGATCAACATACATTTTCCAAAATGATGATCAGGTCATGTCCGTCCGCAATTAGACCTCAGACTTAGCAAGTAATCTAGTTGTAGCAGTTTTATTTTTTGGGTAATCCAGTTGATAGAGAAGTATCAAATTTGTTGTCTTTGTATCTTTCAAATTTAGACAAGTGTGAAGTTTTTTCGTTTGGTAAAGAGTTAATTTTTCCGCAACCATATTTTACACGAATGTTTTCAAAGTCTCCGGTCACTAATTTGTGTCAGGGGATAAATGTTTGGATGTTTCAACTCCAGGGCAAGGCATTATGTACAGAATACACATGTACACGTATATAATAATGGCAATCAAATTATTGAATATACCTTCATTTCCCGACAGAGGGAGTGATTTTGATTTCAAAATTGAAAATCTTATCTGTTCTCTATATTGTGGGTACTCATTAGAATCATCTCATTGAGACGATTCTAATGAGTACCCCTAATGTAGAGTTTCGAAGAGAAATAATGCATTTGAAATACCATCACTCCCTCTTATCTGGAGCTTTGTACTTTGTCAGTGATTTTATTTAAATCTTTCTGTATGCATAAGTAAAAATCAGCTATAATGTTATGTAATTGTTTTGTTGTATTTTTGCTTCAAAGTCTTTCTTTGTCTGCAGTTTATTTACCGGTAGGTTCACGAATCCTTGGCTTTAGCGACCATAGGGAACAAGATTCTTTGACTATTTACCAACCAATACCGGCTTTTAACGACCCCGAGAAAGAAGCCTTTAGAAAACATTGTGGGGGAAAAGAAAAAATGCTGGTTACTGTGTTTTCTTCCCTTCCTAATATAAATTTCAATTTTTTAGTCACTCATTTTGTCATCTGCAAATGTTCTAAATTTGGGCCAGTTTAAAATTTTGTCGTTTGATAAAGAATCAACCCCTTACCACTCAATGACGACTCTTAACACACCTGGGAAAGAGGCTTTTAGATAACATTGGGGGAAAAGGAGAAAATGCTGGTAGCCAGCATTTTCTCCTTTTTCCAGTATGTTTTTTACCTTATCAAGGAAAAATTGCACCATCTGAACAACACTGAAATTGTTGTCTGCAAATGTTTTCAATTTTTTTTAATTCTTTCAGCAACAAAGCCTTCCATTTGAACCACATCCAGTGTGTTGTCAGTAAATGACTTGGACTTGTAATTGTCAATTGATTCATTGAAAAGTGTTTAAATCCACTTTCCACATTGTTTCAGTCATATCACAGCAAACAGCTCGGATGTGTGTTTCCTGGGATTTACCAGACCCAGGCTAGGGCTCTTAACCCTTTACCAAACGACAAAATTTGGGATGTGACCAAATTGAAAGCATTTGCAGATGACAAATAAAACATTGACGAAATGGTGATTTCTCTCTTTGATAGAGTAGAAAACACTGAGGGAAAAGGAGAAAATGCTGATAACCAGCATTTTCTCCTTTTCCCCACAGTGCTTTCCAAAGACTTCTTCTTTAGGGACGTTGAAAGTCGGATTGTGTCTTACCCAAGGACACTCCCACACAAGAACCCCGTGGATCCAGTTCTGCTCAAGCCCGGGACCTCCAGGTTACAAGTTTGACACTTTACCACTGAGTCACACAGGACCCACAAAAATAGTGTTACATTTACCCGTAATATTAGCAGAGGATAAGTATATTAGATTTTGTTTTATCAACGTAACTTTTACTTCCTATTTACACAATGTATCTTTATCACACAATGATGCAAAATTGTTTAACCCTTTATCAATCAATCCCTGGTTTTTTTACCACCCGCAGATAGAAGCCATTCGAAAACATTGTAGGAAAAGGAGAAAATGCTGTAAAGGTGGCTAAATGCATCTATAAAAAGTATTGACCCAGGTCAGCTTGCACAATCCGTGCAGGCTGGCTGAGCCAAAACTTTTAGCTATTGGCCAATTTTCTTTTTGTCAGAGGACCAGTCTACTTTGTGACTTAGTTGGTTGTTTAAACAGGTGGCTCTTGTGGATCCATAATTGAGTGATGACTTGGTGGTTGGTATCGTGTATCACAGAGATGCAACAAGTCACCTTTTGCCAGAATGTGGCTCAAATACATATACAACTGAGTCATGGTCTGAAAAGACAGTTTAACTCATTACCACACAATCCCTACTTTTGACAAACCTGAGAAAGAAGCCTTTTGAAAACATTGTGGGAAAAGGAGAAAATGCTGGTCACCAGCATTTTCTCCTTTTTCCACAATGTTTTTTACCCTTCTCAAAACAAATTTGCGTTTTTTTAGCCATATTTATTTTGTTGTCTGCAAATGCTTTCAATTTGGACCTGTCTAAAATTTTGTCTCCTTTGGTAAAGAGTTAATGAATCCTAAAATCTTAACCAAATGTAAAAATTTTGGACTGGTCCAAATTTAAAGCGTTTTCAGACAAAAAAATGAATGTGACTACAGACTTAAAATTTGTTTTAGGAAGGGAAGAAAGCATTGTGGGAAAAGGAGAAAATGCTGGTTACCAGCATTTTCTCCTTTTCCTACAATGTTTTCAAAAGGTTTCTTTCACAAGGGTGTTAAAAGTCGGGATCGTTTGGCAGAGGATTAATTATATAATGACTTGCATGCTTTTTGCCATAGCCCTAAGTCACTCCATGAAATAATGTGGCAATCAGAGAAATTTTTTGTGACAATTGTTTCTAACCCCTGCCAACATGACTTATAATTCTTTTTCATGTTGGGATTTTCCTGTAATTCAGAATCAAACAAAATAAGCCGGTTTTTCACTACAGTCCCTGACACAAGGTACCAGACTGGTCTAGAAAAAAAAAAAATTGGTCGAAATGTTGTTCAAGTCTTGATACTGTTTTAGCCTTCTCCTTAACATATCAACGCTTTCCTAGACTGGTTCTCATTAGATCCAAGACTGGTCTCATGTCAACTTCTTCCAGACTGGCCCATTGTTGGTAAATCAGATGACTGGTTCCGTCTTTTGTAGTCATTCACACTTTTCTGAAATACATGATAAAACAGGACATAAACATTCTATGTTTTGACCAAGCAAAACATTTTCAACCCTTTCCTATTCATATTTATCCTGCATCCTGTACAGTCCACTGGTAAACTATAGGACTTGATATGCAGAGTCTCTGGACTTGACCCTTCCTGGAAGCTCTAGATTTTTCAAGGGACTTTTTTTTTGGGACACAAGACATTGGGTTCGTATTCATCAACCATTCTTAAGAACATTCTTAGGCTTATTCTGAAGAATTTGTCAGTGTGAAAGTAACAGAACTTCTGATTGGCTAAACCAATCGGTTTAGCCAATCAGAAGTTCTGTTACTTTCACTGTCAGAAAATCTTGAAGACTGAGACAAAGAATGTTCTTAAGAATGGTTGGTGAATACAAATCCTGACCTAGAACTGGTGAAACCAAGGACGTACATAAACATGTGAGCTAGCTGTGAAGTATGTTTGTATTGGAGTTTCATGCCATTTTAACAGGTTAAGTCATATCATGGCGGTCAGTGACACACTGATATGTTTCCTGGCTTTCTCACACCAGTACTGACACAATTTTTTTTCCAAAGCCACAGACGACTTTTCTCACATGCATTGGTGAGAGGTGAGAAATTGTCATGAAGAAAGTTCACCGCAACCTGGTATCACACCCGCAACCTCAAGGCCAAGAGTCAACTATGCTAAGTACTGAACTACCCTGCCTGGCCAGCTGTGATGTGATTGAAACAGTATCAAGAGCTGCCTAAAACACCATTAATCCTTTGCCACACTATCACGAGTTTCAACAAGTCAAAGGAATAAGTCCTTTGAAAACATTATTGGAAAAAGAGAAAATGCTGGTAACCAGCATTTTCTCCTTTTCCCACAATGTTTTTGAAACCCTATAAAGGACAAACAAAAATTCATCATTTTAGCAGCATTTGATATGTTGTCAAATGCTTCTAATTTGTTTTTGTCCAAATTTTTTACGACATGATCCTGACTTTCAACCACATTGAAGAAGAAAGCTTTTATAAACACTGTGGGGAAAAAAGACAATGCTAGTAACAGACCTTTCATCTTTTTCCCACAATGTTTTGTACTCTATCATAGACAGAAACTATAATTTTCACTACAACTATTTAATTTCTTATATGCCAATGATTTCAATTTTGACTGTCTGAATTTTGTCATTTCGGTTTGTTTTGTCCTAAATGGTCTTGCTTTGAAGAAAGCGCAGCAGGGCCCCATACACATAATAATTATCCCTATATTTGCAGCCGAGCCCTGGTAGCTCAGTTGGTAGCATGCAGGACTGGTGAACATGGGGTCCAGGGTTTGATCCCTGGCTATGACCCCTGGCTTGGCCAATTTCTTTCCGAGGATTGATGATAGTCACTGCGACAGGATTCTTCCTCTCCCACCGCTGACCATTGTTTCGAGTATAACCATGTGGGGGAAGCAGCCAGTGGCTTGGAAAGAAAATTGTGTGAAGTACTGGTAAAACAAACACCAGGAACACATGGATAGGTGCACTGGCCGCCATGATGTAACTAAAATAATGTTGCAAATGGCGTTAAACACCATACAATCAATCAACTATATTCACAAAAGTACTTACCTCATATGTTCTCAACACATGTTCACTCAGTGTAGTTAAATCTTTGAGACCTTTTATCAGGACATCTCTAGCTGGCTTCCCTGGAAAGAAAATTTTTACATTAATTCTTTACCGCACAATGCACACTTTTAATGACCCTGAATAAGAAGCCTTGTGAAAACATTTTGGGAAAAGGAGAAAATGCTGGTAAGCAGTATTTTCTTCTTTTCCCAGAATGTTAACTACCCACTCGCCCAGGCAAAGAAAAAATTCACCATTTAGGCCATTGAAATTGTCATCTGCAAATGCTCTCTGTTTGGACAAGGCTACAATTTTGTCGTCTGGTAAAGGGTTAAATTGACCAAATGACAAAGATTTAGACACAGCCATATGAAAGTTGTTTGCAGATGATATAAGCAACTAAACATACGTAAAGTATGCAAGAGTTACAGCAATCTACTAATACCCCATGTCTCACTCTTAGCCTTTACCAAATTATCCTTTAATTCTTTAACTCTTTACCACACGAGAAAATTTTAGACTGGTCCAAATTGAAAGCATTTGCAGACAACAAAATAAAGGTAACTGAAAAATTGAAATTTGTTCTGGGAAGGGTAGAAAACACTGTGGGAAAAGGAGAAAATGCTGGTTACTAGCATTTTCTCCTTCTCCCACAGTGTTTTCAATAGGCTTCTTCTCAGCAGTGTCAAAAGTAGGGATTGTGTGGTAATGGGTTAAACTAAAGCTTTTCACTGCTGTAAGACGGTAAAACCCCAGCCAATATTTCTGGTCTGCAAATAACTCAATTTCATGTTTGCTTTTGCTCTGGATGTCTCAGTAAAGCTAACAGCATAGATAAGACTGCATGACTAGAGCAGACTGATCTCAAACCTTTATCTATACTAGCAGCAAACCACCAAGAGTGAAAGGCATTTTAGGGCCTTTTAACTCTTTACCAAACGACAAAATGTTGGACTTGTCCAAATTGAAAGCATCTGCAGACGACAAAGTAAATATGAATCAAAAATTGAAAAATGATTTGGAAAGGGTAGAAAACATTGTGGGAAAAGGAGAAAATGCTGGTTACCAGCATTTTCTCCTTTTCCCACATTCTTTTAAAAAGCTTTCTTTCTCAGAGTTGTTAAAAGTCGGGATTGTGTGGTAGCGAGTTAAGGGGTTAAACAGGAAAATGCCAAGTAGAAAATGCAAGTGACCAGCATTTAATCTTCTTTTTTTATCAATGTTTTTTCTACCTTTATGGACAAATCCCATCATTTGAACCATGTATCATTTGCCTGCAACTGCTTTCAATTGCACTCATTACAAAACAACAATATTTTAGGCTTGTCCAAATCGAAAGCATTTGCAGACGACAAAATAAAAGTGACTGAAAATTTGAAATTTATTTTGTGAAGGGTAGAAAACACTGTGGGAAAAGGAGAAAATGTTTTCTAAAGGTTTCTTTCTCAACGTAGACAAAGTTAGGGATTGTGCGGTAATAGGTTAAGTGGCCTAAATATTGAAAGCACTTTCGAGTGGCAGATTAAGAGTGGATCATATGATTACACATTATTTGTCTTGGAAGGTTGAAAAACATTGCAGAAACAGAAAAAAATGTTGGTTACCAGCTTTTTCTCCTTTTGCAATAAGCATTCTGCTGTAGGGTCATTTAATTTCAAGGTTGTGACGAAAGTTTAATGAAATTGTTTAAACTTTACCATGTGTCTGAATCCTGACATTGATCTTGTCCTCTGATGGGTGGGGTATTGTGTAGCCACAAAAACTGACATCAGGGCTGAAACACAGTAGTGGCAAGTACTTTAACCCTTTCCCAAACAAGCCCTGGTTTTTACGTTTCTGCAGTAAAAGTCTTTAAAAAGGAACTTTCTGCAATTTTCTCCAAATCTAAAAATGTCGTCTGCAAACTCTTTTGGTTTGGAAGAGTCCAAAATTTGTCGTTTGGGAAAGGGTGAAAGTTCATTTCAAATGACATGACAGATCCACTCTGATCTGAATTTAACCCTTTCCCAAACGACAAACTTTTGGACTAGACCTAATTGAAAGCATTTGCAGACAACAATTCAACTCTTGCTGAAAAGATGATTGCTGTCTATGATAGGGTAGAAAACATTGTGGGAAAAGGAGAAAATGCTGGTTACCAGCATTTTCTCCTTTTCCCACAATGTTTTCAAAAGGCTACTATTCCAGACCTGTAAAAACCAGGGATTGTTTGGGAAAGGGTTAAGCTCAGTGCAGTCTCATGGCAATCTGTACAATAAACATAAGCAAGTCAAATTTTGTTTATCATCTGAAGAAAAGAACAGACAGTCGGAGTAAATAAACTAGAGTATAGACTGATTTACTGGTACCTTTCCATTCTGCAGATGAGCCTTTTTGTCTTGTAGTAGACCAGTTTTGGAAACAATTTGACAAAGGAGAAATTGCTCATAATAACAAATTAAATCCTTTGTCACCATGTTTCACATCTGAGTGCTTTTCAAAACTTGGCAAATGGAAAAACATAAAATGATATCATTGTGTAACCCATTTGTGACAACATTTGAATGTTTTCAAGTATATTCATTTATTACATCCTAATCCATTAAATATTATAAAATGTTCATACAGCTGGCCATGAGAATGAGGGGGTAATGAATTAACCCATTACCACACATTCCCTACCTTCGGCGCCCCTGAGAAAGAGGCCTTTTGAAAACACTGTGGGAAAAGGAGAAAATGCTGGTAACCAGCACTTTCTCCTTTTCCCACAATGTTTTCTACCCTTCTAAGAACAAATTTCAATTTTTCAGTCACCTTTATTTTGTCGTCTGCAAATGCTTTCAGTTTGGATGAGTCTAAATTTTCCTTGTGTGGTAAAGAGTTCATCCTCTACCAAACGATAAAATTTTTCACTTGAACAAATGGAGAGCAATTGCAAAGACAAAATAAGTGCAGCCCAAAATTTAATTATGATTTCTACTTTTTTTTTTATAGGGCGCAAACAATGTTTTCTAAAGCCCTCTTTTTCAGGTTTTTTTTTTTAATCTCTTTATAGCATAATCCTGAATTTATCCGACTCTGTGAAAAGACGCCTTTTGAAAACATTGTGGTACAAGGAGAAAATGCTGATTACCAGGATTTTCTCCATTTCCCACACAAAGTTTTCCTCTCTTTCAATTTTAATTCAAATTTCAAGTTTTGTCATCTGCAAATGCTTTCAATTTAAACAAGTCCATTTATGTCCTCTGGTGAAGAATTAAACAAATGATTCGTGAGTTAACTCTTTACCAAACGACAAAAGTTTGGACTGGTCCAAATTGAAAGGATTTGCAGACGACAAATTAAATGTAACTGAAATGATGATTTTTGTTTTGGATGAGGAAGAAAACATTGCGGGAAAAGGAGAAAATGCTGGTTACTACCAGCATTTTCTCCTTTTCCCACAATGTTGTCCCACAATGTTTTCCCACAATGTTTTCAAAAGCTGTTTCCTACAGGGTGGTTAAAACTCGGGATCATGTGGCAATGGGTTAACAGTTACTCGAGACATACATGTACTTACTTCTTCATAATCATGTATCTCAGAGAATTCCCCAGAGTGTGATCTTCCCCATTAAACACAAAAGTCTTTATTGTCTCATCTTCGTCATTCTCACCCTGTAACTGTATAGAAAAAAATCAAATTTACTGAGAGTCTTTGGAAGTCTTCCAGATAATATGTATGTTGTTATGGCTCTCTTAGTTCTTTACCAAACAGCAAAATTTTGGACGCGCCCAAATTGAAAGCACTTTGAGACAACAAAATAAATGTGACTGTAAAATTGGAATTAAGTTTGGGAAGGATAGAAAACATTGTGGAAATAGGAGAAAATACTGGTTACCAGCATTTTCTCCTTTTCCCACAATGTTTTCAAAAGCTTTCTTTCTCAGGGTCATTAAAAGTCAGGATTGTATGGTAAAGAGTAAAGCCTTTACAACACAATCCCAAATTATAATGACCCAAAGAAAAGAGGCTTCTGAAACATTGTGTGAAAAGGAGAAAATGCTGATTACTAGACCCGCCATAACTGAAAGCTTTAAAATTTTGCAGATGATTGTTTCAGTGTGGCCCAAATAATGGGAATTTTCTTTGATAGAGTAGGAAACATTGTGGGAAAAGGGAAAAAAAATGCTGGTTACCAGCACTTTCTCCTTATTCCACAATGTTTTTAAAAGACTTCTTCTCAATTGTCATAAAGAGTAGGCATTATGTGGTCAAATGCTAGAATGGTTGAGTCTTAAAGTTTGTTGTATGGCATAGGGTTATTTATAAACAAACAGTCCCTAGTTTTAATAGTCCTAAGAAAGAAGCCGGCTGAAAACACTGTGGAAGAAAGAGAAAATACTATATATATAATCTTTATTTTCTGCATGAATGAAGATTGCAGAAGAATACATATGAACAAACAAACAAAATATACATAGTGCAGTGCAAATGAACAATAATGTGATAGTTTGGCCACATTGTCTGTATGTATGACATATAGCCCATATATATAATAAACGTATATACAATTACAACCAATGCTATGTCCCTTTAAAGATCAGAGTAAGGGATTTTGAAAACATTATGGGAAGAGCAGAAAGCACTGGTATCTAGCATTATCTCCTTTTCCCACAATGTCCTCTACCATTTCAAAGACAGATGCCTTAACTTTAGGCATTTGTGATTTGTCATCTACATCGACCTTCAGTTCAGTGCGGTCTAGAACACTGAATTTCTGGTAAAGAGTTTAATCATTAAAAGAGATTAACCCATCCGAGACAGGTTCTACAGACTTTGGATATTCAGTTTAAATTAACCTTTTCTCACTAAATCCCTGGTTCTGAGGATTGCAGTCTCTTGAAAATACTCTTGGGAAACCAGAAAATGCTGGTTATCTGCTTTTTCCACTATGCTTTCTGTCCAATGAAAGACAGACATAATACTTTGAGAGCTTTGAGCTACAAGCACATTCATTTTGCCTTCAGCAATTGCATTCATTAATTGCCTAATTAACCCTTTACCTGATATGCCAATTTGAGGCTCTTCCATTTCAGCAGCAAATAAAGATATAATGTCAAAAATATGGACAAATGAGGATGCAAATATCTGATTGAGTGGAAAACATTGTGGGAATAGGAGAAATTGCTCGTTTCTAGCAATTTCTCCTTTTCCCACTATGTTTTCAAAAGCTGTCTGTTGTTAATACCTCAAAAGGAGTATCTATGGAGTAAAGGGTTAAAAAAATTGATCGGTGAACAGTAGGATCTTTAATAAATTCCACTTGATTTAGCGTAGAATGAATGGTTCCGGGCTTGTTCGTCCCAAAACCAGTTCGTCCCTGGGCTTATTCGTCCCTGGGCTTATTCACCCGGGCTCGTTCGTCCGGGCTTGTTCGTCCCACACCACCGTTTCGATCTTATTGGAATATAATCGCTATGTGCCCTCCAAAGTAAACTTTTATTTTTAACATGCAAGTACTTTGAACAAAACGTACTTATGCTTTGTTTTTGCCTCACTTAAAGTCGTATTTTGAACAGAACAGAAACTGAATTAATGACCCAAGACTTTAACACACAATGTCTCTGCATCGCCTCTTGCCTAGACTAGCGACCTTACATTACAATATTTATTGAAAATCCATATGTACATGTACATGTATGTATATATGATTTGTTATTTAATTTCTTTCCTAAATATCATGTTGGGGATGACGTCAATGGCATTTTTCATTTACTTTAGTTTCTTCTCTAAATGTAACGATGGGAATGACACCATTGATATTGTTTTCTTTTACTTAGTTGAGTTTGAAAATATTTATTTTACATCGATTGAGAAACAAGTTCTGACAAGTTATACTAATGTCTCTTGATTCTGATTCTTGGGAAGTACACCAGTACTCACGCCGAATGTGTGGGCCGATGATAAATCCTGAAGTTGACACCCACTCCCGGGAATCAAACTCAGGAAACTTTGGTTAAGAGGCCGATGCTCTACGTCACGACCACGGACACCATATTTCTTTCACTTTATAATTAACTTTGGTTGAGTAAAATGGAAGGCAATAATGCGCAGTTACAACCTTTTCAAAATCCGTGAAGAATTCACTATGGACACTTTGGTTGGCAGATACAAAAGTTGGGACGAACAAGCCCGGATCAACGAGAAATCAGTTGGGACGAACAAGCCCGGACGAATGAGCCCGGACGAACAAGCCCGGGCGAACAAGCCCAGGGACGAACAAGCCCGTTACCGAATGAATGTGGTGATCTAGTACAAATGTGGAAGTAAAAAAACCGCGAATTTGATCTACTCTTTTCGCTTTCTTTTAAAGTTTACACTGTACTTTGAAGAGAAATCATACAATGTCAATTCTGTTTTTCTTTTCATCAAAGGCATCCATTTCACAAATTGAAAAACAGCTAATAGATCAGCCTACTGTTTCCGACGTTCACATGTTTTTCTTTTATTTTATTTGGTCGTGCTTGTTTGGAGGAAATGTTAATAACTCCTGCAGTATATTTTCGAATCTGAAAATGAAGTTTATTTGGTAAATGCGCTATACGTTTGCAATTCAATTTAGGTATTGTTTCACCTCCATTATTGTTATAAAGCATAATATGTCTGAAAATAGAAAGTGAGGTATGAAAACGCAATTGATTCGATTAAAGCTATAGGCCTAGATCTAGAAGAATTGGGGTCAAATCGCCCACTCCCAAAACGGCCCACTTCCAAAACGGTCCAATACCGAAACGGCCCAAAACTGAAACGGCCCACTTTTTTTTCTTGCTTTATTCTTAAGTAATGGAATCTCTACGTAATGTTTTTGTTATACATGTATGCAAGTTTTCATGCATTTGTTCGATCATCTCATCCAGATACATGTATCTAGGGAAGAAATCAATGCAGTTCTCTAGCCTTTTTTTTTTCAGGTCAGTTTAAATAGAAATGGGATAAACTGGAGCATAAGACCGGTCCCGCATAAGACGATTGAAAGAAAAACGCACAGGCTGAATTAAATCTACATCTTTTATTTACCTCTTTTCAAATATTTATGCAACAAACGCGCGAACTTGTGAAACTTACTGAGCAAACCGCTAAAGGCTTTAGCAACACTTTTAAACCCTTTTAATCCTACCAAATCGTAAAATTTTTAGACAGGTTCAAATTCAAAGCTCTTGCAGACAAAAAAATAAATGTAACTCAAAAATTGAAATTTGTTTCCAGCAGGGTGGAAAATATTGCGAGAAAATGAGAAAATGCCGGTTACCATCGTTTTCTCCTTTTCCCACAATGTTTTCAAAAGGCTTTTATCTCAGGGTCGTGAAAACCAGAGACTGGTTGGAAAAAGTTAACTTTTTAAATTGCCAAAACTTTACAATGTTGAAGTCAAAAGTATTTGTAGACGAAAAATGGAATGCAGCTCAGATTGCATCTATGAAAACACAGCAGGAAAAAGAGAAAACAATATTCACACAAGGAATCTTGGACAAACATTGTAAAATACGAGTGTAGGACAAAACCCCCTGGGACAAAAACCCCTCTAGGATAAAACCCCCATGGACAAATACCACAATTTTTTTTTTCTCTAATTTTATGATTCTTAATTACTGATGATTTGTATTGTTTTTTCAGCTCGCCTGAGCACGCAGTGCTCATGGTGAGCTTTTGTAATTGCCCTATATGTCCATCGTGTGTCGTCTGTCGTCCACAATTTCTTTAAACATCGTCTCCTCCTAAACCACTGGGCCAATCTTGATGAATCTTGGCAGGGATGTTACTTGGGTGAAGCTCTACCAAAGTTGTTCAAGAGATTGAATTCTAGGCATAAATCTGGTTGCCATGGCAACCAAAAGAAAAAAAAAAAAAGCAAAATCTTTGAAAATCTTCTTCTCTGAAAGTAGAAGGTGCAGAGCTTTGATATTTCGTATGTAGCATCTCCTAGTAGACCTCTACCAAATTTGTTCATATGATGCCCCTGGGGTCAAAACTGGCCCTGCCCCGGGAGTCACAAGTTTGAAACAGTTGACCTCTACCAAGTTTGTTGATATGATTCCCCTGGGGTCAAAACTGGGGGTTACAAGTTTGAAACATAGGAACAAAGAAGGAAAACTTTAAAAATCTTCTTCTCTGAAAGTAGAAGGTGCAGAGCTTTGATATTTGGTACGTTGCATCTCCTAGTGGACTTATACCAAGATTGTTCAAATGATGCCCCTGGGGTCAAAACTGGCCCCTTTCCGGGGGTCACAAGTTTGAAACATAGGAACAAGAAAGGAAATCAGAATTATTTGGCCTTGAATTTTGATATTTGGTATTTATCTTCCTTGAAGACCTTTACTGCTTAGTACTCAGGTGAGCAATATAGGACCATCATGGTCCTCTTGTCTTTTAAATTTCAGTGACTTATATATTTTTAAATTTGGTGTGATGTGAAAATTCTAAATACCCACCTTTAACCTTATGGACTGATAAAAATCCAACAACAGTATGGGAAAAGTAGCAAATTCAAGTTTAAAATTTCCATTTCTTTCTTACTCCATAAAGTCTGTAGTCAGATTTTTGTGAAACTTGCAGACTTTGTTCATCTTATCAATAGCTTCAACCCTATTGATTTTGAACAAAAAAAAAAAAACAGTATAGGAAAAGTAGCCATTTTAAGTTGAAAACTTTCATTTCTTGTTTATGCGATGAAATTTGCATGTGAAGTCAGATTTTCATGAAACTTGCAAAGCTTGAATATATCATCAAATGCTTAAACCCTATTGGTTTTGAAAAAAAATCCAACAATGAGCATGGAAAAAGTAGCCATTTCAAGTTGAACATTTTCATTGCTTGTTTACATGATTAAGTATTTATTTGTGATCAGATTTTTGTGAACTTTCACAGTTTGTTTATCTCATCAATAGCTCTAATCCTGTTGACTTTAAAAAAATCCAGTAAACGGTAATGGAAAAGTAGGCTTTTTGAGTTGAAAATTCCAATTTTCATGATGAAGTTGGCATTAATATTGTGTTTGGATTTTTATGAAATTTGCACAGTTGCTTTGTCTCAACAACAGCAGCTGCTACCCTATTGATTTTGAAAAAAATCTGACCATCGGTATTGGAAAAGTAGTAAATTCAGTCGAGAATTTCCGTTTCTTGTTTATAAGTGCCTTCCTTCACACAAATCTTTTGGTTTTCTTCTTGCATCATGAATTCATAATGTAGGCTAGCATAAAAGCAAAATCTCTGCCAGTAGAGCAATTTCAGGGCCTTCAGGGCCTTCTAGTTAATGTTTTGGATTTGCCATCTGCTAATACTTCCAATATAGACAAGTCTAATTTTTTTGTCTGATAATAGTTGAAAAAGCTTATTCATGGAGCAGAGGAATTGGATATTTTCATTTAGAAAGAAAAACCCATATGAAAGCCGGGGCCCATATTCACTGACCATTCTTCAGAATATTCTTAGTCTTATTCTTCAAGGTTTTTAAATAAGTAACACTACTTCTGATTCTGTGAGACTGTGCAGTCAGATTTAAATCTGTGTCTAGTCCAAAAACTGGACATAGCTGAAAAAATCAGTGGCAAAAAGTTTTGGCCCAGTTCAGCCTGCATGGACTGCGCAGGCTGACCCGAGTCTATACTTTTCGAAGATGCATCAAGCTCCCTTTTCACAGAGCACGGCTTGGATATATCCAGTTGGTGAAAAGGTGTCCTATTACTACAATGACAGGGTTTTTTCGTTGGGGGTAGGGGATTGAGAAAATCTCACAAAATTATCAAACACTGCAGTCTAAGGTAATCAATATTGGTAACAGTGCGTCTACAGAAGCTGCTTACTATAACACCTTCATTCTTTGTAACCATGAAATAAACAAAAACAAAACATAGAAAAGGAGAAAATGCTATATACCCTAAAAGATTTTCTCCTTTCCTCACTGTTTTCAAAAGCTGCCTTTTTTAAGTTCTTTAACCCTTTCCCACACAATTCAGACTTTTAACGACCCTGAGAAAGAAGCCTTCTGAAAACATCGTGGGAAAAGGAGAAAATGCTGGTAACCAGCATTTTCTCCTTTTCCCACAATGTTTTCTTTCTTTCCCAAAAGCAATTTTACATTTTCAGTCACTTTTATTTTGTCGTCTACAAAATTAATGCTTTCAATTTGGATCAGTCTAAAGTTTTATCATTTGGTAAAAATTAAAACATTGACATTCTTTTGTAAAATAAAGTGATGATTTTTTTTTTACCAAACAACAAAGGACTCAACTTAATTGAGTGCAGTAGCAGACAAGTAGTTAAATCCAGCCCACGTGATGATTTCTGAGTTTGAAAGGGTAACAGAAATTGTTGGAAAAGAAGAAATTGTAGGGCTCGTATTCACCAACCATTCTTAAGAATGTTCTTTGTCTTATTCTCCAGCATTTTTTACAGTTGTAAGTAACACAACTTCTGACTGGCTAACCCATTCAGTTTAGCCAATCAGAAGTTGTGTTACTCACAAATTTAGAAAATCTTGGAGAATAAGACGAAGAATATTCTCAAGAATGGTTGGTGAATACAGGCCCTGTTCACTTTTTATTTCAGGCTCGTTAGAACTCAGGATTGTGTGGTAAAAGCTCAACCCTTTACTAAACGACTGAAATTTGTACCAGATGAAAATGGTGGTTACCAGCATTTTCTTTTCTTACAATTTTTCTATAGCGTTTCATCAGAGCTGTTGAAACTTGATTTTGCATGCTGAAGGGTTAGTGTTACACACAACAGTGAGAGTTTTACTCTTTACCATACAGTCCTGATTTTTAACCTCTCAGAGGAGGAAGCCTTTTGAAAACATTGTGAGAAAATTATGGTAACCAGCATTTTGTCCTTTTCCCAACTGCTGTAACTAGGAAAAATTGTGTCATTTTTGCCACTTTTAATTTGGTCTTGTTGTTGTTTGGTAATGTTAAGCATTGAGTACATAGAGGTTGTTTGGAACAGTGTAGAATATAGAGTCAGATCAGACTGTTCAGAATAAGCCATTTGTTGCATTATTACAATAGCGTGCTAACTCCAGTTTTGTGAAATTTGAGATTTTTATATAAGTGGGATCATCTTGAAGAGTTCTTTGTCTACATGAAATGAGTTTTGCTTAACCCTTTGTCACACAATGACGACTTTGGATGACCTTGAGAAAGAAGCCTTTTGAAAACATTGTGGGAAAAGGAGAAAATGCTGGTAACCAGCATTTTCTCCTTTTCCCAAAATGTTTTCTACTCCATCAAAAAATGATTGCACTGTTTGAGCCACACTGAAATTGTCATCTGCAAATGTTTTCAATTTGGTCAAAGCTTAAATTTTGTTGTCTGGTAAAGGGATAATAGCCAAGCCCTGGTAGCTCAGTCGGTGGCAAACAGGACTAGAGAACGGTCTTGAGTTTGATCCCCAGCTTGGCCAATTTCTTTCTGAGGATTGACGATAGTCATTGCGATAGGATTCATTCCTCTCCCACCGCTGACCATTGTTTTGATGATGGTTATGTGGGAAAGCAGCCAGTGACTTGGAAAGAAAATTGCATGGAGCACATATAAAAGAGACTCCAGGAAAACATGGATAAGTGCACTGGCTGATGTGATATAACTGAAATAATGTTGAAAATGGTGTTAAACACCATACAATCAATCAATCAATCAATCAATGAAAGGGATTATAGGACCTAGTTAAGACAATTTCAGTATTAATGTTTTTTCTAACTCCACTAATGATTTTTATTACCATCAAAAACTTGAAAGCCAATTTTCAGTAAACTTCCAAATAGCAATTAGAACACTATTATAATAATGCAACAAATTTGATCTTGATCTACCTGTACTCTGTTTAACCTCTTACCAAACATTCTTCCTGCCTAGATAAGGAGAAATGTCATTTTCTCCTTTTCCTACAATGTATTCAACTCTTCCAAAAACAACATCAATTTTAGTAACATTTTTTCTTGCCTGCAAAATCCTTCAATTTGCATTTGTCCTAAAAGTTTGTTGTTTGATACAGAGTAAATTTGTATTCTGAGCCTTTGGGTTTATCTCTTTACTACACAATCCTGACTTTTAATGATCCTGAGAAAGAATCCTTTAGAAAGCATTGTGGGAAAAGGAGAAATGCTGATAACCAGCATTTTCTACTTTTCCATAATGTTTTTTACCCTTTCCAAAAACTAATTTCAATTTTTTAGTCAAACACATTCCATTTAGTCATCTTTAGATGCTTTCAATTTGGATCTGTCTGAAATTTTGTCATTTGTGAACGGGTTAACTTTAATTCATTTCATTCTCAAACAGATCTACCTGTACTAAATTTTCAAAAAATGGCCTCAATAGATACACCAAATAATGGAACAGGTGCTTTTTTTTAAAGAAATTGCTTATTTAATTGTGTTAAAGGAATTTTAAAAATTCCTTATTATCAGAAATATTACGACAGCCAATGCACAAATCTACGATAACTACAATTGGAAAAAAATATGAAACCCTTAACACAGATTTTTTACGGCCTTTTTTCCATTACACCATACAAATGGATCATTTCATTTAATTATATAATCAAAATAAAACTAAATAAAACATTCAACCGAAAAAGAAAATGGAATATTTTAGGGAATAATACATGTACATCAAACTCCTTATCGGACAGGGTTGAGGTAATATCAGACTGCAGATTCTGTGCAATCTGATCTTGATCTACGCTGTCTGCAAAAGGTCAGTGAGCCGCACTTAACAGCCTAAGGGTCAACATATAACTCGTTCCCACGTGACAAAAATGTGTCTATAGACTTAGCCAAATATTACTGATGGTCATTCAGACTGTACATAGTGTATTCGTCTTTGGTTTCAGACTATCCTTGACTCATCACCACACAATCCCTAATTTCGACGACCCTGAGAAGGAAGTCTTGGGAAAACATAGTGGGAAAAGGAGAAAATGCCGGTAACCAACATTTTATCGTCTTCCCACAATGTTTTCTACCCTTCACAAACCAAATTTCAAATTTTCAGTCAATTTTATTTTGTCGTCTGCAAATGCTTTCGATTTGGGTATCCTAAAATTTTGTCGTTTGCTAACGAGTTCACTACATGGAACGTGACTGATATTTAAATCGACACTCCCTTGCACTTGGCTTGGTGAGAGTAACGAACGACAACTCTGCTCAGAGATTGACAAATCAAGACAAATACGAGTTATCTCCCTTAGACTTATTTTACCCAATAATTCACCCCCCCCCCCCCCGTTTTTTCATGAACTATTCAAAATAATTATACCTTTTCCTAAAAAAAAGAAATGGGACAGCTTGAAAATATGGGACAAATTAATCATCGAATTCGGATATATGTAGGCCGACGTAGGGCCTATCATTAAAGTATTAAAGTTAGGCCTATAGAAGGCTACATATGTTATAAAATAACTGATTGATTAATTAATTAGTTTATTAATTCATCTTTTTGCTTTGTTGTTTTGAAAACATCACCTTGATAGGATAAAACATGATTGACACTTAGCATTCTGAAAATAAATCATTTGAAAGAAACATGACATACAGATCACGTGGTCCAGAATTCTACAGTTTGCACATGCGCAGTCCACACCGATTCTTTTCGGCCGCGCAGTTTTTCAATGGAAGAAGCATTGCTGAATTCTCGCTTTTTAAGCGCAAATTTCACCTGAATCTGGATAGACATAAAATTATCAGGTATGAATAATATGAAACGATAGAATAACACATGATTTACTAAGTTCTTTTTCCATTTTATGAATGAATATTGCACAGAAAAGCGATCACAAAGCTTCCAGATGTAGATCTGTGCGGCCATCATGGCGATTTTTACTTATTGTTATGTTCTAAAAATAGAACATAACACTCCAAAGATATTAAACATACAATATAGCACGATGTTTGGAGTATATTCTGTTTGCGTGCATTTTCCTGTTTGGAAACTTTCCCGCAAAGCAAAAAACACAAAGCAGTTGCGGATTATCTTAAATTAGCTAAAAGAAAGACAAGGTAATGACGTCACTTTTTCCCAGAATCCATTAGCGCACCCGCACAACTCATGATCTGACACAGAATATCCAATCAGCGTGCAATACTGATCACATGTCGAGAATATCCAATCAATGCACAGAGAATTCATCGTCTGCAGCGTTCCGGAAAAATGGCAGCTTACTAGTTTGAACTGACTGTTATTCTATGTGTTTTAAGCAAAATTTATTAAGTTAGGATTGAAAAAAGGCTAAACCAGGTATGTATTTAAGATTATTTAATAACTTTACATACTTTTCGAAGGTAATTTTAGACTTTTAGACTTACATTCTTCGTAAAAATCAATCGAAAGAAGGAGGCTCGAAGTGGAAAGAAATTCAGTGGCTGGCAAAAAATTACTCTCTTTCATTTGAAATACCCCATTTGATATTTACTCCATTTAGTTTGGTAATTGATAAGTCGAGAGAGAGAGAGAGAGAGAGAGAGAGAGAGGATAGCAGCTACAGCAGCTGCATCTTTAGATCTGATTACTAGGAATAGACTACTTACAATTTACTTGTTGGTCTGGCATATTACTTGTCCTGTCACAGTCACTAAACTGTTTGCCCCTGACAGAATTAGAGCAATATGTGTCAAATTTTAAACTTAGCTTGATGTGAAATTAACATTTACAATACACGATTGTCATTTTAACCCATTTTCTGCTGTATTATTCAAATAATTTTTATTGATGATCCATTATTTATTGTTGATTACTTATTTTAAAGTGGGCATTAGGCCACTTGTACAAATTTTTAGGTACCGACATGAGCAGGCCATTGCTGCACAAGTTTAGATGTATGTCCACATCAAAAGAATTTGACCCATACACGCTGAAAAGGGGGCTTAATGCATTTGCGAACAGTATCAACCCATATCAGCCTACGTAAGCTGATACAAGCAAAAACTTTTCACTATCTTTAAATTTCCTGCATGTCAAATGATAATTCTACCTCATGATTTAGTATTGTATTTGACAAAATGGATTTTATGGATACATAATTGGGTGATATCTTGCTTGGTACAATGCATCACTGAGATGCATTGAGCCTTCTTTTACTAGAGCACGACCCATTTAGAAGCAACATTTTACTTATGGCTTGATTGGATTTAACCCTTTACCACACAATAATGACTTTCAACGACCCTGGGTATGAAGCCTTTTGAAAACATTGTGGGTAAAGGAGAAAATGCTGCTAACCAGCATTTTCTCCTTTTCCCACAATGTTTTCTACCATTTGAAAATCAAATTTCAAATTTTGATTCACATTTATTTTGTCGTCCACAAAATGCTTTCAATTTGGAGTAGTCCAATTTTTTTTTGTTTGCTACGGAGTTAAAAGGTGACATTACAATGACCTCTACCATGTTTTCCAGTCTTGTTTACGTGATAAAATCTGCATTTATGATAAGATTTTTGTGAAACTTGCACAGTTTGTTTATGTTATCAATAGCTTGAAAGTTAACCATTTTGAACAAAATGCAAAAAACTGTATGGGAAAGTAGCCATTTAAAGCTGAAAATTTCCATTTCTTGTTTACCTGATAAAGTCTGCATTTATAATCAGATTTTCGTGGAACTTGCATAGTTTATCCATCTCATCATTTGCTTAAATACAATAAATTTTGAACACAAAATCCAATAAACTGTATGGGAAAAGTAGCCATTTAAAGTTGAAAATTTCCATTTCTTGCTTATGTGATAAAGTCTGATTTTAAAATAAGATTTTTGTGAAACTTGCACAGTTTGTTCATCTTATTAATAGCTTGAAAGTTATCCATTTTGAACAAAATGCAAAAAACTATGAGAAAAGTAGCCATTTAAAGCTGAAAATTTCCATTTCTTGTTTACGCGATAAAGTCTGCATTTATAATCAGATTTTTGTGAAACTTGCAAAGCTTGTTAACCTCATCAATAGCTTGACCCCTTTTGATTTTGAAAAAAGATATCGAAAGGAAAAGTAGCCATTTGAAGTTAAAAGTTTCAATTTCTTTTTTACGCAATAAAGTCTGCATTTCTGGTCAGATTTCCATGAAACTTATACAGTTTGTTAATCTTGTCAAGAGCTTCAATTTTCTTGATTTTGAAAAAAAATTAAGGAACAATATGGGAAAAGTAGCCATTCAAGTTGAAAATTTTTATTTCTTGTTTACATGATAAAGTTTCCATTTATTTTCAGATTTTTGTGAAACTTGATGAATTTCTCTATCTCATCAATACCTTCAACCCTATTGATTTTAAAAAAAAAGATCCAACAAAATGTATTGGAAAAGAAGCCTTTTCAACTTGAAAACTTCCATGTCTTGTTTATGCGATTGCGCCAGCATTTGAGGTAAGATTTTCATGAAACCTGTACAGTTTGTTTATCTTATCAATAGCTTCAATTCTATTGATTCTGAAAAAAAACCTAACAAACAATATGGGAAAAGAAGCCATTTCAAGTTGAAAACTTCCATTTCTGGTTGATAACGATTGTGTCGGTATTTTTTTTCAGATTTTCATGAAACTTTATCAGTTTGTTTAACCTATTTAAGTCCTCCAATTCTATTGCTTTTGAAAAAAAAAATGGGAAAAGTGGCCATTTTAAGAAAAAAATTTCCATTTCTTGTTTACATGATAAAGTCTGCATTTGTAATAAGAATTTTGTGAAACTTGAACAGTTTGTTTATCTCATCAATTACTTCAACCCTATTGATTTTGAGCTAAGTCCAACAAACAGTATGGCAAAAGTAACCATTTCAAGTTGAAAAATGTCCATCTCTTATTTACCTAGTGAAGTTGGCATTTGTGATCGGATTTTCATAAAACTTTCACAGTTGCTATGTCTCATCAACCCTTTTGATTTGGAAAAAAATCTGACAGTCAGTATGGGAAAAGTAGCCATTCAAACTTGAAAATTTCCACTTCTTGTTTAGGCAATAAAGTTTACAGTGTTGATCCAATTCTTTTGAAACTTGCAAAGATTGTTTGGTTTATCTAGGGTTGAACTCTATTAAAAGTGAAGAAAATCTAGGGAACTTTTTAGGAAGAAGCAGCCATTTGATTATGTAATATCATATACTCAACAAAGTCCACATTTGAAATTGGCTGTGATTAACTGAATTCGTGTTTATTTATCGTCACCACCAGTTGCCCATATGGGCAACACCCCCTGACAGATGCTAGTATTCTTACAGGGAATAGTGCAGATACAGGACGAAACCCATCTTAAATAAAGCCTGGTTCTTTAATGTGCTTGGTGTATAGCACCATCACAAGGGACCTCTGTTTAACGTCTCATCCGAAGGACTATTAGTTATTTCAGATGGCCAGCTGTGGGGACTGAACCCACACCCTAAAGTGACTCAAAACATCACATTACAAGTCCTACACTCTACCTACTGAGCTATGCAATCTATTCTGCTATGATTATTTAATACAAGGCAATATATATACTGACACCCTGTCGAATTTGGATTAATTCCAAACATTTAGTTTTTAGATTGCACTTCTATTTTTTTTTCACTGTTTGTTGAATTCACCATGCCTACTTATGCTGTCTAAGTGGGTTCAAGCCCAGTTGCAAGAACACAGGTTTGTGTTTTTTGTCTTTTTTTTTTGCATCATGAATTCGTAATGTATGTTAGCATAAAAGCAAAATCACTGCCAGTAGAGCGATTTCAGGCCCCAATAGGCCTCTAGTTTATCATGGCTATTGTTAACCCTTAGGCTGCCGAGCATGACTCGCTGACCTTTTGCGGACAGCATAGATCTAGCTCAGACTGCACAGAAGATGCAGGCTGATCTTTGACCTACACTTTCCGAACAAAAAGTAAGTTTGAAATAGTAATATACAGGTTTTTACCATTGGCTTGAAAGGTTCATTTAACTCTTTACCAAACAATCCCTGGATTTTACGACCCTGAGACAGAAGCTTTTTGAAAGCATTGTGGGAAAAGGTGAAAATGCTGGTCACCACCATTAAAATTTTTCTCCTTTTCCAACTATATTTTCTACCCAGCAGAAACAACTTTCAACTTTTGAGTTATGTTTATTCTGTCGTCTGCAAGTGCTTTCAATATGGACCTGTCTAAAATTGTGTTGTTTGGGAAATGAGTAACCTTTCTAGTGAGATAAGATTTAATGCTTCAAATGTATGCATGTTTACAGGGGGCAATAAGGAAAATCATGCAATGTGTAATTTCAAAACCCCACAAAGCTTTTTTTCCCCTGTTCTTTCAGATTTATCAAATTGAGAACAGAAGTGTAAGATACAAACTTCAAGGCCCCAAACCTGCTCGAAGCCCCTGATGCAAACAGCTTCAAAAATGTCATGACGCAGAAACAAAGTGAATTGTCCAAAACAAGACCTTCATGCTGTTTATGGAAGAAGCAGGAAGTAATTGTAGCCCAGAAGCAGAAACTGTATGTTAAGCTTAATGGTTAAAATGCAGAATCATTCTGGTCCCTCTTGCTGCTTTTCTAATTCTATCGTCATCATTAATCCTTATCTTGCTTTTACCCCTTTCCCACACAACAAAATTTTAGACTGGTCCAAATTGAAAGCACTTGCAGACGACAAAATAAATGCGAGTCAAAAATTAAAATTTGTTTCCAGTAGGGTAGAAAACATTGTGGGAAAAGGAGAAAATGCTGGTTACCAGCATTTTCTCCTATTACCACAATGTTTTCAAAAGACTTCTTTTCAGGGCCCTAAAAAATAGGGATTGTTTGGTAAAGGATTAACTGTTTACCAAATGACAAAAAATTCTAGACTGGTCCAAACTGAAAGTGTTTGCAGATGACAAAATAAAAGTGACTGAAAATTTGAAAGTTGTTATGGGAAGAGTAGAAAACATCGTCAGAATAGGAGAAAATGCTGGTTACCAGCATTTTCTCCTTTTCCCACAATGTTTTCAAAAGGCTTGTTTCTTAGGGTCATTAAAAGATGGGATTGTATGGTAAAGAGTTAGTAAGTGAAATGAAACTTTCAAGCTGGGAGAGATATCTCATAATCAGACAGTGTAGTTCAAAGATTAGACTACATTCTGTGCAGTCTGATCTTGATCCATACTGTCCACAAAAGGTCCTTTTGTGGTGCTTAACAGCCTAAGGGTTAATAAATGGCACACACAAACAGATTCCTCTCGTATTGAAGTTTCTTGTATTAAATATTTTAGGGGTACGTCAGTTAGAAAACAACCTCCTAGCAAATGTGATATGGCTGAATGAAATAATGTTGAAAACGGCATAAATTTCCATTCAATCAATAAATAAACCCAAATGACCAATATATGTGAAAACCTTAATCTAAGACAGAGGAATAGCCGAGTTAGATTCTGCAGATCTATGTTGCCCAGTTCTTTCATCTAAGATAGTGTAATCAAATCATTGGCAGTTTCTGATCTCAAAAAGCCCCTGTCACACCAAACTAGATCTCAGAATGGGTTACTACCAGTGTAGATTGTGTACTTTTTGCCTAATAATGCCTGAAGCCCCTGTCTCACCAAACCTGTTCTAAATAGTCTTTTTCCAGTCAACAAAATCTTAAAACGGGCTTTGTTTGGGATACATCCTGTAATTTCAGTCGGTAAAATGCAGTCGGTAAAATGCAAAAGCACTGTTAAATGATGCCCCACTGCACCACATCTCTTATAAGATTGAAGTATGGCAGTTCTGTTCATAGCACATCCATCTCACCCTGTCCAATTATAGGATAAAATAGATGGCAAAAAATTTTGAGCAGGCTTCCAGTCATAACCTGTCCATAAGTTCGTAAACAGATTGTAAGAGGTTGCTAATATGTCCACTCTGTCTGAACACAGTTTCAGTCCGTTTGGCAAAAATCTTTTGGGAAAAAAAAAATCATCTGTTTTCTGTGGTTTACACCACATATCTGCTAGTCTAAGCTAGCATTGTTAGGGCAGCATCTCTTTTTTTGTTGCTTTTTTGCTTATAAATTGCACATCAAGATCAGACTGCATAGAAAAAGCAGTCTGATCTTGAATCTGAACTGGTAGATACATTGCGATATATTAGATATCAGTCTGGTAAAAACAGCCATGAACTGACATTTTTTTCCTGTAGATTTGTAGATCTGTAGATTTCATTTGTTTTCCATGAAACAGTGTGGATCCAAGATCAGACTGCACAGAACATGCCGTATGATTTTGATCTAAGCTAATTCCACAAAGGATCAACTAGTTGGGCCTATCAGCCTGAGAGTTAAATACGGATCTCGGCTGTTTCCAACAGACTATTCATTTAACCCTTTCCCAAACAATCCCTCGTTTTTAGGACCCTGAGATAGAAGCCTTTTGAAAACATTGTGGGAAAAGGAGAAAATGCTGGTAACTAGTGTTTTCTCCCTTCCCACAATGTTTTCAACTCTGCTGGAAACAAATTTCAATTCCTAAGTAATGTTTAATTTATTGTCTGCAAGTGCTTTCAATTTGGACCAGTCTACAATTTTGTTGTTTGGTATAGAGTTAAAACCCGTCGGAGGGAAAGATAAATAACATACTGTCATGTTCTTACAAGAGTTTGATGTAATGAGTAGAAAATTATGTGACCTGATGTATGCTTCTAATGTGAATTAAGCATGTTTGTTTAAATGATTTTCCTACATAAATTCACTAAAAAGTGTCCTAATGGAGGAAACATGGAAAATTGAAATCAACAAGATGACAAACACCTGTTCTGTTTGATTTCACTGTCATTGGCATGCCATGTTTCTCCCGCTCCCATCCACCTGCTATATTTCCAACACCTTTAACCACCCCATGACCATATTATTTCACTAACATTGAAAAAGAAACACAGATGACTTAAAAAATACTTGTGTAAAATAATCAGATATTGTGAAACTGCTGTGTCATTTTCGGTACTTTTTTTGGTACTTATTTTGGTGACCGTGTACTGTTTTCGGATATTTGCCTTGTTCAACACGGAGTCCAGCTGTTATAAATAAACCATGGTGACATCTTACACCATTGACTCAAAGGTAGTATATTCTGTGTTTGGTAAGACACAGTGATACCCCACTTAACCCTAGGGCTCCACTCTGCTCAGGGTTGACCTTACTTAACTGTTGTGTGTACTGTAGTTGAGCATAGTTTTGGTAGAACTTTGTTTCTTTCTTGTAGCATTGCAGAGTAAGAGATCAGCAACATTGGCGTTCAACTTCCAAAAGCACAATTACCATAGTTTATCATCTCCAATTCATCATAGTCTGGCATACTTAGTACATGATTTATATGTAGTGTAACTTTTACTTTTGTCGTCTTCAAATACTTTCAATTTTGAAAAGTCTGTGAACTTTTCAGCTAGGGTTTCATGTTTAAGCAGAGGAATTGTTGAAAAAGGAAGGTGGAAGAAAACATCATGTTTTGAATGTTTCAGAATTGTCTTGGGTTAGGGAAAAGGAGTCAAAAAGTGTATGTAAGGATTTTGTTTTTAACTATTAGTTTTTAGCAAACATGGCCATAGAGAAGGACTTCAAGACAGCAAACAGGAAGAATAATTGACTGTATTGTGTTTAAGGCCATTTTCAGCATTACTTCAGTTATATCACAGTGGACTGTGCACCTTTCCTTGAGTTTCTCTTTTATCAGTACTACACACAATATTTTTTCCAAGCTATTGGCTGCTTTCCCACAACTGTCTTCAACACAATGGTCAGCTGAGAGAGAGAGGAATGAAATCTGTCACAATGACTACAACAAAAAGGTATGTTAGATTTGATATTTTTGAAGAGTATTACTTTATTTTTTGGTTGGTTTGTTGTATTGGGGTTTAAAGCCACTTTAACGGTTAAGGTCATATCATGGCGGTCGGTGACACACGTGTTTACTGGCTTTCTCACACCGGTACTTACACTACTTTCTTTCCAAAGCCACCGACTACTTTTCTCACATGCTTCAGCAGAGCTGAGAGGTGAAAATACGCCAGAAAGAAAGTTCGCCTCAACCAGGTATCAAACTCACAACCACCAGGTCATGAGTCCGACACGCTCACCGCTGAGCCACCCGAGCGGGCCCTAATTTTTTGGTAAACTTGGATAATGAAACTACAAAAAGGTAAATGTAGTGTCTTACGATGACTTCATGTTTTTTGTATATAAACATGTGGTTTTTGAAAATTTTACCAAAAAACAAAATCTTACAAAATCTTACGCTGGTCAAAATTCAAAGCATTTGCAGATGACAAAATTAATAGAATCATGGGATTTATGTTAAAAAAGGTAGAAAACATTGTGGAAAAAGTGAACATGCTGGTTACCAGCATTTTCTCATTTCCTACCATGTTTCCAAATGCCATCTCCTTCAGGGTTGTTAAAAACCAGCTATGTGTGGTAAAAGATTAATTAAAGAAGAGAGACAGACTAGCATATCACGGGGTATAGCCCTTTGTTTGGAGAAGCTTGGGTGTTTCCATGAGCAAGATGTAGGATCAGAATTGGCCGAGTTGTGACATTTAGAGACATTGGTACCAAGTAAAAGCAGAGCTGTGACTTAACTCTACTGCTCTAAAATGAAGGGATTTTCCTTTG
Organism: Tridacna crocea; assembly: GCA_943736015.1. Lineage (NCBI taxonomy): Eukaryota > Metazoa > Mollusca > Bivalvia > Cardiida > Cardiidae > Tridacna > Tridacna crocea. Next base: position 3,187,475 of record OX031063.1, read on the forward strand.
AAAGGGCAGGAAAAAAATGTAAGAAAAGGAGAAAATGCTTCTTACCAGCCAAAGCTTCTAAAGGTTGTTAAACATGGGATTGTTTGAAAGAGTTAACCATTACAGTGCAGAGCGAGAGAGGCAAAATATATTTTTACTTTAGAAATAAGTAATTCATTAAATTTTCAGACAGAATAGTGACCAAAGTCAAGTTTCTGTCTAGTTTATTATTCAAATTCGATGAGATTTGCATATTTCTGAACGAAATATTGTATCATTTACGGTATTTCTTTTTTACCAGATGTTTACTTGTATTTGACTTGTTCTCAATTACTGCATGCACATCTCACAGAGAATTAAGGGCAACTCGTCCAAAGACAACTTGCCCGACAGACGTCAACTCGCCCCAAACTAAACACAACTCGCTTAAATTAAAAGTAAAATCAGATTTGCCCATAGATTGGGAAAACATCTCGCCCATAATTCAAATGACAACTCGCCCAAGGCAAGAAGTCATCAAAATTCTCACCCCAAACATGTCCAGGCAAATTGTCCTGCACTCCTTGCTGATACAGTTAAGCCGGGAAAAATTGAAAATAAAATCAGACTTGCCAGTAGATTGGGAAAACATCTCGCCCATTTTATCTCTCCCTATCGCTAATCCATTTAGGCTTTGGTAAGCTGGGCCCCTAGATTTTGGGCTGGGCCCCTGGATTTTTTAAGTTAGGGGCCCAGGTGGGATCTAGAGGGAAGAATTTAGTCTTTTTCCCTGGTGTAGAGGCAAAATGTGCTTGAGTTTTGAAAAAAACGATGTGATTCCGGAAATAATTTAAACTTGGGACAAGAAAAGTATGAACATTATACTTGAAGTTGTATGGGTTTGATAAACACTAGTGATGGGAGCCCTATGCTTAGTTGTTGGATGGGCATTATTATTTGTGCACATGTTTTCAAGGGATTGTAACTGCTTTTTAGAGTTGTAACCTCTATTAACTCTTCATCGAACACAAACTTTTTGACTGGACCAAATCTGCATTTGCAGACAAAAAATTTAATATTACTAAAATGATCATTTCTGTCTCTGGGAGGGTAGAAAACATTGTGGGAAAAGGAGAAAATGCTGGTTACCAGCATTTTAAGCTCACCTGAGCATAAAGTGCTCAGAGTGAGCTATTGTGATCACTCACCCTCCGTCGGCATCCGTCGTCTGTCCGTTCGTCCATCCACATTTGCTTGTTTACACTCTAGCATCTACAAATATCAACCAATCAGCACCAAACTTGGTCAAAGTATATGACCATAAGATCTCGGATAAGTTTGATTATGGGTCTAATCTGACCAGAACATCTGGAGTATTTGCCCTTGAATTAGAAAAATTTCTATATTTCACTTTTTTTACACTCTAGCATCTACAAATTTTAACCAATCAGCACCAAACTTTGTCAAAATATATATGACCATAAGATCTTGGATTAGTTCTATTATGGGTCTAATCAGACTAGTATGACTAGAATGGAGTTCACACAGGTTGATCAGGGCTGAACCTTTTTGCTTTTTGTAAGTTTTCTGCATGTCAAAAGACCTAATGATTCAGTAGATTGTTAAAGGTGGGTAATTAGAATTTTCACATCACACCAAATTAAAAAATATATATATCATTGAAATTAATATGAAAAAACAATACAAATCATCAATAATCAAGAATCATAAAATTACAAAAAAAATTTTTTTTGGTGGTATTCCCTTAAAATGCTACGTAACCTCTTAAGCTATTTTTAGATTTCGCGCCAAAATCAATAAAGCATTGTGGGAATGTCAAATGACTGGCACGTGACTGACAACGCTTAAATTCCATTACATAACAAACATGTAATAATTATTTTCCATAATGTCTTCTTCGGATGGATGTTTGAAACTTTGTCTGTGTTTTCCTGTATTTAAATGAGAGAACTGATAATCTAAAAATAGAAAGTGTCTCCCGTTGGTGTCATACTGGTCCGTAATAAATCTCTAATTTCTCGTGTTATCGGATGGTTTTCGACTCTTGGGGTTTTATGAAGGCAAATTAAAAGGCTCTGGGAGTATAAGGATGATTTTTTTGCATTTTTGTAAAATTTTCGACCCAAAATCTGAAGGGCCACCTTTAACCCATTACCACACAATCCCTACTTTTGACGCCCCTGAGAAAGAAGCCTTTTGAAAACACAATGGGAAAAGGAGAAAATGCTGGTAACCAGCATTTTCTCCTTTTCCCACAGTGTTTTCTACCCTTCCCAAAACAAATTTCAATTTTTCAGTCACCTTTATTTTGTCGTCTGCAAAAGCTTTCAATTTGGACCAGTCTAAAATTTTGTCGTTTGGTAATGAGTTAAACTGAACAGATTTCATGACTGTATAATTCTGTGATGACTTGCTTGGTAATCATGCATCATGGAAATGCATTAACTTCTTACCAAACAACAAAATTTTAGACTGGTTCAAATTGTAAATATTTGCAGATGACGAAATAAATGTGACTCAAAAATTGAAACTTGACTTTAGAAGAGTGAAAAATATTGTGGGAAAAGGAGAAAATGCTGGTTACCAGCATTTTCTCCTTTTCCCATTATGTTTTCAAAAAAGATTCTTCTTTCGGGTCATTAAAAGTCAGGAGTCAGTGGTAAAGAGTCAAGCCCCGTTTTGATGTAGCCTGGCACATGTTTTATTATTTGTACACTTTATTATACTGCCAACCTACGAAGTACAGAAGGGGTATCCTGGTTCACCATGTCTGTCTGTCTGTCCGTCCATAGATCTGTCCAGCTGTCAGTTCATCTGTATTTTCATTTCTGTACTCTTACTCAAAAACAATTTGACAAGGTATCCTGAAACATATAAGTGTTGCTTATGACCCAAGGGGTGTGCCCTATTATTTTGGAACCTTGGCCTTTCTCTATGGCATATCGTAGAAGGCGACTAAAATTAGAAACGAACAGCTGCTTTCCTCCTAATTTGTAGGATTGCAGCAGGCTTGGTACTTCTTGTTCCAAATCCTATATTTTTTTCTTGATGTAAATAGGGTTTGGAATGGAAATCAATTGGCCTGTGGGACCCTGTGTGGTTTAATCAGAGGTATAAGAATAAACCGCTGTAGTCCCGCGATCTTCACATCTGCCATTTCATCTGGCGGAACAAACGTGACAGCATGCATGTTGTAAAAGGCGACAAAAGGGGCATCATTTTGTGTTTGGTCCATTCCACATTTATCATGTTTGTCTTATGTTGTTGCACATGTATGTTATTTTCACCTTGCATTATTGTTTACTAAGTAAGTGCACCCAATATGACCCAAGTTGTTGACGGGTCTTAAAACGCTATTCATTCATACTATTATTTTGGGCTCACATGGGTCTAAGGTCAAGGTCATACATGAACATTGTTTTGAAAACAACTTCCGTTCTCTGATTTTGCAGCTCCAGTGACAAAATGCTGGTAGGGTGGTGAATATTTGTTCACTTTATGGCTATTCGAGTTGTTTCAGCATTTTGTGTGGATGCAGGATAGGAACATCTTTTTTGTATTGTTTCATGTTATAGCAGGTCTGAGGGTATACTTTGTTTGGTACAGAATGAACTGGGGAGAATATATTAGTTTGAATTTATCAAGTTAAAATTATGTATGTTAGGGATACTGTAATTGTTTAATTTTTTATGTGGGCACGAAGGTCTTGCCTTGTTTTCCTATAACCACTAGATGCATTTTTAATTGTTTTTATTTTGGAGTTGTATTTCTTGCTCTAAAAGATATATACATTTTTAAGGTATATTTGTATAAAGGATTTGCATAGATTTTCTATTCGCTCAGGTTGTATAAGAACATAGAGAAAATTTACAGTTTCAAAATGTTTCAGGACGAAGGAATTTTTCAGGTATACTATCAAGGCTCAAGGAATTCTAACAGACTGTTCAAAGGTACAGGTGCTTATTTTAAGGTTTTATATTATTGGTGCAAGGGATATTTTCTATTGTTTTAGGCAGAACAAGATTATATTCTCTTATTTTACAGGTTCAGGTAATGTATCACCTAGGTTCAGGGGACTTCTTCAGGTTGTTCCAGGGCATCAGATATTAACCCTTATCCTGCCGTAAAAAAATGGTTGACGATCAAACAAATACATTTTGCTAAATGTATGGGCATTGGGCTGGACTAATGAAACCCAAACTACTAATAAAACAGCGGAGGATGTAGAGCAAGATCAGACTGCATGTATGTGCAGGCTAATCTTGCTGTACATTCTCTGCAAAAGTCATCCATGGTTGTGTACGGCAGGATAAAGGTTAACCCATTACCACACAATCCCTACTTTTGATGCCCCTGAGAAAGAAGCATTTAGAAAACATTGTGGGAAAAGGAGAAAATGCTGGTAACCAGCATTTTCTCCTTTTCCCACAATGGTTTCCTTCACAAAACAAATGGTTAACCTTCACAAAACAAATTTCAAATTTTCAGTCACTTTCATTTTGTCGTCTGCAAAATTAATGCTTTCGATTTAGACAATGTTAAAATATTGTCGTTTGGTAATGAGTTAAAGTTGCGAAAGTATTAGAGCCATGCTCTGACAAAAAGAGGCTTAATGCACCTCCATGATGCATTGTCAGAGCTCCAGATAAGAGGGAGTGATGGCATTCTAAATCCATTATTTCTCTTCCAAACCCTATGTTGTGGGTACTCATTAGAATCGTCTCAATGAGATGATTATAATGAGTACCCCCAAAATAGGGTTTAGTGGAAAATAAATAATATCTTAATTTTGAAATCAAGATCACTCTCTCTGTCTAGAGCTCTGCATTGTATAATGCAAGCGATGATATAATATTGGATTAATTATATCCATTTCTTGAGACAAATAATCAATTTCTGTGGCAGAATGGTGCTTGGGCATGCAAAACATTGACCTGAAGCAAAAAGTTTCGACCCTTGTCAGCCTGCATGAACTGTGCCGGCTGACACGAGTTGATGCTTTTTGCATATGCATTAAGCTCCCTTTTCACAGAGTATGGCTCATTTTTTAAAAAAAAATGTTTCTCAAGTGGTATTACTCATTTCCCATGACTGACTGACTTAGAATAAGGTATCCTTAGTCAGGGATAGAGTCAGCAAATTTACAAGATCAGGTGAATTTTAGGAAATTTTTGGATTGGCCAGGGAATTTTTTATTTTAAGCAGAAAGTCATGGAATTTCCAAATAACAAGTCTATGAATGATAAAACCATCGAGAATAAAGGCTAAGGCAGTTTCTTCATGTTTGAGTATAATTATAATTACTTTTTTTCAAATTATTTTTTTCAGAAGAAACTGAAGGGTGTAGCGTCCCTTGCCTCCCCAGCCGAAACTTCTTTTCAGGAATAGAAGATATTAAATATTTTTTTTTTAGATAAACATTAGCAGGTTTTCATTTTCAGACTTTTGTTGCTATGTCCATATGTAGACAGCTGGATACTTTTATTTTTTTTAGGTAACATTATTCTTCATTTATTTCTGTTTTGAAATTAGCCTAAATGACTATAACATATTTATTACAAATCTTTCACTAATTAATGCAATATGTTATGGTGGTGGTTGTTTTATCTGTGCTTGCCTATAAATTATGTAAGGAAAAAATGTTATTTTTCCCATCTAAATACTGTTGGCCATAGTTTCTTGTTTTCTTTGTACATTTCCATCATCTGCTGTTTTTATTTAGTCTTTCTCTGACCCTTCTCATTAAATGTGCACAAATATTTAGAAGTCAACATATGCTGGCACATGTTTTTTCATTATGTGGCAACCAAAACCATCAATTAAATTTCATTCACTTTTTTTAAAGTCTGTCTAGTAGTTTTATGAGTTGGAGATAAAAGTGAGAATATATATTTTTCTTGTTTTGTAGTACATAAGGGCATAAGATTTTCATATCATTGTATGTTAAAAAAGGAAATGAGTTGTTCTTTCTTTGTCTCAAGATGTACATATAGGGAGTAATATTTATTGACATAGGCTGTAACAGGGAGACGGTTTTTGTTTCAGGTTATTAAAGTAACACAGGTGTTAATTCATTTTGCTTTAGTTTGTTTTACTTTTAAAGTTTTCATAGTTTCAGGTTAAAAATACAGTAAGTATATCTACTTTTGTGTACATTGTAACAAGGACATGTTTAATGTTTTATGTACGTGAGAGTTTTTAATTGTTTTGGTTTGTATCATGGCATGAGGGTTATTTTTAATGTTCAATTCTTTGAAAGGGATAACAGGAAAAGTATAGATTATTTTATGCTATAGTTCTACTTGTAGCATGGAAACAAGGGATAATGTATGATAGTTTAGGGCACCAGAGTGTTTTTTTTTTTGTCTTACAAGTGGTATCTGCTCAGAACAATTTTTTAAAATTTGTTCAATTTGTTTAAGGTATGAAAAGAACACCCAAAACAATTATATATATTGTAAGATATGTTTAGAAGAACATAATTTTTATATGGTACTTTGTATTAATTCAGTTGTTTAGTGCACAAAGGTTAGTTTTATATTGTAGAGTTCTATACAGGGAAAAGGGATATTTTATCATTTCAGTTTGTAACAGAGCCATAGGGAAAATTATGAAAGTTACACAGGCTGTTAGAGGGACTCAAACGTGCTTTATGATGTTTAATTTTGTCTAGTTTATGTATGTAGTTGCAACATATAATATGGACACAGGTTATCTCATGTACTTCTGGTTGTTTGAGAGATATTTTATACAGGTTATATTTAACCAGGTTGTATGAGGATACAAAGACTTTTTTTATTGTTTCAATTTATACCTAAATAAACATATATTTAGAAATACTAGGAAATAGTAAACTGTTACAAGTGAAATAGGTATGCTTAGGATAATGTACAGCTATGGTTTAAATGTAATATAAATATATATACATGTAGAAATATTATGAACTACAATACTATGACGAATGGAACAGGTATGCATGGTATAATATATAGATATTATTTCATTTTTTTTTCTTCAGAGTTTTACTTTAACAACACAATTCTTTTTTCAATGTTATGCTTTTTAATAGGGATATTACATATTTTTGTTCAGGATGTTAACAGTAGATATTTTATATATTTTCATATTATGTCAGTTTGTATTACGGAATATGTGTATGTTTAAATTGATTTTTTGGGTGTGAGTCTGTAGCAGGCTATACCATAAAAAGGATATATTTTCACTGTTTCATGGAACTCATGGGATACCATGTAAGCATGACTTGTGGGGTATTTCACAATTGTGTTTATCAGGCACAAGGGATTTTTTTTTTTGTGATTTGTTGTTTCAGGGTGCCAGGGATGTTTGTTACTAATTCATGTTTTACCAGGGACACAGGGAATATTATATATATTGTCACTGGTTGTATCAAGAGCATAAGGAATGTGCTAAATATGTTCTTTATTGTTAGAAAATTATATTACTGCATTCAGGATGTTCCCATATCATTACTGTCTATTTGTTCAGGTTGTACAGGACCACAGAGCAAATTTGTATAGTTATAAATTGTTTCAGTACAGAGAAACTTTCCAGGTAAAGTATCAGGGCACAGGTGCTTGTTTGCATGCGCTTAGGTATGGGCTAAAGGAGTTTTTATTTATTTTTTTAGGCAGAACAACATCATATGCTCTTATTTTACAGGTTCAGGTTGTATCAGGGTTCAGGAGACTTTTTTAGGTTATATCGGGGCATCAGGTGTTATAGGTGCAAAAGGATTTTGTTTAGGTTGCTCAAGGGGTATTATTCATTTCCCAAGACTGAATGAAAAAAATGTTGTCTATGGTCAGGGAAAAGTCGGAGAGAAAAAAAAAATCAAGGTCAGGGAATTGTCAGGGAATTTGAGATTTGTCAGGGAATTTTGGAATTTAAACAGAAAGTCTAGAAATTTTGAAATAACAAGTCTATGAATGATAAAACAATAAAAAATAAAGGCTAAGGCAGTTTCTTCATGTTTGGCTATATAATAATCGACCATGACAATAATTTTTTAATCATATAATTACATTTTCCAAATTATTCTTTGAGGAGGAACTGAAGGGAGTAGCGCCCCTTGCCTCCCCAGCTGAAACTTCTTTCAGGAATGCATAATACAGGGAGATGCTCAGATCGCCATGGTGTATACCATTCATAAAGTTTTAAATTTAAAAAATTTATTGCCAAGTCTGTTTATAGCCATCTAAAAATAGATATACTTGTTGTTTTTATTCCTGAGTGGAAAACTATTATTGTCCATTTATTTTAAAAGAAATAAACATAAATGGCTGTAACCAATTAATTTTCCTATACTGTGACATTCCAATTTTTATACCCTCTTATGCAATATGAAAGAAGTCATACTGCTGTTTTACCATTGCTTGAACTTTTAGTCATGCATGATAAATATGTAATTTTTCACATTTTAAATACTGCAGGCTGCAGTTTATTGTTTTCTGTGCAACGCATCCTCTGTTGATTTTATGTTATTGTTCACTTTGACTTTTCTCACTAAATATCTGCAAATAACTATTACTCAACATTTTCCTCTCTTTTAGTATCATATGCAATGCAATGAATTGTAAAAACAAGTGATATTATATTATGATTTTCTCATATTGAAGTGCATAAGGGTACAAAGAATATGTATAATTCTATGTTGAAAATAGACATCAGGTGTTCTTTCATTCATTTCAAGTTAAACATATAGGGAATAATATGTATAGTTATAGGCTGCGATAAAAATATATGTTTGTTTCAGGTAAATAAAAGTGATATAGGTAATATTTCATTTTGCTCTAGTTGGCATTAGTTTTAAAGTCTTCATGGTTTCAGGATGAAAATGCAGTAACTATATATTCTTTTGTATAGATGATAACATGGATGCATGGGATGTTATATTTGTAATGTACATGAAACCTGTTAACTGTTTTGGTTTGTATCATGGCACAAGGATTATTTTTTATGTTCAGTTTTTGAGAGGGACAACAGGGACGAATGCATTATTTTATGTTGTAGTTCTAATTGTAACATGGACACAAGGGATATTTTATGTTGTTTAAGACTATACAGGAGGTCTTTGAGTCTTTAACAATGTATCTGGCCATTTGAATTTTCCTCATATTGATTAAAGTATAAAAAGAACATGCAAAATACAAAATATTGTAAGATATGTTTACAGGAGCTTATGGGGTATTTTGTATTACTTCAATTGCACAAAGGATTATCTTATATTGTAGAGTTGTATACAGGGATAAAGGATATCTTATCATTTCAGTTTGTAACAGGGCCATAGGGAAAAATGTGAAAGTGACACAGGTTGTAAGAGGGATTGAAACATATTTTATGATATTTAATTTTGTTTATAGAGTAATGCTTATGTAGTTGTATGATGTAACATGGATACAGGCTACTTAATGTACTTCAGGTGGTATAAGAGATATTTCATACAGTTTATATTTCACTAGGTCAATTTCAGGATGCAAAAGATTCATGTGTTGGTTCAATTTATATGTAAATAAAACTAATGTAGAGATATGGAATAAATATACTGTTACAAGTGAAATAGGTTTACATAGGATAATGTGCAGCTATTATTCAAATGTAATATAAATAAATATAATTATGTAGAAAAATCATAAACTAGAATACTGTTACAAGAGAACTAGGTATGCATGGGATAATTTATAGATAGTATTTTAGTGTTTTTATATATTTTGATTCTTCAGAGTTTTACTATTACAAGGCATATCTTTTATTGTTAAAGTTTTTGCTGGGATGTTTTGTATTCTGGGTTGTAAACATTAGATGCCTTATGTATTTTCATAGTATGTCAGTTTGTATGATGGGAAAATATGTATGTCTGTACTGATTTAAGCTGTATCAGGGCACATTTTTTGTAAGGTTACATCAGGGTATACTGTAATAGGGATATTTTCAGGATACAAAAGGTTTCAATTTACATGTGTACAAGAATTATTTTTGTAAAATCATGTACCAGTATACTGTAACAAATAAAGTAGGTATGCGAGGGTTAATGTATATTGTTCAAATGTCTTAATGAAACAACAGTTACTGATATATTTATTATATAGGGTTTACCATTACAAGGGATACTTTTGTATTTTTTAGGTTTTTAAAACAGATATTTTATCTTTTTTCAGATTATATGTGGTATAAAAAAGATACTTCTTGAGAATTGATTCTTATTTCTTGTTCAGGTTGTGAACAATACATTAGTTATAATCATCAAACAATGTAAGTTTGTATGAAGAATGTCTTTTTTCCTCTATCTTTTTAAAGAAACATGTCTTTTAAAAAAAGGATTATGTTTTATTGTAATATGTTTTTAATCATTACTCATTAGTTTTTTTGTGTCAGTTTTATTTTTGAGGGTGTAGGTGTATAAAAATGTGTTATAATATGGCGGAATGCATCTAGTTGCAAAAGACATTTTGATCAGTAAAATTAGTTAAAGCCGTCTTCATTAGAAGCAGTAGCTTATTTGATGGACTACTTTTTATGGGGTTAACTGAAATGTTATGGTGGTTGTTAGGTATAGTCATCACCGATACATAGGCAATTAGTTTGGTTTTTACACTTATTTATTTTTCGAATTTTGGAATTTTCGTTAACTCTGTGGCGACAACCGCCACAAAAAGAATTTTATGAAATGTTACATATATTGATTCTTGATGACAGAACCATAATGAAGTTTTATAGCTAAACAGATTACCTGCTAGATAAGTGATATGAAACTTTCAAGCCGACTATTAAAACCCAAATTTTGCTGCTTTTTTTTTTTATCTCTCCTTATCGAAAGAGTGGAGATCCAAGATCAGACTCTGCATTCTGTATTACAAGTATTAATTGCAGTACTGTGTTTTGGGAGGCCAACGATATTTTGTACTTCGAATGAGTGAGACAGGGAGAGGGTTGGGAAAGTAATGCTACAGGTGGGATTCTGTTTAATAAAATGCTTTGAAGCACATCAAGATATTATGAAAGGCATATGGGGGTGTGTGTGGTATTTTCACTTTTAGCCAAGGACAGAAACTCATAGGAAAGAATACATGTTTTGATGGATACTTTTTTATGCTCCTCGAAGGGCAAGCATATAGTCGCTGCTTCGTCTGTCCGTCCGTCTGTCCGTCCATCTGTCCGTCAAAGCCATTTCTCCACAATCCTTGAACCAAATTAGATGAAACTTCATATATGAACTCCTTAGGGTAAAATGCCCAGGCAATTTTCCCAGTTTTTCACCTTGACCCTGTGTCATGGAAAAAGGGGGCTTAATGCAAAATTGCAATTTTTTGCTAATAACTCATTCAGTTTTTTTTCAAAATATCATGAAACTTCATGGTTGTATTGTTTATGGAAAGTTTCAGCATGTGCCCTTGCAATTTTTAATCTAGGCATTTTTTAAGTTGATGTTCTGTCATGGAAAAAGGGGGTTTCTTGCAAAAATTCCAATTTTTACTAATATCTCAATTCAGTGTTGGTCAAAATTTCATTAAACTCCATGGTTATATTGTTTTTTCAAAATTTCACCATGTGCTCTTGTTTCTTTATTTATGTGTTTTTTAATTAGACCCTCTGTCATGGAAAAAGGGTGTTTCTTGTAAAATGCCAAGGAAAAAGGGGCCTTAATGCAAAATTGCAAGTTTTACTAATATCTCGTTCAGTTTTTGTCAAACTTTCATGAAACTTCATGGTTATATCTTGTTTTACAAGTTTCAGCATGTGCCCTTGTTATTTTCAATCTATAAATTATTAATGCGCAAATACCTCTATCCTGGTTTCTCAATTTGAGGCTGCTCACGGAAAAGGGAGACTTCATGGAAAAAATTGTTTTTCACTAGCATCTCCTACATCAGTGCTCAGGACTTTATGAAATTTCAAATCTGAACTTGTTTGAACGTTGCCCAGGTACCTCTCTTCCGGTTTCTGAATTTCAGGCTGCGTCACAGAAAAAGGGGGCTTCATGTAAAAAATGGTTTTATGTAATATTTACTACATGACTGCTCAAAATTTTATGAAATTTCGAATTTTGATTTATTATTAAAAAATGCCACAAACCACACACCTGTTGTATTTAATTCAATGATGCAATATTGTCTTATAGAAAAAGGGGACTTAAAGGGGGCTAAGTGGGCTTATTGTCCTCTACAAGTTTGTGTTGGCTATCTCTAAGATAGTAATTGCCTTTTCTGTTCAATTTTTGGGGGGCATGAACAAGTCCTTTTAGGATAAAAGAAGTGAATTTATATCAATGTCATATATTTTATGACAAGCACTAGTTCGGGGAGCATAACCCGTCTCTGACGGCTCTTGTTTTTTAATTTTGAAGTGATATTTAGAGAGAGAGAAAAAAAGAGAGAGTGAAAGAGAGAGAGAGCAATCAGTAGATCTATAGTTTTAAAGTCTGCTACAGCATGGAAACATGAACATTGAAACTGTGCAGATTTTTTGAAGAATGAATTGGATTCCCTTTTGTGAGTATACATTTTTAAAGTTATAGATTTAAATAAAATGTGAATGAAAACATATGATGGCATTGGAAGTATAGATGTATATGGAATACCATGGAGTAGTTCATAAAGTATAAGGATGGCACTAGTTTTCTTGAGAATGCTGTCAAAAAAATTCAAGATAAAAGGTAAGTGTGAAGTAGAGAACTTTTCTATACAACCAATGTGACTGCAGGGGACTTGTGTGGGATTGTATAGTTACCAATGCAGGTAAGGAGGTCACATGGGAGAAAGAGAATCTTTTCATATACAGGTAAGAGTATATAATTGTTGCCTAGAAAATGTATGAGGTTGTTACATTCTTTTCACACGTGGACTGCCGTTAAAAATCAAGCATAAAGATCATAGCCATCTTAAATCAATTGCCGCTATAATTATCCATGGTGTATAATGATGATGTCACATACTACAGTTCTATTACACTACCCAGTCTGGGGTGCCAAATCTTCAATTTTGACCTCAACTCAGTAGAAAGCATCTGTATGGTATCATTACTGTTGCAGTTACATTCCATGCTTTCAAATTGCGCAATGTATCTTTGAAAATTCTTTCAGGAGTGAACATTTGAACAACGTAAATCTTTGAAAAGGACTGCAAGACATGAAGCCACAAGAAGTGTTGTCTTATTAAGGTGCAGTAACTGTTACATGTGAACCATTTTAAAAGTCAGACCAGAAGTTAAAGGGATATGGAACAAACATAATCTTAGAGAATGTGAATTTTGCCCCCCAGCTGTAACTTTGACCTAAGAGTCTGGCGTCTGAAACCTCTGTGTTGGACATCTTATCAGGATGAAAATCTATCATAAATATACTTGACCTTGAAGCCTGCTGTTCTGAACAGTCCTATACATAGTCTCATCATGGTGCACACATGTAGGAAATATTCTTGAAAACAGATACAGGGTTCAAAAGTTGTGGATCTGACATGTTCTATGGTTATCTGACCTTTAACCCCTTTCTACGACATGACATTGAAGCTGGTGTCTGAAGCCTCTGCACTGGTTATTGTCTCACCATGGCGCAAAAAGTTTAAGAAAAGACAAGATATTTGAAAGGTTTACCTTTTACTCCTGTGGTGACCTTGGAACCTGCTGTCTGAAATCTGAGCCTAGTCCATTGTCCTACCATGGTAAGTGTTGTTTAAAAAAAGGCCAAGGGTTCAAAAGATTGGGAGCTGATTATTTTTTTTGATCATCTGACAATCAGGCAGAGAATCCAAGTATAGTTGAGCTGGCTGGATTAACGACCATCTGATCATAACCCCTCCATGCTGTGACCTTGACTTTGGTGCTTGGCATCTGAAACCTCTGCTTTGCGCAAGGTCACTTCAGGGTGCACAGAGGTTTAAGAAGATTTCAGCAGACAAGATTTTTGAGGATCTGACCCTTTACCCCGATGTGAACACTGACCTTGAAGCCTGCCGTCTGAAACCTAAACTTTCCACATTGTGATGAAGGGTTTAAGAGATATGCAGCCGACAAGACTGATGAGCACCTGACCATTGACCACTCTCCTTGCTTTGACCTTTACCTTTGATCATTGCATTTGAAACCTCTGCACTGCACATCTTCTTCAAGGTTAATACTTGTGTGAAATATTACAGGAAAAAAAAGTTAGATCAGGGACCCAAAACATTTGGAGCCAACACAATGAGAATCTGATCATTAACCAACCTTTTTTACCTTGGATTTTTGGATCTGGAACTGCCGCTCTGCACACAGTTACATTAATGTGCACAAGTGTTATTAAGGATATACAGTATATGAATATATTGCTGTTGACCCCAGCCAAGACCATGACCTTAGAGCCTTGCCTCTGAAACCTCTACTCTGCATACCACTTTGTGTGAAGTTGTAATAAGGAAAACAGATAAAGGGTTCAGATGTGAATCAGAGGAAATGGCGTTAAAAACAGATAGTCACAGATAGCCACCACAAACATCCTCTCACTCACTTACTAACTCTATTTATCTCTCTCTCTCTCGCTCTCTCACTCACTCACTCACTCACTCACTCACTCTTAATCATCCACTCAGTCACTATCTCATCCACTCACCCCCTCACTCACTCACCCACCCACTCACTCAATTGCACACACTCATTCACACTCAATCATCCACTCACTCACTCACTCTTAATCATCCACTGTCACTATCTCACCCACTCACTCTCTCACTCACCTCTCACTCACTCACCCACCCACCCACTCACTCAATTGCACACACTCACTCATTCACACTCAATCATCCACTCACTCACTCCCTTTCCTCACTCCCTCCATCACTTACTGATTCAGTAATCCTCCCCTTATTCTACCAATCAATTATGCACACACACCCATCCCTTATTCAACCGTTTACAATCCCAGTTATTTGCCCTTTCCTTTTTCAACCACTCACTCAACCACTTAATCAGTCAGTCACTAACCCATGTAAATACTTGTTCCCTCACTAATTTCTTTATGTAGTTACATTTGTGTCTAAAAATCTTTTTCTTTTCTTTGTCTGTCTGTTTCTGTCTGTCTGTGTGTCTGTCTGTGTATCTGTGTGTCTGTCTGGGTCAATCTATCTGTTTTTTTGTCTCTGTTCCCCCTTCCACCTGTCTACCCACTTTTACTTTGTCTGTTGCTCTCTCTCTCTCTCACTCTCCCTCTCTCTCTCTCTCTCTCTCTCTATTTCTGTCTGTCTCCTCTCCATCATACATAACTGTTTACTCTTTTTTTCTCAGTTGCTCGCATACTCAATCACTCTCATATCTCATACATTTTTTATCTGTCCAAATGTCTGTGTGTGTGTGTGTGTTTGTTGTCTTCTGTCTGTCTGCCTTTATGTCAATATATGTATCTATCCATCTATCTATCTCTACCCTCTGTCAGTCTGTCTCTATGTCCTATTCCTCTCTCTCTCTCTCACTCTCTCTCTCTCTCTGTTCACTTCTTTTCTTCTTTGGTTCCTTTTTCTTTCTGTTATTCTTTTATTTTTCATTCTTTCTCTCTGTTTCGTTTCCTACCTTCCCTTCTCCTTCCTTCCTATTCCTTTCTTTCTTTTTTCTTTCTTTTTTTCCTTTTGTCCCTTTATCCAACCATACTCTTGTTTTCTATCCCTCTTTATCTAATTTATCACTATCTTGCTCTGTCCCTCTCTCTGTATCTCTTTCTTTGTGTCTTTTTTTCTATCTATCTATCTGTTACTGTGTCTCCTCTTCTTCCCTTCCTCACTCTCTCATTTTCTCTTTCCTTTTATGTCCCTCTATATTTTTCTCTGTGTCTTTTTTGCCTATCTATCTATCTATCTATCTATCTATCTATTCACACTGTACCCCCCTTTCTCACACTCCCATTTTCTATTCCTCTCTCTTTATGTCCTTCTTTATTTATCTTAGTCTCTCTATCTGTCTGTCTCTCTCAGTCTCTGTCTCTGTCTCTCTTTCTCTATGTCTCTGTCTGTCTGTTTCTCTCTCTCTCTCCCTCTCTCTCTCTCTCTTGTTCTCTCTCTCTCCTATTTTTCTTATTTTGATTCTTTTTCCTTTCTGTTATTCTTGTACTCTTTTCTTCTTCCTGTTTCTTTCCCATACCTTCCCTCATCTTCCTTTCTTTGATTTTTTCTTTTTTCTTTTCTTCCTCTAATCCCACTGTAATTTCCCCCCCATCCATTTGTCTCTTGCTTTCTATTTCTCTTTATCATTTTCTCTCTCTCTCTCTTGGTCCATTTATTTTGTTTTCTTCCTCCCTCAATTAATATCTTGCTTTCTATTTCTCTTTATCTTTCGTCAATGTCTTTCTGTGTCCTCTCTCTAGTTATCTCTTATTTTTTGTTTGTCTAAATCTGTCTGTCTGTGTATCTCGATGTCTGTGTCTTTTTCTTGTTTGTCTGTCTACTAGCATCTATCTCTCTATCTATCTATCTTCAAAATGTTACTTTGTCTCTGTTTCCTGTCCTTCCCTTTCTCACCCTTTCTCTTTTTCTCTCTCTTTATGTCCCTTTATATTTATCTCTCTCTCTCTCTCTCTCTCTCTACATTAAATTTTTTTCTTTCTTCCTCCCTCAATTAACATCTTGCTTTCTATTACTCTTTATGTTTATGTCACTGTCTTCCTGTGTCCCTCTCTCTAGTTATCGTTTATTTTTTGTTTGTCTAAATCTGTCTGTCTTTGTATCTCTTTGTCTGTGTCTTTTTCTTATCTATCTATCTATCTATCTATCTTCACAGTTATTTTGTCTCTGTTTCCTGTCCTTCCCTTTCTCATTCTCTATCTATCTCTACCCTCTGTCACTGTCTTAATTCCCCATCTCTCTCTCTCTCTCTGTTCACTTTTTTCTTCTTATGGTTCTTTTTCTTTCTGTTATTCTTTTATTTTTCCTTCTTTCTATCTGTTTCTTTTCTTACATACCCTTCTCCTTCCTTCCTATTCCTTTCTTTCTTTTTTCTTCTTTTCCTTTTGTCCCTTTATCCCACCATACTCTTCCTCCCTCATTTAATCTCTTGCTTTCTATCCCTCTCTATCTAATCTATCACTATCTTGCCCTGTCTCTCTCTGTATCTCTTTCTCTGTGTCTTTTTTTTCTATCTATCTATCTATCTATCTATCTATCTATCTATCTATCTATCTCTTCACACTGTTACTTTGTCTCCTCTCCTTCCCTTTCTCACCCTCTCATCTTCTCTTTCTCTCTCTTTATGTCCTTCTATATTTTTCTCTGTGTCTTTCTTGCCTATCTATCTATCTATTTATCTATCTATCTATCTATCTATTCACACTGTTACTTTGTTTCTGTTTCCTGTCCTTCCCTTTTTCATCCTCTATCTATCTCTACCCTCTGTCACTCTCTCTCTCTCTCTCTCTCTGTCTCTCTCTCTCTGTTCACTTTTTTCCTTCTTATGGTTCTTTTTCTTTCTGTTATTTTTTTATTTTTCCTTCTTTCTCTTTGTTTCTTTTCTTATATTCCCTTCTCCGTCCTTCCTATTCCTTTCTTTCTTGTTTCTTTCTTTTTGTCCCTTTATCCCACCATACTCTTCCTCCCTCAGTTAATCTCTTAATCTCTTGCTTTCTATCCCTCTCTCTCTCTCTCTCTCTCTCTCTCTCTCTCTCTCTGTTCACTTTTTTCTTCTTATGGTTCTATTTTCTTTCTGTTATTTATTTTTCCTTCTTTCTCTCTGTTTCTTTTCTTACATTCCCTTCTCCTTCCTTCCTATTCTTTTCTTTCTTTTTTCTTTTTTTATCTTTTTGTCCCTTTATCCCACAATACTCTTCCTCCCTCATTTAATCTCTTGCTTTTTATCCATCTTTATCTAATCTGTCACTATCTCTCTGTGTCCCTTTCTCTGTATCTCTTTCTCCATGTCTAATTTTTCTATCTATCTATCTGTCTCTTCACACTGTTACTGTGTCTCCTCTCCTTCCCTCTCTCACTCTCTCATTTTCTCTTTCTCTTCCTTTTTATGTCCTTCTATATTTTTCTCTGTGTCTTTCTTATCTTTCTATCTATCTATGTATCTATCTATCTTTCTATTCACACTGTTACTCTGTACCCCCTTTTCTCATGCTAGCATTTTCTGTTCCTCTCTCTTTATGTCGCTCTATATTTATCTTAGTCCCTCTATCTGTCAGTCTCTCTGTCTCTCTCTATCTCTCTGTCTCTCTCTATCTCTTTCTTTCTTTCTCTGTGTCTTTGTCTGTGTGTCTGTCTGTCTCTCTCCTTTTCGTCTTTCTTCGATTCTTTTTTCTTTCTGTTATTTTTTTTATTCTTTCCTTCTTTCTTTCTGCTTCTTTCCCTACCTTCCCTCATCTTCCTTTCTTTGATTTTTTTTCTCTTTTTTTCTTTTCCTCCTGTTATCCCACTGTACTTTTCCACCCTGAATTAATCTCTTGCTTTCTATCTTTCTTTATCATTTTCTCTCTCTCTCTCTCTCTCTCTCTCTTATTTTTTTTTTCTTTCTTCCTCCCTCAATTAATATCTTGCTTTTTATTTCTCATTTATCTTTATGTCACTGACTTTCTGTGTCCTCTCTCTAGTTATCTCTTATTTTTTGTTTTTCTAAATCTATCTGTCTTTGTATCTCTATGTCTGTGTCTTTTTCTTGTTTGTCTATCTATCTATCTATCTATCTATCTTCAAAATGTTACTCTGTCTCTGTTTCCTGTCCTTCCCTTTCTCACCCTCTCATTTTCTCTTCTTCTCTCTCTTTATGTCCCTATATATTTATCTCTCTCTGTCTCTCTCTTCACTTTTTTTCTTCATTTGGTTCTTTTTTTCTTTCTGTTATTCTTTTATTTCTCCCTTTTTCTCTCTGTTTCTTTTCCTACCTTCCCTTCCTATTCCTTTCTTTCTTTTTTCTTTCTTTTTTTTGTCACTTTATCCCTCCATACTCTTCCTCCCTCATTTAATCTCTTGCTTTCTGTCCCTCTTTATCTAATCTGTCACTATCTCTCTGAGTTCCTCTCTCTGTATTTCTTTCTCTGTGCCTTTTTTTCTATCTATCTATCTATCTATCTATCTATCTATCTATCTATTCACACTGTTACTCTGTTTCTCCTTCCCTTTCCCACTCTCTCATTTTCTCTTTTTCTGTTGTTCTTTATGTCCCTCTATATTTTTCTCTGTGTCTTTCTTATCTATCTATCTATCTACCTATCTATCTATTCACACTGTTACTCTGTTCCTTCATTTCTCACGCTCTCACTTTCTGTTCCTCTCTCTTTATGTCCCTCTATATTAGTCTTAGTCTCTCTAACTGTCCATCTCTCTCTCTGTCTCTGTCTCTCTTTTTTTGTATCTCTGTATATCTCTGTCTCTCTGTCTCTGTCTCCCCTTTTTTCTTTGTTATTCTTTAACTCTTTCTTTCTTTCTGTTTCTCTCCCTACCTTCCCTCATGTTCCTTTCTTTGATTATTTTTCTTTCCTAGTCTTATCCCACTGTACTTTTCCTCCCTGAATTAATCTCTTGCTTTCTATCTTTCTTTCTCATTCTCTCTCTCTCTCTCTCTCTCTCAGTTCATTTATTTTTTTTTCTTTTTTCCTCCTTCAATATCTTGCTTTCTATTACTTTGAATTTTTATGTCACTATCTTTCTGTGTCCTCTCTATAGTTATCTCTTGTTTTTTGCTTGTCTAAATCTGTCTGTCTTTGTATCTCTATGTCTGTGTCTTTTTCTTGTTTGTCTATCTATCTATCTATCTATCTATCTATCTATCTATCTATCTTCAAAATGTTACTCTGTCTCTGATTCCTTTCATTCCCTTTCTCAACCTCTCATTTTCTCTTTTTGTCTCTTTCTTTGTGTCCCTTTATATTTATACCTCTCTCTCTCTCTCTCATTCTGTTCACTTTTTTTCTTCTTATGGTTCTTTTTTCTTTCTTTCATTTATTTTTCCTTCTTTCTCTCTGTTTCTTTTCCTACCTGCCCTTCTCCTTCCTTCCTATTCCTTTCTTTCTTTTTTCTTTCTTTTTATCCCTTTATCCCATCATACTCTTCCTCTCTCATTTAATCTCTTGTTTTCTATTCCTCTTTATCTAATCTGTCACTATCTCTCTGTGTTCTTCTCTGTGTATTTCTTTCTCTGTGTCTTTTTTTCCATCTATCTATCTATCTATCTATCTATCTATCTATCACTTCACACTGTTACTCTGTCTCCTCTCCTTCCCTTTCTCACTCTCTCTTTCCCTCTTTATGTCCCTGTATATTTTTCTCCGTGTCTTTCTTGTCTATCTATCTATCTATCTATCTATCTATCTTCACACTGTTACTCTTTCTCTGTTTGCTGTCCTTCCCTTTCTCACTCTCTCCTTTTCTTTTTTTCTCTCTTTATGTCCCTTTATATTTATCTTGGCCCCTCTCTCTCTGCTCTTCTTCTCTGTCTCACACCTTAAACATTTTAAACCACTCACTTTACTCTTATCCCTTTATCACACAATCCCGACTTTTAATGATCTTGAGCAAGAAAGCTTTTGAAAACATTGTCAGAAAAGGAGAAAATGCTGGTTATGGTTTTTAAACAATGATTTTTAAACCTTTCCTGAAATAAACTTTACTTTTTGAGTCACATTTATCTGCAAATGATTTTAATTTGGACCAGTCTAAAATTTTGTCTTTGGTAAAAATTTTTACCTGTATACTCTCTCTCTCTCTCTCTTACACTCATATACTTTTTTCAAGCGTACCCAAACCATTTACCATTTACGTTTGCACATTTAGCTACCCACTCACTTAATAAAAAAATAACAGACTAATTCAATCACCTATACAATGATAAACTCTTACACACTCACTTAATCATAAAACAACTAACTTAATCACCAATTCAGTAATTAACTGTTACCCCCTCACTTAATGATTACAATAATTAACTCTTACACACTCACTTAATCATAAAATAACTAACTCAACCACCAATACAATAATTAATTCTTACCCTCCCACTTAATCATAAAATAACTGCATGACTAAATCAACAATACAATAATTACCTCTTACCCCCTCACTTTATCAGAAAAATAACTGACTAACTCAATCATCAATACAATAATTAACTCTAACACACTCACTTAATCATAAAATAATGGACTAACTCAATCCCTCTTTTACTTGCTTTCTCGACCCTTAACTTAACCCTTTGGCTATTAGTCGCAACCCACTGACACTTTTCAGACAGTGTAGATCAAGATGGAAGGGAAATTTGCTATTTGACATCTATTTAAAGCAAGTCAGCTATACCATGGTTGAAATTGAATTTATGGGAGATCTTTATTATATCTACTTTTCTGATTTCTGTCATAGACATGAGGTGAGATTTTGACAACTATCATTTGATGCAGGTACTGTGGAATGTGGAGCTAGGGACTGCCCATATTGCTGTTGGCAGACCTTCTAGGGCACAAATAACTATCACCAGAGCTGGAGTGAGTTTTCAACATAATGGAAATTTGTCAGGCATGACAATGAAGGAGGGAAAAAGAGCAGTACTACAACCTTTTTCAAGATTCGCAGAAATAATGTCGAGAGCAATCCATTTTGGGAAGAACCTTTGAATTTACCTAGTTTGGATTTATAAAAAGAAGATCTTTTCAACTACTATTTTTGGAATCGCTTGAAAACTTGATATCAGTCCTAGATAATGGATCAGGCATTTAACATTGTCACCTGCAAATCTAGGAGAGCATTTCATAAACTCTCCTACTGTAATATGATTAAGAAATGGGAGTCAGATTGCAATGTTGGATTAACTTTGGATCAAGCATTTTTTTATAATCAGATGGAACCAAGGAAGTTGCCAACAAGTAATAAGTGGAGTTCAGCAATGTAATTTTCTAGGTCATATACTCTTCTTCATCTATCATTGACTGACCTTATGCAGCAGAAATTGTTCCCAAACTGTTTTAAATTGTGGAATATGCAAGGTCATTTTGGTATCCACGGCTAGAAAAATCCAGCTGCCATTGAGAAAACTGAATAAGAGAAATCAAAAGTCTTCCCTTTATCACCAACTTCTTAAATATTGAAAAGGGCTTTTGAAACCAGATACATAGATGGATATATGCCACCCTGATACAAGTATTCACTCCAACACCACTTTTGTATACTCAACAACTCACTCTATCTTTCAGCTAGCCATCCTTTCACTCTCTTGCCTACCCACTCACTCAGCCACCAACTCAACCACCCTCACCCCCATTTATTCACTCACCTACCAACTCTTTCACCTACACATTCCATCACTTGCCAACTCACCCACTCACTCACCATCATTCACTCACCTACCCACTCTTTCACCTACACATCCCCTCACTCACTTGCCAACTCACCCACTCACTCACCATCATAACCACTCACTCACTTGCCAACTCACCCACTCACCATCATAAGCACTCACTCATTCGTTCTTCTAACCAACCCACCAACTCATCCACCCATCAACTCACTTACCACTCATTAACCCTTGTTCACCCAGCCAATCACTCACCCTTCCTTTCACTGAGCCATCCCCTCACATACTCAACAACTTTCCACCTCACTCACCCCCATACACTTTCATTCATTAATACACTCACACACTAACTTAAACAAGAGGGCCATGATGGCCCTGAAATTGCGCACCTGAATCTATTCACCAAAGATGAACCATTTTCAATCTAGTTTCCCAGTGACCTTGTTTTTTGTCCGACATCACCCATTATCAAACTCTTTTGAGACATCACCAAACCAACACTCTGTCCAAGTTTGAAGAGTATCAGGCAGAAAATGTGGCCTCTAGAGCGTACAAAAGGTTTTTCTAACATTTGACCTGATGACCTAGTTTTTGACCTGACATGACCCATTTTAAGACTCATCCAAGATATCATCAAGACAAACTTTCTGACTCACTTGCAAGAGTTTTGGACTGAAAATGTGGCCTGTACAGTGTACACAAGGTTTTTCTAAGATTTGACCTAGAGACCCAGTTTTTGACCCGACATCACCCATTTTCATTTCAAACTTATCCGAGATATCATCAGGGTAAACAATCTGACCAAGTTTCATGAGTATCGGACTGAAAATGTGGCCTCTAGAGCATACACAAGGTTATTCTAAGATTTGACCTAGTGACCTAGTTTTTGACCCATCATGAACCATTTTCAAACATGTCCGAGATATCGAGGCAAACATTCTGACCGAGTTTCATGAGTATGAGACTGAAAATGTGGCCTCTAGAGCATACACAAGGTAAAAAGTTGACAACGCACGACGGAATCCAGACACAGCACTATCACAGTAGCTCACTTTGAGCACTTTGTGACCAATGAGCTGAAAAACAACCCACTTCTCTCACTAGCTCTTTTTCACAGACTGAATTTCATTCATTTATTCATTCACCAACTAACTTGCTTCCTTTCATGTTTGCGCCCCCTACCTCCCCCCTTTGTTCCTTCTCTCTCTCTCTCTCTCTCACCTTTTTATCACTTTATCTGGTGGCTGTCTGTATGTCACTGTGTTCTGCTGTCTGTCTCCTTGTGTCTCTTTTTTACTCTTTACCAAACAACAAAATTTCAGAATGATACAAAGTGAAAGCATCTGCAGACGACAAAAGTGACTGAAAATTTTAAATTCTTTTTTGAAAGGGTAGAAAACACTGTGGGAAAAGGAGAGAATGCTGGTTGTCAGAATTTTTTCTCATTTTCCCACAATGTTTTGAAAAGGCTTCTACCTAAGAGTCGTAAAAACCAGGGATTGTGTGGGAAAGGCTGACTTTGTTAATCCACGCATGCATTTACTCATTCTAAAACCACCCTCCCATACTTCCTCTTTTATCTTTCTCACTCTCTCAATTACCTTACTAAAGATCTTACAACCCAAAAACTAACCAGCTCTTTCACTCCCTTGTCTTTTTAGCTCACATGAGCACGAAATGCTCAAGGTGAGCTATTGTGATCGATCAGTGTCTGTCGTCCGTCTGTCCGTCCGTCCGTTCAATCTTCTTCTCCTAAACTAACAATCAGATTTCAATCAAACTTCACAGAAAATTAATGATTCCTAGGTGATGCACTTTCAAAATACTTCAAAGATTTGAATTCCATGAAGAACTCTAGTTGCCATGGCAACTGAGTGAAAAAACTTTAAAAATCTTCTTGTCCAAAACTGTAAGGGTAGAGCTTTCATATTTGGCATGTAGCATCATCTAACGACCCTCTACCAAAATACTTCAAATCATGGCTCTAGTCTTGAAATTGGCCCTATGTTGTGGGTTCTAAGATTTTACATAGAGATAAAGAAGGAAATCTTTGAAAATCTTCTTGTCTCAAACCGTAAGGGATAGAGCTCTCATATTTAGCATGTAGCATCATCTAGTGGCCCTCTACCAAAATGCTTCAAATTATTGCCCTAGTGTTGAAATTGGCCCTATGTTGTGGGTCTCTGATTTCACAAAGAGATAAAGAAGGAAATCTTAGAAAATGTTCTTGTCCCAAACCGTAAGGGCTAGAGGTTTCACATTTGGCATGCAGCATCATCTACTAGTCCTGTACCAAAATACTTCAAACTATGGCCCTGCTGTGAAAGTTAGCCCTATGTTGTTGGTCACAGATTTCACATAGAGATAAAGAGGGAAATCTTTAAAGGTCTTCGTTTGAGCACTCTTAAGACCACATTTCTTGCTAAGCTGAATTGAAAATTGGTTACAATGTCTGTCTCAACAAAATCTCACACAAGTCTGCATTGAATGCTTGTTCGGAATATAACTTTGTCACCTCAAGTAAGAACGACTTCAAAATTGGTATGCATGTTTGTTGTGATATTACAGAGTACAGTGTTTAAGAAAAATAACTCTACTTAGCATGGATTTTGGGTACTTTCACTTTGATCTTTATTTTAATGGTATTGTTTGCTTGTCCAGAGTGGAATTTTGAAGTCTCAAGTCAAATTGTTTGTTGCATTGCCTGCCCTTTGCAACTATTATATCTCCTGTACAACTGGCAGTGGGATTGCACATCTTGCGATAATTTGCCGCTCTTGTCTCCTTTTCCCACAGTGTTTTAAAAAGGCGTCTTTCTCAGGGGCGTCAAAAGTAGGGATTTCGTGGTAATGGGTTAATGCTTAGTACTCGGGTGAGCGATATAGGACCATCATGGTCCTCTTGTTGTCTGTTTGTCTATCTCTCCCTGTCTGTCCCTCTCTCTCACATTTACCTGTCCACTCACTTGTTTGCTTATCCGCCTATGTCTGTGTTTCTGTTTGCCTTCCTGTCTGTATTTCTATTTGCTGTCTATCTGTATTTCTGTTTGTCTGTCTGTATGTGTAGTATTTCTGTCTGTCGGTCTCCCTCTCTTTCTCTACTCTATCTGGTGGCTATCTGTATGTCACTGGGTTCTGCTGTCTGTCTCCTTGTTTCTCTTTTTTACTCACTATTACACCTCCAAATGACTTAAAAACCCATTAACTTGCCCCCTTTCTTACTCCCTCGTCTGGCTGTCTGTTTGTGTGTCTCTCCTTCTCTGCCCCTCTCTCTCAGTTTTACCATACAGTCACATTTTTAGATTTAAATTTTTGAACTGCCCATATTTTGTCATCTGCAAAAGCTTTTGATTTTGAACAGTCTAAGATTTGTTGTTAAACACAGAATTTGCCCTTGTATTAATTGGAAAGGTTACTGAAAAAGGAAGAAATTGCTGTTACCTTTTATTTGCTCCTTCTCTCATTATCTTTTTTAATCTTCTTTATCAAAGTTATTAACTCTACCAAATGAAAAAAATTAGATTGGTCCAAATTGAAAGCAAATTTTGCAGATGACATAATAAATGTGACGTAAAGATTGAAATTTGTATAACTCTTTACCAAACAACAAAATTTTAGGTCTGTTCAAATCGAAAACATTTGCAGAGGACAAAATAAAAGTGACTGAAAATTAGAAATTTGTTTTGTGAAGGGTAGAAAACACTGTGGGAGAAGAAGAAAATGCTGGTAACCAACATTTTCTACTTTTTCCACAATGTTTTCTGAAGGCTTCTTTCTCAGGGTCGTCAAAAGTAGGGATTGTGTGGTAATGGGTTAAAGAATGGAAGAAAACATTATGGAAAAGGAGAAAATGCTGGTTTCCAGCATTTTCTGCTTTTCCCACAATGTTTTCAATAGGTTTCTTTCTCTTGTTCCGTCTCTCTGTCTGTTTCTCTCTCTGTCTTTTTCTTATTTTATCTGTCTGTCTGTTTCTCTCTCTCTCTTTTTCACTTTTTCTTGTTGCCATCTGTAATATAATATTATGTCAATGACTGTGTTTTTCTCTCTGTTTCCTTGTATCTCTTTTATACCTGCTTATCCATTCAGGCATTCCCACATTCACCCACCCTCTCATTCTTCCTATTCTATCTTTCTTTCTCCCTCAATTAACTTTCAAAAGACCATAAACAATTGAACTAACCCCCTCTTTCACTCCCTTGTCTGGTTGTCTATTTGTCTGTCTGTCTCTCCCTGTCTGTCACAAGCTCTCTCACTTTTACCCGTCTACTCTCTTGTTCACTTATCCCCCTATGTCTGTATATCTGTTTGCATGTTTCTGTCTGTGTCTCTGTCTGTCCCTGTCTGTCATTCTCTCACTTTTTATCCTTCCACTCACTTGTTCACTGATCCCGCTATGTCTGTATTTCTGTTTGCATGTCTCTCTGTGTTTCAGTTTGTCTGTCTGTCTGTCTGTCTGTCTCTTCATCTGTCTTTCTCTTATTCTGTCTCTCCATCTGTCTTTCACTTATTGACTCCCTCTTCTGGCTGTCTGTCTATCTCTCTCACTATCTCTCTTTGTCTATCTATCTATCAGGTGGCTATCTGAATGCCACTGGGTTCTGCTGTGTGTCCCCTTGTTTTTACTTGCATGTCTGTTTGTTTGTCTGTCTCTCCTTTTATGTCACTCTCTCTCAATTATACCCTTCCAGTGACTTATTTGCTTATCCGCCTTTGTCTGTATTTCTGTTTGCCTGCCTGTCCATGTTTCTATTTGCCTGTCTGTCTGTATTACTGTTTGCATGTCTGTATGTGTTTTTGTCTCTCTGTCTGTCTGTCTCTCTTTCTCAACCTCTATCTATCTATCTGGTGTCTATCTGTATGTTACTGGGTTCTGCTGTCTGTCTCCTTGTTTTTTCTTTTTACTCACTATTTCACTTCCAAAAGACTTAACATTCCATTAACTCACCCACTTTTTTACTCCCTTGTCTGCCCCTCTCTCTCAATTTTACCCATACAGTCTCTTGTTTGCTGATCTGACTATGTCTGTATTTCTGTTTGCCTGCCTGTCTGTATTTCTATTTGCCTGTCTGTCTGTACTTCTGTTGGTCTGTCTGTATGTATTTCTGTTTGACTGTCTGTATGTGTTTCTGTCTGTCTGTCTGTTATCCTCTCTTTCTCTATATCTATCTATCTGGTGGTTATCTGTATGTCACTAGGTTCTACTGTCTGTCTCCTTGTTTCTCTTCTTTACTCACTATTACACTTCCAAAAGACTTCAAAACCCATAAACTAATCTGCTCTTTCACTCCCTTATCTACCTTCTTTTTGTTTGCCTGTCTCTCTCTGTCTGTCCCTCTCTCTCACTTTTACCTGTCCACTCACTTACTTGCTTGTCCCGCTATGTCTATATTTCTGTTTCTCTTTCTCTGTCTATCTATTTGGTGGTTATCTGTATGTCACCAGGTTATGCTGTCTCCTTGTTTCTCCTTTTTACTTGCCTGTCTGTTTGTTTGTCTGTCTCTCCTTGTATGTCCCTTGTACGTCCAGTCACTTGTTTGCTTATCTGCCTATGTCTGTATGTCTGTTTGTCTGCCTGTCTGTATTTCTATTTGCCTGTCTGTCTGTATTTCTGTTTGCCTCTCTGTCTGTATGTATTTCTGTCTGTCTGTCTCTATCTCTCTTTCTATATCTCTATCTTTCTTTCTGGTGGCTATCTGTATGTCACTGGGTTCTGCTGTCTGTCTCCTTGTTTCTCCTTTTTACTTGCTTGTCTTGTCTGTTAAATCTATTTTTCTGTCTCTCCTTGTCTGTCCCTCTCTCAATTTTACCGTGCAGTCACTAGTTAGCCTATCTCCCTACATCTGTTTGTATGTCTCTTCTGTCCGTCTGTCTGTCTTTCTCTTATTCTGTCTGTCTCTCTCTCTGTATCTTTTTGTGCGAGTATGTGCTTTTTTTGAGTCTCTTTTTTACCATTTTGAACCAAGTCACACATTCCCTGTTCAATCATCCCTCTCACAAGTCCTCTCTTGTCTTCCTTCATCCACTCTGTCATTCTTTCCCTCTCTGTGCATCTTATTTCTCTATTCACTTATACACTTACTAATACATTCAATCTATTCACAACCTGTCCTTTTGTCTCTCCCGCTCACTCTCACCCTCACTCACTCACTCACCCACGCAGCCACCCTTCCACTCACTCACTCACTCACTCACTCACTTTCTCTCTCTCTTCCCCTATATTGCCTGCTATCTCTGTCCATCTGTCTCTCTTTCTCTTTCCTTCCCTCCACTCTCTCTCTCTCACTCACTCCATACTTACTCTCCACTCACTCACTCACTCGCTCACTCACCCACTCACTTGTTGCCTCTCTCTCTGTCTGTTTGTCTCTGTCTTTTCCCTTGTTATGCCTAATCCTGTCTGTCTGTTTGTCTGTATTTCTGTCTGTCTTTCTTCCTTTGTCTCTATGTCTGGGTGCATGTCTGTCTGTCTGTCTTTAGTCTTCCTGTGTGTGGATGTCTGTCTGTCTGTCTGTTTCTCATTCTCCTCACACCTCTCTGTCTGTATTCCCCCTCTCTCTTTCTCTTTTTCCATCTCTTTATCTTTTTCTACCAAAGTGTGTCTTTTTTCTTAAGTGTCTTTCTCACCAATTTGACCCTGATCACACATTCCCTCTTTAACAGTCCCTCCCAAAAGTCTTCTCCTATCTTTCTTCATCTGCTTTGCCTCTGCCTCACTCACTCACTCACTCAATCACTCAATCACTCGATCACTCACTCAAACAATCAATCATTCCCTACTTACTCCACTCTCTCCATCTCACACTCTATCACTCATTCCCTACTTACTCTCCACTCACTCACTCACTCACTTGTTGTCTCTCTCTCTCTCTCTGTTTGTCTCTGTCTCCCCTTGTTATGCTTCTTACCGTCTATCACTGTATGTCTTTCTGTATCTCTGTCTCTCTGTCTTTCTTTCTTTGTCCCTCTGTCTGTGTGTATGTCTGTCAGTCTGAATGTCTATCTGTTGTCCATCTTCTGTTTGTCTGTCTGTTTGCTCCTCTTTCTCCCCATGTCTCTTTGTCTCCCCCTCTCTTTTTCTCTTTCTCTTTCTCTCTCTCTCTCTTTCTCTATATCTTTCTCTACTGATATGTGTCTTTTCTTGAGTGTCTTTCTCACCAACTTGACCCAAATCAAACATTCCCTCTACAACAATCCCTCCAACATGTCCTCTCCTATCTTTCTTCATCTGCTTTGCCTCTGCCTCACTCGCTCACACACCCACTACTTACTCTCCACTCAGTCACTTACTCACTTATCTGTCTGTCTGTTTGTCAGTCTGTCTGTCTGTCTCTTCCCTTGTTATACCAGTACCTGTCTGTCTGTCTGTCTTTCTTTGTCTCTCTATCTGTGCCTGTCTGTTGTCTGTTTCTATCTCTTCCCTTGTTATGCCTGTCCTCGTCTGTCTGTCTCTCTGTCTGTCTTGTTTTTCTGTCTGTGTGTCTGTCTGTACCTCTCTCTCTCTCTGTTGGTATATGTATTTTATAAGTTACTCAACAACTTGACTCTGGTAACACATTCTCATATTAAGCATCCATAAGTCCTTTCCTATCTTTTTCCCTCATCCACGCTTTCTCTGTCCATCTCACTTAGTTATTTCTCTGTTTGATTACATATTATTCACTCAGTATACATTCATTTTACTGTCTGCCCATGAGTCACTCACTCACTCACTCACTGTATGTGTGTGTATTTCTCCCCTGTTTTTGCCTGTCCCCATCTGTCTGTCTGCCTGTCAGCCTGCTTGTCTCTCTCTATCTCTCTCTGTTGGTCTGTCCATCTCACTTCTCTCAGTCTGTCTCATTTTGTTATTCCTCTATTCACTGATACAATAATTCACCAACTCACATATACTTTCAACTTACTGTCAG
This sequence comes from Tridacna crocea, assembly GCA_943736015.1. Lineage (NCBI taxonomy): Eukaryota > Metazoa > Mollusca > Bivalvia > Cardiida > Cardiidae > Tridacna > Tridacna crocea. The sequence goes on from OX031063.1 coordinate 3,217,605, forward strand.
TCCATGACTCACTCACTCACTCACTCACTCACTCACTCACTCACTCTCCTTGTTTTTGTGTCTCTCTGTCTCTGCCTACCCTTTTGCCTGCTTGCCTGCCTGCCTGCCTGTCTGTGTGTCTCTATCTATGTCTGTATCTATGTCTGTGTGTGTGTGTGTGTGTGTGTCTCTCTCTCTCTGTATCTTTGATTTTCAGTATATGTCTTTTCCTGTGTCACTTAACAACTTAAGCCCAGTCGCTCATTACATTTTCACCATCTGTCTCTTAGTCTGTCATTTTCATCCACTCACTCACTCACTCACTCACTCACTCACATAGTCTCACTCTCTCTGCCTGTCTGTCTCTGTTTCTTTCTCTTCCCCTGTTTTGCCTGGCCCTGTCTGTCTGTTTGTCTGTCTGTCTCAGCAGTTCCCCTATCCACCCATTATTACTTAATATTTCATCAACCTTAAGCACTTTTTACCCACCCATCCACTTTATCACTCACTGACTCACCTACCCACTAACTAAATCACTCATCAACCTAACCATTTACTCGTTCATTCACTTACTCAGATCACTCTATCTCTCACATAATCACTCATCCCCTCTCTCTCAATTAACCTTAATCCTACTAAATAACTAAAATGGAATTTTCAATTCGATAGTAAAAACCAAAATTTTGCTACTTCAAATTTGTGCTTCGGGGAATAATGTTTCCTTATTGGACAGCGTAGATCCAAGATCAGACTGCACATTCTGTGCAGTCTGATCTTGATCTACACTGTCTGCAAAAAGTCAGTAAGTCATGCTTAGCAGCCTAAGGGTCAATTACACACAATTCTCCCCTCTCTTCCTGAATTTCTACAACTCAATCTCTTCATCTCTCTGTCTCTATTTTTCTTTGTCTTTCTTTCTTTTTGTCTCTGTTTCTCTTTCTATCTCTCTTTATTCCACTCCCCATCACTTACTCATTTTCCTATTCATCCACTAACCCATTTACACGCTTTCTTACTTATTCATCTATGACCCACCGTCTAACTCCTTTACTTGCTCATGCATGTACTAATTCATTCAACAAACTGTTTTACTCATTAAATTATTCTCTCATTCAATCACACATCACTCACTTACTTTTTAAAACAATTACTTAATAACTTATTCCTCCAACTGTCATACTCTCTCCCTCATTTACTAATTTAACCACCCATCTTCCCACTCACTGACTCTACCCACTCACATGCTTACTCATTTCACAATCCTCTTACACAACCATTCACTTAATTCTTAACCTATATTTACTAATACACTCATTCAATGATAACTTCACCTACTCACCAACTCAATCTTAATTGCCCATCCACACACTCAACTACCCATGCATCCACTCACCAACCCATTCAATTACTCTTTCATTACTCCCTCCCTCACATATATTTTATTTGTGCATTCATATACTCCCTCCCTAAATTACCCATTAATCCAAACACCCTTTACATTTACCCATCTGTTTGCTCTCCCAACCACCCTTTTACCCACTCACCTCTCCATTAAATAACATTTTTTATTTACCTACTCAGTCCCTCATGTATCTTTTATCCGCACATTTATATACTCCCTCCCTAAATTACCCATCAATCCAAACACCAACCTTCCCATCTGTTTTCATTCCATCAGTCACTATCTAAACTTACCCACTTAGTCTCTCATTCAATAGTTTATTCACCCTTTCTACCCACCTCCTCAATCACTTACCAACTCACCTGTTCACCCATTTTCTAATTTATTCTCCCACAAACTTACCTATCCAATATCAGCCCAGTTCCTTACATACTAGCTCACCTAACTACCCATCATCCTTACTCACTCACTCATTCCTCACTCATCTAGCCACTCATTCACCTACACCACCCACTCACTTACCCTCATTTACCCTCATTTTTACTCACTCACTTATATACCCACACATTCACCTACACACCCATCAATCTACTCATTCTTTCACGTACCCACCCAACCATCAACTCGCTCACTCACTAACTCACCAACCCAACAACATAGTTCACTTAACCACTCTTCCACCCATCCACTCACCCTCCCACTCACTAACTCACTCACACTCTTTCACTCTCTTTTCTTTCACTCACTCACTTCCTAACTAACTTCATCTCTCACTCACTAAAGAGACAGTGTGCAGGATTCCATTTTCTTTGGACAGCTGCCAGCTAAGAATTGAGTGATACTGCACTGACCAAGATGCTGAGGTATGGAAAATTCCTTGAGAGAGATCCCATGAAGCTGAAATGCTGACTGTGACATCTGTGAGGACAGTTGCATCATGGTCTCAGGCGGAATGAATACACTCTAATACATTCTAATGTCAGCCTGTCAGATATCCAGAATTGCCCGCTCAACCTCCTAACGCAAACACCATCGCGCATGAGTAACACATTCTGATGTCAGCCTGTCAGATATTCAGAATTGCCCGCTTAACCTCCTTATGCAAACACCATCGAGCATGATATGCAGATTCTGATGTCAGCCTGTCAGATATCCAGAATTGCCCGCTCAACCTCCTTACCAAAAAACCATTGAGCATGAGTCGCAGATTCTGATGTCAGTCTGTCAGATATCCATGAATTGCCCACTCAACCTCTTCACACTGACACCATCCAGCATGAGTTGTAGATTCTAATGTTAGCCTGTCAGATATTAAGAATTGCCAGCTCAACTTCCTTACGCAAACACCATTGAGCACGAGACGCAGATTCTAATGTCAGTTTGTCAGATATCCAGATTTGCCGGCTCAACCTCCTTACGCGAACACCATCGAGCATGAGAATCTGATGTCAGCCTGTCAGATATGCACAATTGCCCACTCAACCTCCTTACCCAATAACCATCGAGCATGACTCGCAAATTTTGATGTCAGCCTGTCAGATATCCAGAATTGCCCGCTCAACCTCCTCACCCAAACACCATCGAGAATGAGTCACAGATTCTAATGTCAGCCTGTGAGATATTCAGAATTGCCAGCCTCCCCTTCATACACCAAGACCAGAGCATGAGTTGCAGATTCTGATGTCAGCCTGTCAGATATTCAGAATTACCAGCTCAACCTCCATACACCAACAGCATTGAACATAAGTTGCAGATTCTGATGTCGGCCTGTCAGATATTCAAAATTGCCAGCTCAACCTCCTTACGCAAACACCATCGAGCATGAGTCGCAGATTCTGATGTCGGCCTGTCTGATATGCAGAATTGCCAGCTCAACCTCCTTACGCAAACACCATCGAGCATGAGTCGCAGATTCTGATGTCGGCCTGTCTGATATGCAGAATTGCCAGCTCAACCTCCTTACGCAAACATCATCGAGCATGAGTCGCAGATTTTAATATCAGCCTGTCAGATATTCAGAGTTGCCCGCTCAACTTCCATACGCAAACACCATCGAGCATGAGATGCAGATTCTGATGACGGCCTGTCAGATATCCAGAATTGCCCGCTCAACCTCCTTACGCAAACACCATCTAGCATGAGTCGCAGATTCTGATGTCGGCCTGTCAGATATCCAGAGTTGCCCGCTCAACTTCCTTACGCAAACACCATCGAGCATGAGTCGCAGATTCTGATGTCGGCCTGTCAGATATCCAGAGTTGCCCGCTCAACCTCCACACGCAAACACCATCGAGCATGAGTCGCAGATTCTGATGTCGGCCTGTCAGATATCCAGAGTTGCCCGCTCAACCTCCACACGCAAACACCATCGAGCATGAGTCGCAGATTCTGATGTCGGCCTTTCAGATATCCAGAGTTGCCCGCTCAACCTCCACACGCAAACACCATCGAGCATGAGTCGCAGATTCTGATGTCGGCCTTTCAGATATCCAGAGTTGCCCGCTCAACCTCCACACGCAAACACCATCGAGCATGAGTCGCAGATTCTGATGTCAGCCTGTCAGATATCCAGAGTTGCCCGCTCAACCTCCACACACCAACACCATCGAGCATGAGTCCCAGATTCTGATGTCAGCCTGTCAGATATTCAGAATTGCCTGCCTCCCCTTCATACATCAAGATCAGAGCATGAGTTGCAGATTCTGATGTCAGCCTGTCAGATATTCAGAATTGCCTGCTTCCCTTCATACACCAAGACCAGAGCATGAGTTGCAGATTCTGATGTCAGCCTGTCAGATATTCAGAATTACCAGCTCAACCTCCATACACCAACAGCATTGAACATAAGTTGCAGATTCTGACGTCGGCCTGTCAGATATTCAGAATTGCCGGCTAAACCTCCTTACGCAAACACCATCGAGCATGAGTCGCAGATTCTGACGTCGGCCTGTCTGATATTCAGAATTGCCGGCTCAACCTCCTTACGCAAACACCATCGAGCATGAGTCGCAGATTCTGACGTCGGCCTGTCAGATATTCAGAATTGCCGGCTCAACCTCCTTACGCAAACACCATCGAGCATGAGTCGCAGATTCTGACGTCGGCCTGTCAGATATTCAGAATTGCCGGCTCAACCTCCTTACGCAAACACCATCGAGCATGAGTCGCAGATTCTGACGTCGGCCTGTCAGATATTCAGAATTGCCGGCTCAACCTCCTTACGCAAACACCATCGAGCATGAGTCGCAGATTCTAATATTGGCCTGTCAGATATTCAGAGTTGCCCGGTCAACTTCCATACGCCAACACCATCGAGCATGAGATGCAGATTCTGATGTCAGCCTGTCAGATATCTAGAATTGCCCGCTCAACCTCCTTACGCAAACACCATCGAGCATGAGTCGCAGATTCTGATGTCAGCCTGTCAGATATCCAGAATTGCCCGCTCAACCTCCTTACGCAAACACCATCGAGCATGAGTCGCAGATTCTAATGTCAGCCTGTCAGATATTCAGAATTGCCTGCCTTCCCTTTATACACCAAGACCAGAGCATGAGTTGCAGATTCTGATGTCGGCCTGTCAGATATTCAGAATTGCCAGGTCAACCTCCTTACGCAAACACCATCGAGCATGAGTTGCAGATTCTGATGTCGGCCTGTCTGATATTCAGAATTGCCCGCTCAACCTCTTTACGCAAATACCATCGAGCATGAGTCGCAGATTCTGATGTCAGCCTGTCAGATATTCAGAATTGCCCGCTCAACTTCCATACACAAACACCATCGAGCATGAGTCGCAGATTCTGATGTCAGCCTGTCAGATATCCAGAATTGCCCGCTCAACTTCCACACACCAACACCATCAAGCATGAGATGCAGATTCTGATGTCGGCCTGTCTGATATTCAGAATTGCCAGCTCAACTTCCATACACCAACACCATCGACCATGAGTCGCAGATTCTAATATCAGCCTGTCAGATATTCAGAGTTGCCCGCTCAACTTCCATACACTAACACCATTGAGCATGAGATGCAGATTCTGATGTCAGCCTGTCAGATATCCAGAATATCCCGCTCAAACTCCTTACCCAAAAACCATCGAGCATGAGTCGCAGATTCTGATGTCGGCCTGTCAGATATCCAGAATTGCCCGCTCAACCTCCACACGCAAACACCATCAAGCATGAGTTGCAGATTCTAATGTCAGCCTGTCAGATATTTAGAATTGCCTGCCTCTCCTTCATACACCAAGACCAGAGCATGAGTCGCAGATTCTGATGTCAGCCTGTCAGATATTCAGAATTGCCAGCTCAACCTCCTTACGCAAACACCATCGAGCATGAGTCGCAGATTCTGATGTCGGCCTGTCTGATATTCAGAATTGCCAGCTCAACCTCCTTACGCAAACACCATCGAGCATGAGTCGCAGATTCTAATGTCGGCCTGTCAGATATTCAGAATTGCCCGCTCAACTTCCACACACCAACACCATCGAGCATGAGTCGCAGATTCTAATGTTAGCCTGTCAGATATTCAGAATTTACCGGCTCAACTTCCACACACCAACACCATCGAGCATGAGTCCAGTGGATTCTGATTTCAGCCTGTCAGATATTCAGAATTGCCAGCTCAACCTCTTTACGCAAACACCATCGAGCATGAGTCGCAGATTCTAATGTCAGCCTGTCAGATATCCAGAATTGCCCGCTCAACCTCCTTACGCAAACACCATCGAGCATGAGTCGCACATTCTAATATCAGCCTGTCAGATATTCAGAATTGCCCGCTTAACCTCCTTATGCAAACACCATCGAGCATGATATGCAGATTCTGATGTCAGCCTGTCAGATATCCAGAATTGCCCGCTCAACCTCCTTACCAAAAAAACATTGAGCATGAGTCGCAGATTCTGATGTCAGTCTGTCAGATATCCACGAATTGCCCACTCAACCTCCTCACACCGACATCATCCAGCATGAGTTGCAGATTCTAATGTTAGCCTATCAGATATTAAGAATAGACTATTGCCAGCTCAACCTCCTTTCGCAAACACCATTGAGCATGAGACGCAGATTCTAATGTCAGTTTGTCAGATATCCAGATTTGCCGGCTCAACCTCCTTACGCAAACACCATCGAGCATGATTCAGAGATTCTAATGTCTGCCTGTCAGATATTAAGAATTGCTCACTCAACCTCCATACACCAACAACATCGAGTGATTCACATTTTTTAAACAGCTTGACCTGCAGTTTTTCTCTCTAGCTGTAACAATATATCTTTAGCAAATTATGAGTAATATATACTTTTGGCATAATACTAGTACTATATTTTAAAAACCCATGAAAATCACATTTTTGCATTAAAGGAAGTGCAATTTTATTTTGGATATCAAGAATAATATAGGTTAACGGAATGAAGCTTATTATATTTTTGTCTTTTGGCTCATGAAACCAGGCCATGTGTATATGCATAGAACTGTATAGTGATGGGGAGTTCCTGGTATTATGCCATAGTTTTAAAGTATACTCATTATTGGTGGGTAAATGATATGTTCGAATATTAGAATTATAAACAATGAAAGGTAGGGTGTAAGACGATGCTATTTATAAATGATTCTACATGGGTTACAGTGCTGTGTTATGCGGTAAGTCTTTAACTCTTATCGACTCCAACAAGACTTGTAATGTCCTAAACAGTTATAAAACCCATTAATGTCTGGCTACCCATATTGTAAGTCCTTCTGAAACTGGGTACCTGTCTACTGTAATTGATATAAAATAGCTGTAATGTTAATATAGCTGCTGAGCCAGTAGTCTATTCTATCAGATATTACCATTTTGAGATGTCTTAAGAACAAACTCTGTAACAAAGAAACAAATTAACAAATGCAAAGCCCAACTTCAAACGGCACCTGACGGGATTTGAAACCATGAAGGACAAAGATCCTCATTTTTCAAGGTTAAAAGACCAATACCATAACCACTGTGCCAATGAGATATCTCCCCAATGCAGTGGTCAGGTATTGTATTTAAATCGAGACAAAGCTATGCATATAGGAGTGGTCTCCCATAACAGATAAAACAGATGTCTGACTAAAACAAGACTGGTCATAATGCTCAGTGGACAAAATTTCTGTTGGTTTAAATGGCTCATGAGCAGGTATGTGCTAATTTATTTTTTCTCTTTTATTACTGTTTATGAAAATAATACAGCTTAGTAATTTGTAATCTGATTTCATGTATTTTTTGAAAATATTAGTACTGAAAAAGAAATTGTATTAATCATCACAAATTTTATTAAATTGATACAATGTCCCAAACTTAGGATACTGGGCACAGGGGTGTACACAATGACATAAACCTTAGTAATATGTATGATATGTACTGATATCGCTTTTCATAAGTTTAAATGTAATACCCATTTATTCTTACAGATGGTACATATGGACTGCACAGGCCGGCGTGGTTCAATACTTTCTGCAGATGCATCAGGCCCTCTCTTGACAGACTGTGGATCATATACAGAAATGGAGTTAGACTCAAAAAGCGATGGTAGACTCAAAAAGCAATGACAGGTTCTGTTCCTGACGGTATTGTACAAAATATTTGGATCTGTACAGAATATCTTCCAAGTTTGAAAGCCAACCTCTGCTAGTTTTCAGATGACAAAATATGCAAAACGTATCTGTTCCAGTATTCAGAGGGCCAAGTGTGGGGCTGCTGGTGTAAAGAGTCTTGAACAACAGTCCTATAGTACATACCACTGTCTGCGGGTGTAAAGGGTCTTAAACAACAGTCAGGACTACAGTACATACCACTGTCTGCGGGTGTAAAGTGTCCTTAACAACAGTCCTACAGTAGATGCCTCTGTTCGCCAGTGTAAAGGGTCTTTAACAACTTACAGTCCTACAGTACATGCCACTGTCTGCAGGTGTAAAGGGTCTTAAACAACAGTCCTACAGTACATACCACTGTCTGCGGGTGTAAAGGGTCATAAACAACAGTCAGGACTACAGTACATACCACTGTCTGCGGGTGTAAAGTGTCCTTAACAACAGTCCTACAGTAGATGCCTCTGTTCGCCAGTGTAAAGGGTCTTTAACAACTTACAGTCCTACAGTACATGCCACTGTCTGCGGGTGTAAAGGGTCTTTAACAACAGTCCTACAGTACATGCCTCTGTCCACCAGTGTAAAGGGTCTTGAACATCAATCCTACAGTACATGCCTCTGTCTGCCAGTGTAAGGTATCTTGAACAACAATCCTACAGTACATACCACTGTCTGTGGGTGTAAAGGGTCTTGAACAACAGTCCTACAGTATATGCCACTGTCTACTGATATAAAGGGTTTTGAACAACGATTCTACAGTACATGCCATTTTCGCCAGATGTAAAGAATCTTGCAGATCAGTTCCTCAGTACAGGAAATAGTCGTCCTGTCACCATATATAGGGCAGGCAAAAAGGTACACAGAAAAGATGTGACTTTTGATGGCTGTTATTTGCATTTCATTATGAATGATGAAAGAAGAACTAGATTGATAAACTAGATAGAGAGTCCTCAGTGTCCTCTTTACCAAACAACAAAATTTTAGACTGGTCCAAATTGAATGCATTTGCAGACGACACACATAAAAGTGACTGAAAATTTGAAACTTGTTTAGTGAAGGGTAGAAAACATTGTGCGAAAAGGAGAAAAGGGTGATGACAAACTGAAGGCTTCTTCTCAGGGTTGTCAAAGTAGGGAGTGTGTGGTAATGGGTTAAAATCTTATTATTATGCAAAAATGTGTAGTCATAATATTTCATTTACTATAATGTAATGTGGTAAAAAAATTCATGGGTAAATAAAGATTTGGAACCCAATTATCTAGCATCCAGTATTTTGTGGATTTGCCTGAAAGTGCCTAAATATGATCCATAAAGAATTACCAACTCTTTTGAAATTTCACCTCTTATTTATTTCTATAATAGAGTTTTATTTTTTTTTATTTGTTTTATGTTATTTTGTTGCTTTCTGCTCTGGATGTTTAGTATTTGTTTTTGTGAAAACCGAGAGGTCAAACTCATAGCCACAGTGTTCTGCTGCTACACAAATCTTCATCAGTCACATTATCAAACAATGATACTGGGTCAACAGGAATTGTTCAGGACATGGCTGCTCAAACATAACTCAAACAACCCAGCAGCAGTCAATTTTTATAATTACCGCACTAGACTGTCTGTTGCATAATTTTTAATAACCGCACTAGAGAACAATGGTGTCAATAACTAATATGGTGTAAGAATCCTTCTTGCAAAATGATTTGACCCATACTTCCAGAGAAAAAGTGGGGCAAGATTGACAGAAGAAGAATCGTCAGTAAGGTCATTGTTTCTTTTTTTTTAACTGTCACATAATCATGAAATTCTGGAATTTTTTACCACCATAATATAAATTATCTAGGTCTATGAAAATTGTATGGACAGTAAAACCTACTTACTATGTTGCACCACTGCGATATTGCTAAATGGGTCATAGTATCAAAAGTAGTAGCACATGAAATTTGGCAGTAGCACTTGAATACACATTGCACTGTTTCATGGAGCTGTCAGATAGCTTGGTAGTACATAATTTATATTTGCTTCAGATTTTGGCAGACTTCAGGTCATGACGATGAACAGGTGTTCCTGAAAGAAAAAAATTCAGGCTGCCCAAGTTGGTTGGGATTTAGCAAAAATCACAATCAACTGACATGCCTTTTTTTTTTGTTGCTGCTGTTGTTGTTTATTTTTTCAAGGACAATGGATGTACTTTGGAGCATCAGTTGAAAAAGTCAAGCTTGGGCTGTTTAGAGATGTGTGAAGTTCCATATATGGTCATTGTGGTCCAGAAACTTTCATGTAACTGAGAGGCTTTGAAATGGGATGAGGTAATGGTGAATTTATTTTCTAAATTTAATTTAGAATCTGAATTAGGGAAATTTAAAAGTTTTTGGACTGACAAGAATTCGGTAAAAATTCATTTGCACAATAAAAATTCTATGAATGCTTTGCTTTCAAGTTTTCAAATGCCAAACAGTTAAATTTCTTCAAAGACAACAAATTTCATTTGATTTTTTTTTACATTGTTTAATTCTAATTCAAATTATTCTATTTTAGAATTTGATATTAATTTGTTCACTACATAATGCAAGGGAAAACTTGAAAATACATCTCAAGCGCATGCAAGTGGAAAATGCTATTTTTTCAGTTTGCAGTGTAAGACCTGATATGGGCAATACAGACTTAAGGATCCAAGAGATCCTGCTTGGGCTGGGTTTTGAACCTGCACAGCCTATGTACAAAATGGTATTGATAGTCAATGGAAAGTCTCTGGATATTGACCAAAGTTGTATGCTAGCTGCCTCTTTAATTTCAAGCTTTGCATTATGCAGATCATATTAATTTTTTACCAAACGGCAAAATTTTAGACTGGTCCACATTGAAAGCATTTGCAGATGACAAAATTTTAAATTTGTCGTGAAAGGTAGAGAACATAAAAGAAAAAGGAGAAAATACTGGTTACCAGCATTTTTCTCCTTTTCCCACTAAGTTTTCTACAGGCTTCTTTCTCAGGGTCGTCAAAGGTAGGGATTGTGTGGTAATGGGTTATCCTGAAAAAAAGTTTTGTATATAATGGTAGGAAATATATTGACAGGGACATTTGCATTGACAGTGTGAACTTACAGTGGCAAAAGGAGCCGGACTGCTTTGGACTTGAGGGCCGTAAGTTCCATTTTGATATGTGTAAGCCTTTTTTCATATTATTTCCCATTTCATTGTTTGTCTAGCTCTCCTTCTTGAGATCTCTTAAAACTATTTCTATGCACAGTAAGATTCGACGGATACATGCTAGCATTGTTAAAGGTCTTTCATTATACATCTTCATCATCTAGGATTCATATCTACATGCACTACCAAAAAAAGCAACTTCATGGGAGGGCCATTGATATTTTTAGTATTGCAGTTTCTATTGGAATGCTCTTTGACAGGAGTATTTCATGATTTTAAGCATTTGTCCAGTTTTGATAATGTGATTCCGTCTAAGATAATTCCGGGTTTCTTTCAGATGATGTAAAGAAGATAGGACGGCCTCCATGTGGCTGTGACATCATGAATGGTTCATGATGTGTCTGTGACTGAAAATGTAACAATGTTTTTATTTGGAGATGTTCACCCATGTTGTGAGTATTCAGGTAGTTTCTTTCTTTCCTGGAGCTAGATTCCTTTTCTTAACTCTTCATGAAACAACAAAATTTTGGACTTGTCCAAATGAAAAGCACTTGCAGATGAAAATTTAAATGTGACTCAAATGAGGAAATTGGCCATTGGCAGGGTAGAAAACATAGTGGGAAAAGGATAAAATGCTGGTTACCAGCATTTTCTCCTTTTCCAACAATGTTTTCATCAACCTTCTTCCTCAGGGTCGTTAAAAGTTGGGACTGTGTGGTAAAGGGTTAACCCTTTACCCCATAAAGCATTTCTATCTCAAATGGACCCTAAATAACAGCAAGGATGAAGCCATTTCTTATGTGTATATGACACCTTTTGATAGTGTAGAAAACATTGTGGCCAAAGGTGAAATTGCTCGCCACGAGCAATTTCACCTTTTGCCACAATGTTTTCCAAAGACTCCTACAAGCAATGCATAGAAATGAGTATCTATGGAGTAAAGGGTTAACTCTTTACAAAACAACAAAATTTTGAACTTGTCAAAATTGAAGACATTTGTAGACAAAAATGTAAACATGGCTCAAATGATGAAATTTGTCTTTGACATGATGGAAAACATGGGAAAAGGAGAAAATGCTTGTTACCAGCATTTTCTCCTTTTCCTACAATATTTTCAAAAACCTTCTTTGCCAGGACGGTGAAAACCAGGGATTGTTTGGGAAAGAGTTAAAAAAGCTGAAGATGAAGGGCTTCTTCTTCTTCATTTGTCCAGTCTTCTTTCTTCATTCCTACATTCTGTCTGTATCTGACCAATTCTATTGCTCTGTTTTCTTCTTTTTTATTCAGTGAACCTAGATAAGTATAGTCTTTAATACGTTTCTGTCTGTTATTCACTGGAATTTATCCACCCAAATGACATTCTCACTGAATACACTTTTCTGATTGGACAGGTACATGTAAGCCCAGCTGGTCATATGAAAAAATTCCAACTGTACCAATGTTCAAAGAGTGCCTGCTCTTATATCATAGTTTTGAGCTGTTTAAATTCTAGGTTTGTCCAAATCAAAAGCATTTGCAATCAACAATATAAAAGTGACTGAAAATTTGAAATTTGTGTTGTCAAGGATAGAAAACATTGTAGGAAAAGGAGAAAATGCTGGTTACCAGCATTTTCTCCTTTTCCCACAATGTTTTCTAAAGGCTCCTTTCTCAGGGTCGTCAAAAGTAGGGATTGTGTGGTAATGGGTTAAAAGATGAAAATATTCTGACAATTGAGCCATGTATAATTTAATATGCAGTACTGGTATTCCATAACAGTTAAGTTAATGTTCTGTAAAGGCCATCAACTTTTACATTTCCCACTCTCAGTTTGATTAATAATGCTTGACTTTTAAAGAAAAAGCTGAGAAATGTGCATTTGGCTGGTCACAGGAAAGATTTTAAAAAAAGATGAGGAACCCTTTAATTTTATCCTTAAGAGTGGAATTTTTGGTAAAACGGCTACTTTTTATGCAATGTTATCAGTGTACCCTACATGTTCATAAATGAATAAAGGTAATAAAGACAGAAAAAAGGGGGTCCTGAAGAGTATTCTCTTTTTTTCCATTGAGCCTTGACTGAGATATGTTTGACTTTGTTGTCATAGTCACTTGGCTTAAAATTTCCATTCTTTTAGGGTCTTGGCCACAAAAATGGTCATGTTTTCTCTTTGAAAATGACCTTGATTTCTTTCTGGCTAATTTTTTCCTTGTTGTAAAACCTAGGTTCAGTCAGAAGGCCAAAAAAAAACCACCTCAACTTAAAAGTGAAATTTAGATAAGAAGGAAGAAAAGTGACAGTCCAGTGACCATGTTTCCAGGCATAACCAGCTGAAAGGTGCATGCTCACTCACTATAGAATGTAGCCTCACATAATTATGACCGAATTTTAGACAGCATAAAATGGCTGTTTTGAAAATGTGTCTGATGTAAGTGGACTTTGTAATTTCATTTATGCATATCCAAATTTATTAATTCTTTATCACACAATCCCGACTTTTAACAACCTTGAGAAAGAACCCTTTTGAAAAGATTGTGGGAAAAGGAGAAAATGCTGGTAGGGTGCCATCCCTTGACCAACTTGATATCAGATGAATTAGGTTCTCTGAAATATGACAAAAAGTAAAAAAGTGAAATGAATTTTGGTTGAGTTCTGGCACCACTGCTAAATTTCATAAAAGGCTAGGTTTTGTGGTTTTCTGTATGGATCTAACATCTGACAGGTGATAGTACATATTATGATTTTATTCACACTGTGATGGTTGACTTTTGAATATTAGATTTTAGATATTCTTTATCATGGCTTAGATAACTGTTCATCTGCACACTGGCTGTCACATTCATCCATCATTTAAAAAAAAGCCTTAACTCTTTACCAAACGACAAAATTTTGGACCAGTCCAAATTGAAAGCATTTGCAGATGAAAAAATAAACTTAAATCAAAAATTGAATTTTTAGTTTGAGAGGGTAAAAAACATTGTGGGAAAAGGAGAAAATACTGGTGTCAAGCATTTTCCCCTTTTCCCATAATGTTTTTAAAAGCTTTCCTTCTCAGGGTCGTTAAAGGTCGGGATTGTGTGGTAAAGAGTTGACCCTTCACCACACAATCCCATCTTTGAACTACCCTGACAAAGAAGCCTATTGAAAAACATTGTGGAAAAAGGTGAAAATGCTGATAACCAGCATTTTCTCCTTTTCCCACAATGTTTTCAACCCTTCCAAAATCAAAATTCAATTCTTTGTTCTCATTTATTTTGTCGTCTGCAAATGCTTTCAATTTGGACTAGTACAAAATTTCGTCATTCGGTAAAGACTTAAGACATGAATCTAATATAGATTACCTTTCTGACAGTTGAAAAAATACTCTTTAACCCTTTACTCCATAGATACACATTTCTACGCAATGCTTGAAGGAGCCTTTGGAAAATATTGTGGCAAAAGGTGAAATTGTGACGAGCAATTTCACCTTTTGTCACAATGTTTTCTACACTATCAAAAGGTGTCATATACACATAAGAAACAGCTTCATCCTTGTTGTTATTTAGGGTCAATTAGAGATACCATAGAAACGCCATGTGGGGCATAGGGTTAAATTGATGGCTATGTCTTAGAGTATGAAACTGAGATTGTAATTATAAATAATTGGAAAAAGAAAAATATTAATGCATAGTGGTATGCCATCATTTCCATTGAAAATAGGTGAATGACATTCCTGACATTTACAGCATTGTGAGAGCCATCATTTATAACAAAATATATTTTAGTTACATGTTTTTGAAAATTTTTTCATCAAGAACAATTCGGAATAATAAATAAACATAAATATTATACACCAACAATGAAACGTAGAGCTGTAGAACAGTAAGTCCAGTGGTAGACCCATAGATCAAGGGTGTGAAGATTGAATTCTGTTGTGACAACTTTTTTTTTAATTGGCAACTTTGTTTTTTTTTGGATTGGGTTAGCAGATAATAATCATCTTCTATTATATATTTTACAGGATGCCTGGTGTATAGGATAATTACTTAAGTGTGTAATATGCATTAAAAGGACAAAGCCAAAAGAACAAGAAAAATGCAATGCACACCTTCAGAAACTTTTTAGGAAAACATTTTTTGTTGATTGTGAAAAGGACTCAGTTCTGTGTAATAATTGTAGACATAAATATAACGACACAGAAAAGCTTCAGTCAGCAGAAAGAAAGCAGGATTTGGATTCAGATTCTGACTATGAACCTCCACAAGAAAAGAGACAGAAAATAAGTAGCCCACCATCCATTCCAGTGCCATTATAAACAAGACTAAGGTTCCATGCCGATTGTTTTATTTGAAGAAAGCTTGGCCTAAAGCTTGTGGTAGTTTCATCAAATAGCAGAATGCAAGTTTTAGCTAAAAAAAAATATTTGGGTACCTCTCGGATCTAGATGTTGCCCTACATAATGTTGAAAATAGAAGACTGAAAGAGGAATGTTTGAAACATCGCAATTTGTTGTCTGATACTTGTTGAATGAATAGAAGTACATGTACATTATTGGATATCCTGAATCAACTTCTTAAGATTTGCACAATAATACCAGACTAAAGTTTGATAATGTAAGCACTCGAAGTGACAATGATTTTATCCAGCTGACTAGATTGCCAGAGGCAAGCTTCAGCAGTATCTTTCAGTGCATCCATCAGTGTATTACACCAACCAGAAGCCAGAGGAAAACATTGGCTTTATTTTCATGAAAAATGGCATAGCAAACAAGTTACTTGCTACATTCTTTAACATCAGTAAGTTCAGTGTAAGGAGGACCATAAATGCTGTTTGGGCAGCATTAATAGAATATTCTTGCCAAACAACCTTGGATTTCACCACAAATCAAGACAGACTCTCATTGAAAATCATACTCTTGGCACAGAGACCATATGGAAATGTTGAAAAGCCCAGTGCAATTTTAGTGTTAAATGGAAGATACATTTACATTGAAAAGACACACAACTTTCTTTTCCAACAAAGATAGACCTCTTGTCAAACCAATGCTTATCACATCAACATCTGGATATATTGCTTCCATACTAGGGCCATACTTTTCTGATTCTAAAAAACATTGATGCCTCTATTTTGAATCACATCTTAAAAATCAAATATTGATCATATTAGACAATGGGTACAGGAGGACGATATTTTTGTAGTAGATAGAGGATTCAGAGACTCATTGTTGCTCTTGGAAGACCTTGGTATAACTGCCCAATTGCCGAAAATTTATGTCAAGGGGTGAAAAACAACCTGATACACAAGACATAAACATGAGCATACTGGTGACAATGGTAAGTTAATGTAGAAATATGAGTTACTTAGTCTTTTTTTAATACAGGCACATTGATCCTGGATGGCAAGGGATTACAACAGGGCTTTTTAAAATAAAAAAGACATTTTTGTCAGTGAACTGATTTGATAATAAAAATTATAGGAGTCAAACTACATGCATTCCATACGATAACCCTTAACCCTTTACAGAACAACAGAATTTTGGACTTGTCCAAATTGAAAGCATTTGCGAATGACACAATAAATGTGAATTAAAAATGGAAATTTGATTTGGAAAGGTTGGAAAACATTGTGAGAAGAAAAGAAAATGCTGATTACCAGCATTTTTTCATTTCCCACAAGGTTTTTAAAAGGCTCTCATTTTTATAGGCCCATCGAAGATGGGATGTACATGTATTATGGGATCACCCGTGGCATTCGGGTGGGTGGGGGGCATCCAGTTCTTTGTCTGGAGCATATCTCCAAAGCTATACTACCTATGGTTATGAAATTTCATAGGTGAATAGATCTCATCAAGCAGGAGTGCAGTGCACATGAATCATAACTCTTGCTTGCTTAATTGTTGAGTTATTGCCCTTTGTTTATTTTCATACTTGAATTTTTTCCAGAGCATATCTCCAAACTATACTAGTAATGGTTATGAAATTTAATGCGTGGATAGATTTCATCAAGGGGAGTGCAGTGCACAAGAATCATAACTCGTGCTTGCTTAATTTTTGAGTTATGGCCCTTTGTTTATTTTCACACTTGAATTTTGCTTTATTTTCATACTTGAATTTTGTCCGGAGCATATCTCCAAAATTATCCTACCTATGGTTATAAAATTTCATAGGTGGATAGATCTCATCAAGGGGGAGTGCAGTGCACATGAATCATAACTCTTGCTTGCTTACTTTTTGAGTTATTGCCCTTTGTTTATTTTCATAATTGAGTTTCAATTTTGACTAGTCTAAAATTTTGTCATTTGGTAAAGACTTGAATAATTCCTGATCTCTTTCAGGTGATGTAAGGAAGATGGTATGGACCCCAATGTGGCTGTGATGTCATCAATGTTTGGTGATCTGTCTGTGACTGAAAATGTAAATATATTATGTATGTGGAGATGATTGACTCATCTTGTGAACATTCAGGTAATTGATCTCTCTGCCAATTTTGACTGGCAGGTCATATTTGCAGATCAAAATGCAGTATAGTGTGTCATGTAAACAAAAAGTAAAGACAACATAAATGCTGGTCACCAGCATTTTTTCACAAGGTTTTCAGAAGGCTTCTTTTTCAGGGTCGTGAAAACCTGGGATTGTTTGGTATAGAGCTAACCCATTACCACACAATCCCTACTTTTGAAGCCCCTGATAAGGAAGCCTTTTGAAAACACTGTTGGAAAAGGAGAAAATGCTGGTAACCAGCATTTTTGCCTTTTCCCACAGTATTTTCTACCCTTCCCTGAACAAATTTATATTTTTAAGTCACCTTAATTTGTTGTCTGCAAATGCCTTCAATTTGGACCCAGTCTAAAATTTTCTCGTGTGGTATAGAGTTAAGATCATGTGAACTAGCGTTTCAAAATGGAAACCTTTTTGACAAGGTTAGTTGTTGGAATGGAATTGGCCAAGTTGTGAAGAGTGTATGATTGCTTTGCCATGGGCACTGACTAGGACCCCAGCAGCAGTGTTATCATCCTTATAAAATTTGTTGTCATATTTCCTCTATTAACTTTTACCAAACAACAAAATTTTTGACTGGACCAAACTGAAAGTATTTACAGACAACAAATTGGATGTAGCTGAAATGATGATTTAGTTCTTTAATAGGGTAGAAAACATTGTGGGAAAAGGAGGAAATGTTGGTTACCAGCATTTTCTCCTTTTCCTACAATGTTATAAAAGCCTTCTCTTTCCCGGTCATCAAAAGTCAGGATTGTGTGGTAAAGAGTTAATTGCGTTCTCTTCGGGAAAATGTATGTTGAATGGTGAAGTGTAGGAATGGTAACTTGAAGGCCCAGGCTCAAGGCTCATGTTCATTCACAGAAACCATGATTAATGCCCCCCACCCACGTTTATGAAACTGTACATGGTTCAGGGGTAAAGTGTAGTTAACTGACTGTGACAGGTCACTTTTCATGTGACTTGGCTGTAGAGCCAGTCTGTCTGCCTATGCCATGATTCAAGGGTCATTTCCTGCAAAATCAGTCACATGACTATTTTTAGCTCCACTGCCAGCGGGCTTATGTCATGGTCCGTTGTGCATCCGCCCGTCTGTGCGTATGTCTGTGCGTCTGTCCGTGCGTGTGTTAACTTTTATTTCAAACATCTTCTTCTCTGAAACAACCTGCCATGGTCCTCTTCAGAATTCCTTGAAAGAATTTTATTCCTTCAAAAACTCTGGTTGCCATGGCAACAAAACTGAAAAATTTTGAAAATTTTTAAAAATTTTTTAAAAATCTTTTTCTCTGAAACCATAAGGTCTAGGGCTACCAAATTTGGCATGTAGCTTTATCTAGTGGACCTCTACCAAGTTCCTTCAAATAATAGCCCTGGGGTCAAAATTGGCCCCGCCCCGGGGGTCACAAGTTTTATATGGGCTAATATAGGGAAAACTTTAAAATCCTTCTGGTAACTAGCCATAGGGCCTAGGGCTACCAAAATTGGCATGTAGCTTTATCTAGTAGACTTCTACCCAGAGTGCCCAAATAATAGCCAAGGGGTCAAAATTGGCCCCGCCCCGGGGCGTCACAAGTTTTATATGGGCTTGTATAGAGAAAACTTTAAAAATCTTCTCGTACCAAGCCATAAGACCTAGGGCTACTCAATTTTGCATCAAGCTTTATCAAGTGGTTGTCTATCAAAGGTGCCCAAATTGTAGCTCTGGGATTAAATTTAGCCCTGTCCTGGGGGTCAAAAGTTTTACATGGGCTCATATTGGGAATTTTTTAAAAATCTACTTGTACCTAGCCATAAGGCCTAGGGCTACCAAATTTTGCATGTAGCTTTATCTAGTGGGCCTCTACCAGGAGGGCCCAAATTATAGCCTTAGGGTCAAGTTTGTCCCCACACCAGGGGTCACAAGTTTTACCTGGGCTTTTGTGGTGAAAACTGTCTAAGTCATCTTGTTACTAACCATAATAAAGAATAGGGCTACTAAATTTACCCCTGTCTCATGGGTTTCATGTTTTACAGGGCCTTTTATTGAGAAAACTTTGAAAATCTTCTTGTTTATAACCACACATTCTAGACCTGTATTATTTGGTATGGGGCTTTATCTTGTAGACCTCCATTAGGATTCAAGTAATTGTAACTTTGGGGTCAAAATTGGGTTTGCCCAGGGGGCCACAACTTTTCGTAGGATTTATGGAAAAAATTTTGTATGTCCTCAAGTTTGAAACCAGTTGGCCAAATAATGCAATGTTTGACTTGTAGTGTTTTTACAAATTAGCCAGTGGAGCGATACAGGGCCATTGTGGCCCTCTTGTTTTCATTTTTCACTCTGTTACTAGCTGGCCTTTGTTGAAGAAAATAATCAACTCATTACTAAACGACAAAATTTTAGGATTATCCGAATCAAAAGCATTTGCAGAAGACTAAATAAAAGTGACTGAAAATCTGGAATTTGTTTTGTGAAAGGTAGAAAACATTGTGGGAAAAGGATAAAATGCTGGTTACCAGCATTTTCTCCTTTTTCCATAATGTTTTCTAAAGGCTTCTTTTTCAGTGGCATCAAAACAAGGGATTGTGTGGTAATGGGTTAAAGAATTTTGTTGAAGGATAAGAATGTTTTGAACAAGAATTTTGGAGAAAAAGTCTTTGAGATATAAACTTGTTATAATTTGGATTTTCTTTTATTTCTTAGTTTCTAGCACTTGAGAATATGGTTTTGATCTTTTCATTCCACTTCAGATCTTGTTACCATTTTGTACCTAGGTTGAGTCCAATTTTGGTTTTCCCTCCATAGAGTACTTGAAGCTGGAATTTTTCTTCATTAACCCATTACCACATGATCCTTACTTACGACGCCACTGGGAAAGAAGCCTTTTGAAATGGTAACCAGCATTTTCTCCTTTTCCTACAGTGTTTTCTACCATTCCCAGAACAAATTTCTTTTTTTTCAGTCACCTTTATTTTGTCGTCTGCAAATGTTTTTGATTTGGACAAGTCAATAATATTGTCATTTGGTAATGAGTTAAAGAATTTTGTTAAAGGATAAGAATGTTTTGAACAAGAATTTTGAACAAGTCTTTGAGATATAAGCTTGTTATAATTTTGATTTTCTTTTATTTCTTAGTTTCTAGCATTTGTGAATATGGCTTTGATCTTTTCATTCCACTTGTCCTTCAGATCATTTTGTACCTAGGTTGAGTCCAATTCTCGTTTTCCCTCCATAGAATACTTGAAATCGGCATTTTTCTTCATTAAGTCTTTACAAAACGACAAAATTTTAGGTTTGTACAAATTGAAAGCATTTACAGACGACAAATTAAAAGTTACTGAAAATTTGAAATTTGTTTTGTGAAGAATAGAAAACATTGTGGGAAAAGGAGAAAATGCTGGTTACCAGCATTTTCTCCTTTTCCCACAATGTTTTCTAAAGGCTTCTTTCTCAGGGTTGTCAAAAGTAGGGATTGTGTGGTATTGGATTAACCCATTCCCACTCAATCCCTACTTTTGACGCCCCTGAGAAAGAAGCCTTTAGAAAAGATTGTGGGAAAAGGAGAAAATGCTGGTAACCAGCATTTTCTCCTTTTCTCACAATGTTTTCTACCCTTCACAAAACAAATTTCAAATTTTCAGTCAATTTTATTTTGTCGTCTGCAAATGCTTTTGAGTTGGACAAGCCTTAAATCTTGTCGTTTGGTAATGAGTTAAACAATTTCTTATCTTTTGACTAGTCTGCACTATTCTTATGTCAATATTTTCAGTTACCTAATTGTCTTACAGGAGTGAGAGTGACTGTCCTGATTGGTGAAAAAGAAAGAAAGCACTTTTATATTCACATTTGGTAAGTGCTTGTTTTGCATTGAACCTCAAATATCTTATATACATATATCTTTCATGATTTTCTTGTATAAGTTATGGTAGAGTTTTACAGCAGAGAGCACTACTGTATATGTGGACACGCATGTATATGTGTGTCGAAAAATTCGCGAATTATGGATAAAAGGCATTTTTGGGACAGAAATGTTTGCTAATTCAAAGCGTGCAATTATTATATTTTTTTTTTATATATTTGTGGTAAAATATCAGAGGTGGAAAGTTAGCAAACTTTTCAAATTCGCAAAACCTAGCTAGCAATGGTTTATCCTTGGATATGCATGAGTACATGAGCTGTTACTGATGAAATATAGCTGAAATAAGGTTGAAAGCAGTGTAAAACACATTCTATACCTTTTCATGTAAAGATTATTTGCCACCCATGAGATAAAAGGGAGGAAAGCAAACATCTGAATCTTAAAAATAGGGAGTTGGGGGAAAACCCCGGATATCTCAAACATTTCACAGCAGACATTTATATTCTAAAATATATGGATACTCAAAAATTTAATGAACTGAAGCCATTAAAGTGAAGTTTCAATTTTGGAGTCATTATTATTTTGTCGTTTGTAAATGTTTTGAATTTGGAGTAGTCTAAAATTTTGTCGTTTGGTAAAGGGTTAACCCTTTCCCAAACAATCCCTGGTTTTTACGAGCCTGAGAAAAAACTCTTTTGAAAACATTGTGGGAAAAGTAGAAAATGCTCATAACCAGCATTTTCTCCCTTTCCCACAATGTTTTCTATCCCACTGGAAACAAATTTCAATTTTTGAGTTACGTTTATTTTGTCGTCTGCAAGTGCTTTCAATTTGGATCAGTCTAAAACTTTGTCGTTTGGTAAAGGGTTAAAGGGTTTATTCAGTAGAATTACCTTTCAGAGGCCATGACGGGCTTGAGTATGAGTGTTGCAGTGGTGTTTCTCCCTCGATTGACATAGTCTGACCATTTGAACTTGGCTCTTCTTAACCCTGCTACAACCAAGGATTACTAGAATTCTAAAATGGAAGAAAAGATGGAACTGGTGTTGTGAGGCAATTGAAAACTTCTATTAATTTGTGTGTTTTGTAAGTTTGGGCAGGTATTAACTGTATCTTTGAACAACAGATGATCAAATGGACTCATCTTCTCTCAGGCATGTTTCAGAATGGATTTATGCATCTTATTAGGTATGCATGAATGGCACATTGACAAGTGCAGAAAATTGCAAGTAAGGGTTTTGAGTATGAACCTTTTGTCAGGGTATCAATTTATTTTGAACCAGAATGCATGGAATTTATTGAAGGCATAGTCTTCGGAAAACTCAAAGAATTATGTTAGATCATTTTCAAGTAAAAAAGAGTTGATTCTGATATGACAGCTTTTATTGGAGGCTTATTAACCCTTTACTCCATAGATACTCATTTTTACACATTGCTTGTAGGGGTCTTTGGAAAACATTGTGGCAAAAGGTCAAATTGCTCGTGACGAGCAATTTCACCTTTTGCCGCAATGTTTTCTATGCTATCAAAAGGTGTCATATACAAATAAGAAACAGCTTCATCCTTGCTGTTATTTAGGGTCAATTAAAGATACCATAGAAATGCCTTATGGGGTAAAGGGTTAAACTAATGCCTTATGCTCAGTAAAAACATGATAGTTGACTGCAGGCATTGCATCACAGGATCACACTTGAAGATGACAGTTGTACCACCAAAAGCTCATGATTGTAGATCATTATAATTAAAATTTTGCCCAGTAGATAGGCTTCAGCTTTTATTCCTTTGCAAGAACATAGATCCTAATCAGAAAGTTTCTGTAGCTGTCTTATAAAGGTCTTCTCTGTAGTGAAAATCAGTGGCGTGGATGCAAAGCGATCTGGTAAGCTCTGTAGTTAGAGCACTTGCCCTGTAAAAGAGGACTCGCTGTTTTGAATCCTGTACAGGTCACACTTTTTCCCCTTAAGTTTCTAGAACTCTTTGTTTGCACATGTTGGTTATACTGTTGGCCGGGTCCCTTTGAAATGATATTATATACATTCATGGGTATTCCTTACTGAAGTTGTTAACATGTGAAGTAAATTGATGTAATTTTTTACTTGCAGATCTGTTAACATTGATAGGCAGCAGTACTCAATCTGTGCACCTCCAACTTTTGTGGAATCTGTAATGCAGTTGGTATGTTGCATGTTAATTTTGGGTCACTTGACAGTATATGTATACCAAGTCTAACCAGTTTTGGGAAATGGTAACGGTTAATTTCTCTATACACTACTAAAGATGGTGCCAAGTCTTACTTGTATCTATAAATCACATATAAACTCTTTAATAAACAACAAAATTTGACTTACTCCAAGTTAAAGGCATTTGCGGACAATAAATCAGATGTGTTAAATATTATATCTGAAAAAGGGTAGGTAACATTGCTAGTAAAGGAAAAGATGCTGGTTACTACCTTTTTCTCATTTCTTTGAAATCTTTTAAAAGTATTCTCCTTCTGGGTCATTGAAAGTCAGAATTTTTGGTTAAGTATTAAAATATTATGTCTACTGCAAAAAAAAAGGGGGACAGTAAACATTTGAGTCTACAGTGCTGAACAAAGGAACATTTTCTTGCTTCCAAAGAGATATCAAGTTGCACCAACTATACCACTGAGCTTTCATTAAAGTCTTCCTGTATATGTCTATATATATATAATTAATAGTAAATTAGAAAACTTCAGCTTTTCTGCTTTTTTGTGAGCAAAGGAGACCATAATCTAAAGGCTGTTCCTGTATGAAGCTGTCTGATCTGGGCTTGCTGTTTTTACAAAGGTTTACTAAAAATATACACAGAAAGTAAAGATTTAAGTAAGAACTTGGACACTAGTCTTTCATTAGATTATCCAATTCATTCATGCATAATTTTTACATCTTTTTTTTTTTTTAAGCTCTACTGGCTGAAAGCCAGCAGAGCTTATGTCATGGCGGGGTTTCCGTTGTCCGTCCGTCCGTCTTTTTCTTGTTTACGCGATAAAGTCTGCATTTGTTGTCAGATTTTTGTGAAACTTGCACAGTTTGTTTATCTTATCAATAGCTTCAACCCTATTGATTTTGAGAAAAATCCAACAAACAATATGGGAAAAGTAGCCATTTCAAGTTGAAAATTTCCAATTCTTGTTTACGCGATTAAGTCTTCATTTGTCATCAGATTTTCGTGAAACTTGCACAGTTTGTTTATCTCATCAATAGCTTTAACCCTATTGATTTTGAAAAAAATCCAACTAACAGTATGGGAAAAGTAGCCATTTCAAGTTTAAAATTTATATTTCTTGTTAACGCAATAAAGTCTTCATTTTAGGTCAGATTTCCATGAAACTTGCAGAGTTTGTTCATCTTATCAATAGCTTCAACCCTATTGATTTTGAAAAAATTCCAACAATGAGTATGGGAAAAGTAGCCATTTCAAGTTTAGAATTTACATTTCTTGTTTACGCAATAAAGTCTTCATTTTAGGTCTGATTTCCATGAAACTTTCAGAGTTTGTTTATCTTATCAATAGCTTCAACCCTATTGATTTTGAAAAAATTCCAACAATGAGTAATCTGACAAACAGTATGGGAAAAGCAGTCTTTTCAAATTGAACAATTTCATTGCCTGTTTACATATGATAAAGTATTTATTTGTGATCAGATTTTATGAATTTTTCAGCTTGTTTATCCCATCAATAGCTTTTTAACCCTGTTGAGTTTGAAAAAATTCAAACAGCAGTAATGGAAAAGTAGCCATTTTGAGTTGAAAATGTCAATTATTTTTGTCTTTTTGCATAATGAATTCCTATGTATGCTTTATTTAAAAGCAAACTCTCTGCCAGTAGAGCATATTTAGGCCCTTCAGGGCCTTCTAGTTATATAAATCATGTCATATCCTGGGGTGAGACAACAAGAGAAATGAAACAGTGGCAAGGGACCTTGGACACAGTAAGACAAATAAATGGCCACAGATGCAATACCAAGTAAGGTCATTATCAACATAATTATACATAGTCACTGTGCTGTGTGTGAATAGATTGTTTTCATGCAGAGAGTCATTATAAAGCTACAGAAGATTTGCTTATGTGAGCTCTACAAAGTGAAAACAGGCATTCGGAGATATACATTAAGTATCATCTCAGATCAGCCTGCACAGAGTGTTTTGCTCAAGTCTACTGAAGAACAAAATCTAATGTAGTCATAAAGTACCGTATCGAATTAACCTGCAAGGACTGCACAGACTGATGCAAGACGACACTTTACACAAGTGTCAGAATGCCTCTTTTTGCTTGTTACAGCTCATATTAGATGCGGTGAGTGCTTTTGGATAATTGTTCATCATTAAGCAGCAAACCAATTTGAGTGAATATTTAGTGCTGTTGTAGACAGCATACACAGTATCAAGATCAGACTCCACTGATATATAGTAAGATGTTAAATCTACATCATTACATTTGCTGAGACCTTCAAGATTTTAGGGACATTGAAGTTTGCAACAAATGCATAGCTGACACACAAACCACACAATCCCTACTTTTGACGCCCCTGAGAAAGAAGCCTTTAGAAAACATAGTGGGAAAAGGAGAAAATGCTGGTAACCAGCATTTTCTCCTTTTCCCACAATGTTTTCTACCCTTCACAAAACAAATTTCAAATTTTCAGTCTCTTTTATTTTGTTGTCTGCGAATGCTTTCAATTTGAACCAGTCTAAAATTTTCTCATGTGGTAAAGAGTTAAAAGACCAATACCATAACCACTGAGCTAAAGAGATATCTCCCTAAAGCAGTTGTCAGGTATTGTATTTAAACCGGGACAAAGCCATGCGTGAAGGAGTGGACTCACGGAACAACTATAGGCTAGAAAATGTCCATTGAATTTATTTAGCAGTATGAAGGGTAAGTACACAAAATATTAACAAAAAGTTTTACAGCAAAGTGTCTGGGCTTGAATCCAGCAAACTTTTGTCTGTAACGGCCATTTGAGTTTTTATGACAGGGTCCACCAACTATGAATAGAGCTGTTGCGTTATGACACTTGCCTCAAGTTATTCTAATTCAAACATTCATGAACAATTCCATCCACCATGAATACAGAGGCAGTCAGAAAGTTCCCCAACTGGTCAATTTATAAGCATACTAGAATTTGCTACACATAAACTTCATCTAGCCTTTTTAGTTTACATGTGTTGAAAAACAATTGTAATAATTCATCTGTAGAAAGTGCTTAACAATAGGTAGGTACTTAGTTGTGGAGCAATTGAAAGATTTTAGCTTGTAGGAAATTCTTGATCATAGACAAACATTATAATTTCATTAAATGTCAGACCATCAAGGACGGATCCAGAGGGAGGGACTGGGGGTCCTAACCCCCCCTGGAATTTTGGCAAAAATGTGGTTATCGGATTCGTGAAATGGTACTGGTTTGATATTGCACAGCATTTATATAAAATACAGTCATAAATTTAAAGAAAAAAGGTTCTAATCGTGAAGACCTCCTCATGGTTAGAACTGGAAACTTTGACTTTTCTTGTAAATGGCTTACAGCCACTGAAATCCGGAAACCAAAGTATCATATAATAAGACAAGTGCGTTTTCGGTGGGACCCCCCCTGTGAAAGATATCTGGACCCGCGCATGGACCATCATTACTCATTCTAAAATCTTGGATTGGTACTTTATCCACAATGGTGCAGCCAATTCCTACAGCATCAGCAATTTTGCCCAGTAATTTTTTACGGTCTGACAAATCGAGGGTCTCCTCCCTCTTGACCTCTCTTCAATCTTCCTGGTCTCCTGCTCTTATGCTTTTTATCTGAATGCACTTTTTATACGCCCGTCGAAGACGGGACGTATTATGGGATCACCCGTGGCAGGCGGGTGGGCGGGCGGCGTCCATTTCTTTGTCCGGAGCATATCTCCAAAACTGTTCTAGCTAGGGTTATGAAATTTCATGGGTTGATAGATCTCATCAAGGGGGAGTGCAATGCACAGGAACCGTAACTTTTGCTTGCTTAATTTTTGAGTTATTGCCCTTTGTCGTTTTTCATACTTGAATTTTGTCCGGTGAATATCTCCAGAACTATATTAGCTAGGGTTATGAAATTTCATGGGTGGATAGATCTCATCAAGGAGTGCAGTGCGCAGGAACCTTAACTCTTGCTTGCTTAATTTTTGAATTATTGCCCTTTGTTGTTTTTCATATTTGAATTTTGTCCGGAGCATATGTCCAAAACTATACTAGCTAGGGTTATGAAATTTCATGGGTGGATAGATCTTATCTAGGGGGAGTGCAGTGCACATGAACCATAACTCTTGCTTGCTTAATCTTTTAGTTATTGCCCTTTGTCATATTTCATACTTGAATTTTGTCCGGTGAATATCTCCGGAATATACTAGCTAGGGTCATGAAATTTCATGGGTGCATAGATCTCATCAAGGCGGAGTGCACTGCATAGGAACCATAACTCTTGCTTGCTTAATTTTTGAATTATTGCCCTTTGTCGTTTTTCATACTTGAATTTTGTCCGGAGCATATCTCCAGAACTATACTAGCTAGGGTTATGAAATTTCATGGGTGGATAGATCTCATCAAGGGGGAGTGCAGTGCATAGGAATCATAACTCTTGCTTGCTTAATTTTTTAATTATTACCCTTTGTCATTTTTCATACTTGAATTTTGTCCGGATCATATCTCCAAAACTATACTAGCTGGGGTTATGAAATTTCATGGGTGGATAGATCTCATCAAGGGGGAGTGCAGTGCACAGGAATCATAACTCTTGCTTGCTTAACTTTTGAGTTATTGCCCTTCGTCTTTTTTCATACTTGATTTTTGTCCGGTGAAAATCTCCAAAACTATACTAGCTAGGGTTATGAAATTTCATGGGTGGATAGATCTCATCAAGGGGGAGTGCAGTGCACAGGAATCATAACTCTTGCTTGCTTAATTTTTGAGTTACTGCCCTTTGTTGTTTTTCATACTTGAATTTTGTCTGGTGAATATCTCCAGAATATACTAGCTAGGGTTATGAAATTTCATGGGTGGATAGAGCTCATCAAGGGGGAGTGCAGTGCACAGGAATCATAACTCTTGCTGGCTTAATTTTTGAGTTAGTGCCCTTTGTCATTTTTCATACTTGAATTTAGTCTAGTGCATGTCCCAGCTTTACAGCTTGGGGTAAGACGGGCATATCTTGCGACAATTTGCCGCTCTTGTTTAATGTCTGTACGTCCGTCCGTCCGTCCGTCCGTCCATTAGCAATTTCTTGTGTGCGCAACTCCTGATACAGTTTCCATTGGAATTATTTGAAACTTTGCCACAATGAATCTCCATGATGTCTAGTTGTGCACCTGAGTCTTAGAATTTGGAATGCTGTTTGTGTTCTAAAATTATCTGCCCTTGATTTCTGAAATAACCAACTTTTCAGTTTGAATTTTTGTCCAGGCCATAACTTCCATACTACAAAAGGTATCAACTTGAAACTTCATACACTGATAGAACACATTATGAAGAAGTGCAGTGCACATGAATCATAATATGAGTTATTGCCCTTTGTTAATTTTCAGTTTGAATTTTTGTCCAGGCCATAACTTCCAAACTTTAAAAGCTATAATCTTGGGACTTCATACACTGATAGAACCCATTGTGGAGAAGTGCAGTGCATATGAACCATAACTCTGCCACGTTTATTTTTTGAGTTATT
Organism: Tridacna crocea; assembly: GCA_943736015.1. Taxonomy (NCBI): domain Eukaryota; kingdom Metazoa; phylum Mollusca; class Bivalvia; order Cardiida; family Cardiidae; genus Tridacna; species Tridacna crocea. The sequence continues at coordinate 3,246,742 of OX031063.1, forward strand.
GCCCTTTGTTAATTTTCAGTTTGAATTTTTGTCCAAGCCGTAACTTTCAAACTATAAAAGCTATTAACTTGGAACTTCATACACTGACAGAACCCATGATGGTGAAGTGCATTGCACCTGATTCATAACTCTGCCACCTTTACTTTTGATTTATTGCCATTTGTTAATTTTCAGTTTGAATTTTTGTAAAGACCATAACTTCCAAACTTCAAAATCTATCATCTTGAAACTTCAAAGACTAATAGAACACATTAGAAGAAGTGCATTGCACAAGAACCATAACTCTGCCATCCTTCTTTTTAAGGTATTGCCCTTTTCACTTTGAATTTTCGTCTGGGCCGTAATTTCTAAAATATAAAAGATATCATCTTGGACCTTCAAAGACTGATAGAACACCTTGTGGATAAGAGCAAATCACAAAATTTTTAACTTTTCCATCCTTATTTTTCTAGTTATTGCCCTCTAATATTTTTCACATATCATGGAGAATTACTACTCTTCATTCATGGTCCATTCGTCAATGCAACTCATTTCACTGACAAGCCCCTTCGGGCGTATAATTATGTGCCGCTCTGTGAAGCTCTTGTTTATGTGTCTTTCCGCATCATTCTGGCTCTGATGCATAACTTTTTATGCAGGCTGCTCCTTGCAATCATATGATGTTGATGTTTGACCCTCCTGAAATTCTTCCTTTGACATCAAAAATACTCATCAAATTGAACACTTTACCCCATGAGGCATTTCTATCGTATCTCTAATTGACCCTAAATAACAGAGAGGATAAAGCTATTTCTTATGTGTATATGACACCTTTTGATAGCATAGAAAACATTGTGGCAAAGGGTGAAATTGCTTGTGACGAGCAATTTCACCTTTTGCCACAATGTTTTCCAAAGGCTCCTACAAGCAATGTGTAGAAATGAGTATCCATGGAGTAAAGGGTTAAGATAATAAACCGATCACACTGGTTCTTCATAATTACATTTGCAATCAAGAGCATGGAAAGTTGAATAACTTCCATAAGTGTTAAATCTTTAGCAAAGCATCCCAAGTCTTCACAACCCTTACAGAGAAGGCTGTTGAAAATACTTTGGGAAAAGGAGAAAAAGTTGGTAATCAGCATTTTCTCCATTTCCCACAGTGCTTTCTACTTTTCGAAGGAGAAATTTCAGTTTGTACAGTCAAATTTTGTCATCTACAGATGCTTTTGATCTAGACCAGTCTAAAATCTTGTCAATGTCGGTAAATGGTTAAAATGCTAAATAAACAGAGTAAGATTTTCCACCAATAACGTAACACAAAACACTGTGATTACAAAGTGTTTTTTGCTAGGAAATAACTGCTGTATCAGATAGTGTAGATCCAAAGTCAGAGAGCATGTTTATATGCAGTCTTATGTTGATCTTCACTGTCTGCAAAAGAGTGTTTAGTCAGTCGTAGTAGATGAAGGGTTAATTTTTTACCAAACAAAAATTCAAGTCTAGAAGTAACTGTATAGGACAAACTATTTACCCATTACCATGCAATTTTTACTTTTGAAGCTCCTGTAATAGAAGCCTTTTGAAAACATTTTGGGAAAAGGAGAAAATGCTGGTAACCAGCATTTTCTCCTTTCCCGAAAATGTTTTTTTCCCTTCACAAAACAAATTTTAAAATTTTAGTCACTTATATTTTGTCGTCTGCAAATGCTTTTGATTTGGACAAGCCTAAAATAATGTTGTCTGCTAATGAGCTAAAAACAAGTTATAAAATTTGGAACTCGTCTCAACCTTTAACCAAACAATCCAGACTTTTAATAACCCTTCCATGATAGCTTTGGAAAACATTGTTTGAAAACAAAAAAAATGCTAGTTACCAGCATTTTTTCCTTTTCCTACAATGTCTTTGATCCTATCACAGACAGAGATGATTCACTGAGCCACATAATTTTATAGTTTTTCATCTGAACAAGCTTTCAAGTTGATCTCATCCAAAATTTTGTGATTTGTTAAAAGAGTGCGTAGAAGGTAAAAAAGCATTGTGGAAAAACAAGGTAATGCTGCTAACAAGGAATTTTTTCTTTTCGCACAACGTTGTTGACCTTTTCATTGACAAAGATATTTGAGTTACACTTCTTTTTCCTGTCATGCATTCTGTCTGTTCCAAACTTTGTCATTTGGTAAAGAGTTCATAGTGGGTACAAAACATTGTGGAAAAAAAAATAATGCTGGTTACCAGCATATTCTCTTTTTCTAACGATGCTTTTGACGCAGTCATAGATATATTCTTTTTTGTTACAGTGACTTTGTCATCTGAAAACATTTTCAATTTGATCTGGTCCAAATTTGGCAGTAGATTTAAAACAATTTACCAAAACAAGATAATGCTTATTACAAGCATTTTCTTCTTTTTCCACCTTTGACCCTATTATTTATTTACAGAAGTAATCATTTCAGCTACATTTAGTTTGTCAATTTTTGAGTTACATTTTTTTGTCATCTACAAGTGCTTTCAATTTGGACCGGTCTAAAATTGTGTTGTTTGGTAAAAGGTTAAACCCTAAATTCTTTACCAGAAGACAAATTTCTAGACTAGACTGAATTGAACACATTAACCCATTACCAAACGACAATTTTTTAGACTGGTCCAATTTGAAAGCATTTGCAAACGACAACATAAAAGTGACTGAAAATTTTTAATTTGTGTTGTGAAGGGTAGAAAACATTGTGGGAAAAGGAGAAAATGCTGGTTACCAGCATTTTCTCCTTTTCCCACAATGTTTTCTAAAGGCTTCTTTCTCAGAGGCGTCAAAAGTAGGGATTGAGTGGTAATGGGTTAAATTTTGCACACAATAAAAAAAATATGACTCAGAAAATGAAATATGATGTTGAAGGGTAGAAAACATTGTGGGAAAAGGGGGAGATGCTGGTTACCAACATTTTCTCCTTTTCCCACAATGTTTTCAGAATGTTTCTTCCTCAGATTCATTAAAAGGCAGGATTTTGTGTTAAAGGATTAAAGTGCCTTTCACAAAGTTATGGCCAATGTAGATAAAGATCAGACTGCACAAAACATATATTTTGATCTGTGGTCTACACTGTCTACTTTAGTGAGCCATTTTGAACAAGATTAAGATTGATAATGTGATTAATCATTATTAGAGTCTTACTTCTGGGTTCATCAGACTCTCTAAGGGATCAACTAATATTCTCCTTGTTGTATCAAGGTTTCGCTTAACCCTTTCCCAAACGACAAATTTTGGACTCTTCCAAACCGAAACAGTTTGCAGACGACAATTTTAGATTTTGAGAAAATGGCAGACAGTTCTCAAAAAGGGTAGAAAACACTGTAGGAAAAGGAGAAATTGCTCGTTACGAGCAATTTCTCTTTTTCCCACAGGGTTTTCAAAAGACTTTTACTGCAGACACGTAAAAATCAGGGTTTGTTTGGGAAAGGGTTAACCTTTTAGCAAACAACAAAATATTGAATTGAGTGCATTTGTTACCAATATATTAAATATAGCTTAACCCTTTTCCACACAATGACGACTTTTGATGACCCTGAGGTAGAAGCCTTTTGAAATCATTGAAAGAAAAGGAGAAAATACTGGTAACCAGCATTTTCTCCTTTTCCCACAGTATTTTCTATCCTTTCCAAATGAAATCTGGATTCTTCAGTCACATTTTATTTTGTTGGCTGCAAATGCTTTCAATTCAGACCAGTCTATAAATTTGTCATTTGTTGGAGAGTTAGCCCTTTACCCCATAAGGCATTTCTATGGTATCTCTAACTGACCCTAAATAACAGCAAGGATGAAGCCGTTTCTCATGTGGATATGACACCTTTTGATGGTGTAGAAAACATTGTGGCAAATGGTGAAATTGCTTGTCACGAGCAATTTCACCTTTTGCCACAATGTTTTCCAAAGGCTTCTACAACAATGCGTAGAAATGAGTATCTATGAAGTATAGGGTTAACTCATTACCAAACGCCAAATTTGCAGACTAGACCAAATTGAAAGCATTCACAGATGACAATTTCAGTGTGGCTAATATAGTGCAATTTGCCCTTGATAGGGTAGAAAACATTGTGGGAAAAGGAGAAAATGCTGGTTACCAGCATTTTCTCCTTTTCCCACAATGTTTTCAAAAGGCTTCTAGCCAAAGGTTACTAAAAGTCAGCATTGTGTGGTAAAGGGTTAAAAAAAGACTCTTTTTCCCTAGAAATGCTAAAAAATAATGTGGGAAAAGGAGAAAACTGCTGTTAACAACTTTTTGAGAGCGTTGTTTTTTTTTCATTATCATAAATCCCATCATTGTATTTGTGTATTACTTGTATGAAATTGCGTTAATCCTGTATCACGCAGTCCCATGTTTTTATTAACTCTTGACAAAGAAGACTTTTGCAAAGTTCTATTTGTAACAAGCATTTTCTACTTTTCTACTGTTCCCACAATGCTTTCTATGCTGTCGATGACAATTGTCAATGCTTTGTTTGATCATTTTTTCATATACTGGTTCTTTCAGTTCAGAGTAGTCAAAAACTTTGTTGGAATTATGAGTTTATACTGATGTATCTGACTCATGACCTTGTGGTTAGAGGTTCAATACCCAGTTTAGGCAAACTCTCTTTTTGACAGTTTTTCAACTCTTGCCTCGGATGCAAGTGACACACAGCAGTCATTAGCTTGGAAAGAAAGTTGTGTCAGTACTAGGGTGAGAAAGCCAAGATAAACATACATAGGTGCATGATCTTCCTTGATATGACCTTAGGTGTTAACCTTTTACTCCATAGATACTCATTTCTACGCATTGCTTGTAGGAGCCTTTGGAAAACATTGTGGCAAAAGGTGAAATTGCTTGTGAGGAGCAATTTTATCTGTTGTCACAATGCTTTCTATGCTATCAAAAGGTGTCATAATTATACACATAAACAATGGCTTCATCCTTGCAGTTATTTAGGGTCAGTTAGAGATACCATAGAAATGCCTTATGGGGTAAAGGGTTAAAACAGAGTTGCACCCAAATACTGACAAGCTAACAAAGAGTTTATATAGGCAATTCTTAACTTTACTTATGTTGTACAGAGGAAAAGACTAAGGTTTTGGGGCAATTGCCAATAATACATGTATTTGACCTTCTGAGTAAAGGATTAATGTGTTGCTAATGACATCAGAGGAGATTGGACACTAATGCAAGCCGACGGCTCAATTGCAGAATTTATCGCAAAGGCTTGCAGCCAGAAAAACTACGATGAAGATCCATTTTCCTAGAGGAAATAATCACTTGATGTAGACTTAGTGTTTCTTGCATCTCACAATGGTTTGTTTCTCTCTGTTTGCCAATTACCACACAATCCCTACTTTTGACGACCCTGAGAAAGACGCATTTAGAAAACATTGTTGGAAAAGGAGAAAATGCTGGTAACCAGCATTTTCTCCTTTTCCCACAATGTTTTCTACTCTTCCCAACATAAATTTCAAATTTTCAGTCACTTTCATTTTGCCGTCTGCAAATGTTTTCGATTGGACAAACTTAAAATGTTGTTGTTTGGTAATGAGTTAACGGCCTGAAAAGGTTACAATAAGACTGCACAATACATGCCCTTTGATCTTAATCAACACCTTTTCCACTTTGCTAAACATTTTGGGAAGAGCAGCCATGATATTGCAAGTATTTGAGTTGTTTCTCTACACTGAAGGAGGTCGCTGGTTCGATGCCTAGCTCGGACAATTTCTGTCTTAGGATTGATAAGTCATAGCAACAGGATTATTCCTCTCTCACTGCTGACCATTGCTTTTGACCTATTATGCTAAACTCGCCTTCTAACAGTACTTTCAGTACTTTGATTGAAAAGATATAAATAGGCCTACTTCACACTGGAGAGACTTTGATTTGTTTATATTATCCTCATGTTTTCCTTTACTGGAACTGAGAGAATAAAAGACTTTTGTATTGTATTGTATTGTATTGCAAAAGAAAGAGATAGTCTTGAAGAGACAGGTCACTTGGATTCTTATCTTAAGTACAATGAACTCCTAGCCTCTGGTAGATTGCCCTTCCCTGATGTTGTTGAATGGTTTTCAGCAGAGAATACATCAAAAATGCGTTACAAATTCCCTCAGACAGTGCAGTTTTGGAACATAGGAAGTCGGCTTGTTCATGAAAGAATGTTTGCATTAGAGTTTTGAAAGTCTTTTCAAGTCAGATATAAATAAAGATACTGTTAATAAAATATTTTTCTCCCTTTCAATGGACAAACGTTCGCAATGAAAATTCTCTATCAGACGTTTAATTCACAGTGAAGCTTTCTTCCCAAGCTACCACCTTTATTAAGCGACCAGCATTAAATTTCCCCATTCAAAAGCATAAAACTCTTAACTAACTAGAAGGTTGTCCAGGAAAAACATGTCGAGCCCTGAACTGGCCACCGTTGTATACCGTGTATTACAACAGGCACAAGCTAATCGTACCGTGCCCTGTGATTGGATAATTGATACGGCCAATGAAACGGCTCGAAACATATATCGAGTAATGTGCTCAGTTGACTTTATTTCATTCTTATTTTGATTATTATGTTATTAATAAATAATAGAATACAGGTATGAATTCATAGAGCATAATTTATAACTTTCAGATAAAAGGACCTTTTCCATCTAGAATGATCATTTTTTTTTTAGATAAAAAGGAGAGGGAAATCTGAACATTCCATTGTGAGAAAAGGAGAAACTACTTGTAACAAGCAATTTCTCCTTTTCTCACAAATTTTTCTACCCTACATAGTACTTATTTTCAATTTAAATGCTCTTTAAAATGTCGTCTGCAATTTGTTTCAATTTGGACTAGTCTAAAATTTGGTCGTCTGGTAATGGGTTAATTAGATACTTTTATTTCAAATTCTTTATTCATTTAATTTTTTGACTATTAGACATCTGAACAACTGAGTAATACATAAATATTCGGCAAGCAATTTTCCCCCCTTTTAATTTTTTTCCCCCAAACACTTGTTAGTAAATGTTGAAACATGCTTAAATCTTTATTCCTTACAAAACAAAGAAATTAAATGTTAAGGGAGAATTAAATGATGATTAGACACCACATGTGTTTTATTGCCCCTAGGCTTATCTCTGCAGGCTTCTTCAAAGGGACAACAGACTTTAATCTTTGAGAATTGTAACCTACAATTCAATTTATAAGATAATTGATTATCTTATTACCCTTTCTGCTTTATCAAGTACAATCTTGTGCATTATATTTGTTATTTTGATGTTAATTTTTTTAGTAAAAGTTCAACGTCAGCACTTGAAAATTTTTCATGTATTCATTAATTTAGCTTTTATTATGAACATAATAATCAAATAATACTCTTATAATCATTAACATTTTTTTTCTATCAAATTTTAGACATTCACCTATCGTTTGTTGAAATGATACCATGCATAAGTAATTATATTATGATCACAAAACAATCACTTTAAAAGACAGTAATATCGAAAATTATTTTCATAGCTATTGCTTTTTACACCCACCAAAAACATACACACAAAAATCAAGAGACGCTACTCTAAGTTACTACTTGCACAGTTACCTCGCATAATACGGGCAGAATTCGCCCCGTTTCGATTTAGCCTGTACCGGTCCCTATACACGTAGTGTATCAGGGGCGGTAACCAGTCTAGTCGAGCCCGCGTGACCTTGACCCTGGGCCTGCGTGAAAAAATATTTCAAATGGCACATCTATTCACGATGGAGAACAATTGTGCAAATTTATTGAAATCCCTCTAAAATTGTAGGATTTACGATTTGACCTTTAAGTGTGACCTTGACCTTGGGCCTACCTGAACGAATGTTTCAAATAGCATATCGACACGCGATGGAGAACAATTGTGTCAAATTCTGTTGAAATCCATCCACAATGGTGGTTCGGATGGGCGGACGAACGCACGCATGCACATACACCGAGCTGTCATTGTGATAACTATGTCTCGCTCACCGCAAGCGGACTCGAAAAAAGTTGTCTCTGAAAAATCGTTTTATTAGAAGCTTCAAGCTATGTTTTGGTACTCACTATAATCGTCTCGTAAAGATGATTTTCATAGGTACCAATAACGCAGGATTAGGTTGAATCTCGTGTAAAATCTTATCAATGGAAACCAGATTTGAACCTCTTACTAGGACAAACTAGTACAAATATTTATTACAAAAAGACGTCTATGCAATATAAAACTATTTTACAGCTCTAAAAGTGACAAATTTTCGGTTGAGTTTTATCCACAAATGAAGTTTTAGCGGGTAGATTAGAATAGCCTCTAGGACCGGTTCTAACAGGTATACAAAGCCGTAATTAAGAGCGCAAATATGAAACAGTAATGTATATACATTCCAGTTAATAAAGGTGGGATGTGAGGATGTCTACATAAAATAGACAAACTATCCTGTCGGTTACTCCACTACTTTTATTGCATACATTGAAAACTTTGAAAACTTACCTTCCCTTAATACCTACCTCTGCCTACCGACCTACCGACACATTCATATAATCTCACATTAACATTTTCAAAAACAATCAGCTCCTCGAAAAGTAAAAACCTCCGAGTTCCCAAACCCATACCTCCGAGTTCACAAAATTACATTTAGAAATTACTCCGAGAATTCCCGTATCAAATTTTGTGATGCGTGATTAATGTTTTTATGCATATAGAGTTTATCCTTATTCATGAGTGCGCGATGACATCTAGGATCTGTAGTAAAAAAAACTGAATTTTTATTTAACCCTTTACCAAACAATCCCTGGTTTTTACGACCCTGAGATAGAAGCCTTTTGAAAACATTGTGGGAAAAGAGAAAATGCTGGTAACCAGCATTTTCTCCTTTTCCCACAATGTTCTCTACCCTGCTAGAAAGAAATTTCAATTTTTGAGTTACGTTTATTTTGTGGTCTTCAAGTGCTTTCAATTTGGACTAGTATAAAATTTTGTCGTTTTGGAAAGGGTTAAAGATGGTGCTTTGTTGCTAAATTGGTACATGTATTATAAATGATATAATCCAGACACTGGTCTACCGTGACTATCTTTGTTTACCTCCGAGTTCCTGTATCCTCCGGGTGGTTCCGGGACGTTTCGCCCCAAAACCATTTTCTCCCCTAGTCGTTTCGCCCCCAAGACGTTTCCCCCCAGGTCGTTTCCCCCCTGGTCGTTTCGCCCCCCCACTCGTCGTTTCGCCCCCCTGGTTGTTTCCCCCCTAGTCGTTTCGCCCCCTGTTCAAGAAAAGCTGAATTGCACCTTAAAACTTTTATAAATCTTAATAGCAGGACAATATTAAGAAACACAATATGGATTTTTTTTTGTTTGGCATTTGCATAATTTGGACAATGAGACCCTTATCAAGAAATTAATTCTTATTCGTGTGGTAAAAGGGTAAAAATTGTTACATTAAAAAGAAAGCAAAAAGCTTCTATTAATATAAGAATCATCACCCTAGTTTTACAACGGTCAATTCTTCGGTTACTGACAGAAAAAAAAGGAAGTATCAAGACTTGCTCAAATTGTGATGTTAGTGTCTGAATAGTATAATTCAATGAAAAGAGGAGGGAATACTGGTAACCTCTTTTCCACATTGTGTTAAATTGCTTTCTTTCAAGTACCAGGCTATCAACGGTTATTGCATTTTACCAAAACACCTCCCCTTTTTGTGTTATTTGTACAAGGAAATAATAAAGAGTAAAACAAGAGCGATCGTAGACGGATTGTGCTCCCCGAACATGTCTCTGTTTAGGAAAGTGAAGGCTGTCGGTAAATAGTTGGTCACAGGAGAGGGGGTGGGGGTGAAACAGGCTACTTGTGTTTGGTTCTGTCTGCCAAACAGCATTTGCCGATGTTCAATTTACTGAGGGCAATAAAGGCAACAACTTGTCAGACATTACTGATTAAGCACCCTTTTCCCGTAACATGGTTTGACATAGATTAAAAAAAAAAGGGGGGGGCACATGTTGAAACTTTTCATAAACAATATGAATGCGAAGATTCATGGAATTCTGACGAAAACTGACGGAGTTATTAGTAGGAATTGGATCTTTTTTTTACAAGAAACCCCCCTTTTCCATGACACAGCGTCAAATTGGAAAACCGAGAAAATACATCGGCGCAAGATCCTTCATATATGAAGATTCATCCAATTTAGTCCAGGGGTTGTGGAGAAATGGCTTCGGACTCGTGACGGAGAGACGGACAGAAGGACGTAATCTGGATTGAAGTTCACAACTTTTCTGTATAATATCAACCCTTTTTACGATGAACCTCAGAAATATAAATGATAAATCAATACAGTGAAATCTCTTGACACATTTGTATTTCTATATAAAGATATATAAACGCGTTTATACCTTTTGATAAAAATTGGCGCAGACAATATTGAAAGTAATGCACAATGTGACAAAAGGATTACGTAATTAATTATGCGACTTCACAGTAGCAAAGTCAAATTGACAAAGATTGCGTAATACGTAATTAACGAGTTGATAATCAGTGGCCTAATAGGATTATGACGGCACGTGGTAGCCTTTTGACCAACAAAACGGTGGACTCTTTCAAGCAGAAAACAATTTTGGGTGTCATTAATCTTTTAAAAGATAACCTAGAAGGTAAAAGAGAGGTAAAGACCGAGATCAATATTATCCTCTTGACCGATCAAATTCCAGTTAAAAGTTCATCTGCTTATTTTTTTTTTCTCATTCATTTCATAACTGATTTAATCATATCCCCATGTTGTATATTGTATACCTGGGTGAAATAAAGGTATGTTCTGTTCTGTTCTGTTCAGGTCGGCGTCATGTGGTGCATCATCTTTGTCTGCTATAAGTAGGTGATCAGCATCGTGACAAAAGGAGATACAGTTCTGAATGATTCTTTGCCCTAATTTTTCTTTTTTTTTTGTTCTGAGTTTTAAACTTGATCTAGGATTGGCTTTTTATATAAACATGTATATATAAACTATTGACGGAATTTCACGTTTCCTTTAGAAATGACGATTCTATTACATATAACTATGCAACGGCAGTTACACTGTATATCGGTATATATATTCAGTCCAGTTTTTTCTTGTCATAATTTTTCATTTTACTTTTTGGGTAAAAAAAAAATGTAGCGGATATAATTAAAGAAGTTTAATTTTGCATACAACATGCGTTTTCACACCTCAGCATTAGTCACATTCATTGCGCAAAAAACATTGAGTGATTAATAACTCAACCAAATAAACAAGATGATCAACGGTATCGATGAAAAACTTTAATACTTCAGTTTATTGTATCAAAAGACTATCAAGGACACTTACATCGGTAAACATGTATGTATATATATTATCTTTCTTCTTCTTTTCAGAAAATAGTGATTCTGTAGAAGCTAATTAGCTTATGTACTATGTACATGTGGCCTCTATTACTTTATGATTTGAATTAGATCTAATTAATGTAATAATTCTTAATATACACTATCATTCAAAAATCTTTGAACCATTATTCTCTATAGGTGCTCATTTTCTCTGCTTCTCTCTTTAAATTATTTTGGGGGCGAAACGACTAGGGGAGGAAATGGTTTGGGGGCGAAACGACTAGGGTCCGGGGGCGAAACGACTAGGGGTGAAAAATAGAGGCGAAACGACCAGGGGGGAAACGACCAGGGAGGAAACGTCTTGGGGGCGAAACGTCCTGTTACCTATCGGGTAACCCCGGGTGGAGCGTAGGACTCGTGAACACAATGTTTCGGGTCTCTACAGGTTGTGGGTTCGAGTCCACGGCTGGCCAACTAAAAGATTATTAATAGTCTTTCGGATGAGACGTTAAATCGAGGACCCGTGTGACGGTGCTATACACCGAGCACGTTAAAGAACCAGGCGGAATTCTCAGTAGTTTCGTCCTGTATCCTTGCACTATCCCCCGTAACAACTAACCGTCGTCTGGGGTTGTCGCTTAAGATGGGCAACCGGTAGCGACGATAAATAAACGAAAATAATCAATAAATGGAGACACTTTACGAACTTGCTCCTAGTCAACGTTACTGCCCCTGTCAATTTTACGTACCCGCTCGAGTTAAAAACATGGCTGCGCCCACAAGATTACACAAGGTAAGAAGAAAAACATGCTTCTGTAACAACCAGATGAGTAGATGTGCTGTAGATGGTTGTCGCACGGAATGTCTGGGATGTCGGTGCATATTTCTGTATTGTTCCTTTGCCTTGGTGGTTTGTTATTTGTTAAAGACGTTTAATCCAACAAACTTCCGTCAGCAACTGTGATTTCTGAATAATCAACACACGGAAGCCAGCAAAAGCTTTTTTAAACATACAAACACAATAATCTGAAGTTTGTGTTGTGTATTTTTTAGTGAATCACATATGCTTTATTCACTACAGTTGAAAACAAAAACTGTACGACATCCATTATAAAGCACTTTTCTGTCAATTTTTGTAGGCAACGCTCCACGCTCCAGAACTAAATAAACGATCCAGTTCCTGAATTGAAACGGAGAACGATATCATAATGTGATTGTATACGAGTTAAATGATTTTTTCCCTTTTTTTTAATCAATATGTATAACTGTCTACTTGTACATCTTTCGGTTTTTCTTTCTGCAAAGTTTATTGTCCTTTAGATGCTTTTGAAATGAAATGCCATGATATAGACACAGGAATTTGACATTTCATGACCAAAATCAATGATAAAATATGGAAAAAAATCTCCCCTATATAATATAAACACAAGAAATGCAACGTCTCGATTGCAAGCCCCTGCATAAGACAGCCTTTCCCACCCAAAATCACCCACGAAACAAACATTGATCATAATTTCCCTAAGCCTAACGATAGACAACACAAAAATGTACCTGCGACATTCGGCGATTCCTCAGTAAATATCTTTTAACCGGAGACAATTTCTATTAATCGAGGAGGCCATTCGCTGACGTCACGGGAAGAGCCAGGAAGCATATTTTCGGATTACGTATTACTATTGTTTTTTTCGTTTTTAAGATATACATGTATTTATGGACATCATATGATACTTAAAGATGCCTGTCTACAGCCGATGAGCAGAAACGCTGTTAAATTTCGAAAAGAAAAATAGAATGGTACAGAAATCTGTCCTTTGTGTACACAATGATAAATTACTGACATATATCGTGTAAATGATAAAAGAAACATGGGGGTTTGTGGGAAAAACCGAAAATTGGCCAGAAGAAAACTGGCTGACGATCGGAGCTATAAACAATGGCGGTGACTCACGGAAATTTATTGTTGGTTTCCGCCTAGAGTCGGATACGGTGTAACTTACATATAGGCCTTGATCTCCGTCTAAAAATAGAGGCTGCAACTGAGAAGCATCCATTTTTCTTTATTTCTGCATCAAGGCCGAGGTCAAATATAGTCACGTTACATAATGCATGATCATCATACGAATCTACCCGAGTGTATAACGGATATCGAAAAATCTTCTATTCAAAATCCGGAAACGACCAGTCTGTTTGCATTGAAGGCCGCAAGTCCGCGAAATGCATTTTCTATCAGGCGTAATCTAAGCAATCTTGCAACCGTCAGGCGCAATATTTGGCATAGATATATAACAATGACTATATTTTGATAAAATAAAAACAAAATGAGTTAAAACTGGCTTAAAATGATTATTATGGCCTCTTTAAATTTTTTCTAGAAGTAACTAATAAAATTCTCTTATAAAGAAAAGATATTTGACTCTAATACGTAATCCGAAAATACACTTCCTGGCCTTTCCTGGGAATCCCTTGGCGTCAGTGAATGGCCTCCTCGATGAATAGCAGTTGTCAGAAAAAAAATGTAAAACGTGACGGATAATTTCCGATTAAAAGGTATCTACTGAGGAATCGCTGAATGTTGCAGGTACATTTTTGTGTTGTCTATCGCTAGGCTAACAGTGATCGGTAAAGAATTTATTTCAATGAGACAATGTCTCCTGTTTTTGAAAACCAATGAGACATTTTCAAAAGTAATGAGACATTTTTATCCTTAGATGAGACGTTATAAAGATTTCAAGTAAAACACTTTATTCTGATTTATTGTTTTAACACATGAATAATCAATACTGTTCATTTTTCCATATATTTTATTTTCCAAACGAGCTAAAAACAATCAGACATATTTAAAGCATTTGCAGACGACGACTTCACCCCCCCCCCCAACGCCTGTCTGCTCTAGATATTTTTATTTCATAAAACAACATTTTTTCACTCATGAACCCGGAAATTTAGCTTCCAATTATTGTTTTATTCAGAGATTTGGGTAAATTCATTGTTCAAATTCATTATCAACGATGAGAAGATAGTCTGAAGTCCCCCTGATCAGACGATCTACTTTTTAGTGACAATTAATTTTTTGAGAAGTATTGCTATTTGACATCAGTGTGTCAGTTTAAATAGCAATTAAGTAACTTAAAAATCTGTCACTTTACACTAGATAAGAGGAATAACACCTTTGTTACTCTGTCATAAATGACTTGCCAGCTTCATTATCACCCTTCTGCTATAGATCTATATTTTCATTTCATATAACAACATTTTTTTCACTCATGAATGGAATTTAGCTTTCAATTATTGCTTTATTCAGAGATTTGTGTAAATTCACTGTATAATTTCATTATTATTGATGAGAAGATAGTTTGAAGTCCCCCTGATCGGACGATGCCAAGCTGTTCATTGTATTGTCATGGGTTTTCACGCTTTTTTAGCGATTGTTCTCCATCATGAGTAGAAGTTCCCTTTGAAACATTTATTCAGGTCTAGGGTCTAGGTCAAGCTTGAGAGTCAAGTGTTCGCGGGCTTGACACAAGTTGTCCTTGGACAACGATTATGAATTAGGATTAACGTCTTTATACATTATGTAGATATAAGTATCGAAGCTCAATTTAAGTCAGTGTGACTTGTCAGTGAAATAGGCAAGTAAAATAGGTAAACCGAGCCTAATCGTTTTCCCAAAACAATCCAACCTTTTCACAGTATTTTATTGAGAACATATTTTGGCTAAAAGAGAATTTGCGTGTATTAACCAATTCCTATCAATTTCCCCAAAATCTTACTTTTCACACTCTCTTGCACTCCGGATCATTACATTCACCTCTGTACTGGGCTCAGAAAGTAGTCCGTCATTACGTGATACTTTCGTCACATGACCAGAACTCAAAATGGCGACACAAACGCCGGTGAAAGAAAGGCGAATATCGATTACTTTGTGTGCTGTTGAAACGGCATACGGCCAATCAGACTATGTGGTAGGAAATGTGAAAAAGACGGATTTTCTGAAAAGCTTAAATGTCTTTTAAAGGACCATAACTTGTTTTTTAATGTTATAACTTAAGATTTATCGGTGTGTCAAAACTGTTGCCATCATTCACGGCGCAGCCATTTTTGTTAAACTTGGCGTAAGATTCTAAAAAGTAAAGAGGCTCGAAAAAAATAGTTCCATTTTATACAGGTAAATTCATCAGTTTGAACGCACCTATAATGTATCCAGAATCATATTTCCTATGTCTACCTTATAATGTTACACACGAAATTAGTTAAACAGTAACAAAACATCTTTTCCTCGGTCTGACAAGATTCTTGTCATTTAGCCCATCGCAGAGATGTATGTGAGGTAACGAACGACAACTCTGCTCGGAGATTGTACTTTTCAATATACACGAAGAACTACTTTGGACTTTCATCTACACCTTCCTTCAAATATGACTTGTTCAAAATTTGGTCGATTTGTGGAGGGTAGAGAGACAACATGACGAACTGCCATATCACTCCAATCTTTATTATTCATTACATTTTACATTGATATCTATCTTACATGTATTTTCATGAAATCAATAAAAATAAATATGTTCTTGCGTCATAAATGTAAAAAATAACGTCATTCAGGACTACAAGACATCACATGTTTCAGGAAATTTAGATAACCAAAGTTGGTATTGCACCGATTGAATAGTTCAATTTTGACTTGGGATTGTTTACAAGGGTTTCGAGACAGTTCCCCGACAAGACAGTTCCCCGACACGGCTTTTCGAGACAGTTCCCCGACAAAATTGAAGACAGTTCCCCGACACTTTTGAAGACAGTTCCCCGACACATTTATTATTAGCAAACTTGATTTTCATCGACAACTGTCATCAATATCTATATATTTTAAGGAAAGGTAATGGTTTTTTTGTACTTGTAAAGGATTGTGAATAAATGAGAGTATTTTATCCTTTTTAGTTGATTATTGATGATCACTCAGTTCGGAAATGATACCTTCGCCCTTGTGCAGATCCGAATATAATTACTATAGTATAGTAAATGAATACATGTAGATCTATTTGATTACTAAAACAAATCCTTATCCCAGTGTTGGATAGGAAATACATGTAGGCCTAAGTTTAGCGTATTTTTTACAATTGTCCAATTGTCTCTTACTTCCGGAGAAACTGAAATAAACAGCAAGTAATGTAATGAATAATATAAAGGTGGACCCCCCTTTAAATTGTGCCTTTATGGACAGTAGTAATATGACTGTTATATATAGTTCAGCGAGAATGAACAAAAAGTATAAACTTTATAAACTTAATAAAGAAATTTATAGAATATACTTTAAACGAGTGATGTTAAAAATGTATTTCAGAACCCCATACTCACGTCGCAGACTTCTTATTAATGTGGCAACAAACAGTCCACTCACAATATATCGCCCTCCTTAATTGGTCATAAACGCAATTTAATAACCACCAACATTGTAATTTACTTCACCCATTTCAAATAAATGTCTACAAAAATTATTTTAAACAACCAAACCTATTCAATATACTAATAATAAAAGTGTCGGGGAACTGTCTTCAAAAGTGTCGGGGAACTGTCTTCAATTTTGTCGGGGAACTGTCTCGAAAAGCCGTGTCGGGGAACTGTCTTGTCGGGGAATTGTCTTGTTCCCTTTACAAGCACGACAAATTACTAAGTATTCTAAGCCATTATCAAGCACCCCATAACTGTGAGCACATGCCTAGCTCTGGCTTAATTAGTTTCTGGCTGGTGCTTTCTAGTATTACTCTAGTTCAAAATTTCCTGTTAAAACCAAGAATTCCAGGGGCTAAGTGAAATCCGCTTGTATCCCTGTCCGTCTACCTGTTTGTATTAATTAAAATTGAGCTCTTGTGTTGTTTCGTATCCTCAATTTCGTGGCCTTCAGTACTATCGGTACTTTGATTTATTTTTCCCAGTGTGAAGAGGAAACCAGCTTGATCATGTGAGCATGATGTCACTTCCTTGATAAACAGACCAGACAGACTAACACCAGGAAAAACACCCAAAAGTAAAGGTAAACGGTTAATTTTAAACTGGCTTCGGATGATTTCTTCTTTGATCTATGAATATATCTCAAAATATCCTCGTACTGACAAAAAGAGACATATCTACACGATTCTTTAATTTGCACAGGCAGCGCTTTTCAGTATTTTGCCCCACTTTTCATTTCGACATCGATGACTATGAGTAATTCTTATAGACAGTTTAGAATGTGGGCTTTCTTTCTTTCACTCATTAATTTGAACCAAGTTATTTGCAGTCCTAAGGCTGTTGAAACTGAAATTGATCTTTTCAGTCTCCACAAAACTCGTAGATCATACCCTACGGTGGTGTGACTGCCAGACTGGTCATTTTGGCAAATAACAATTTCGGCCCATTACAATTTGGCTTGCAACACATGTAAAGTGGCATTCAGACATTTGTGTAAAGTGTTGTTTCGGTACAGCCAGCACAGTCTCTTTATGGCTACATTAGATTTTGTTCTACAGTAGACTTGAGCAATATAGAAGATTACATTAAAATGTACCTTCAGTCTGAAGGTGTCTGCTCCGATGCTATTTTTGTGACTGGTCTTTGCAAACACCTTCATATCAGCCATATCAGCCATTCATTAAACGCTTCTGGAAAAAATACGATTTTACCCGCATCTTTTCGAACGGCTCAATGCGACAAAGTTTCCAATGACAGCTAATAAAATGGGCATGGATCGTTAGATAAATGATTAATCTTTAAGAGCACAAAAAATATGCTGCAAAATACCAATTAACCCATTACCACACAATACCTACTTTTGACGCCCCTGAGAAAGAAGCCTTTAGAAAACATTGTGGGAAAAGGAGAAAATGCTGGTTACCAGCATTTTCTCCTTTTCCCACAATGTTTTCTACCCTTCACTAAACAAATTTCAAATTTTCAGTCACTTTTATTTTGTCATCTGCAAATGCTTTCAATTTGGACCAGTCTAAAATATTGTTGAGTGGTAATGGGTTAAATCAATGGGAATTTACCTTTTTTCCCCAACGTAAATAAATCCATTGTAATTTGTAAACAACTAACACGGCGACTTCCGTTAGTCAGGCATGCGCACTCAACGGAATTTGAATTTTGTACAGTCTGGCTCCCTAACCCTATACAGTCAAGTTCGATCAAGGTGCGTTTGTTTACAGCAAAATTCACAACTAAACAGTCCTGTAGCGTGTCAGAGATACTGCGATTTCTGCCGAGACATGCGCATTGAAAAGATCACCATGTTTTGATTTCTGGTGAAGTAGGTCAACGGTTATTTATGTTGAAAAGTACAGATTTGCACAAAGGTAAGAGTTGGATATTAACTAACACCAGTTTTTTTGTAAAGGTTAATCATTTATCTAACAATCCATGCCCATTTTATTAGTTGTCATTGGAAATTCTGTCGCATAGAGCCGTTCGAAAAGATGCAGGTAAAATCATATTTTTTCCAGAGGCCTTTAATGAATGGCTGATATGAAGGTGTTTGCGAAGACCAGTCACAAAAATAGCATTGGAGCAGACACCTTCAGACTGAAGGTAATAAAAACGTAGTGTCATTTTGGATTAGACTTTGCAGACTGCACAGGCTGATGACACATTACACAGATGTCAAGATGCCCCATTTCGCATGTTGCAAGCCATTTCGATTACAATTTTGGCCCATACAATTTCAGCCCAGAGGAATTTTGGTACACATGGGGAATCATAAATATTGCATGATCTGACAATTCTTCTTACTAAATGTTTGGTGCATAAAATTGCCCACTTAATTATTTGTGTTTGTAGTGGACCAAATTTTTATGGGCGAAAAATGGTAACGGGCCAAAACTGTTTTAGGCTTTAGTCCCGCAATCAGGTTTAACTCTTTACGGAACAATCCCTGGTTTTCACAACCCCGAGATAGAAGCCTTTTGAAAACACGGGGAAAATGTGATAAATGTATATTGGTAACCAGCATTCTCTCCTTTTTCCACAATGTTTTCTACCCTGCTGGAAAGAAATATTCAGTTTTGGAGTTACTTTTGTTTTGTTGTCTGCAAGTGCTTTCAGTTTGGACCAGTTTAACATTTTGTTGTTTGGCAAAGGGTTAAACTGCCAGTCACAACAAATATGGTTCTGGTGAATTTTATGCATCAAGTGAAAAGTTTTGGCCCAGGTTTGCCGGCGCAGAGTGTGCAGGCAGACCGGGGTCAGTACCTTTTGCAGATGCGTTTATTCCCCTTTTACAGAGGTGGCTCATATATTTCTGCTGTCTAATGAAGATTAATTTTTTTCTATCTCAGCACAGGATTTATTTCTTTATATCTCAGCACAGGATGCCAATATTATACTGTGTGGTTGCACGCGGAACCACAGTGCTTGCCAAGTATGCAAGCTGTGCCGGGAACTTCAGTGAGGTGACTGAGCAAATACTGGCAAAGATACCTTCGGACAACTCCAAACTGACATACTCCCATGGAAGGTAAGCCAAGCATGTTAACCCTTTCCAAACAATCCCTGGTTTTCATGACCCTGAGAAAGAAGTCTTCATAAAACATTGTGGGAAAAGAGAAAATGCTGGTAACCAGCATTTTCTCCTTTTCCTACTATGTTTTCTTCCCTTCTCAAAACAGATTCTTATTTTTCAGTCATTAATTTTGTCGTCTACAAATGTTTTGAATTTGGACTAGTCTAAAATTATAAAGGGTTAGGGTCTACAACTCCTTACTCATTGGTAAATATCGTGTAACATCGACATTTTAGTAAGGGTATTCAGCCAATCTTGGCAGCTTCTGTCCTTTTATGTAAGAGTTACGGGCTGTGGACCTGAACTCTTTACCCTTCTCAAAATAAACTTTAATTTTTCATTTCCATTTATGTTGAAGACTGCAAATACTTTTAGTTTAGAATTTTGTTATAAAGAGTTAAGTTGTTATTGACATCCTAAATGTTCAGACTACCCCTGAGAATAAAGCCTTTAGAAAACATTGTGGGAAAAGGAGAAAATGCTGGTAACCAGCATTTTCTCCTTTTCTCACAATGTTTTCTACCCTTCACAAAACAAATTTCAAATTTTCAGTCACTTTTATTTTGTCGTCTGCAAATGCTTTCAATTTGAACCAGTGTAAAATATTGTCGATTGGTAATGAGTTAATTATGAAACAAAGAAAAAAAGTAGAAAATAAAAGCTTATAACAGGATGGAGAGAATGAGCGTGACAGAAAGAGGAAAATGTATGTTTCAGACTACGTCACCTTAACCCATTACCACACAATCCCTACTTTTGACGCCCTGAGAAAAAGTCTTTAGAAAACATTGTGGGAAAAGGAGAAAATGCTGGTAACCAGAATTTTCTCACAATGTTTTCTACCCTTCACAAAACAAATTTCAAATTTTCAGTCACTTTTATTTTGTCGTCTGCAAATGCTTTCAATTTAAACCAGTCTAAAATATTGTCCTTTGGTAATAAGTTAATTATGAAACGAAAAAAAAAAAATTGTAAAATAAAAGCTTATAACAGGATGGAGAGAACGAGTGTGACAAAAAGAGGAAAATGCATGTTTCAACAGTATTTAACCTTGTCTGTATGCCAACTACTTATATCTTTTCAGTTACTTATTCCATTACATGTGTGAGGACAGAATCATCTATTTATGTATCACAGATGATGTAAGTGACTTTTTTAATTCTGGATTTTTTAATTGATTAGAAAAACAGATTGTGTGATTATTTTTATGAAAGATTGAAGAATATTTGATTAATTTTATTTTGAGCTCAGCAGTTTTTGAAGAAAATAGGGGTATTGTCGTAGCCCAGGTGACATTGTTGTCTGTGCAAAAACTTTAAAAGATTGACAACATTATAAAATATCTCTGTCATTTGTTAGGATTTTCATTTTCGACTCAGACAGCTTGTTATAATATCTCTGTCATTTCCTAGAATTTTTACTTCAGACTTGGACAATAAAGGCAATAAAGGCAACAACGACAAAAAAAAAAATATTTGATACATTTAACTCTTTACCAAATGACAAAATTTTGGAAAATTTCAAATTGAAAGCATTTACAGACAACAAAATAAATATGAATAAAAAACTTAGATTTGTTTTGGAAAGGATAAAAAACGTTGTGTGAAAAGGAGAAAATGCTACCAGCATTTTCTCCTTTTCTCACAATGTTTTCAAAGGCTTTTTTTTTCAGGGTTGTTAAAAGTCGGGATTGTGTGGTAAAGAGTTAAGTCCCTTTTCCTTCTTATGATTTTAAAAAACTTTCACATTTAATACTGGTAACTATCAAAATATACTGACTATATACGTGGATATGGACACTTGTGGAAAAATTTGCGAATTAGCAATTGCAGAAATTTTGCGCTTGGGAATGTTTGCGAATTCAAGACACTAGTTATTTGTTGGTAAACGTGTAGTGAATTACGGCAACAGATAAGTTTGCGAATATTTCAAATTCCTGAAAGTGCAAAAATTTCTACGTTGCAAAAAGTTCTACTTCCATGTTTTCAGTATCTTTACAGTATTTGATACTTAAGTCTACTGTTAACCTTTTACCAAACAATCCTGTCTTTTAATGACCCTGAGAAAGAGGCCTTTCGAAAATACTATGGGAAAAGGAGAAAATGCATGTAACCAGCATTTCCTCCTTTTCCCACAATATTTTCTTCCCCTCCCCAAAACAAACCTTAAATCTTTAGTCACTATTAGTTTGTTACATGGAAATGCTTTCATTATGGACTGAATAAATATTGCAATTTAATCAGTCCTTTGAATATAATTTTTCCAGAAACTGTAGTTTTACATATATTACAAATATTTGTGCAGTCTGATCTTGACCTGCTCTATCTGTAGAAGCAAATAAACTTGAACTTGACATCATAAGGATTAGACCTGTAATAACACCGTTGTCTGCGCATGTCATGTTCTTGGAAGATTCGACTGCCTTATATGACGCATCACTAGCCCTGAAAGTGGGCAGACTTTAATATTACGCTCTATAAAGTAGCAGTGTAGAAAATAGCTTTTATCAATACTTTTGAGGAGAAATGAGACCTGCTTTTGCTCCAGATTTCTCTAAACTGCTGCTCATATCTGAGTGAATTGCACGAGGTAGCGTTTTAGTGAGTAAATGTTTATTTTAGTTTGAAATTCAAAGTAACGGTTGTCGCGTAGGAAAGTTGTTCGGCTCTGTACCCAGGATGCCCAAATTAGATAGATGAGTATTTATAGAATGCCATCTAGCGGGAGATAATGGTAATAACCATTATTGATGTGACCATTTCAATCCTTTATTGTTGTTTTCTATTTATTTCATGGTTTAGAAAGAGGTATCATTTTTCTGCACCATTTTCTAAGTGAATACAAAATGTACATATATATGAATGAACAATTGATGCATAGCTGCTTAACTGTATTTTCTGGCTTTTTTTGGTTAACTCTTTACCACACAATCCTGACTCTTAATGACCCTGAGATAGAAGCCTTTTGAAAACATTGTGGGAAAAGGTGAAAATGCTGGTTACCAGCATTTTCTCCTTTTTCCACAATGTTTTTACCCTGTCCAATACAAAATTCAGATTTTCAGTCACTTCTGTTTTGATGTCTGCAGTCTAAAATTTTGTTGTATGGTAAAGAGTTAATTTAAAATATCGTTCTTACTTGATGCTGTTCAAAGTAATCTTTATGAATTTAATGGTAATACATATATTTACTACAATGTTTGAGGTTTTTAATTTAATTTAATTGTCTAAATGTATAAATCTGTATTTATCAACTATCAAGAAAACTTTATGCCATGCAGCACTAGAGGTATTAGGGGTCTACTACCTTAACTCTTTACCAAACGACAACGTTTTGGACTAGTCCAAATTCAAAGCATTTGCAGATGACAAAATAAATATCACTCAAAAATTGAAAGTTGATTTAGGAAGGGTAGAAAACATTGTGGGAAAAGGAGAAAATGCTGGTTTCCAGCATTTCTTCTTTTCCTACAATATTTTCAAAAGCTTTCTTTCACAGGGTTGTTAAAAGTCGGTATTGTGTTGTAAGGAGTTAAAGGTTACCATAACATAAGGGTAAAAGGAGACAATGCTATTTATGTATTTATTTATGAAATGTCCCAATGACGATTTTGGGAGTTACTGTACATGTAGTGAAAGGCCCAGTAAAGGCCAAAATATCAAAGCAGGTGTCATAATACAATTCAAATCATACCATTTGAAAATATAGAAAATATTGTGGAGATGACAGTCTGTGATTGTGAGGCCGTGCCATGCTTCATTGACTGGCAGAAAAAAAAAAAGAATTTTAAAATCAGGCAAAAAGTAAACAAAAAACACATCTACCTGGCAGGTTTTCACCTAGTTTTGAAATTAATTTCTCTGTCAGCGAATAACACTTGGACCAAACATACAATGACAGATTTTCATCTTCACAATGATTTCTATTCAGTACTTTAAATGGTGTAATGTACATTGTAAATTCAAATACATTTAAAAAAAAAAAAAACACTTTGTATATTTTTGGCTTTTATTGTTACTTAAAATAGTTGTTGTCTTATTCATTACCTAGGTTTGGGGCATTTGCTTCTTTCTAAGTCTTTCCTTTTATGGTTATGGTCATTTGCTAAATATTTCAATGGTTAGTGTAGCAAAAAGCAATACTAAGTACTACATGTTGGTATTGGTTTTGTATTGGAGTTTAATGCCATTTTAATGCCTTATGTCATATCATGGCAGTCAGTGACGCAACCATATGTTTCCTGGCTTTCTCACACCAGTACTGACACAATTTTCTTTCCAAGTCATTGAATACTTATCACACATGCATCAGAGGTGAGAGGCAAAAAATTGCCAGAAAGAAAGTTCATGGCAACAGGAAATGGGACCCACAACCTCCAGGTCACAAGTCAGATACTCTAACTTCTGAGATACCTGGCTGGACATACTGAATATACACATATTTACATCTAAATATGCTTTAGCAGCGCAGCTTTGCACAAAAATACAATTACACCATGTATGGCTTAGCCGATTATGTTTGCTACACGACAAAGTTTCACCTTTTACCAAGCAATCCCTGGTTTTTACGACCCTGAGAAAGAAGCCTTTTGAAAACAAAATGGGAAAAGGAGTAAATGCTGGTAACCAGCATTTCTCATTTCCCCGCAATGTTTTATGCCCCGCTGGAAACAAATTTTGACTTTTGAGTTACGTTTATTTTGTTGTCTGCAAGTGCTTTCCATTTGGACCAGTCTAAAATCTTGATGTTTGGTAAAAACTAAAAAGATAAGATTTATCCAAATGCAAGGCATTTGCAGATAAGTTTTGCCCTTCACCAGACAACAAAATTTTAGCCTTGTCCAAATTGAAAGCATTTGCAGACGACAATTTCATTGTTGCTCAAATGGTGCAATTTTTCTTTGATAGGGAAGAAAACATTGTTGGCAAAGGAGAAAATGCTTGTTACCAGCATTTTCTCTTTTTCCCACAATGTTTTCTAACGGATTCTTTCCTAAGGGTCTTTTAAGGTCGGCATTGTGCAGTAAAGGATCATTAATGTGGTTCAGAATTGTGGAGGTTGTTTTTGAACAGTAAAGTGTAGTCTCAGATCAACCTTGGAAGTCTGTGCAGGCTGGTCCGAAATGACACTCTTTTTTATGTAAAATTCTGTCTGTGCAAGTCTAGTGAAGAACAAGATCTAATGTAGTTGTAAAGTGCCATCCTGGATTAGCCTGCACGGACTGCGGAGGCTGATCCGAGACAACACTTTATACAGATGTCTAAAGGTCCCTTTTCATGTATTGCAAGCCCTATAATAGTTGTATTGCTGTCTGTATAGTGCAAAAAATTTCTCACATCTCTGCCTTTTGTGAAGATATTAACTTATGAGCCAAGACCCGATAGCCGAGTCGGTAGCATACAGGACTTGAGAACTGGGGGGTCATGGGTTCGATCCCTGGCTCAGCCCATTTCTTTCCGAGGACTGATGATTGTCATTGCGATAGGATTGCTGATCATTGTTTCAACGATGGTTATGTGGAAAAGTAGCCATTGGCTTGGAAAGAATGTTGTGCAGAGTCCTGGTAAAAAAAACTCTAGGAAAGCATGGATTGATGCACTGGCCGCCACAATATAACTGAAAAAAATAATGAAAACTGTGTTAAACACCATACAATCAGTCAACTTCAGAATTAACCTAGTTGTCAAAAAAGAAACTCATACCAATAGGACAGATAACTCTCAAGGTGTTTTTGCACGGTTATTTTACTTGAAATGTGCACTGAAAAAGCAATTTCATCCGAGCCTTGGTAGTTGCACTGTGGTACTCTGAACATAATATACATGGATGAGGCGTACTCTGTGGAAAGGGGGTTTAACTCATTACCAAACGACAAAATTTTAGGTTTGTCCAAATCAAAAGCATTTGCAGATGACAAAATAAAAGTGACTGAAAATATGAATTTTGTTTTGTGAAGGGTACAAAACATTGTGGGAAAAGGAGAAAATGCTGGTTACCAGCATTTTCTCCTTTTCCCACAATGTTTTCCAAAAGGCTTCTTTCTCAGGGGTGTCAAAAGTAGGGATTGTGTGGTAATGGGTTAATGCACATGCAAAAAATGCATGTCTATGGACCATTTTACCTCATTTTCCAAGAGATGCAGTAAACCGCATTTTGCCAGAGCTTGGCTAATACCCATTTTCGATCAGTCGAATCAATGACATCATAAGCTTGGTCTTTGAAAAAATCCTAATGTCATGTAATTAATTTGAATCCGCAAAATTCAGATTTACATGCAGAAATACTTTGATTATTTGTTTTGTCCTCAACTTGTTTGTTCCTTTTTGGCTCCCTAACTCTTTACAATACGGTCCTTAGTTTTAACAAATCTGAAAAAGAATGAGTATAAAAAACGTGAAAAAAATGTGAAAATGCTGGTAACCAGCATTTTTTTCCTTCTCCCCAGTTTTCTATCCAAACAAAGACAGAAGACATCATTTAAGCTACACTTTATTCGTTGTCTTCAAATGTTTTTAATTTGGTCCGGAAAAAGATTTTGTTGTTTGGTAAAGAGTTAAAAGTGTCTTGTTTATCTAAGTATATTTTAATGCTTGTCTTGTCTCATTGTAGGACTTTGAAAGAGCTAAGGCATTTTCATTTTTGGCAGAGATCAAAAGAAAGTAAGTACATTACTAGTTTATAATTATTTACTTCTGTAGGGATAATCAGAGCTCTACATTAGATGGAGTGATAGTATTCTAAATCTGTTATTTTTCCACCAAACCCTGTTCTGTGGGTACTCGATGAGATGATTCTAATGAGTACCCTTAACATAGGGTTTAAGTGAGAATAATTAATATTATCAATTTTGAAGTCAAAATATCATTCCCTCTATCTGTAGCATTGATAATCATGACCTCATAATTATGAAGATCGAAAGAGATCGTGATATGACATTAAAGAATAAGCAGGCTGATCTTTGATCTGCTGTAGAAAGAAGGCATTTAATATGTGTAAATGCACCATTACCGATATTAACCTTTACCAAACAATCCCTGGTTTTAATGACCCTGAGAAAGAAGCACTTTGAAAACATTGTGGGAAAAGGAGAAAATACTGGTAACCAGCATTTTCTCCTTCTCCCGCATTGTTTTCTACCCTTCACAAAATAAGTTTCAAATTTCCAGCCATATTAATTTGTTGCCTGCAAATGCTTTGGATTTGGACAAACCTAAAATTTTGTTGTTTGTAAATAAGTTAAGTAAGCATCTGACTTAACTCTTTACCAAACAACAAAATTTTGGACTAGTCTAGTCCAAATTAAAAGCATTTGCAAACAACAAAATGTGTATCAAAATTTGAAATTTGATTTGGAAAGGGTAGAAAACATTGTGGGAAAAAGAGAAAATGCTGATTACCAGCATTTTCTCCTTTTCCTTCAACGTTTTCAAGACTTTCTTTTCCAGGGTCATTAAAAGTCGGAATTGTGTGGTAAAGAGTTAACCATTCCCCAGATGACAAATTTTAGACTTGTCCAAATTCAAAGCACTTGCAGACAAACAATTTAAAAGTGGCTCAAATACATGTATTTAGCTTAGTCATTGAAAGGGTTAAAAACCTTGTGGGAAAAGGAGAAATGCTGTTTGCCAGTAAAGTATGTTTTCTGTGGAGCATAACTCTTATTCATTATTCCTTTATCGTCATTATAATCATACAATTGTTGATGGCCATATGAATAGCCGTCAATAGTAAATCTACAAAATCTCACAAATGAAACCCCTTTCATTATTTCTGTTCCATGGCTTCATTTTGATCAGGCAAACAAACTTCTTCTATTGGTTTACAGGGCAGATAAAAGCCCTGCTGTTTTCATTAAGTTTTTATAGCAAATCTACATCTGTTTTGTTGAGATTGTGAGATGTTTTCCTGCCTTTATTCAGGTTTCAAATGCAATATGGGGCAAGAGCACAAACAGCCCTTCCATATGCTATGAATAGCGAATTTAGCAGAGTTTTAGCAACACAAATTGTGAGTATATTATGTATATAAATAATTGCCATGGTCTCTGAATAGGGCGTTCAGTGCATCTGCAAACAGTATTGACCCATACCAGCCTGAACAATCTATGCATGCTGGCATGGGTTGAAACTTTTTGCTATCTTTAAATTTTTGTTCATTTCATTGGGTGAATCTTCCTTGTGATTCATCAAATTGTTATATATGTAATGGATCCTATAATTATGTGGTTATTTGTTTGGATTATTAGATCACAGAGATGCATGGCTGATGTATTGGTGAGGTTTAGTTGATGTGTAGACATTCCGTCGCCATGGCTGTCTGTCTGTCTGTCTGCCCATCCATCCATAAACACAAATTTGACTGGAGCAATACTCAAATAGTTTTTCATGTACTGAACTCAAATTTTCACACTATGTTCTTATATATTTGAAGTTTTCCTTGTGCAGTTCTCATAATTCTGCTACGATATGTTTTGGAATTATTCCCCCTTTTTCAACTCTCACACTTGTACTAAACCATTCTGCATTCTGTAACCAAGACTTGTTTTTGTGACAAGGAGCTGGTGGGGGAGGGGGTATAATCACATTTAGTGATAACTCTAGTTTTATTTACATGTGATATTATTGTAATTACAGCGGCTATCCTCAGACTCTGGGGCCTCGGCTAACAAGGTACAGGAGGTCAAGGACCAAGTGGATGAACTAAAAGGCATAATGGTGAAAAATATAGGTATGTGGAAAATTCCTCTTTGTCTTTTCTTGTTGGTTATTTTTGCCAGCGTTCGAGTATTTCCTTGAAAAAATATGAAATACTGATGCCCGTGTCAATCACTGGTTTTGTAATGCTTTGCTTGCAGGTTGCATTTGACACTTAACCCATTACCACACAATCCCTACTTTTGACGCCCATGAGAGAAAAGCCTTTTGAAAACATTGTGGGAAAAGGAGAAAATGCTGGTAACCAGCATTTTCTCCTTTTCCCACAATGTTTCCAACCCTTCACAAAGCAAATTTCAAATTTTCAATCACTTTTATTTTGTCGTCTGCAAATGCTTTCAATTTGGACCAGTCTAAAATGTTGTCGTCTGGTAATGGGTTAACCTTTTACCACACAGCAAAATTTTAGTCCAATACAGATAGATAGCATTTGCAGATGACAATTTCATAGGGGCTCAAATGATACATTTTTAGCTCCACTGGAAGTAAATTGAAACATTTTGCCTTCAGTTAATTTTCTGCTTATCAGAGGACATTCTGCCTGATGATTCAGTCAGTTTTTAAATAAAAATGATTGAATGTATCCATAGTCACGGAGGGGAATCACGTGACACAACAAGAACAACAATGACCGATATTTGAAAAAATTCCCCGACTTCAGGTAAGAAAATCTTCAATAATTCCATTGATACATGACCGATTGGAATTTGGTTTGAAGCAGAGAAGGCGGAAGGACTCCGGGGATTTGCTTGATGTGTTAGATTTTTTAAACAACACCTGATAAAAAAGTTATTGACGAGCAAACAAATTATCCAGGGTAAAAAATTTGTTTGCTCGTCAATAACTTTTTTATCGGGTGTTGTTTAAAAAATCTAACACATCAAGCAAATCCCTGGAGTCCTTCTGCCTTCTCTGCTTCAAACCAAATTCCAATCGGTCATGTCTTAACGGAATTTTTTAAAGATTTTCTTACCTGAAGTCGGTGTTTTTTTTCAAATATCGGTCATTGTTGTTGTTGTTGTGTCACGTGATTCCCTGCCGTGATAGTTATGCAACAACTTGCTTGGTGTAATTCATTAGAGAGATACAGTTAACCACCTTTTCCCAGAAGACCATTCATTAATTTGGGCATGTATATTTCTAGATTAAAAATGCCAGTTGATTTTTTTGGCACTTTAGGGATCAATGCTCATGATTCTTGTGTTCTTACAGATCAGATTGCAGACAGAGGTGAGAGACTGGAGCTGTTGGTCGATAAAACAGAAGATTTAAGTACAAATGTAAGTCCAGTAATCTGTTATTTTATACCCTGTACAATGATGAACAGGTGCTACTATGCATTTATCATCTCCGTGCAAGACAACAAAATTCAAGACTTGTCCAAATTATTAGAGTGTGTTGGCAACTAATAAAATGTGACTTGCATTCTTGGAGCCATATTTAAAAGTTTAGAAAACATTGTTGTTAAAGGAGAAAATGCTGGTTTTCTTACAATGTGGTCAGAAGCTGTATTTTTCAGCTCTTATATGAACTTTGTCTTCTATTCTGTTGAAGTCTTCAAATCAAAATAGCTTAACCCTTAACCACACAACAAATTTAAATATATCCAGATTGAGGGCATTGGCTGTTGACAATTTCAATGTGGCTTGATAATGCAATTTTTGTTTTATAGGGTATAAAACATTGTGGAAAAAGGAGACAATGCTCATTACGAGCATTTTCTCCTTTTCCCACAGTGTTCTCAAAAGGCTTCTTTTTCAGTGTCTTTACAAGTCGGGATTGTGTGGTAAAGAGATAAGTCCTCTTTATTTTTTTTACATTGATCAGGGCAGAATCTTTTCATCAAAAATCCAGGGCAAGATTTCCAACAAAGTTCCTGCAGTAAATCAACAGTTTGAATAAGTCAGACACTTTTGATTAGGCCTAGTACTATCTGTGCTATCTTTGGGCTCATTTGTGAGTCACTGATAAAAGCAGAGAATTCATAGACCAAAATGAAATGTAGGGTACTACACAAATAATGATCTGTTACTGTGAATATTGTTTATGGTGTAGTAAAACCATTCTGTGTTCCTGTTCCTGTTTTGATATCCATGTCTGTTGAATATTAAATTAACCCTTTCCCAAACAGCAGATTTTGGACCACACTAAACTGAAAGCATTCTGCGGATGACAACTTAAAAGTTGCTAAAAAGATTATTTTTCTATATGATAGGGTAGAAAACATTGTGGGAAAAGGAGAAAATGCTGGTTACCAGCATTTTCTCCTTTTCCTACAATCTTTTCAAAAGGCTTCTATCCCTGACCCGTAAAAACCAGGGATTGTTTGGGAAAGGGTTAAAACTTTTGGTTTTTATCTTTCAGGCTGTTTCCTTTAAGAAAACCAGTCGGGGGTTAGCAAGATCCTTGTGGTGGAAGAATGTTAAAATCACAATCATCATTGTTGTTGTTGTTATTGTAAGTACAGTATATACAACTAAGTCATGCTCTGACAAAGGGGGGGCTTATTGCATCTCCGTGATCCATGATACCAAGCAGGTCATCCATCATGTGACCTGCAACAGGCGAAAAGGAGCATTCAGACATTTGATTAACTCATTACCAAACAACAAAATTTTAGGTTTGTCCAAATCCACAGCATTTGCAGACGACAAAATAAAAGTGACTGAAAACTTGAATTTTGTTTTGTGACAGTTAGAAAACATTGTGGGAAAAGGAGAAAATGCTGGTTACCAGCATTTTCTCTTTTTCCCACAATGTTTTCTAAAGACTTCTTTCTCGGGGGCTTCAAAAGTAGGGATTGTGTTTTAATGGGTTAAGGTGTTGTCCAAGATCAGCCCGCAGAGTCTGTGCAAACCAAAGATGACAATTTCCAATTATGTGGGATCTTGTGTTCAACAAGTCTACTGTAGGGCATATTCCAATGTTGACAGAAAGTGCATTCTCGGACTAGCCTGCTCGGACTAATAAGTACTCACAGTATAGGGTTTTGAAGAGAAATAATGGATTTATAATACAATCGCCCGCTCTTTCCTGGGGCTCTATAGATTATATGAATATGTTCAAAAAACGCTTTGATCATTGATGCTTTTGTCATGGAAAGTACATACAACTATTTATCCTTTGGTTTTATAGATTGTATTGTTCTCAAAAAGTTGCTTTGCTTATTGGTGTTAAGCGTAAGCACAAAAGCATTTAAAGTTTTTACCAAACAGCATTTCACATTTTATCCAAGTTGAAATTATTTGCAGACAATTGAAATACTGATATATTGAGTTTTATTCTGAGACGAGTAGTAAATTTGTGGGTAAAAGAGAAAATTGCTGGGAAAAGCCTTTGGTTTGTATTGGAGTTTTAGGCTATTTTTGTAGCTTACATGTTGGTCATGTCATGCCGATCAATGACACACCCATGTGTTTCCTGATTTTTTCACAGCAGCACTGACACAACTTTCCTTCTAAAGCCATTGACTGCTTTTCTCACATGCATTAGAGGTGTTAACTCTTTACCACACAAGAAAATTTTGGACTGGTCCAAATTGAAAGCATTTGCAGACGACAAAATAAAGGTGACTGAAAAATTGAAATTTGTTCTGGGAAGGGTAGAAAAAAACACTGTGGGTAAAGGAGAAAATGCTGGTAACCAGCATTTTCTCCTTTTTCCACAGTGTTTTCAATAGGCTTCTTTCACAGGGGCATCAAAAGTAGGGATTGTGTGGTAATGGGTTAAGCGAAAACTTGCCATAAAGAAGGTTGTCACAACCAATATTGAACCTGCAACCTCCAGGTAACCAGTCAGTAACACTTAACCACTGAGCTTCTGAGCCTGGCATACTGAATCTACGGGCATTTACGCCTGAATATGCATGCATAAAACCTTCACTAGTGTCATAAAAACTTGGGATCCTGTGGCAAAATACTAAGATACAGTTATGCATTCATCTGTTTCCTTTTTTTTTCCAGGTTATTCTGTACTTCATCGTATCAGCGGCATGTGGAGGACTGGATTGGCCATGTACCAGAAAATGAGGATAATTCCAGGGTGTCTAATGTTACGGGGAAAACACTTTTTCAGAAATACCATTTTGTTAATATTCCTGTAAAAATGTGATAATTCTATGATACTTTTTTTTTATTTTGTGTTTCTGAAGCTCAATACCAAACGGCAAAATGTTAGATAAATTGAAAAAGAAGGCTGTTATAGAAGATCAGTTAACCCATTACCACACAATCCCTACTTTTTACGACCCTGAGAAAGAAGCCTTTAGAAAACACTGTAACCAGCATTTTCTCCTTTTCCCACAATGTTTTCTGCTCTTCACAAAACAAATTTCAAATTTTCAGTCACTTTTATTTTGTCGTCTGCAAATGCCTTTGATTTGTACAAGCCTAAAACATTGTCGTTTGGTAATGAGTTAAATACGACTCAATATGACTGTATTTGTTTTTGTAAGAATTGAAAACAAAAGGAGAAAATGCTGTTATGAAGGACTAGACTGAATTGAAAGCATGTGCAGATGCAAAATGAACTGTTGCTTGAATGATGATTTCTGTATTTGATAGGGCAAAAAACATTGAGGGAAAAGGGGAAAATCCTGGAAGCCAATCTCCTTTTCCTACCATGTTTTGAGAAAGCCTTCTTTGACACAGGAATGATTCTCAAAGGATGAACTCTTTAATAACAATGACAAAACTTTAGACTACATTGTGGGAAAAGAAGAAAATGCTGGTTACCAGCATTTTCTTCTTTTCCCACAATGTTTTTAATCGCTTTCTTCTTCAGGGTTGTTAGAACTTGGGATTGTGTGATAAAGGGTTAAGGAAAGGTTAAGAGTCTTTGTAAGGCCTGTAAGAAAGAAGTCAAAACAGTGTCTTGGTCGAAGCATATTTATTTTCTACTCTGATATGTACTGAATTTCAAATGATGTTGTTAGAAACAATTCTAAATGTTTGCTTTATCATTTTAATATCTAATTGTCTTGTTATTGTCAAAATTTGATACATTAATACATTTGTAAACATTGTGACAAAAGTGGAGAAAAAATGGCACCACAAGTTTCCGCTTTTGCTGCAATGTCTCAAAGTGCTCTGATGTAATTTTTAAGTTGTCTGTGGGATGTCATGGGTTGACCCTTTACCAAACAATCCCTGGTTTTAAATGACCCTGTGATAGAGTCCTTTTGAAAACACTGTTGGAAATGGAGAAAATGCCAGCATTTTCTCCTTTTCCCACAATGTTTTCTTTGAAGCAAATTTCAATATCTGAGTTACTTTTGTTTTGTTGTCTGCAAGTGCTTTTGGTTTGGACCAGTCTGAAATTTTGTTGTTTCGTAAAGAGTTAACAGAGAATCAGAGGCTTACAGAAAGTGTTCTTTGTACATTGGAGTTGTAAATATAGTTTACTTATAAACTATTTAACATTGCAACACATGAAACAACAGTCTGAATATTTGATCAACCCTTTACCACACAACCTGTCCAACTTTGAGCCCCTGTAGCTCATCAGTTGGTCTCAGGACTTAACCCTTTACTCCATAAGGCATTTCTATGGTATCTCTAATTGACCCTAAATAACAGCAAGGATGATGCTGTTTCTTATGTGTATATGGCACCTTTTGATAGCATAGAAAACATTGTGGCAAAAGGTGAAATTGCTCGTCACGAGCAATTTCACCTTTTGCCACAATGTTTTCCAAAGGCTCCTACAAGCAATGCATAAAAATGAGTATCTATAAAGTAAAAGGTTAAGAATAGGAGGACACAGGTTTGATCCTAGGCTGTGCCAATTTCTTAGGGAGGATAGATGATAGTAGTAGGGTTCCTTCTTCTCTGCCACTTCTGACCATTGTTTCAATGATTGTTATGTGGGAAAGCAGCCAGTGGCTTAGAATGAAAGAATATTGTGTGGAATTCCGAGAACAGAAACTCCAGGAAAGCATTGATAGGTGCACTGGCTGCAGCAATATGATTGGAGTAAAGTTAAAAACATCATTGACCACCATACAATTAATCAGTCCATGCACATATTGAAACCTGAAGCATTTGCAGATACCATGTTAAATGTAGCTGAAAATATGGAAGCTTTCTTTGATAGTGTAGAAAATATTGTGGGAAGAAGGGAAATGCTGTCAGCATTTTCTCTTTTTCCCACATTTTTTTCAAAATTCTTCTTTCTCAAGGTCCTTAAAAAGTTGGGATTGTGTGGTGAAAGTTGACATTATTAGTTCAGAATTAAACCAGTGGAGATTTTCAGTCTTAACCCTTTACCAAACAATCCCTGGTTTTTACAACCCTGAGATAGAAGTCTTTTGAAAACATTGTTGGAAAAGGAGACAATGCTGGTAACCAGCACTGTCTCCATTTCCCACAATATTTTCTGCCCTACAGAAAACAAATTTCAATTTTTAACTTGTTTCTTTTTTGTCATGTGCAAGTGCTTTTTATTTGGACCAGTCTAAAGTTTTGTGGTTTAGGAAAGGGTTAAATAAGACCCAGATAATTATTGCTGTTTTGAGGTTGCTTATCGCCTTAACCCATTCCGAAACAAGCCCTGGTTTTTATGTGTCTGCAGTAAAAGTCTTCTTAAAACACTGTGGGAAAAGGAGAAATTGCTCATAACGAGCAATTTCTCCTTTTCCCACAGTGTATTCTACCCTTTTTGAGAAGGTTCTGCCATTTTCTCACAATCTGAAATTGTTGTCTGCAAACTCTTTTGGTTTGGAAGAGTCCAAACTTTGTCGTTTGGGAAAGGGTTAAGTGTTCCAGTACAGCAGACAGTGTAGATTAATAACCAGACTGTACATTTTGTGCAATCTGATCTTGATCCACACTGGCCTCTAAGGCAAGGAAAGTAGTAGATTTTTGTCCCTTGAAGGGTTAACTTGACTTCTGAAAACTTCTCCTAACCAACTCTGTAAAAGTATGATTTTTCAAGGAAAAATTTAATGCGAAACATTCTCTCCCTTTTTCCATACAATTTAATGTGCCATTTTCATCTAACCCTTTACCACACAATTCCGACTTTTAACCCAATACCACACAATCCCTACTTTTGACGCCCCTGAGAAAGAAGCCTTTAGAAAACATTGTGGGAAAAGGAGAAAATGCTGGTAACCAGCATTTTCTCCTTTTCCCACAATGATTTCTACCCTTCACAAAACAAATTTCAAATTTTCAGTCTCTTTTATTTTGTCGTCTGCAAATACTTTCAATTTGGACCAGTCTAAAATATTGTCGTTTGGTAATGGGTTAACACGCCCTGTGAAAGAAGCCTTGTGAAAACATTTGGAACCAGCATTTTCTCCTTTCTCCACATTGTTTTCTTCCCTATGAAAGACAACTTCAACAATTTTGGTCAAATTCAATTTGTCCTCTACATATGCTTTTGGATTGGATAAGTCTAAAGTTTTGTTGTGTGGTAAAGGGTTGAACTTCTGCATAATCTTTAATTCATATAGAAATGAGCTGTGCCCTGGCAAAAGGGAGTGTAATGCGTATCAGTTGTACACAATACTAACCCAAGTCATCACATTATTATAGATCCATTGGAGCCACTTTTTTTTTTTTTAAAAACGGCTTAATCGTGAGATAGATTGGCCCTTTGACAAACAGAAAATTGACCGATAGCAAAAAGTGGAGGCCCATAACAGCCAGCACAGTATCAAACAGTGCTGAAATCTGCTTTAACTCATTCCCAATCAAGCCCTGGTTTTTATGTGTCTGTACAAGTCTTTGGAAAACACTGTGGGAAAAGGAGAAATTGCTCGTTACGAGCAATTTCTCCTTTTCCCACAGTGTTTTCTAGCCTATCGGAAAACTTTCTGCCATTCTCATGAAATTTAAAATTGTCATCTGCAAACACTTTGAGTTTGGGATAGCCTAAAATTTGTCATTTGGGAAAGGGTTAAATAACAACCTCCTGAATCAGGAGGTACACTGGTCCGTTGGCATACAGAAAACTGAACAGTAGCAAAACATTTCGATCCTGATCAGCCTGCACACTCCGTGCAGGCTGACCTGGGTCAAAACTTTTCGCAGAAGCATTAGGCACCCTTTTCACAGAGCATGGTTCATAAAAATTATACAGCGTTGTCTGCGCATGTCATATTCTTCGAAGATTCGACTGTCTTTTATGACGCATCACTACTAGCCCCCAAAGCGGGCTGACTGTAATATTACGCTCTATAAAGTAGCAATGTTGAAAATAGCTTTTATGTATCAATACGTTTGAGGAGAAATGAGACCTGCTTTTGCAACAGATTTCTCTAAACTGGTGATCATAGATGAGTAAATTGCACGAGGTAGCGTTTTATTGGGTAAACCTTTTTTTTGTCTTAAATTCAAAGTAACGGTTGTCGCGTAGGAAAGTGGTTTGGTTCTGTACCCAGGATGCCCATATCAGATAGATGAGTATTTATAGAATGCCATCTAGCCGGAGATAATGAATTATACAGTAGTTTTTATCCTGGCCTTTCGATTATTGCAGCAATTGAAACCATACTCTCATAATCAAAACTTTTTATCCTGCTACTGCAGACAGCTTTTGAAAACATTGTGGAGAAAGAAGCAGACACTTGTAACAAGCATTTGCTGCTTTTCTTACAGTATTTTCCACGTTAATTAACTCTTTACCATATGACAAAATTCTGGACTAGACCAAATTCAAAGCATCAGCAGATGACATATTCATAGTAGCTGAAATGATGATTTCTGCCTATGATAGGATAGAAAACATTGTGGGAAAAGAAGAAAATGCTGGTTACCAGCATTTTCTTCTTTTTCCACAATGTTTTCAAAAGGCTTCTTCCTCAGGGTCATTAAAACTCGGGATTATGTGGTAAAGGGTTAAAAGAGACATTGTCCTTTTCTTCAAATACTCATCTTTTTGTGTCATTTGTACTTATTTAACCCATAAAGCCCTTTTCACTTCTATAGTTTGCTTTGCATTCATTTAAGATCAAGATCAGATTGCACAAAATGTGCAGCCTGATCTTTATCTTATGTGTCTGCTTTGATGAGATAATCTGGACAATATGAACACGGAAATTGCAATTATTTAGGTCTTATTTCTAGGATTGAAAAAAATCAGCCATGTTCATTTAGAACGCTAAGGTTTCATGTACTATTAGCTGAATATTGATCCTTTACCACACCAAAAAAATTCTAACTTTGCCAAACTCAAGTATTTGAAGATGACAAATCAGAAGTTGCTCAAAGGATGAAACTTCACATTAATTGAATAGGAATCATGGTGGGAAAAGGAGAAAATGCTGGTTACCAGCATTTTCTCTCTTTCTAACCATGTTTTCAAAAGCCTCTTCCTCGGCTGTAAAAATTCAGATTTAAGAAGGCAGATCAGAGGTGGCTTAACTCTTTACCACACGAAAAAATTTTAGACTGGTCCAAATTGAAAGCATTTGCAGACGACAAAATAAAAGTGACTGAAAAATTGAAATTTGTTCTGGGAAGGGTAGAAAACACTGTGGGAAAAGGAGAAAATGTTGGTTACCAGCATTTTCTCTTTTTCCCACAGTGTTTTCAAAAGGCTTCTTTCTCAGGGGTGTCAAAAGTAGGGATTGTGTGGTAATGGGTTAAAGGATGAAACTTGACTTTAATTGAGTGAAAAACATGGTGGGAAAAAGAGAAAATGCTGGTAACCAGCATTTTCTCCTTTTCCTACCATGTTTTCAAAAGCCTCTTCCTCGGGCCGTCAAAGCTTAGGTTTAAGACAACAAATCAAAGTTGGCTCAAAGAATACAACCTGACTCAAACTGAGTATAAAGGACCAGTTTTACATAATAATAGAGCTGGTCGTCAGACAAAATAGATATTGCGGATCCATAATTACGGGATGACTTGCTTGACGGGATGACACTGATCATGGCCATGCATTAAGCCCCCTTTTTCCAGAGCATTGCTCAGTCATGAATTGCACATCTAAGGTTAAGCTCATGTTTCATGTATTCTTTAATCCATTACCACTCAATTCCTCCTTTTGATGACCCTAAGAAAGAAGCCTTAAGAAAACATTGTGGAAAAAGAGAAAATCTGGTAACCAGCATTTTCTCCTTTTTCTGCAATATTTTCTACTCTTCAAAAACTAATCTTTAATTTTCAGTCACTTTTACTTTGTCATCTGCAAATGCTTTCAATTTGAACAAGCCTAAAATATTGTTGTTTGGTAATGAGTTAACTCTTTTACCAAATGGTAATATTATAGACTTGTCCAAATTGAAGGAAGTTGAAGACAAACCAGAAATTTTCGTTAAATGTGGGTTGAATTATAAGGCTGGATATGGTTGAAAACATTGTGGGAAAAGGAGAAAATGCTGGTAACCAGCATTTTCTCCTTTTTCCACATTGTTTTCTAATGGTCCTCTTTCTTGTGTTCATTAAAAATCAGGATTGTGTGGTAACAGAATGAATGACTATGTTCTTTGTGATATCATACTGCTTGCATCACGCAAAAAGGAGCATTCAGACAGTTGAGTAAAGTGTTGTTTTTGATCAGCCTGCACAGGCTTATCCAAGACAGCACTTTACGACTACATTAGATTTTGTCCTTTAACCCTTTCGGAAACGACAAATTTTAGACTCTTCCAAACTTAAAGAGTTTGCAGACGACAATTTAAACTTTCATAACTATGGCAGAAAATTATCCAAATGGGCAGAAAACACTGTGGAAAAAGGAGAAATTGCTCGTTACGAGCAATTTTTCCTTTTCCCACAGTGTTTTCAAAAGACTTGTACTGCAGACACATAAAAACAAGGGCTTGTTTGGGAAAGGGTTAATAGACTTGCACCAACTAGGATATTACATAAAAACAGAAAGTGACGTTTTGGATAAGCCTGACTGTACTGTGTGGGCTGATCCGAGACAGCACTTTACAGAAATATCTGAATGCCCCTTTTTGCATGTTGCAGACCATGTTACTGTCATAATGTCACATTATACCATTTTGCACAACATCATTATATGAATCATTTTGTTAATATATTGGAATAAAACGTAAGTAAATGTCTTTTTAATATGTCTTTAATACCATCCTTTAGGGGAGATCACACGTTCCTTACTGCATAGCTGTGTCCTGTGTAGAATCAATACCTAACAGCTGTGTTAGGGAGAATTCTCTTTGGCTCAGCAGTTAACCCTTTCCCAAACATCAAATTTTGGACCAGGCCAAATTGAAAGCATTTTGCAGGTGACAAATAAACAGTTGCTAAAAAGATGATTTTTCTATATGACAGGGTAGAAAACATCGTGGGAAAAGGAGAAAATGCTGGTCACCAGCATTTTTTTCCTTTTCCCACAATGTTTTCAAAAGGCTTCTATTCCTGACCCGTAAAAACCAGGGATTGTTTTTGAAAGGAGTTAAGGTGTTGGTCTTTTAAACATCAGACAAAGATCTTGTCTGCTCAGGTTTGAATCTCACCAGGTGCAGTTTGTATTTCAGCTATGTATTCGTTGTGAACTTTCA
Source organism: Tridacna crocea (assembly GCA_943736015.1). Lineage (NCBI taxonomy): Eukaryota > Metazoa > Mollusca > Bivalvia > Cardiida > Cardiidae > Tridacna > Tridacna crocea. The sequence continues at coordinate 3,286,767 of OX031063.1, forward strand.
GGTTGGTAAAATGGGGGCTCATGCATGATTGGCCATTGAGCCTTTTGTTGGCTAAAACGATAGTTTTACTGCCTTATTAGGCTTTCTGTCATCAAAATGATGACATTAAAGAGGGAATGTGTTATGGGAGATCACTACTTCTTTACTGCATAGCTTTGTCCTATTTAACCCATTGCCACACAGCAAAATTTTAGACATATCCAAATTGAAAGCATTTGCAGACGACAATTTCAAAGGGGCTCAAATAGTGCAATTTTGCCTTGATAGGGTAGAAAACTTAATTTGTGTGATAAGGAGAAAATGCAAGTCACCAGCATTTTCTCCTTTTCCCACAATGTTTTCAAAAGGCTTCTTCCTCATGGGCGTTAAAAGCCGTGATTGTGTGGTAAAGGGTTAAAACATTTACGTAACAGCTGCATTGTGGAGAAATCTCTTTGGCTCACAGAAAAAATTTTGTTCTTTTAACCCTCAATAATCAAGGATCTCCTCTTCACTGGTTCGAATCCCGCCAGTAGTGGTGTGTATTTCAGCTATGCATTTGTTGTGTACTTTCATGTTCATAAGACATAAATTTACGAGGTTTGAAACTTCAACCGAGGTTGGCTTCTCTCCAAAGATCGCTTAAAGTCATTGCAACAGAATTTAATCTTCTTTCATTAGGCAATGGTTAGATGGAAAAGCAGCTGGTATCTTTTGAAGGATATAATTAGAAGTACTGAAAAAGAAAATCAAGGAAAGGTTTAACTCTTTACCACACAATCCAGACTTTTAACGACCCCTGAAAAAAGCCTATAGAAAACATTATGGGAAAGGAGAAAATGCTGGTAAACAGCATTTTCTCCTTTTCCAACAATATTTTCTACCCTATCTTAGTCAGAAATCATCATATTCACAAGGTTTAATTTGTTTGTCTGCAGCTGCTTTGAATCTTGTCCAGTCAAAGAATTGATTGTTTGGTAGAAGATTTCCACTTAGTCGCCTCACCAGGAGTTATATGCCACACATGGTCAAAGGGACGTAAGTCATCTTGTCGGAATAACACCAAATAAACCTCATTATCTCCCCTGCTTATCAACACATTCCCCCCCCCCTCCCATTTCTAAACTGCAATAAATAGACTAATAGGCTAGTTGGGAACAATACTCGATTCTTTTGATAGTTAAGTTGAGATTTGGTGTTTTTGATAGAAAATATTGGAGGTTTTTTTTTTTATTTTTATTTTGCCATTCTTTGTTTTATTCCAAAAATTAACCTTACCATTTATGTGTAAGAAAATAATAATTTATAATTTTGAATCTAGCACTTTGTAAAGTTTGTTTGAAAACATCAAGTATAAAAGCCCAGTTGTCACATGAATGATCTTTGGGTAAAACTCCTTACTTATCTTTTAAAAATTATCTTTTATAACATCTGAATAATGAAACATAAATAACTGTTTGAGAAATATTATATGATTATCTGTTGGTAGATCTGCAAAGTCCTGAAAATGGCCTAAATGTCAGATGGTGTCCATTTACCAAACGACAAAATTTTAGACTGGTCCAAATTCAAAGCATTTGCAGACGACAAACTAAAAGTAACTGAAAATTCGAACTTTTTTGGAAAGGAAAGAAAACATTGTGGGAAAAGGAGAAAATGCTGGTTACCAGCATTTTCTCCTTTTCCCACAATGTTTTCAGAAGACCGATTAAAACCATGGTGTGCTTTTTTGATGACTCAAGTCCATGTAAACAACCCGTCTTTGTAAACAGCCATTTGATTGGTTTAAAAGTAAGCCTGCATCGATGACACACCTTTGATAGAAATCGTCCATTGCAGCACGGAAGCGAAGTTGTGACAACTAACCTGCAGTATTTGTGCATATTTGAGCAGCTATTTTTGTGACTTGGTGAGTTATGGATTAAGTACTGATTTTATCTAAGTATTTCCTTACTGCATCAAATGTCATTCGATATATTTTGCGCGAATTTGACAACTTTCCCGCCATACAGCTGTCGGGCAACTTTGCGGAAGTGTTTTTTTCGCATCTCTGTGAAACATTAATGCGAGTTCGCTTTGTTTACTAGATCTAATAGTCAGTTTTTTGTAAATAATTAAATCTCGTGTATAGAATTAATGTATTTTTTGTATTTTTTCTTGCTCGAAAATTAATAAAAGCAAGTGTCAAGTTGTACAGCTTAGAAGAACAAAACGAAATGTAAGGAAATAAAATGCACGGTAACTTTTGCCAGACAATAACCTGTTAAACCTGTCTGAATCCAAAGTAGATCTATTTGCAGACGACATATTAACTGTATTCCAAATGGTTGAAATTATGTGTGAAAGAGAAGAAAACAAGTTTGATAAAGGGGAAAAAATGCTTTTTGCCAGGATTTTCTCCCTGTCCTACAATGCTTCTAAAAGCCTTCTTTCTACAGGTTGTTTATGAGAAGGATCGTTTTATAAACAGGTTAACAAAATAGTTATGAAAGACAGGAAACAGACCAAATTTATCAGCCATATATAACAATGCATATATAACGTTGTTAACCCTCTCCCAAACAATCCCTGGTTTTAAAGGGTCTGGAATAGTAGCCTTTTGAAAACATTGTGGGAAAAGGAGAAAATGCTGGTTACCAGCATTTTCTCCTTTTCCCACAATGTTTTCTACCCTATCATAGACAGAAATTATCTTTTCCGCGAGAGTTGAATTGTCGTCTGGGAATACTTTCAATTTGGTCTAGTCCAAAATTTTGTCATTTGGTTAATAGTTAACTCTCTTACCAAACAACAAAATTTTGGTCAACTCCAAATTGTAAGCATTTGTAGACCACAAATGTGGCTCAGATAAAGATTTTTATCATTGTGGGATAGAAAATATAGTGGAAAAAGGAGAAAATGCTGGTTACAGGCATTTTCTCCTATTCCTGTACTGTTTTCTAAAGGTTCTTTAACCCATTACCAAACGACAGTATTTTGGACTGGTCCAAATTGAAAGCATTTGCAGATGACAAAATAAAAGTGACTGAAAATTTGAAATTTGTTTTGTGAAAGGTAGAAAACATTGTGGAAAAAGGAGAAAATGCTGGTTACCAGCATTTTCTCCTTTTCCCACAATGTTTTCTAAAGGCTTCTTTCTCAGGGGCATCAAAAGTAGGTAATGGGTTAATTAGTGTTATTAACCCTTTACCACATAGCAAAAATTTTAACCTTTCTAATTTGAAAGTATTTGCAGATGACATTTCATATTGGCTAAGATTACACATTTTTCTTTGAAAAGGTGGAAAACTTTGTGGGAAAAGGAGAAAATGCTGGTTACCAGCATTTTCTCCTTTTCCTACAATGTTTTCAAAAGGCTTCTTCCTCAGGGTCGTTCCAAGTCGTCATTGTGTGATAAAGGTTTAATTTCTCCTTTAGTTTTGTTAAATTTTAGGATGGTGCATTTAAGTGTTAAACCAATATGTTGCTTCAGACGCTCTTTAATCCAGGTGATTGTTTTTAGTAGTTTTCGTTGTTCTATGCAGTCTGATCTTTGGCTACACTCTCCATATCTCTCTCATTTCAGTTACATGTTGTCTATTAACCCTTTACTGCATAGATACTATTCATTGCTTGTGGGAACCTTTTGAAAACATTGTGGCAAAAGGTGAAATTGCTCGTTACCAGCAGTTTCACCTTTTGCCACAATGTTTTCTATGTTATCAAAAGGTGTCATATACACATAAGAAACAGATTCATCCTTGCTGTTATTCAGGGTCAGTTAGAGATACCATAGAAATGTCTTATGGGATAAAGGGTTAATGGCTGATAAAACTTATTTTCTTGATTAATAATGAAAGATAAGTAAAGGAATGGTGTCATGGTGAACAAGGCCAACCAATTATGTTTAGACCTAGATCAGATTGAGCAAGACATATCATCTGATCTGTAGCTGTAGCTCCAGATGCTTTAACTCTGCCCTAATCAACAAAGTTCTATATTTTTTTTTTATAATATTTTTAGATGATAAATAATGCCCAAGGGGTGGAACATGCCTTTGAAAAGAGATAACATTATGGAAAAAGAGAAGATGCTGGTTACCAGCATTTCCTTTTTTTCCACATTTTAATATTTCTTTTTTTCCACAGGGTCTTTAACATTCAGGATTGTTTGGTTAAAGGGTAGTCTAACAGTTGGTTTTTTTTTTTTCAAATTGTTTTTTAGATGGCAATAGGATAGTTATGACCAAAATAAGATAGGGTGTTCTGATACTGTACATGTTAGACACATTGCCAAAGGAAGTTTAGTTCTTTTCAATGACAGGAAAATTATCACCCCTTTTTTCCACACAATAAAGTTATAGACCTGTACAAATTGATAGCATTTGGAGATGAGAAATTGAACCTGTCTCTATATACAATGGGTTTTTTTTTTTAACTCTTTACCAAATGAAAAAAATTTAGACTGGTCCAAATTAAGAGCATTTGCAGACTACAAAATAAATGTGACTCAAGAATTGAAATTTGCTGTAGGAAGGGATGAAAGACATTGTGGGAAAAGGAAAGAATGCTGGTTACCAGCATTTTCTTCTTTTCCCATGTTTTCAAAAGGCTTCTATCGCAAGGTCGTAAAAACAAGGGATTGTTTGGTAAAGGATCAAAAGAGAGTAATATATTGTGGAAAAAGGAGAAAACAAAGCTTGGTTACTAGCATTTTCTTCTTTTTCTCTCTGTATTAAAAAACTTTCCTTTTGGCTTTTGTTAACTCATTACCAAACGACAAAATTTTAGGTTTGTCCAAATCAAAAGCATTTGCAGAGGACAAGATAAATGTGACTGAAAATTTGAAATTTGTTTTGTGAAGGGCAGAAAACATAGTGGGAAAAGGAGAAAATGCTGGTTACCAGCATTTTCTCCTTTTCCCACATTGTTTCCTAAAGGCTTCTTTCTTAGGGTTGTCAAAAGGAGGAATTGTGTGGTAATGGGTTAAACAAAGGAAATCATGTGGCGAAGGATTGAATCTTTACCATACAAAAACACTGTGGGCATGTCCAAATTGAAAGCATTTGCATACAACAAATAGAAAGTGTCTCAAATGATACGAGTCACCTCTGAAAGGGTAGAAAACACTGTGGAAAAAGGAAAAATATCCTGGTTACCAGTGAGTTAAAGGGTTAAGGAATTAGTGTCCATTTATTACCAGATGACGAAATTTTAAACTGTTCCAGTTGAGAGCGCAAAGTCAGATGAGAAATTAACTCTTTACCACACAATCCCAACTTTTAACAACCCTGAGAAAGAGGCCTTTTGAAAACATTGTGGGAAAAGGAGAAAATGCTGGTAACCAGCATTTTCTCCTTTTCCTACAATGTTTTCTACTTTTCCTAAAGCAAATTTCCATTTTTGAGTCAAAGTACTTTTGTCGTCTGCAAATGCTTTCAATTTGGACTAGTCCAAAGTTTTGTCGTATGGTAAAGAGTTAAGTGTGGCTAACATGGGATTTATTGGAGAAAGGATAGAAAACAGTTGCAAAAAAAGAAAAAGCTGGTTACCAGCATTATTTTTCCTGTACCCACAATGTTTTCTAGAGAGGATTCCTTATTTAGATCATTAAAAGTCAGGATTGATTTAGAGGGCTAACTTCTTACGTAAAGGCAAAATTGAAACCATTTGCAGACTATGAAATAAATGTGACTCAAAAATTGAAACTTGACTTTAGAAGAGAAGAAAACATTGTGGGAAAGGGAGAAAATGCTGGTTACCAGCATTTTCTCCTTTTCACACAATGTTTTCAGAAGGCTTCTTCCTCAGGGTTATAGAGATCAGGGCTTTGTGGTAAAGGGTTAAATGTGTAAAAAATTTTCTTTCTGGTTATTGCCAGTTGTATGATTTATGAATATATAGATAAAAGTTATTCATCCATTTACATTATAATAATCCTCTACACAACCCATAAATTACAGATGATAATGGCAGAAAGAAGCTATAGATATGGACCCGAGTGTAGATAAAGTTTGTTTTTGTTGTTGGGCCCATTACCGCACTATCCTAGCTTTTGACTACCCTGATAGAGAAAGCCTTTAGAAAAAATTGTGCGAAAAGGAGAAAATGCTGGTAACCAGCATTTTCTCCAGACCTTTTCCCACAGAGTTTTCTACCCTTCCCAACACAAATTTCAAATTTTGAGTCACATTTATTTTGTTGTCTGCAAATGCTTTCGATTTGGACAAGCCTAAAATATTGTTGTTTGGTAATGAGTTAACCCTTTGCTGAGCCTGATAGCGCAGTCCGTCATACATGCGACCTGAAAACAACTGATGGCTTGTTTGAATGTTATAACCCATTACCACATAATACCTACTTTTGACGACCCGGAGAACGAAGACTTTAGAAAACATTGTGGGAAAAGGAGAAAATGCTGGTAACCAGCATTTTCTGCTTTTCCCACAATGTTTTCTACCCTTCACAAAACAAATTTCAAATTTTCAGTCACTATTATTCTGTCGTCTGCAAATGCTTTCGATTTAGACCAGCCTAAAATCATGATTGTTGTTTGGTAATGAGTTAAAAGCGCCATGACCCTCTTTTGGTGTTTATCTGTCTTGACTGTCTTAAAGTTGCAATTTGCGAATTTAAAGGCTTTTAAACAAACATGTGTACACGACTGTAAGATCTGAAGAAAATTCTTTCAGGAGATCAGAAAACATCAGATGTGATCATGGTGTTTTGTTGCTTTATGTCCTTTTCAACAGTATTCCGGTCATTGTAGAGAATTTTGAGCTTGAAAAAAAGCGTAAAATAAACCTCGATGCACCAGAGAGCGCCTTATTTTCAAAATTTTTTCTGGACCCCCCTAGCATGGCTTTGTGACTTCGTCGCTAATGGCCAACTGGCCGGAACAAATAAAATTTCCTTCCGACGGGCTTGCCCAACCCCCATCCCCGAGCAGAAAATTGCCCAAGTTTGATGTAGGGTTGATGCGACTGAAATACCATATTTCCCCTAATAAAAGCTATGCAAAAATAGAGATGGGGAGCCTTTATTTTTGTACCCAATTTGCAAAGCAAAAAGTCAGTCCAATTTTGTATTTCTTTGTGTTTTAGTGATTGTAATGAGGGAATATTAATCAAAGTAGAGGATATATGTATCAAATTCTTCAAATATTGTCATTTTAACTCATTAACAAACAACAATATTTTAGGGTTGTCCAAATTGAAAGCATAAATTGCAGACAACAAAATAAAAATGACTGAAAATTTGAAATTTGTATTGTGAAGAGTAGAAAGCATTGTGGGAAAAGGAGAAAATACTGGTAACCAGCATTTTCTCCTTTGCCCACAATGTTTTCTAAAGGCCTCTTTCTCAGGGTCATCATCAGTAGGGATTGTATGGTAATGGGTCAGTCAACTAAATGGACATTAGGTTATCATGATTTGACCCTGTACCACACAAGCCCAACTTTTCACACTCTTGTGAAAGAAGTCTTTTGAAAGCATTGTGGGAAAAGGAGAAAATGCTGGTAACCAGCATTTTCTCCTTTCCCCACAATTTTTTCCTCCCTTCCTAAAACAAATTTCAATTCTTTAGTTACATTTGTTTTGTCATCTGCAGATGCTGTCAATTTGGATAGATCTAAAATTTTGTTGTTTGGTAAAGAGTCAAGGGATTTCCAAAGGGGGGTGGGGGAGCTTCTATTTTATTTGGTACTGTGCTTTTATTAAAAGAAATAGGGTATTATTCAAAGCTTCATAGAACTTCATTACACTTCAAAACCATTGAAAGGACGATTACGTGAAAAGAAGACCCAGTCATATTCACATTTAGATTATTTACTTTCAAGTATTAGAAAAAGCAAAGAACTATTTATGGAATGTAACTAACATGACATAATCTTATCAGTCATGTTTATTTCGAGTACTGGTATATTATATCTTGAGTGGTGTTGTGTTTTCTAGTGATGTATATGGTCATCTTTTTAACCTTTTACCACACAAAAACAACTTTTGACGACCTGGAGAAAGAAGCCTTTTGAAAACATTGTGGGAAAAGGAGAAAATGCTGGTAACCAGCATTTCCTCCTTTTCCCACAATGTTTTGTACCCTATCAATCATTATCTCCCGCTAGATGGCATTCTATAAATACTCATCTATCTGATATGGGCATCCTGGGTACAGAACCGAACTACTTTCCTACGCGACAACCGTTACTTTGAATTTAAAACAAAAACAAGGTTTACCCAATAAACTATGATCACCTGTTTAGAGAAATCTGTTGCTAATGCAGGTCTCATTTCTGCTCAAACGTATTGATACGTAAAAGCTATTTTCAACATTGCTACTTTATAGAGCGTACAGTCAGCCCGCTTTCGGGGCTAGTAGTGATGCGTCATATAAGACAGTCGAATCTTCGAAGAATATGACATGTGCAGACAACGCCCTATCAATAAACAGTTGTACCATTTGAGCCACATTGAAATTATGGTCTGCAAATGCTTTCAATTTGGGCAGGGCTAAAATTTTGTCATCTGGTAAAGAGTTAACTCATTACCACACAACAATATTTTAGGCTTGTCCAAATCGAAAGCATTTGTGGACGACAAAATGAAAGTGACTGAAAATTTGAACTTTGTTTTGTGAAGAGTAGAAAACGTTGTGGGAAAATGAGAAAATGCTGGTTACCAGCATTTTCTCCTTTTCCCACAATGTTTTCTAAAGACCAATCTTTCTCAGGGGCGCCAAAAGTAGGGATTGTGTGGTAATGGGTTAAGGTACCCTATAGCTGCAAAGTGACTCACTGACTTTGTGTACAGTATAGATTGAGATCAGACTGCACAGAACATGCAGTCTGATCTTGGATCTACACTGTACGAGAAGGAGATAATTATTATTGCCAAATGCAAAATTTTGAACTGATAATATTTGAATTTTTACTATTGAAATGAAAAATTCATTCTAGTTATTTAGTAAGATGAGAATTAACATTTCCTTGTGTTAATACCCTCACAGGACAAGTTTTCTTGTTTTACACTCCTCCAAACAGAGCATCCACAAACGATAGTACAGAAGACTGTCCCCAAAGGCGATGTTACTTTTTGGCTGGTCACCTCTGGGTACAGAGACAATCAAGACAAAAACACTTGAAAGCTCAGCACAGATTTTGTGCGCAAGTTTAACTCTTATAATTTCCCAAATAGAGCGCAAAACTAGGATTTAAACATACATGTGGCTTGCGTATTCTGAATATTCCTTCGTTTGAAATACAAATATTCTCAATTTAAACACTGATCGTGAGAAAAACCGTGCATTTTATCAGTTACTTGCAGAGTTCTGCCAAGCTTTTTACCTTATGGGGCCAATGGCCCATCCAAGCCCAAAAAGTGGGGCCATCTTTTTACAACATGGGGCCATGACTGAAGTTTGGACTTTAATTGAATATAATTATAGACTGGAGACAGAATACCCAATAAAACTCAAACATTTTGTATGATAATTTAGCAGTTATCTGTTTTATTAATTCTTATTTACAAAGAATTTCCTGCGCTTCAAGGGCCAAAGAAAATGGAAGTTTCTCACTTCGGCGTTTCGGGTTGCCCAGAGGGCTTAGGCTTGCTATTTGTCTTAGCCACTTTTGGTTTTGTTTGACCAAAATAGCTTAGTTTACATTTACAATTCTTCTTTTCGGCCATCGGAGTTTATCAAAAACAGCGATCATTTGATGCAGAACGAACCGTTATCTGTTTACTTGTGAAAACGAAACTCATAAGACATTGGTTCAAAATTCGGGGAACCCAACTTTCATTAAGTACTAAGCCAATCAGAATTGCCGTTACGATCCATAAAACGACTTTGGGGAAAACACGGAAACACTCTTGCACTCCGGATCATTCACATTCATGTATGGTGAGAGTAACAAATGATAACTCTGCTTGGAGATTGACACGGAAGTGAAATTGATTCGAACAAAACGGACTTCCGGTGAATTTGTCCCAAGTAATCTTCATACCTACGTTGCATGGCTCGTATTTTTAATGCGCCGGGTGGCCCCTCGGACATATTTTTTTAGCGCCATCTGTAATTTTTTAGCGCCGATCCCGCAATGGCGCGTCCTCGGCAGAACTCTGTACTTGACTTGTTTGCGTTCCTGATAACGTACAAAAGGGCTGCCACGCACGATAAATTTTTTCCGTGACTTTTCCTAGATAAACATGTTGTAAACAACTTCTACAAGCTTTTTATGTAATGAATGGTTTGACAATTTGTTTTTGGTCATGTTTATTACTAAAAGTTAATTGCATTGTGCTGCAATACAGATAAAACCGATGAAACAGAAAGTCAGTAAAGCACTGTATATTTGCTACCGGAAAACTTACGATGGACTTGAGACGGTACGGTGTACAGTAAATGTCCAAATATGAAAAGTAAATGTCCAAATATGGAAAAGATCACGGGGGCGTCTCACTATTGAGACTACCACAATCGACAGATTCAGAATTGTTACAAATGTGCTTTAAGTCTCTGTTAGAGTAGAAAGCATTGTGGGAAAAGGAGGAAAAATCCTCTTTCCCAGGATCTTGAAAACCAAGGATTTGTTTCAGGTGGAGGGTTAACTTTTACTGCTGCTGAGTGAGTTTTCATTACTAATGTGTTTGACCCCATACCATCAACCTGGAACAAACATGCAGCAAAGGATTTTTAAACTTCATTGTATGTTTGCATGATGCAGGAAAATAGGACATGAATCAAGATAAGATAACCTAAGGTTATTTGAAAAGATTGTGTTGAGAGAAAAAGATGCATTTCCTCTTTACCGAAGGACAACATTTACGACTTGTCCAGATTCAAAGCATTTGCAGAAGACTAAATAAATGTGGCCCAAAGATTTTGAAATGTGATTTTTGAAAGGGCAGAATATTATGGGGAAAGGGATAAAAAAAATGCTTGTTAACTAGCATTTCATTAATTTCCTACAGTGTTTTCAAAAGCTTTCTTTCTCAGGTTGTTAAAAGTCAGGATTGTGTGGCAAAGGTTAAACTGAAGGACAACATTTAACACTTAACCACACAATGATGACTTTTAACGCCCTTGAGGAAGAACCCTTATGTAAACACTGGTTACCAGCATTCTCTCCTTTTACCACAGTGTTTTCTACTCTATCAGGGTCAAATTTCATTATTTGAGTCACATTGAAATTGTTGTATGTAAATGCTTTCAATTTGGACAAGGTTCAAATTTTGTCACCTGGTAAAGAGTTAAGACTTGCCCAAATTGAAAGCATTTGCAGACATCTAAGAAAAAAGATGACTGAAATGAATAAGTGTCACAGTGTTCCCGCTTGTGCAAATTATTGCGTAAATTACATTATAGAAATGAAATTCACATAACAAAGATTGGTTACATGCAAGACCTGACGTAAGACAATGCATGGACAAGAAAGACCATTTTCCACTTATCTTATGTAAAATCACAGGTTTGGAAGTTACTTGTAATCCTTATTACTAATTTATGTCAAATCATGCGGATATACCTATCCATAAATATAACAGAAATGAAAAAGTGATCAATGCAAAAAACGACGGAAACTCAAAATGACTCCATGACATTGTCTGATCAGAGTCACTTCAGTCTGCTTTTCCGACTATCTAATGACTTTAAGCTATTACCACACAATCCCTACTTTTGACGATCCTGGGAAAGAAGCCTTTTGAAAACATTGGAGGAAAAGGAGAAAATGCTGGTAACCAGCATTTTCTCCTTTTCCCACAATGTTTTCTACCCTTCCCAGAACAAATTTTAATTTTTTTTCAGTCACTTTTATTTTGTCGTCTGCAAATGCTTTCAATTTGGACCAGTCTAAAATTTTGTTGCATGGTAATGAGTCCTATTACCACACAATCCCGACTTTTGACGACCCTGGGAAAGAAGCATTTTGAAAACATTGAAGCAAAAGGAGAAAATGCTGGTAACCAGCATTTTCTCCTTTTCCTGCAATGTTTTATACTCTTCCAAAGTCAAATTTCGATTTTTGCGTCACATTATGAATTTGTCGTCTGCAAATGCATTCCATTTCAACCAGTCTAAATTTTTGTGGTTTGGTAAAGAGTTAACCCTTTACCTAACAACAAAATTTTAGACTGGTCCACATTGAAAGCACTTGCAGAAGACAAAATAGATGTAACTCAAAAATTGAACTTTGTTTCTAGTAGGGTAGAAAACATTGTGGGAAAAGGAGAAAATGCTGGTTACCAGCATTTTCCCCTTTTCCTACAATGTTTCCTAAAGGCTTCTATCCCAGGGTTGTCAAAAGTAGGGATTGCATGGTAATGGGTTAAGCAGCATATTTACAAAGATACCTGAGTAAAGCAGACTTTCTTGCTGCATGTCATCAATATTGATCACTTTACCTCTAGTTTTGGAACCACCAATGTCATACCCTCTGATATGAAAACTTACCCCCAGATTTTCAGCCTATGGGGTAAGTGTACCAGTGAAATAAAAAGCTAGTGGGAACACTGGGTCAAGGGATTCTTCACTTTTTGTCACGATATTTTCAAATTATGTCCGCTGTTAAGAAATTGATAGCATGACAACAAAAATTAGTTTGAACAAAAGGATTACAGGAAGGAAATTCGTGAGAAAGAAAATTTTGCTGACAAAGATCCTGGAGACAGTTACCATCCTGTACAGAAAACTGCGGAGCCCCTGTAGCTCAGCCCGTAGCTTGCAAGATTTAAGAACAGGTGGTTGCTGGTTCTATCTCTGGCTTGGCCAATTTTTTTTTCTTGAGGATTGGTGATAGTCATTTTGAAAGGATTCATTCTTCTCTCACAGCTGACCATTGTTTGGAGACTGGTTATGTCAGGGAAAGAAGCCAGTAACTTTGAAAGAAAATTGTGTGGAGTACTGGTAAAAGAGACTTCAGGAACGGTGGATTGGTGCTGTAACTGCCATGATATAACTGAAATATTGTTGAAAACTTAACTCTTTACCAAACGACAAAAATTTGGACTAGTCCAAATTGAAAGCATTTGCAGACAGCAAAATAAATGTAGCTCAAAAACTGAAATTTGTTCTTGGACAGGAAGAAAACATTGTGGGAAAAGGAGAAAATGCTGGTAAGCATTTTCTCCTTTTCCTGCAATTTATTTTCAAAGGCTTTTTTTTATCAGGGTCCATAGAAGTCGGGATTGTGTTGTAAAGAGTTAAATACTAAATAATCACTGGATCAAGAACTGGAAAAAAACTTCTGAAAATGTAGTGGGAAAAGGAGAAACTGGTAACCAATATATTTTCTACACTTAAAAGATAACGGACACAGTTTTTAACCACATTTAACCCTTTACCAAACAATCATGACTTTTGACGATCCTTAAGGCAGAAGCCTTTTGAAAACATTGTGGGAAAAGGAGAAAATGCTGGTAACCAGCATTTTCTCCCTTTTCCCACAATGTTTTCTACCCTTCCAAAATCAACTTGCGATTTTTTCAGTCACATTTATACTGTCGCCTGCAAATGCTTTTAATTTGGGCCCGTCTATAAATTCATCATTTAGTAAAGAGTTAATATGGTGTCTGTCAATCTGCATGAAAATATGATTCAGGTCCGGAAAAGTCTGAAATTTTGTCCTGCAGTAAAGGATTAATCCTGTATGGCACATTCCGTTCATTTAGGGACCTTAGCACTTTACCAAACGTCAAATTCATGGACTGGTCCAAATTGAAAGCTTTTGCAGACGACAAAATAAATGTGACTGAAGAATCAAAATTTGATTTGGGAAGAGTAAAAAATCAGCATTTTCTCCTATTCCCACAATGTTTTCAAAATGCTTCTACCTCAGGGTCATCAAAAGTCGTCATTATATCAAAAGTCGTCATTATGTGGTAAAGAGTTAAGGAAGATTGCTTTTGAAAACATTGTCGAAATGCTATTTAATTAGCATTGCCTCCATTTCACACAATGTTTTTCTACCCTTTGAGAGACAAATTTCATCATTTGACTTGACTGTCTTCATTTTGTTGTCTGCAGAACGCTTTCAATTGGGACGGATCTAATAATTTGTCGTCACGATAAAGAGTAAAACAGGAAGTTATCCATTGACATTGCTTAAGTTTCTACTTGTTCCTCTTTGCTTAACTCATTACCAAACGACAAAATCTTATACTGGTCCAAATTGAAAGCCCTTGCAGACGACAAAATAAATGTGACTCAAAAATTGAAATTTCTTTTTGGAAGGGTAGAAAACATTGTGGGAAAAGGAGAAAATGCTGGTTACCAGCATTTTCTCCTTTTCCCAAAATGTTTTCAAAAGGTTTCTTTCTCGGGGTCGTTAAAAGTCGGGATTGTGTGGTAAAGAGTTAACTCTTTACCAAATGACAATATTTTAGACTGATCCAAATTGAAAGCATTTGCAGATGACAAATTAAACGTAACTCAAAAATTGAATTTTGTTCTGGGGGGTAGAAAAATTGTGGGAAAAGGAGAAAAGGCAGGTTACAAGCCCTTTCTCTTTTTACAACAATGTTTTCAAAAGCCTTCTATTTCAGGGTCATGAAAACCAAGGATCGTTTGGGGAAAGGTTAATTCTTCACATATATGACTCTCTGTATAAGCTACAGCAGACAACTTTTGAAAACATTGTGACAAAAAAAAAAAATGCTCATAAATGAGCAATTTCTCCTTCTGCCTCGGTGTTTTCACCACATGATGTCATTCATGTACCAGGTTGGTTAACTATCATTTTCACAAGGAAGTTTTTCTAAAGTTGTCCAATGCCAAATTGTATAGAATTGCAAGTTTACCACATTTGTGGTAAAGGTACATTATTATGTATTAGTACTTGATGATATTTTTCCCTACAGCAAAGTGTGAAAAGTATTTACCAGTGTCAAATATTAAGCAAAAGATTTGGATAAATAGATTAAGCAGATGTAAGGCATTTGTTTTCTTGTTTTTCAAGTTGGTTTGATGTCTTTAACCCTTTACCACACAATCCCAATTTTTACCAAACCTGTGAAAGATGCCTTTTGAAAACATTGAGGGAAAGGGAGAAAATGATGGTAGCCAGAATTTTCTCCTGTTCCCGCAATGTTTCCTGCCCTTCCTAAAACAAATTTCAATTCTTTAGTCAAATTTATTTTGTTGTTTGCAAAGGCTTTCATTTTGGACCAGTTTAAAATTTTGTTGTTTGGAAAAGAGTAGTCAAAGCATGCTATTCATTTGCCAGAATCAGGGTTCCTGTTTCTTCTTTTCCCACAAATTTCTCAAAAGTTCTAGTCTTTAGGGTCATTCAAGGCCCAGTAAAGGCCAAAATTTCGAAGTAGGTGTTTTAATACAAAGTTTAGTCATGCCATTAAAAAAGTATGGAAAATATTGTAGAGCATCCTCGGATACCCCGGGGTCTCCCTATTTGCTACGCTACATCGACCCCTGGGACAATTGACTAATAAAACTTTGAATCAGCCGCCGAAAATCGATACGAAACGTCATAGCGTACAGTCCACTTGCCCATCACAAAATGTTGATGGAACCAATGAAAAGCCAGCATTTGGCCAGCTGTAAAGCTAGGGAAATTCAATTAATTGTCCCAGGGGTCGATGTAGCGTAGCAAATAGGGAGACCCCAGGATATCCAAGGATGATTGTAGAGATGACAGTCTGTTATCTTGTAGTTGGGCCTTGTGTTATTCACTGGCAGAAAAAAAAATAAAGTCAGGTAGAAAGTAAACAAAAGACACAGCTACCTGGTACGCTTTAACCTAGTTTTGAAATTAATTTCTCTGTCAGTAACTAAGACTCAGACCAACCATATATTGACAGATTTTCGGCCTCACAATGATTTCCATTCTTTTAGATAGTATGATTTAAATTCAAATGCATTTGTCATGAGTACTGTCCCTTCAACCAAAAAGGTATTCATTTGCTCAGTAGGTTGACTTTTTTAAGTTAAACATTTTTTTCTTTTTCTTTCAAATAATTAATTCCAAACAATGGGTTACTTGACAAATACCACTTCAGCGATCTCAACACTTTGATTTACTGAAAGAGTTAAATGTTTACCTTCACTAAGTGACAAGCTATTGCTGTAATACTATATAAAATATCATTTTGAATTTCACAAAAGTGATAAACCAGGAATTAAAATCAGGGATGCAGAAATGAAACCCTTAAAGTAAGGGCCAGAAATTTATCCATTAACATACAATCTGAGTTTTAATGTCTTTTGAAAACGTTTTTGGATGGAAAAGGAGAAAATGGCGGTAACCAGCATTTTCTCCTTTTCCTAAAACATTTTCTACTGTCTCAATTTTGTCATTGGAGTCAAATCTATTTTGTTGTCTGCAAATATTTTGGAGTAGTTTCATAAATGGTTTCATATATGGTTTCAAATTTTCACAAATACAATCCAGCTGCCTGAAACTTACCCATTTATCCACGATCTTTAGAAAGCAAGCCTCAGAAAACATTTTTTGAAAAGAAGGAAATGCTAGTTAGTGGCATTTTTAGCTCACCTGAGCATGAAGTGCTGAAGGTGGGGTATTGTGATCAGTCAATGTCCGTCGTCCGTCTGTCCGTCCGTTCATAATTACAAAAAAATCTCCTCCTAAACAGTTTCTAACAATCAGATTGTTAATCAATCAAACATCACAGAAATGATCCCTAGGTGATAAACTTTCAGATTTGATTTTCATGAAGAACTCAGGTTGCCATGGCAACCGAGAGAAAAACCTTTCAAAAAAATCTTCTTGTCCCAAACTGTAAGGGCAAGAGCTTTCATATTTGGCATGTAGCATCATCTAGAGGTCTCCCTAATAAAATACTTCAAATTATGGCCCTAGTGTTGAAAATGGCCCTGTGTTGTGGGTCTCAGATTTCACATAGAGATAAAGAATGAAATCTTTAAAAATCTTCCTGTCCCAAACTGTAAGGGCTAGAGCTTTCATATTTGGCATGCAGCATCATCTAGTGGCCCTCTACCAAAACACTTCAAATTATGGCCCTGGTGTGAAAGTCAGACCTATTTTGTTGGTCTTTGATTTCACATAGAGATAAGGAAGGAAATCTGTAAAAATCTTCTTGTCCCAAATGGTAATGGCCAGAGCTTTCATATTTGGCATGTAGCATCATCTAGTGGCACTCTACCAAAATACTCTTCAAATTGTGGCCCTTAATATGTAAAAAATTTGCAGTATGTTGTGGGTCTCGAATTTCACATAGAGATAAAGAAGGAAATCTTTAAAAATCTCTTTGTACCAAACGGTAATGGCCAGAGCTTTCATATTTGGCATGTAGAATCATCTAGTGGACACCCTACCAAAATACTTCAAATTATGGCCCTAGTGTTGAAAATGGCCCTATGTCATGGGTTCTCTGATTTCACATAGCGATAAAGAGGGAAATCTTAGAAAATCTTCCTGTTCCAAACTGTAAGGGCTAGAGCTTTCATATTTGGCATGTAGCATCATCTAGTGGCCCACTATCAAAATACTTCAAATTATGGCCCTGGTGTGAAAGTTAGACCTATGTTGTTGGTCTCAGATTACACATAGAGATAAAGAGGGAAATCTTTAAAAATCTTCTTGTGAGTACTCGAAGAGACTACATTTCTTGCTAAGCTGAATTAAAAAAATTGGTTAGAGTGTTTGTCTCGATAAAATCTCACATAAGTTTGCATTTAGTGTTTGTCCAGAATATAACTTTGTCATCTCAAGTCAGAACGACTTCAACATTGGTATGCATGTTCGTTGCAGTATCACCGAGTTGTGTGCAAGAACAAGACCAATAACTCTACCTAGCATGGATTTTGAGTAATTTCACATTTGATCTTCATTTATACAGTATTTTTTGCTTCTCCAGAGCGGAATTTTTAAGTCTCAAGTCAAATTGACTTTTGACTTGGTAAACATGTTGGTTGCATTGCCTGACCTTTGCAAATTTTACACCAGAGGCTCCTTGACAACTGGCGGTGGGATTACATATCTTGCAACAATTTGTTGGTCTTGTTTCATTATCATTCATTGCCCATAAACCTTAGTAATTATTTGGTAATTATCGTCATTGTAGACCTTTACTGCTGAGAACTCAGTTGAGCAATAGAGGACCATCATGGTCCTCTTTTCTTCTTTTCCTACATTGTTTTCTACCCTTTCTCTTCTTCAAGCATATTACTCAGTTTGTCATCTGCAAACACTTTGGACAACTATCAAGTAAATTATCAATTTTTAACGAATATGGCAAACCAGGACAGGGTCCAAAAATTTCAAGAAAAGGCACTCGTCCTGCAGGACAGGCTTGAAACCGGTCTTTATTTGGGGCAGAGAGACCAGCACATTTTATGTTCTGTTTCAAAATTTGATTTCCTGAAAACCCGTAATTCTCTTATTCGATAATTGAACGGCCATTTTGTCTCATGCATGTTCAATATTCGTCTCGTTTAACTATCTCCTATTCACCACTCTTCCTGGCGCACAATTATTTTACTCGTCCTCATCCACTTTTAACTCGTAAATATGAGGAGACAAGTTAGTGGATTTCTTGGACCCTGCAGGAATTTAAATCAGGTGCTTTGGATAACTGTCAAATGAAATATAAATTTTAACCCATTACCACACAGTGCTGACTTTTAATGGGCCTTAGAAAGAAGCCTTTTGGAAACTTGCTGGAAAAGGAGAAAATGCTGGTAACCAGTATTTCCTCCTTTTCCACAAAGTTTTCTACCCTTTCAAAGCAAAATTACACCATTTGAGCCAGTTTGGAATTGTCATCTGCAAATGCTTTCAATTTGGATAGTTGTAAAATTTTGTCGTCTGGTAAAGGGTTAACAAATAATGTCAAATCAGGAATTTAAATCAAGGATGCAGAAATTAGAAACCCTAATGCATGAATTTTATCCTTAAGCACACAATCCGAGTTCTATAGGAGACAGGAATTTGTTGAAAACACTTGAGGAAAACTTTAGGAAATCCTCGTTACCAGCATTTTCTCCTTTTTTCTCATTTTCTCCTTTTCCTAAAATGTTTTCTATCCAGTCATATGATATTTTCACAGTTTTAACGGTCTTAAGTTTGCAGACTGCAAATGTTTTGGATTTGGACAAGTTCTCAATTAGTACAGAACAACAAGGGGCCCAGTTTCCCAAAAAAAATTACGTCTCTTATTTTGCTCAAGTCAGCTGACAAACCCCATGTACTACTAAATTTTGTTACTTGAAGTTTGTTTTACTAATATCATCTTTTTACCAAACAATCCCTGGTTTTTCAAGAGCCTGGAAAAGAAGGTTTTTTAAAACATTGAGGGAAAAGGAGAAAATACTGGTAACCAGCAATGGGTTAATTGTCTATTAACCTTTTACCAAACAACAAAATTTAAGACCAGTCAAAATTGATAGCACCTGCAGACGGCAAAATAAATGTAACTCAAAAATTGAAATTTGTTTCTAACAGGGTAGAAAACATTGTGGGAAAAGGAGAAAATGCTGGTTACCAGCATTTTCTCCTTTTCCCATAATGTTTTCAAAAAATTTCTTCTAAAGGGTCGTTAAAAGTCGGGATTGTGTGGTAAAGAGTTAACCAGGAATTAAAATGAATGAGTTTTAATCCTTAACTCTTTACCATATCAGAAAATTTTAGACTGGTCCAAATTGAAAGCATATCCAGATGTCAAAATAAATGTGACTGAAAAATCAAAATTTGGTTTTGGAAGGATAGAAAACATGATGGGAAAAGGAGAAAATGCTGGTTACCAGCATTTTCTCCTTTTCCCACAATGTTTTCAGAAGGCTCTTTTAGGGTCTTCAAAATTAGGGATTGTGTGGTAAAGGGTTAAGTGGCTCGGCTAATTTCTTTCCAAGGATTGATGGTAGTCATTGTGACAGGACCCATTCCTGTCCCACAGCTAACCATTGTCTGGATAATGGTCATGTGGGAAAGGAGCCAGTGGCTTTGAAAGAAAATATTGCAGAGCACTGGTAAAAGAAACTCCAGGAAAGCATGAATAGGTGCACTGGCCACCGCAATATAACTGAAATGATGTTGAAAATGGTTTTAAACACCATACAATCTATCAATCAATTTAATTCTTCGTAAAAGAGTTGAGGACTTGGGGAAAGAAGGTTACAAAAACTTTGTAGAAAGGAAGGAAATCCTGGTTACCAACTTTTTTTTCCCTTTCCCACTTCTTTTAATAACTTTTGAAAAAAAAAAAGCTTTGCATTTTGAGTGACATTTCATTTGTCATCTGTAAAATGACATCAGTTTGAAAGAACGTCGTTCCAAGAACTTGTAAAAGAACATCCAGGAAAACGATGATGAATCAGACCCATAGAGAGGAGCCTTTTGAAAACATAGGAGGATGATAAAATGCTGGTAACATTTCCTTCTTTTCCTACATCGTTTTCTACCCTTCAAAAAGAATAAATTCAGTTTTTGGGCCAGATTTACTTTGTCATCTACAAATGTTTTCAATTTGGACAAGTCGAAAATTTTGTGGTTTGGTAAAGAGTTAAAAAGAGAAACTGCTCTTACCTTTTTTGGGGCAATGTTTTCTTTATGTCTCAAACATGGAAAACAGAATTATGTGGTTAGTCATGTGAAATGGGACAATCTGGGAATTCTGTACATCATTTAGATGAAAACAGACCAAGGATAGTGCAAGTCATTTTTTAACCCTTTACCCCATAAGGCATTTCTATGGTATCTCTAATTGACACTAAATAACAGCAAGGATGAAGCAGTTTATTACGTGTATATGGTACCTTTTGATAGCATAGAAAACATAGTGGCAAAAGGTGAAATTGCTCGTCACGAGCAATTTCACCTTTTGCCACAATGTTTTCCAAAGGCTCCTATGTATCTATGGAGTAAAGGGTTAAGTTTATGGTTAAAAGGTGATTTTATAACAAGGTAGAATGACCACTTTTCACAAAGAAAAATATCATAAAAGTGAAAAGTGTTGATACTGGTCAGCGTTCGCATTTCTTGCAGTCTGACCAGGGTTGACCCTTTTCACAATTCCCAGTGTGGTGTCCGTGGTCAGAAGGTACAGCGTCGGCCTGATAATCTAAAGGTCCGGAGTTCGATACCCAGGAGCAGGTGTCAACCTTGGGATATTTCATTGGCCCACACATTTGGCGCGAGTACTGGTGTAGTTCCTAGGAAGCAGAATTGAGAGGGATAAGTATAAGTTGTAAGAACTTGTTTCTCAATCAATGTAAAATAAATATGTTTAAACAATTTCCAGATGGTCCCAATTTGAGTGAGCCCGGCGTGGTTGCTCAGTGGTTAGTGTATCCAACTCGTGACCCTGAGGTTATGGGTTAATAGAGATAGATACCTGGTTGTAGCAAACTTTCTGGCATTTTTTTACCTCTCACCTCAAAAGTAGTCGGTGGTTTTGGAAGGAAAGTTGTGTCAGTACTGGTGTGAGAAAGCCAGGAAACACATAGGTGTGTCACTGACCACCATGATAGGACCAAGCTGTTAAAATGGCATGAACCCGTTACCAAACAATCCCTGGTTTTTGTGACCCTGAGGTAGAAGCTCCAGAAAACATTGAAGGAAAAAGAAAAAAATGCTGGTAACCAGCATTTTCTCCTTTTCCCACAATGTTTTCTCCTCTTCTAATGCCAAGTTTAAATTTTTGAATCACATTTCATTTTTTGTTGTCTGCAAATGCTTTCAATTTGAACAAGTCTAAAAGTTTGTTGTCTGGTATTTAGAGTTTAACTCTTTACCACACGACAAAATTTTAGACTGGTTCAAATTGAAAGCATTTGCAGACGACAAAATAAAGGATGACTGAAAAATTGAAATCTGTTCTGGGAAGGGTAGAAAACACTGTTGGAAAAGAAGAAAATGCTGTTTACCAGCATTTTCTCCTTTTCCCACAGTGTTTTCAAAAGGCTTCTTTCTCAGGGGCATCAAAAGTAGGGATTGTGTGGTAATTGGGTTAAACTCCAATACGAACTAACAAACCCTTTTGAGTGGTGGACACTAGAGCTGGGACGGGTAGAAATTTTGTACCCGGGTACCCGTGGCTGTATTACCCGCGGGTACTCGGGTACTCGATGTAATTACTTCCCATTGAATTAAACATCAATAGTTCTCTATCTTTATGCATCCTGGCACTTGCACATGTACCAACACATGAAAACAACTAAACATGGCTTCAAATAGCCAAGCTTTGTCGAAAAGCCAAGTTTTGCTGTTCTTTAGTCTTCTGCAAGACAAACAGAAGACAAAGTGTAACATTTGCAGTGTTCCCACTCACGCAAATCGTTGCGTAAATCACCGTATAGAATTGAAATTCACGTAAGAAAAAGAAAGCGTATACAAATGCATTATTCGTTTAACCTGTGTAAAATGACTGGATTTGAAGGTACTTGCTGCCTTTATTGATAAATTATTGGCAAATCACAGGGAAAAAACCTATCCATAAATTGCCACACATGAAAAAATGCTCGATGCAAAAAAACACGGAAACCCATGACGCAAACTCATTGTCCGTTTGACATTGTCCGATCAGAGTCACTTCAGACCGTCTTTTCAGCTTTTAGATGACTTTAAACAGTAAATGTTTAAATGTTCACAAATAACACACTTTGTGAGGTGCAAAACATCGTTAATGATTACTTTACTTCTAGTCTGGAATCATTATTGTCATACCCTCTAATATGAAATCTTACCCCCAGATTTACAGCTCAGGGGTAAGTGTAGGTCCTTCAAATAAAAAGTCAGAGGGAACACTGATTTGCGATTTAGAACTTAAGATCAAATTATTTCATTGGAACTTCACAATTATAGCTTTACTTAATAAGTTACCATTTAAATATCGGGTACCCGGGTAATGACTAAATACCCGGGTACCGGCGTTACCCTACCCGATACCAGGGTACTCGAGTACTCGTCACAGCTCTAGTGGACACACAACATAGTTTCCACTTTTTCAATGACACATTTTTAGAACAAAAGTGTTGCCTAAAATACAGTTATGTGTTAAAAACTAATAGCGTGGCCTTTAAATGTCAAACAAACTGTTTTAGATCTATTTTTGTGCTTGAAAAAATAAACTGTTGGATTTTTGTTGGATTTTTTACTCTTTGTCAAATGACAAAATTTCGAGACTGGTCCATGTGAAAAATATTGTAGCTAGCATTTTCTCCTTTCACACTCAACTCATTAATTTATGCACATTTAATCTTTTAACTGCAGATGCTTAAATTTTGTCATCTGGTAAAGGGTTTAAAGGGTTGAAACACTGTGGGAAAGGGAGAAAATGTTATTCACCCGGGCCTTCACCACACAATCCTTATTTTTGACAAACCTTAGAAAGAAGCCTTTTGAAAACACTGTGGGAAAAGAAGAAAATGCTGGTAACCAGCATTTTCTCCATTTCCCACAGTGTTTTCTATCCTTCACAAAACAAATTTCCAATTTTCAGTCTCTTATTTATCGTTGTCTGCAAATGCTTTCGATTTGGACCTACCCAAAATTTTGTCATTCGGTAATGTGTTAAATGGTGGAAACATTGTGGGAAAGGGAAAAAAAATCCCCACAATGTTTTCAAAAGTCTTCTTCAGGGTTATTTACTTATATGCCAAGCCGTGTAGCACAGTCAGAAACGTACTGGACTCAAGAGCAGGTGGACGCTGGATCAATCCCACTGATCATTAAATTCAATGATGGTTATTTCGGAAAGCAGCCAGGGGCTTAGAAAGAATATTGGCCAAGTTATCTATGAAAAAAGTCCAGGAAAGCATGGATAGGTGCACATGCCGTTGGGATATAAATGAGACAATGTTCAACATCGTACAATCTATCATCAGGGTTATGAAATGGCAGGATTGTTTGGTTGAGGGTTGAGATGATAATGGACCTCATTGAGACAAAAAAAACTTCACCAGACTACAAAATAAACTTATTTACTTTTTGAAGACGTAATATCATTTTGCGGTCAGTGACTCATATCCCATGATTCTCCCTGTGTAACCCTTATCCCACGAAAGAAATTGAAATGAAAATCTTAACCCTTTACCAGATGACAAAATATCATACTTGTCCAAATTTAAATCATTGTTATGCAGGTGACAAGTTTAGTGCGGCTCAAATGCTGCAATTTTTCTTTGATATGGTAGAAAACATTGTGGGAAAAGGAGAAAAATGCTGGTTAACCAGCATTTTTTTCCTTTTCCCACATTGTTTTCAAAAGGTTTCTTTCCCAAGATCGTTAAAACTAGGCAGTGTGTGACTATGTGGTGAAGGATTATGCTAATAATATTAACCCTTTCCCAAAAAATCCCTGGTTTTTACGGGAAAGGAATAGAAGCCTTTTGGAAACGTTGTGGGAAAAGGAGAAAATGCTGGTAACCAGCATTTTCTCCTTTTCCCTCAATGTTTTCTACCCTATCATATAGAAAAATCATCTTTTAAGCAACTTTTAATTTGTCATCGGCCAAATGCTTTGAATTTGGTCTGGTCCAAAATTTGCCGTCTGGGAAAGGGTTAAAGACTTCAAAGATTTTTTGTTTGGGGGGGGGAGTGCATAATAATTATGTCTTTATGGAATGGTGTAGAGCAATGATCAGACTGCACATTTTGTGCAAACTGATTTTCATCTACACTATCCACAAAAGGTGAGTGAGTCAAGTTTAACAGCCTAAGAGTTACATGTACTTGTGTGATATTGAAATGGCCATGTAGCATAACAAAATGTCATCATAAATGGTGATGCATAGATAACATATATTTTGGAAGACTTTTGGCTTTGTCTCTTTTACCTATAACCAGACGAAGTGTGAATGTATTCCAGCCGATAAAATTTTATACTAGTACATACCATATTTTCTCCTAATAAAAGCTGGGGGCACTGCTATGCAAAACAGAGATAGGGAGTCTGTATTTTGTAACCAATTTGCAAAGCAAAAAGTCTGTCCCAATTTTGTATTTCTTTGTGTTTTAGTGATTATTAAGAAGAAATATTATCTCTTTACCACACAATCCGGACTTTTAACTATCCTGAAAAGAGATGGCTTTTGAAAACAAAGAGGGAAAAGGAGAAAATGCTGGTTACCAGCATTTTCTCCTTTTCCCTTAATGTTTTCAACCCTTCACAAAGCAAATTTCAAATTTTCAGTTGCTTTTATTTTTAGTCTTCAAATGCATTCAATTTGGACGAGCCAAAACTTTTGTCATTTGGTAATGAGTTAATCAAACAATAGAAAATATTCATGGAGGATGCTTTTATTAGGAGATATATGGTATAAACCTCTTCCCAAATGACAATTTGTTTTAGACTCTTCTAAATTGTGAGCATCTGCAGACAAGAAGTCTGAGAGTGGTTAGAATGAACTGAGGTTAATTTTTTGTCATGACAAAAAACAATGTGAGACAAGGAGAAAATGCTGCTTACCAACAT
Source organism: Tridacna crocea (assembly GCA_943736015.1). NCBI lineage: Eukaryota > Metazoa > Mollusca > Bivalvia > Cardiida > Cardiidae > Tridacna > Tridacna crocea. The sequence goes on from OX031063.1 coordinate 3,312,127, forward strand.
TTTCTTTTTTTTCCACTTTTTCTACAAACTGAAAAGCAAATTTCAGTTACATTGAATTTGTCATCTGCAAATGCTTTTGTTACCAAACGACGAAATGTTAGGTTGGTCTAAATTGAAAGCATACGCAGACGACAAAATAAAAGTGACTGAAATTTTGACATTTTTTTTTGTGAAGGGTAGAAAACATTGTGGGAAAAGGAGAAAATGCTGGTTACCAGCATTTTCTCCTTTTCCCACAATGTTTTCTAAAGGCCTCTTGTGCAGGGTTGTCAAAAGTAGGGATTGTTTGATAATGTGTTAATTTGGATGTTTCTGATCTTTTTTGATAACAGCCTTTTGCGGAGGTGCCGTCTGACCATAAATATATTAATTCTGAATTTGATTATACCCATCCTCTGTTGTAACCACATTTTGTATCCCTTTCCCAAATAATCCCTGGTTTTTACAGGTCTGGAATAGTAGCCTTTTGAAAACATTGTGGGAAAAGGAGAAAATGCTGGTAACCAGCATTTTCTCCATTTCCCACAATGTTTTTAACCCTATTATAGACAGAAATCACCTTTTCAGCAAGCGTTGAATTGTCGTCTGCAAATGCTTTCAGTTTGGTCTAGTCCAAAAGTTTGTTGTTTGGGAAAGGGGTATACACTCTGTGACATGACATCTTTTATCTTATAAATATAGAAATAAAAAAAGAGCATTGTTTTTTTTTCTCCTTTCAGTTAAAAACAGTTGTGTGATAGAGTAATGGCTGAATTAAAGAAAGCTGATAAAGACTTGCTGAATGCCATCCAATCAGGCACCAGACTGAAACATGCAGACACGGCAGAGAAAAACTCACTTCCGAGTAATGAAGGTAAGAAATCTCTGCCGCAAGCAGATATCGTCGGTTTACTTTAAAAACCTTGAAACTATAGCTTGAAATAATCAATCAATCAATCAATCAATCAGCCAATCAGTCAATCAATCAGTCAATTTTGGGTTGTTAAAACTAGGGAATGATTGTTAAAGATTATAAGTTGCAGCCATTGATCAGAAATTCTTTTCAAAACAGCAAATAAAGATTGAGCAAACCAGAAGATAAGTGGATTTAAAAAAATCACAGAAATTTTCCTCACACTGTGAGATATTTGTACATGTATGACCATAATTAGATAAAAAGTTAGCTGGATAATATTGGATGAACTTTCCCTAACCTGTCATTCACATTGAATGTGACCTTTCCGTCTGTAACTGTCACTTAAAGGACAAAACTTCAGGTTTCTACAAATTTAAGGCATAATTTGCAGGTGACGAACATTGCCCAACGATAAGAATTGTCTTTAAAAGGATAGAAAAAATTGTAGGAAAAGGAGAAAATCATGGTTACTAGCGTTTACTCCATTTTCCACAATGTTTTCACAAACCTTCTTTTCTCAGGGTTATTAAAATGAAGGGTAGTTTGGTTCAGGGATAAATGATGTTGTCTGTCATAATATTATACCCATGACCTTACTTGTAGAACTTTATTACTTTTCTTCTGCAAATAATGTGAGAAAAGGAGCATTTGCTTGTCACAAGCATACCATTTAACACTGTGCTACATAATCCACCATTTTAATGATCCTGAGAAAATTGTCAGGATGAGAAAATTTAGTGAAAATTGTACAGGATGCTTTGCGTCGGTGCCTTGTACAAAATGATACAAAGTGCTAAAACATGGTGAGAAGTGGAGAAACTTACTCATTATTCATGTTGTAAGTTTAGAGAAATTTCACAGTCTCTAGGTTGTCTCCAAAATTGTCTTCATCATCAAGGCAAAAGGGTTAAATTATTAATTATTGCCATTTCCGGGCTTAGTCAGGGGTCAACCTATTCTAAGCCCAATTACTTAGATGTTCCCTCGTTGAACTCTTTACCACACATTAACAACTCTAGGTGAAAGTCTTTTTGAAAACATTTGTGGGAAAAGGAGAAAATGTTGGCAACCAGCATTTTCTCCTTTTCCTGCAATGTTTTCAACCCTATAAAAGAATAAGTTTCAACCTTTGAGCCACAATAAACTTGTAATCTGAAATTTATACTTTCAGCTTGGAATAGTCAAAGATTTTGTCGTTTGGTGAAGGGTTAAATCTGATCTTGATTTACACTGTCCTCAAAAGGTCCTGGAGTCTTGCAAAGCAGGCAAAGGGCTAATGCAAGGCTGTAGCAGAGCTCAAGATAAGAGGGAGTGATGGTTTTCGAAATCCATTATTTCTCTTCCAAACCCTATGTTGTGGGTACTCATTAGAATCGTCACAATGAGACGATTATAATGAGTACCTACATCGTAGGGTTTTGTGAGAAATTAACAATATTTTCTATTTTGAAATCAAAATCACTCCCTTTATCTGGAGCTCTGTGTAGCATTGTAACATAATTATATTGTATACATGGATACATACGCACGACGAAAATTTTGCGAATCACAGACTAATTATGCTTGCGAACTCCAGGGATTCATTATTTGTTGGTATAAATGGAACAGAAACGTTTTCTAACCCTTTACCAAGCGACAAAATTTTAGCCTTGTCCATATCGAAAGCATTTGCAGATGACAAAAGCAAAGTGACTAAAATTTGAAATTGGTTTTGTTGAAGAGTAGAAAACATCGTGTGGTTTTGTTGAAGAGTAGAAAACATCATGGGAAAAGACGAAAATGCTGGTTACCAGCATTTTCTTCTTTTCCCACAATGTTTTTTACAGGCTTCTTTCTCAGGGTCGTCAAAAGTAGGGATTGTGTGGTAACGGGCTAATTTTTTCAACTTCTCGAAATTGCAAAAAATTCGCATTCGCAAAAGTTTCCGCATATACAGAGTACCTCTTTTGGGATACCTGAATGATCCCTATCAAATTGTGATTAGTATATTTATTATAAATAAAGGCTTGGGTCAAACCATCAAAAGTATATTGACATGTGTCATTACATATTACATTGTAGTGGGTTTGTGTAATCATGAATATGCACCCATCCCTATAATTATAATCGTCGCATTTTGATTTTGGAAGTGATTTGTGTTTTCGCTCGGATCATTAATGTCCAATAAAACTGCTGTGAGTACCTGTCAAAGCTGGGCCTGTCATCGATCACAGCTGTCAAGGGTCACATATTCTTACCGAACTTACATGACTGATACATTGTTTAACCCTTGACCACACAGCAAAATTTTGGAACCCATCCAAATTCAAAGCATTTGCGGACGATAATTTCAAAGTGGCTCAAACGGTACAATTTTTCATTGATGGGGTAGAAGACTTTATGGAAAAAGATGAAAATACTGGTCACCAGCATTTTTTTCCTTTTCCCATAATGTTTTCAAAAGGTTTGTACCTCAAGGTTGTCAAAAGTCGTCATTGTGTGGTAAAGGGTTAACCTCTGAACTGTTTTGGTTTGTATTGGAGTTTAATGCCATTTTATCAGCTAAGGTCATATCATTGTGGTCAGTGACGTACCCATATGTTTCCTGGCTTTCTCACACCAGTACTGACACAACTTTCTTTCCAAAGCCACTGTCTTCTTTCCTCATAAAAAATTGCCAGAGAGAATGTTCACTGCAACCTGGTCTCAAATCAGCAACCTGCAGGTCAGAGATATGCCAGCCATTGAGCGTCCCAGCTGGGCTAACCTTTTTACACTCTACAAAATCTTAGACTTGTCCAAATCATAAGTATATGGAGACAAAATTAATTTGGGTCTTGTCTTTGAATGGGTAGAAAACATGGTGAAAAACGGAGGTAACAGCATTTTCTTCTTTTCCCACAATGTTTTCTTGCATGTTATAGACAAATTCCGTAAAACCCTTTCCCAAAGAATCCCTGGTTTTTACAATCCAGAAGAAGAAGCCTTCTGAAAACATTGTGGGAAAAGGAGAAAATGCTGGTAAACAGCATTTTTTTTCTTTTCCCACAATGTTTTGTACTCTTCTAAAGTCAAGTTACAGTTTTTAGATCACATTTATTCTGTCATCTGCAAGTGCTTTCAGTTTGGACTAGTCTAAAATTTTGTCATGTGGTAAAGAATTGAGCCACACTGAAATTGTTGTCTGTTCTTTCAATTTGGACAAGTCTACAATTTTGTGGTGTGGTAAAGACTTACACTGTTCACAAGATGATAAACTTCAATAAAAGGTCCAAATTGAACGCATGTGCACGCCATATTGTTCAAATGATGGACATTCACTTGTCACAACTCAGTGGATAATCTAATCTTGACTGTATAACCAGCAATTTCTCCTTTTCCTACAATTTTTTCTACCCTTTCAAATAAACATCATATCACTTGAGCCTGCCATTGATCTTGTCATGTGCAAAGGCTTTCAGTTTCGACTAATCTAAATTTTTGTCATCCTGTAAAGAATTAACTCTTTACCAAACGACAAAATTTTGGACCAGTCCAAATTGTAAGCCTTTGCAGACAGCAAAATAAATGTGAATCAAAAATCGAAATTTGATTCGTGAAGGGTAGAAAACATTTTGGGAAAAGGAGAAAATGCTGGTTACCAGCATTTTCTCCTTTTCCTACAATGTTTTCAAAAGTTTTTTTTTTCCAGGGTTGTTAAAAGTCGGCATTGTGTGGTAAAGAGTTAAGAGAAATCTTGCTATTTGGGCTAGTTTTCAATTGACGTCTGTAAATTCTTTCAAAATGGGCCTGTCTAAATTTTGTAGTGTGATAAAGGGTAAGAAGTTTAGACTAGGATGCTCCTTGTGTCCATTACAAGGACTTTGTTTTATGACGTGCAATAACAGATATCAGTATTTTATCCTTTCCTACAGAGAGAGTCCTCTATTGTGGTGTACAATATACATGTATACAATTGAACATCAGCCCTTAACTCTTCACCGAAGAACAATATTTTAGCCTTGTCCAAATCGAAAGCATTTGCAGACGACAAAATGAAAGTGACTGAAAATTGGAAATTTGTTTTGTAAAGATTAGAAAATATCCAATCCAAAACTGCATCTTTTGCATTTTTGTCACCTGCAAATGCTTTCAATTCAGAGGACTCCATATTTTTGTTGTTTGGTAAAAGGTAATCATAGGTAAAAATACAACAGAATAAATCATATATTACTTTCTGTTTCCCCGTCTTTTCAGTGATATCTCAGGAGAAAACAATTAAAGGTATCGAGACTTTCGACAAAAACCAGCTAAAACATGGAGAAACACATCAAAAGGAAGGTTGGAAAGAAGGTATGTACAAAAATTTTCGTAGCAAGTGGATGAAAAAAATCACAAATCAAATGTAGATCAAGATCAGACCACATGAAAATACTGTCTGATTGATCTTGTGCCTGCAAAGTGTGAAAGGTTACCTGCTTCAAATAAGTTTTGCAAGTCTGTGGACCTTCTTAGTTTGAAGATTCTTATTGTCACAGAGTGACTTAGGATTGATTAATAGCATGGTGTTTAACCCAGTTTTCAAAATTATTTCAGTTATATGGCAATGGCCAGTGCACCTACCTGTGCTTTCCTGGAGTTCCTCTTACCAGTGCTCCGTACAGTATTTTTCCATGCAACTGGCTGCCTTCCCACATGATCATTGTCAAAACAATGGTCAACAATGAGACGGGATTGAATACTGTCACAATGACTATCATCAATTCTTGGAAAGAAATTGGACAAGCTGAGTGAGGATCGAACCCACAACCTCCTCAAGTCCTTTATGCTACTGAAGGAGCTATTGGAGCTCAACAAGTGACTCATGATATGCAGGAGTACCTCTTCTAAAGGCCCAATTTGTACTTGACAAGGAAGTAAATATTATGGAAAATGGAGAAGAAAAGGTTGATTACCAGAGCTTCGTCCATCTCTAGCAGTGTTTTCCAAGCCATCTTTCTCAGAGTTGTTAACTCTGTCCCACAGAATTCAGACTTATAACGACCCTGAGAAAGAAGCCTTTTGAAAACATCATGGGCATAGGAGAAAATGCTGGTAACCAGCATTTTCTCCTTTCCCCGCAATGTTTTTTACCCTTTCTTAGACAAATTTCATCATTTAAGTCACATTCAGTTTGTCGTCTGCAAAAGCTCTCATTTTGGACATGTCTAAATTTTGTCGTTTGGTAAAGAGTTAAATCAGTGGATTGTTTTGTAAATGGTTAACTCTTTTCCACGTAACAAAATTTCAAACAGGTCCAAATTGAAAGCATTTGCAGACGAAAGAATTAATGTGACTCATTAATCAAAATTCATTTTGGGAAGAGTAGTAACCATAGTGAAAAAAGAGGAAAAATGCTGGTTGCCAGCATTTGCTCCTTTTCCTTCAATGGTTTCAAGAGGCTATTTAGTCAAGTTCGTTGAAACTTGGATTTGTGTGGTACAGGCTTAACTCTTTACCATTTGAGAAAATTTAAGACTGGTTCAAATTAAAAGGATTTGCAGATGACAAAAAAAAGGTGACTAATAAATAGAAATTTGTTCTGGGAAGGATAGAAAACACTGTGGGAAAAGGAGAAAATGCTGGTTACCAGCATTTTCTCCTTTTCCCATAGTGTTTTCAAAAGGTGTCTTTCTCAGGGGCGTCAAAAGTAGGGGTTGTGTGGTAATGGGTTAAAGTATAATCTCCCTTATATTTACAGCTGTATCGCAGGAGAAGACACTGAAAGGTATTGAAAATTTCAACAAAGATCAGTTAAAACCTGGAGAAACCCAAGAAAAACAAGGATGGAAAGAAGGTAGCCATTTTAACCCTTTACTCCATAGATACTCATTTTGACGTATCAACAACAGACAGCTTTTGAAAACATTGTGGGAAAAGGAGAAATTGCTCGTAACGAGCAATTTCTCCTTTTCCCACAATGTTTTCCACTGAATCGGATATTTGTATCCTCATTTGTTCATGTTTTTGACATCATGTCTTTATTTGCTGCTGAAATGGAAGACCCGCAAATTGGCATAACAGGTAAAGGGTTAATGTCAAACCAGCTGTAACTTCTATTGTACAACCAACCTGTCAAAAGCAATCAACACCTCAAAGAAAAAAAGAGAAAAAATTAGTATAAATTTCTGTCTATTAATGTCTGCTGCATTTAAGTCTTTTCCACATGAGAAAATTTTAGACTTGTCTAAATTGAAAGGATTTGCAGACGACAAAATAAAGATTACTGAAAACTTGAAATTTGTTCTGGGAAGGGTAGAAAACACTGGGGGAAAAGGAGAAAATGCTGGTTACCAGCATTTTCTCCTTTTCCCACAGTGTTTTCAAAAGGCTTTTTTCTCAGGGGCGTCAAAAGTAGGGATTGAGTGGTAATGGGTTAACCCTTTACCACACAATCCCTACTTTTGATGACCCGAGAAAGAAGCCTTTAGATAACATTATGGAAAAAGAAGAAAATGCTGGTTACCATCATTTTCTCCTTTTCCATAATGTTTTCTACCCTTCCAAAACAAATTTCAAATTTTTAGTCACTTATTATGTTGTCTGCAAATGCTTGTCATCTGCAAATGCTTTCGAATTGGACAAACCAAAAGTTTGGTCCTTTGGTAATGAGTTAACTCCCATGTTAAAAGATAGTCGTTGTCGAGATTAGCGAAATAACCTTTATGAAAGTGTGTATGTTAACCCATTACCAAACGACAATATTTTAGACTGGTCCAAATTGAAAGCATTTGCAGACGCCATAATAAAAGTGACTAAAATTTGAAATTTGTTTTGTGAAGGGTAGAAAACATTGTGGGAAAAGGAGAAAATGCTGGTTACCAGCATTTTCTCCTTTTCCCGCAATGTTTTCAAAAGGCTTCTATCTCGGGGGCGTCAAAAGTAGGGATTGTGTGGTAATGGGTTAAGCAAGTTAGTAAGTTAGTAAGTCTAACTCTCCTATTCAAAGATGGAAGCTGCCAGTCTAAAATTTTGAGGTTTGGTAAAGAGTTAATCAAAATGAACTTTACTTTTTTTCATATTTCAGCTATTCGTCACGAGAAAGCGACCCAAGATGTGTCACAGTTTGACAAGACAAACCTCAAACATACAGAAACTGTGGAAAAGAACCCGCTACCTGATGTGACTGGTATTCTTTATTCTTATCTGTTTTTCTATGTACCAGTCGAAAAAATTTTTGGTGGGACCAAACTGAAACCAGAGCTCCAGATAAGAGGGAATGATGGTATTCTAAATCGGTTATTTCTCTTCCAAACCCTATGTTTTGGGTACTCACTAGAATTGTCTCGATGAGACGATTCTAATGAGTACTCATAACATGGGATTTTAGTGGAGAATTATTAATACTTTCAGTTATGAAATCAAAATCACTCCCTCTATCTGGAGCTCTGGAAACCATTTGCAGATGACAAATGTTGCTAAAATAATGACTTCTGTCTATGATAGGGTAAAAGACAGTGGAAAAAGGAGGAAATGTTTTTAAAAGTTTATCTTTCAGGGTCGTTAAAACATGGTATTGTGTAGCAAAATTTTAACCCTTAACTTTGCAACCCCAAGTTTTAATGACCAGTAGGAAGAAGCCTTTGAAAACATTGTGGAAAAAGGAGAAAATGTTAGTAACCAGCATTTTCTTTTTCCACAATGTTTTCTATCTTATCAAGGAAAAGTTGTACCATCTGAGCCACATTGAAATTGTTGTCTACAAATGCTTTCAATTTGGACAAGGCTAAATTGTTTTTGTTTGGCAAAGGGTTCAGGAAGATGAAACTGGTGAGGTAGAATAGAAAACATTTGAGAAAAAGGAGAATATGCTGGTTTTTAGTATTTTCTCTTTATCCCACAATGTTTTCAAAAGGCTTAAACTTAAGGTTTTTTAAACAATGGAATGTGCAATTTATAGTGAACATTTGTTATACCCCTGCAAAACGAATGTTTTTGGGGATATACTGGAATCAGCTTGTCTGTCTATGTACAAAATATTAGCAATAGCCTGTTTCTGTCAAACTGCTGGCGGGGGTATTAACCCATTACCAAAAGACAATATTTTAGATTGGTCCAAATTGAAAGCATTTGCAGACGACAAAATAAAAGTGACTGAAAATTTGAAATTTGTTTTGTGAAGGGTAGAAAACATTGTGGGAAAAGGAGAAAATGCTGGTTACCAGCATTTTCTCTTTTTCCCACAATGTTTTCTAAAGGCTTCTTTCTCAGGGTCCTGAGAAAAGTAGGGATTATGCGGTCACATTCAGTCACTGGTCATTGGTAACTTTCTGTGGTGTACCCCTCCCATGTAACAACTAATTTCAATGTTACGGAAAGTGCAACAAATTTAGGGTAAATGGACATAAATTACGTCATATTGCCCCTGTGGTTGAATAGCACAAACTCGTTACCTAGGAAAACAGGGCATGCTATTCAATCAGAATGTTGGAAAATATAAAAGTGGTATTTTTCACCGGTTGTAGCCATGAAATATCAGACCGCAACCCAGCATTATTTCTTGATAAAATACAGTATAAATATTTTATACATTTTTTCACTGGACTTTCGATGAAAATTACCTAGTGTCTTAATATCTTCAAGGGGATATCAAAAGGTTTTTAGCCTCACATAGAAATAGCCAGATATCCAGATTTAAACGGTTTTATTTTTCAACATAGACCCCTTGCAACTCCACACACTTGTTCCATCTAGATTGTCAGTCATTGATACCCAGTCGGTAGAATAAAACATCTTGGTCCCCTAACCAGCCCTCCACAGCAGCATTCATGCAGTCAATTCATCATCATCGTCAAACCTCCGGCGGCCTCCTAAGGTATTTTTCAGCAGGGAAAAGAGGTGGAAGTCACAGGGGGCTGGGTCTGGAGAATACGGTGGGTGAGGGAGGAGTTCATTGCCACATTGGAACACAGCTTCCATTGCAACTTGTCTGGTGTGGACTGGCACATTGTCCTGGTGAAGCAGAGCCCAAAGACAGACTTTTCCGCAATGTTTCTCTTTGATGGATCGGCGCACCTGCTTCAGCAGGTTTATGCGTCAGTATGGGACTCTGTTGAAAAATAAAGCAGTTTAATTACGGGTATCTTGCCTTTTCTATGTGAGGCTCAAAACTTTTTTATATCCCCAGGTACAGATGTAAACTTACTCTGCAAATGCACATCTGTAAACATCTGCAAACATGGATCTGTGTTTTGAAAATAGGCTGAAGTTGGGTGATGCAGGATCAGGACTCCATGGAAGAGGAAGTGATGGTAGTCTAAATCCATTATTTTTGTTTGAAACCCTATGTTGTGGGTACTCATTAGAATCGTCTCGATGGGACAATTCTAATGAGTACCCACAACATAGGGTTTAGTGGCAAATGATTCATATTTTGAATTTTGAAATCAAAACCACTCCCTCTATCTGATGGTCTGATGCGGAATACTTGTTTGTCTGTCATTCGTTTTATGTGATAAACAGAATCTAACGCTGGTTTTTATGTAGACAGATTTCGTCAGATTTTTTCCACTAAAATGTATATGACATTTACCAAGGCTCGCATCATATATTTACAGTTCTTTTGTTTGATAAAATAATAATACATAAATGCTGATGTGAGATTGTCTGTATACATTTACACACTTTGAAATATGATCATGTACTCTATCCCTTCCCCTATAAACATAAGATATCTGCAAATTTTCTGAAATTTTCAGCTTGTCTGTTAGAAAACTAGCATTTTTAGCATGTCTATTTTTAAGAAATCTTCAAGTTATTCTCACACTCCTGTCATTATCTTCATGTTCTTCTTGTCATCTAGCAAAAACTGTGCCATTTTCACATCTGTGTCATTATTGAAAATATTGTCTTCTCTATAAGGCTAGCTATTAAAGGTGGGTATTCAGATTTTTTACATCTTATCAAATAAAAAGATGTTTATCACTGAAATTTATATAAAAACAATACAAATCATTAATAATTAAGAGTCATGAAATAAGAAAAAAAAAAAAATGAAAAAAAAAAAATTGATGTTGTTCCCTGAAAAGGCTATGTAGCCTCTTAAGGTACTTTTAGATTTCACGCCAGAAATCAAAACAGCATTGTGGGAATGTTAAGTGACTGGCACATGACTAATGACGCTTAAATTACGTACCATAACAAACATGTCAAACTGTCTTCTTTTGACGCTATGATTGAAGCTTTGTCTGTGTACTTCCGGTATGAAATTGAGCGAGTTGCTCATGTAAAATTAGAACATGTTTCCCATTGGTGTCGACCTGGGTTGTAGTAAATCTCTAATTTCTGTTGTTGTCAGATGCTTTGACTACCGGGGTTTTTATGAACAAAACTTAAAAGGCTTTGGGAGTATGAGAATGATTTTTTTGTGTTTTTGTAAAATTTTAATCCCAAAATCTGAAGGAACACCTTGAAGTCTTTACCAAGCAACAAATTTTTTGACTAGTCCAAATCAAGAGCATTTGCAGACAACTTAATAGATGTTAAATAGAAATTTTATTTTGAAAGGATAGAAAACATTGTGGGAAAAGGAGAAAATGCTGGTTACCAGCATTTTCTCCTTTTCCCACAATGTTTTCAAAGGCTTTCTTTTTCAGGGTCGTTAAGTCGGGATTATGTGGTAAAGAGTTAAAGGCCCATTAGTGGCCAAAAGTAAACAATGTGGGTAATATGTGGGTAATAAAATGCATTTAAATTTAAATCCTACCAACTAAAAACATTGAAATTATTGTGAAAATGACAGTATATCATCATGTGCTCAGTTGAAATGTATTAGTTGCTGACTCAGCCTGGTATGTCAGTGGTTAGGGTTTCTGACTTGTGACCTGGTGGATGTAAAAAACTAAATTTTACAAGTAGGTTGAAAGTTACCAGGTCAGTTGATCTTTTGTTCCTTTTTACCTGGTTTTGAAATTCATTTTTCTGCAAGCTAGTTGAACCATTCTATTGTCTACTTTATTTAACCTTATCCTGACCGTTAAATAATATGCTGAATATATAAATAGGCATTTAAACAGAATTCTGAGTATTAGTCGGAAATTTACATATACAAAGGTACTTATATACACAAGTAAGCATTTTAATCCCTAGCCTACAAAGCGTGACGTAAGGCACTTTTGAAGTCAGTTTAGATCAAGATCAGACTCCACAAGACATGCAGTCTAAAATTAGAACTATACTGTCCAATGAGGAGATATTTTGCCCCAATAAACAACTTAGAAATTGCAAGATTTATTTGTTATACTACATGTATTAACTGGAAAGTTAAGAGTTAGCCGACGTAAAGCCACGAAATATTTTCAAGACCAAGTGATGCTGAGGATAAAAATAGAATATTAATTTTATGTAAATCGTTTTGACCTGGGTCAGGTTAAATGATGTACATGATAACTTGATACAGCCAGCTTTCAGACGAAATGGATCTGAAATTTTACTACTTGCTTGAAACGTGTATCACAGTACAAGGATGCATAGAACCCCCTTTTTATAGAGTTCTGTTCGGTTTTCATTCATAATCTTCTGCAGCCTCTGTGTTTGTATCTTATTTCTTTTTGTCTCATCTACATGCATATATGAGCTATGAAAATCAAAATCTCTTTCCTACTCTAAATTATATAATCATACAATAATATGAGCTGTATATTTACTCTACTTTAACGACCCACTTTTATACACCCACTCGATTATGATCATTTGTTTCGTGCAGTCAGAATCTGGGAATTTCAACCAAATTGAAAGCATTTGCAAGTAATGCACGTAAAACTTTAACTCTTTACCAAACAACAAAATTCAAACTTGTCCAAATTGAAAGCATTTGCAAACAACAATTTCAGTGTGCCTCAGATGGTGATTTCTTTTTTTGATAGGGTAGAAGACTTTATGGGAATGAGGGAAAATGCTGGTGACCAGCATTTTCTCCATTTCCCGCAATGTTTTCTAAAAGCTTCTTTCCCAGGGATGTTAAAAGTTGGCATTGTAGGGGGTAAGGGCCAAACTATTTCAATTGATTTAACCCTTTACTCCATAGATACTCATTTCTACGCATTGCTTGTAGGAGCCTTTGGAAAACATTGTGGCAAAAGGTGAAATTGCTTGTGACGAGCAATTTCACCTTTTGCCACAATGTTTTCTACACTATCAAAAGGTGCCATATACACATAAGAAACGGCTTCATCTTTGCTGTTATTTAGGGTCAATTAGAGATACCATAGAAATGCCTTATGGGGTAAAGGGTTAACAATTAGAGGGCAAACAGCAGTCACGAGGCTGGGCTATTTAATTTAGATGTTAATATAAGTAGAGTGGCTTGCATGTCAACAAATGATCATAAATAAAAGCATACACATATAAACTGATTTTTAAACTGAATAAAAATGTAAGTATTGTAAAGAAAAATGGATATATGGTGAAATTTCAAGAATTCGTATACCATGTTAACCTGAGAAATCAGAAGTATTGGCAGCTTCAATGCAAAATAACAAGGACTGACTATGAATTACGTATATGTCTCACAATTACAAAATTCTAGAAAGTATTTGTGGGTGGTATGTGAAGTATGGGTCAAATATATTGGACATGTCTTTGAATGAGTCTAAAACATTGTGAGAAGTGGAAAAAGTGCCGGTTACAAGAATTTTTACTTCCAGCAAATGTTTTTAAAAAAACATTTTTTTAAATTTTGTAAAGGTCATTTAAATCTGGGATTATTTGGTAAAGAGTTAAAAAGATTAGATGCACATATCGATATGTGTATAAGGCAAGTAGTTCACATATAAATGTGAACAAATTTAATTCTTTTACCAAATGATTCTGTATTTTAACCCACTGCTAAGAGCTAAGAGCAACTCACTGACCTATTGTGGACAGTGTAGATCAAGATCAGACTGCACAGAATATGCAGTCTGATCTTGATCTACAGTGTCTGATAAGGAGATATTTTGTCCCAAAAAATAATTGTAAAATATTAATTTTCCTTGTTTTACAAATGCTTTGGATGTTCCATTTGGTAGGTAAAGGGTGAAATACCTTCTTGAGGAAGATTTTTGAATACACAGTGGGAAAATAACAAAATTCTAATAACCAGCATTTTCTCCTTTTCACAAAGAAACTCCACTTGTTCGATTCACAATATATTAAATGAATTCATCATTGAATGGTTGAAATTTCACTATGTAAACCATAAACAGCCATAGAAGAAGAAAAAAAAGAAGCAGCTCATAGGAAATCAATTGGTGAATTTGACAAGGCTAAATTGAAGCGACGAAACACTGAGGAAAAAGTAGTGCTGCCTGATAAAGAAGGTAGAGTATGATGGGAAAAAATTAGTGAATGGTTTTTATAGGTGTTTGCTGTCGCTAATGAGAAGGCTTTTAGACATGGAATTTACAATTAGAACTGTTATGTGCAGATTGCTCAGGAAATAAAATGGCATTTTAATTAGCTCTTTACTAAACAACAAAATTTTAGACTAGTCCAGATTGAAAGCATTTGCAGATGACAAGAAAATTATGAATCAAAAATTGAAACTTGACTTTATAAATTTAGAAAACATTGTGGGAAAAGAAGAAAATGCTGGTTACCAGCATTTTCTTTTTTTTTTTCCCCACATTGTTTTCAGGAGGCTTCTGTCTGACTCTCAGATACATGAAAACCAGAGATTGTTTGGTAAAGGGTTAAGCTGTGTTTTAGTTTAAACATACATGTATTTATTTTACATCAGTTGAGAAACAAGTTCTTACAACTTAAACTAGTATCTCTCATTTCTGCTTTGTGGGAACTACACCAATGTGCAAGTGTTAGTCACAGGTTGAACAAACAATTTAAAATAAGATAACAATAAACGAAAGACAGAAGGACCTGGCAACTTACGACCTACTTTTGAAATTTATTTTGCTACCAGAGGCTAAGACTGCAACCAACCATACAACAATAGATTGCCAGGAAAAAGGAAATAAGAAGCAGAACCCCACCCACCTTGCCCTTGAAATCTTGAAACAGTACACAATAATGCTTTATGACAACTCTTGCCACTTGTACAGAACTTGAATTTGTACAGAACAGAAAATCCCACCCACTAAGTTTCCCTTGAACTGGTATACAAGAATGCTTTACGACAACCCCACCCACTAAATTTCCCTTGAACTGGTAGACAAGAATGCTTTATGACAACCCCACCCACTAAATTTCCCTTGAACTGGTATACAAGAATGCTTTATGACAACCCCACCCACTTTCCCTTGAAACAGCACACAATAATGCTTTATGGTAATCCCATAATAATAATAATACCCAGCATTTTTCTCTTTTCCAGCAATGTTATCTACCATTCCCAAAACAAACTTTATGTTTTGAATTCTGTTTATTGTGTTATGTACACATGCTTTCAAATTTGGAACAGTCTCGGATTCTGTCATTTTGTAAAGACTTAACCCTTTACCACACAGGAAAAAATTACACTTATCCAAATTGAAAGCATTTGACAATTTTATTGTGGATCAAATAATATAATTTTTCTTCAATAGGGTAGAAAACTTTGTGGAAAAGAGAGAAAATGCTGGTTACCAGCATTTTCTCCTTTTCTAACAATGTTTTCAACAGGCTTCTCTTTAAAGGTCATTAAAAGGCCTCATTGTGTAGTAAAGGGTTAATACATCATAAGCTGTTAAGATGAAGTTTGACATGTTTTTTCTCCGATATTACAGCCATTGATCAGGAGAAGAAAGAAGTAGAACTAAGAAATTCTATAGGATCTTTTGACAAGCAGACCATGAAGAAAGTGGAAACAAACGAGGGAGCAGGGGTAAAAGAGAGTAAGTGAATGAAACATTCCGTTTTAAAACAAAGATTCTAACTTTTTTTATTTCTTTAACCTGTAACCAAACAAACCCTGGTTTTTACAATCCAAAGGAGGAAGGCCTCTGAAAACATTGTGGGAAAAGGAGAAAATGCTGGTAACCAGCATTTTCTCCTTTTCCCACAAAGTTTTCTATTCTTCTAGGGCCAAGTTACAATTTAATGAGACAAGTTTATTTTGTCGTCTGCAAATGCGAATGGTTCCTGAATGGTATTTTGTGAAAGTTCTGACCAATGAGTTGACATGTTACATGCATATTCTTGTGTGAAAGGTTTATCACTGATTTCTTTGCAGTATAATTTCATTAGCTGTGTCAATGTTTTCATAGACTTGAATACAAAAAAACAAAAAACTACTGTTTCATTATGTTTTGTCATTTCAGTGATTGCCCAAGAAAAAACCCACAAAAATATCGAGAGTTTTAATCGTAACAGTTTGAAGCATGCTGAAACGCTCGAGAAGAATACCCTGCCCTCCAAAGCGGGTAAGTTGGCAGTGAAATGAATTAACTCTTTACAACACAATCCCGACTTTTTATGACCCTGTGAAAGAAAGCTTTTGAAAACATTGTGGGAAAAGGAGAAAATGCTGGTAACCAATGTTTTCTACCCAGCTCGAAACAAAGTTCAGTTTTTGAGTTAAATTTATTTTGTCATCTGCAAATGTTTTCAATTTGAACCAGTCTAAAATTTTGACATTTGGTAAAGGGTTAATTGTGTTTGGCAAGCAATTGCAACACCATCCTCAGATTTAGTCATCTGAAAGAAAAAAAGTATTGATGGGCTTCGTATATTATATGAATTGAAATATGGTGCTGTGTCTATTGTGTAAACCTTTTAACCCATTACCACACAATCCCTACTTTTGACGCCACTGAGAAAAAAGCCTTTAGAAAACATTGTGGGAAAAAGGAGAAAATGCTGGTAACCAGCATTTTCTCCTTTTCCCACAATGTTTTCTACCCTTCACAAAACAAATTCACTTTTATAGTATCGTCTGCAAATGCTTTCATTTTGAACCAGCCTAAAATAATGTCGTTTGGTAATGAGTTAAGCACAAAAAATGTTTTAATGACCCCAAAGAAGAAGCCTTTTGAAATCTTAGGAGAGGGGGAAAAAATTCTGTTAACCAACATCTTGTTTTATTATCCCCTGCCATAGGCGGAGGGATATAGTTTTAGCGTTGTCCATCCATCCGTCCTTCCGTCTGTCCGTGCGTCCTTCCTAGCAAATAGCTCCAATACCATTGGACGGAATTTCATGAAACTTTATTCACATATACAATGACCCATTCTCCCGTGACTTTTTTTTTTCGTTTTTTTGATTCAATGCAAAATGGCCGACTGAGAGTGATTTTAAGTTTCACTTAAGTTACACTTAAGTACACTTTTAATGTTTGGAGTCTTCACTTCAAAACTATACAAAGTTTTTACATGGAACTTGTCGCATTTGCCACCTCCATTAGGAAATGCAGGAAAAACAGTTTCACCTACATTGACCGTGCAACATCACAGTTATTTGCCCTTGTTTTTGTAATAAGGTGTCATGGAAAAAGGGGATTTCATGTTATATTTCATTCCATTTTTTTTTAAGGCAACTCATTCCACATTTCTTGACGGAATTGAATAGAATTTTGACAGAATATTTCTTGTCATGTCACCTATTGCATATTGTCAACATTTTGCGATTTGTACCTGGGTCATGAAAAAAGGGGGCTTCATGTTTTATTTCATTTTATTTCTTGTGAATGCAACTAGTCCCATATTTCTTGACAGAATTGAAATGAATTTCACAGAATGTTTCTCACCATTTGACCTCTTGCATATTCTCAAGGTTTTACAATTTGTAGCTGCGTCATGAAAAAAGGGGGCTTCATGTTTTATTTCATTTTATTGCTTGTGAACGCAACTCGTCCAATATTTCTTGACAGAATTCAATGGGATTTTCACAGAATGTTTCTTATCATCTGAGCTATTGCATGTTCTCAAGGTTTTGCATTTTGTGGCTGCGTCATGAAAAAAGGGGGCTTCATGTTTTACTTTATTCTATTTCTTGTGAAGGCAACTCCTCCCACATTTCTTGGTAGATTTGAATGGAATTTTTACATTATCATGTGACCTAACACAACACCTCCCACATTTCTTGGCAGATTCGGATGGAATTTTCACATGATCATGTGACCTACGCCATATTGTCAAGGTTTTGGGATTTGTAGCTGCATCATGGAATAAGGGGGCTTCTTGTTATAATTTCATTTTTCACCTGTATCTCTTTAATTACTGGACATATCTCAACAGATTTGGATGAGATTTTCACAGATCATGCGACCTAGCACATGTTGTCAGGGTTTTGCAATTTATCACTGTATCATGGAAAAAGGGGACTTTATGTCAAATTTAATTTTTTGTCAGTATATCTCCAACTTTTATGAAATGCCAAGTTCTGCCAAAAGGATACTTAATGTATAATCCTGTTATGGACCTCTTTTATATTTTTTTAAGTCGCACGTTTGTCAAAACGTTCGACTTTTTGCGATGAGCTCGAGGAGCTCAGGGTGGGTTGGGGGGTGTCTATAGTGGGTTGAAGAATCATGAAAAAAATTGGATCAAAAACGTCGTATATACTTCATAAACGAGGTGCAGTTACTCTGCTTTAAACCCAATCGCTGTAGAACTACTTTTTCTTTGGTATGTCTGGAATTTGTTCTTTATGATGGGACTGGACCCGGTAACTCATATAACTCATATACCTATGCTAGAAAAAGGAGAACGTGACTCAAATTTTAAATTAAAAAAAAATGCGGTTATTTTGTATATCATGTGAAAATTTAACATCTATCTTTGTTTAGATGGGTAAAGAAAACACAATTCAGCTAAGATATCCCCCATCAGTGCTTAATGTGAGTTTAAAAGGGATCGCGGATTAATATGGCTTATCGAGAGCACTTTACTGTAAATATTCATGTATTATCGAGACCGGTAGAGCTTCGCTTATAAAGGTGGAATTTCGGACTCGAGTGATGTCATTTGAAATCAACTCTTTTAAACCATGCAAACCATGAATTCAGGGTTAAATATCGTAAAACTCGCTCTAAATTTGAAAATTTGTTTCGTTCCGCAGCTTTGACCTAGTTTGTAACGTACGTCTCGGATGAAACACCCCAAACCACTCGAATACCCCAAAACACCCAAAAACTATTCCATTACACATCAAAAAACTTCTGTAACATATAAAACTGCATGCGAAACGCTTACATACACGATTTTATGGAAATCAGACATGAACTTTTGCTATCAATTCTAGTATTTTAGGTCTTTGATCAGCTTAAGTTTGAAGTACAAAATTGTACTTTGATTAAGAAAATGCAAATGGCGGACGGGATAGAAAACAAACGCATATAACGATTAACACCAGTAAAGTTAAAATGTTGATTACTGCATTTGTTCGGACCCCAAAAGAGTGGCGACAAGGATATTGCATCCCCTCCGTATACAGTAAATACAACATGAAATATGGAACGCAAGGTAAAATACAGCAATTACGACCGTACATTGACAGTTGCACTGTTGAGGGGTTTACAGTCAAAACGTACTCAAACCAAAACGTACCCAAGTCAAAACGAACCCGAATGGAGTCAAAACTTAACCAAATGAAGTCTAAACCTACCCAAGTGGAGTCAAAACGTACCCAATGTGTAGTCAAAATGAACACATGATTTTTATAGTATTTCTAACTTCAATTTGTGTAAAAATTAATAGAAATTACGTATTCGTCATCATGACGATATATGTAACTCTTGCTTTATTTTGAATTTGCCTTACATGATTAAAACCAATGATGAAACTTATTTAACAATAAACATAGCGAAGTCAATCAAATGCTTAGTGATAAAATCACTTTTTTCTTTCTATTTTTTTTTTTAAGGAAGATAAAGTTACTATTAATGAAAAAAAAAAAGCATATTGAATACTTCAAAAATATTTATCCATCATTATAAAAATATGTTTTATATAAAAAAAAACATAAGCATCAGCACATTTAAAGAAATGATATAACAGAAAAATGTGATACATTAATTACATTGTTTGGAAAGCAAAGATACAATTTCAACACTCAAAAACAGTGTAACAAATTTAATGTGGTGATTAACCCATTACCACACAATCCCTAGTTTCGACTACCCTGAGAAAGAATTTGATACAATAATTACATTGTTTGGATAGCAAAGATACAATTTCAAAACTCAAAAAGAGTGTAACAAATTTAATGTGGTGATTAACCCATTACCACACAATCCCTAGTTTCGACTACCCTGAGAAAGAAGCCTTTAGAACACATTGTGGGAAAGGGAAAAAAATGCATTTTCTCCTTTTCCCACAATTTTTTCTAACCTTCACAAAACAAATTTCAAATTTTCTGTCACTTTTATTTTGTCGTCTGCAAATGCTTTCAATTTGGACAAGCCTAAAATTGGGCTGGTCTGGTAATGAGTTAAACTAATTATTCACAATGGTCTTTAACCTGTTGTAGATTGCATAGTTATTAATTACTTTGCAAATATTTTTTATAATTTGAGAGTCAGTTTGGTTGAGATGAAAAACCTTCGGACTGTTTTTTCAGCTAACCTGAGCACAACATGCTCAAGGGAAGCTTTTAGGATCACCTGGTGTCTGTCATCCGTCATGCGTCATCAACAATTCTTTAAACATCAACTCCTCCAAAACCGCTGGGCCAATATGGACCAAACTTGGCTGGAATGTTCCTTGGGAGGTCCTCTTTGAAAATTGTTCACAGAATTTGATTACGTCAAAAGTTTTGGTTGCCATGGCAACCAAACAGTTTTCTAAGAAATTCTTTAAAAATCTTCTTCTCTGAAACAGCTGGCCAGATTTTAAAATAATTTCACAGAGATGTTCCTTAAGTGACCCTTTCCAAAACTTTTTCGTGAAATTTTGATCAGTCAAGAAACATGACTCTGGTGAATGGGGGCTATTTGCACTATACAGGAATGAAGAAATTCTAAAAAATTCTTCTTCTCAGAAACCACTGGTCATATTTTTAAATAATTTCTCAGGGATGTTCTATGGGTGACCCTTTTCAAAAATTGTTTGCGAA
This sequence comes from Tridacna crocea, assembly GCA_943736015.1. Taxonomy (NCBI): domain Eukaryota; kingdom Metazoa; phylum Mollusca; class Bivalvia; order Cardiida; family Cardiidae; genus Tridacna; species Tridacna crocea. The sequence goes on from OX031063.1 coordinate 3,332,984, forward strand.
ATTTCAATCCGTCAAGAAACATGGCTCTGGTGAATGGGGGCTACTTGTACTTATATGGACATGCAGAAATTCTTGAAAATTCTTACTTCTCTGAAACGGCTGATCAGATATTGAAAAAAGTTCACAGAGATGTTCCTTGGGTGACCCTTTTAAAAACTTGTTCGCGAAATTTTGATTTGCCAAGAAACATGGCTCAGGTGAATTGGGGCTACTATATGGAAATGAAGAATTTCTTGAAAATTCACCTTCTCTGAAACCCATGATCAGATTTTAAAATAATTTCAAAGCAATCTTCCTTGGGTGACCATTTTCAAAAATGTTTTCGAAATTCTGATCCATCAAGAAACATGGCTCTGGTAAATGGGGTCCACTTGCACTATTCGGACATGAAGAAATTCTTGAAAATTCTTCTTCACTGAAATGGTTGGTCAGATTTTGAAATGATTTCACAGAGATGTCCCTTATGTGTCCCTTTTCAAAAATTGTCAAGTGCTAGCATCGGTATGCAGTGGCACTGTTTCAGTAAGTTCCAAGTAATAGAGGTGACCAATGACATACATTTAATATTGTTTTGGGTATATTATGTCAGGCTATATGCCAACATTGATATATTAAAGAAAAAGAAAAATGAAAAGATCTAACTTGGTGGGAAGCTGCCTATTACAAGTAACTGCATTTGCTCAAGTAAATTGCAGACTAGTCAAAATCGAAGAATTGCTGAAAACTAATCAAATTTGACTACACCATTAAATTTGAGTCTAATTGGAAGAAAACCTTGAGTAAAAAAAAATGAGTTTTTCTTTCTTTCAGCTCTGTTTTCCAAAGCTGTTTGAATTACGTAAAAGCAAGATTGTCCTGTAAAAGGGTGATGACCATCTATCAGTCCCAAAATATCAAGGTTTCACCATTAGTGCGACTTTCAGGACCTTCAGTCCTTTGATTATGTAATGAAATCCTGTGCCATGGAACAAGGGAGCTTAATGTATAATTTCATCATGGACCAATAACAAAAAGGCCACATGTACATGCAAAACAGAATACCTCCTATATGTTTGTATCAAAAAAGGTCTTTTTCGGCAGGGGATATCATTTCAACGAAATGGCTTGTTCTACTCAATTTTCTCTTCCCTTTTGAAAAAGATTTTCAACTTTTGAGTCATAATTATTTTGTTGTCTACAAAACTTTTGATTTGGGCAAAGCTAAAATTTTGTTGTTGGATAAGAGGGCAAAGGATGAGAGGCCTAAAAAGAAAACTTTTAGAACATAGTGTGATATGGAGAAAAGGCTTGCAACCAGCATTTTCTCCTTTTCACAAAATGTTTTCAGTTCCTTTCAAAATTAATTTTGATTTAAAAGTCACATTTATTTTGTCGTCTGTTTATGCTTTGAATTTGGACAAGGCTAAAATTTTGTTTTCTGTTAAAGGGTAAAGTGAATTTAAGTCTTTTCCCACACAACAAATTTAAGTTTCTTCTAAAACTGAGAGCATCCACAGATGACAGATCCAGAATAGGTACAAATGATCTTTAGGTCTCTGATAGGGTAGAAAATATTTTGGGAAAAGGAGAAATGCTGGTCACCAGCAGTTTCTCCGTTTCCCAAAATGTTTTCAAAAGCCTTCATCAACAAGGTCGATAAAACTCGGGATTGTGTGGGAAACAGTTAAATCTTTACCAAACAATCCCGACTTTGACGACCCTAAACATCGTTGGAAAAGGAGAAAATGCTTGTAACTAGTATTTTCTCCTTTTCCCACAGTGTTTTCCACCACCTCAATGAAAAGGTCTATTATTTGAGCCCAATCTAAATTGTCTTCTGCAAATGCTTTTGATTTTAACAAGTCCAAAATTTTGTCATGTGGTAAAGAGTTAACCCATTACCACACAATCCCTACTTTTGTCACCCTAGAGAAAAAAGCCTTTAGAAAACATTGTGGGAAAAGGAGAAAATGCTGGTAACCAGCATTTTCTCCTTTTCCCACAATGTTTTCTACCATTCACAAAACAAATTTCAATTTTTCAGTCACTCTTATTTTGTCATCTGCAAATTCCTTCGATTTGGACCAGTCTAAAATATTGTTGTTTGGTAATAGGTTAAACTGAACTTATCATTGATATCCAATTCTCTTATTTTCCAGATATTGATGCGGAAAAAAAGAACTAGCGACTTTCTCTGTGGAACAATACAGTGCCTTCATTGACTTCTACATAATTATTTTTCTAGATCGAAGATGTTGTTGTTTTCAAATCAGTCTCTGAAATGTACAAGACAACTTGCAGTGCAGTTTCAGACATCGTGGACCAAGATCAGAAGATGCAGAATTAGCAGTCTCTTTTCGACCAACATCATTTTGTAAAATATTTCAGCCCAAACTATCTTCATGTTCCATCAATGTAACACTTTACTTAACCCTTTCCTAGATAATTCCTGGTTTTTAGTGACCCTGAGAAGGAAGCCTTCTGAAAACATTGTGGGAAAAGGAGAAAATGCTGGTAACCAGCATTTTCTCCTTTTCCCACTATGTTTTCTTCCCTTCCCTAAACAAATTTCAGTTTTTTCTTCACATTAATTTTGTTGTCTGTACATGCTCCCAATTTTGAGTAGTCTACAATAATGTCATTTGGTAACAAGTTGATTAACCATTTGACACCCAAATTGTAGGCTTTTTGCCTGGATTATAAGTATTTGCAGATGACAGTTTTAATGTGATTAAAATGGTGGATATGACTTTGATAGAGTAGAAAACATTGTAGGAAAAGGAGAAAATGCTGGTTACCAGTGTATCGCCCTATATATTTTTGTATGTCCATATATTGTTTTTTAGGCACCATAAACCAATGCATCAAGTTTTTGTCGCAGAATGAACAAATATCTGTAATAGAAGTTCAAATACAATTAATTCAGATCAGGCTCTGCATATTGCAGTGTGTTAACTTGGTCTATGGTTTATGCCTTTGTCCTATTTTGTGGACAACAGAAGGTTTAAATCGGATCCCAGCCATGGGGTTGTAAAAACTAAGTTATTTCAAACAGGCAAAATTGATGTTGTGTCGGCAATGACCTGTTGTTTTTATCCTTTGCCAAAGAATTTGATGTATCAACCTATTACCACACAATCCCTACTTTTGATGCCCCTGAGAAAGAAGCCTTAAGAAAACAATGTGGGAAAAGGAGAAAATTCTGGTAAACATCATTTTCTCCTTTTCCCACACAGTTTTCTACCCTTCATCAAACAAATTACAAATTTTCAGACACTTATTTTGTCGTCTGCAAATGCTGTCGATTTGGACAAACCTGTCATTTGGTAACACGTTAACAGAGCTCCAGAAAAGAGGGAGAGATGGTATTCTAAATCCATTATCTCTCTTCTAAACCCTTTGTTGTGGGTACTTATTAGAATTGTCTCAATGAGACAGTTCTACTGAGTACCCACAACAAATGGTTTAGAGGAGAATAACTAATATTTTCCATTTTTGAAATGAAAATTACTCCCTCTGTATTAATGACATGTTTGAAGTAAGAAAATTCTGGTAACCAGCATTTTTCTACTTTGCCTGCAGTGCTTTCTTACTCTTTTTATATATTCAAACCCATTCACCTTTTGGCAAATTAACTTATCGTCTGCAAATGCTTTGAATATAGGAAAGTCTAAAAGATTTTTTAATTGGTAGAGAATGGAAGGATTATTGGTGAAATATAGACATTGCAACTGTAATGCCACCTTTTGTTAGAATTCAGGGAGAAAATGAAATTGCTTTAAATATATACACGTATTATCTTTAAACCTTTACCGGTATCTCTAATTGATCCTAAATAACAGCAAGGATGAAGCTGTTTCTTATGTGTATATGACACCTTTTGTTAGAGTAGAAAACATTGTGGCAAAAGGTGAAATTGCTCGTCGCGAGCAATTTCACCTTTTGCCACAATGTTTTCCAAAGGGTCCTACAAGCAATGCGTAGAAATGAGTATCTATGGAGTAAAGGGCTAAGTAGATGCACTAAGGCCCCTTTTGCCAGAGTGTTGGTCAGCTATTCTTTTGTTACATTGATTGATCAATTGATTGATCGATCAATCAATCAATTGATTACCTCTCTTGCTTTGAATGTTAGAAAAATGGATTTGGCATATTACTATAAATATGACTCTTGAAGCACCTGAACAATCTGCAAGCAGAGTTGTCGTTCGTTACTCTCACCATACATCTCTGCGATGGGCTAAATGACAAGAATCTTGTCAGACTGAGAAAAAGGTGTTTTGTTACTGTTTAAGTGTTTCATATGTATCATTATAAAGTAGACAAAGGAAATATGATTCTGGATACATTATAGGTGCATTCAAACTGATGAATTTACCTGTATACAATGGAACTATTTTTTTCGAGCTTCTTTACTGATTAGAATCTTCCGCCAGTTATAACAAAAATGGCTGCACCCATGAATGATGACAACATTTTTGACACACCGATGGATCTTAGATTATTAGATTAAAAAACAAGTTATCGTCCTTTAAAAGACATGTAAGCTTTTCTTAAAATCCCTCTGGCCGTATGCTGTTTGAACAGCACACAAAGTAATTGATATTGGTCTTTCTTTTACCGGCGTTTGTGTCGCCATTTTGAGTTCTGGTCATGTGACGAAAGTATCACATAATGACAGACTACTTTTTGAGTCCAGAGGTGAATGTGAATGATTCGGAGTGCCAGAGAGTGGCACCTGAAGTGGATACAATGGAAGAAAACAATTGTGTTAAAAGGAAAGGATTCCTTGCTCTTTGTTCGCCATTAGCTCCTATTGGTGCAAAGTTTCGAAATTTATTTCACTGCAGCCTGTTTTGTAGTAGGTTAGATATTGCAATCTAAATGTAGGTCATTGAGGTATTAAGGCATTATCAGTTTATTTCTTTCATTTGTCAGAGTCGATGTAGTTCATCACGTGTTGTTGTGTACAGCGCTTTTACTCCGTAGGACGCATAAGCAGGTTGATGGACACTTTAACTTTGTCTTTTTTCAATCTCGTCATATGTAGCATAATTACATGTACATTTATGATTATTATAGCCTCTTTTGTTTAACTCTTTACCACACAATCCCGACTTTTAACTACCCTGCAAGAGAAGACTTTTGACTCAAAAACTAAAATTTTTACCTGGACTTGTAGAAAACATTGTGGGAAAAGGAGAAAATGCTGGTTACCAGCATTTTCTCCTTTTCCCACAATGTTTTCTAACATTTCAGAAACAAATCATTTGAGCTACAGTTAATTTGTCGTCTGCAAATTATTTGTATTTGGATCAGTCTGAGATTCTGTCGTGTGGTAAAGCGTTAATAATTCACTAATATTTAATCTTCAAGGCTTTTTTTTCTGTCATAGATTGTAAAGCAAAACAGTTTAACAACTGACGTAAGAAATTATCATACAATTCTCCAGCATACAAGTACTTTCAGCTCACTAAAGATTACAAAGTTTTAGAATTTACTCTTCAGCACGTAGCAGAATTTTAGACTAGCCAGAGTTTAAAGTATGTGCAGACGACAAAGAAAAAATGTCACTTAAATGAAAGTTTTTGTTTGTGAACGAGTATAAAAAACATTGCAGTAATAGGAAGAAATGCTGCTTATTAGCTTATGTTTCCTTAACTACAATGTTTTCTATCTTGTAAGAAATGGATCCCATTATTTGAACCATTTGTCTTTTGTCGTCTGCAAATGCTTTGAATTTAGACAAGTCTAAATTTTGTCGTCTGATAAAGTGATAAGCACCATTCTTTTAGTGCTCCCTGATAATTATCTTTTTTCTGCACTCTGTTGGTGTTCAAGTATTTTTTTTCTGTTCATATTTTTATGTTGTAGACCTTGAGGAGGGGGGAAAAAATCATAATGAAGTGACGTATGGCCTGCAAGATCAAGACGTGAAAAGAGGCATTGGCACATTTGCGTAAAGTGTTGTCTCGGATCAGCCTGCGCAGTTCGCAAAGGCTAATTCGAGACGACACTTTACGACTGCATCTGATTTTTGTCCTACAGTAGACTTGCATGAAACAGAAAATTATGAGAATGGAAAGTATAGTCTTGGATAATTGTGTGTGGACTGCGCAGGCTGATCCGAGACTACTCAAAATGCAAAATTACATGAGAATGGAAAGTGTAGTCTTGGATAACCATGTGTGGTTCATCCAAGACTGCACATAATGCATTTGTATGAATGCCACTTTTCACATGCTGCAGGCCAATATATTCATGATTATATACTATGTTACATGCTCTTTAGTTGTTTATATATTTGTCTTTTTTCTGTAGAGTTAGCTTCCTCGTATTTTGCGCAAAAATCAAAGATGTATTCTAGTTTTTGTCAGTATTTCATAATTAAGAGTAGAGCTTGTGTTCAATCCATTTCCTACATAAACACATTTGTGATCCCAGGTAACAACCCTTTACCATCGGACAAAATTTTTAGAAATGTCTGAATTGAAAGAATTTGTAGATGACCAAATTAATGCAGCTGAAATGCTGAAATTTGTCTTTGAAAGGGTAGGAGAAAGCATTGGGAAAAGGAGCAAAAGCTGATCAGCAGTGTTCTCTCCTTTTTCCACAATGTTTTCAACAGCCTGGTTTTTCAAATTTGTAAAAAGTCAGGGTTGTGGGGTAAAGGGTTAACCATTTGCAGACGATAATGCAATTTGTCTTTGATAGGGTAGAAAACTTTGTGGGAAAAGGAGAAAATGCTGGTCACCAGCATTTTTTCCTTTTTCCACAAAGTTTTCAAAAGGCCTCTTCCTCAGGGTTGTTAAAAGTCGTTATTGTGTGTTAAAGGGTCAACAGTCCTATCAGATCTTAGCATGTGAAAGTTTCAGATTTTGGGGATAGGTCTGAAAACTGCCCAAAGGAGCAGTTGACAAATTACCAAATTTTTAGGCTGGTCCAAATGGAACGTATTTGCAGGAGACAAAATAAAAGTGATTGAAAATTTTAAATATTTTTTGAAGAGTAGAAAACTTTGTGGGAAACAGAAATAAAGCTGGTTACCAGCATTTTCTCCCTTTCCCACAATGTTTTCTGAAGGCTTCTTTCTCATGGTCGTCAAAAAGTAGGGCTTGTGTGGTAATGGGTTAATCAGATGAGTAATTCCTCCTACTGTCACAATGTTTTCAAAGGACATTTTGCGGCAGATGCTTCAAAAGATGTGACTTTTGGATATAAAAATGGATAATTCCATATCTAGTCTTTAGTTTTCTTGTATTTGTTTATCAGAACTGTTAACAGTTTGCCTAGTTTTAGTGTCTTTGTTTTGCTCGTTGGAATTTGATTCTTTCTTGCCATCATCTGGAGACTTGGTTTTTGTGTTGATTTTTGTCATGGCAACCATAATTTATTTGTTTTTTTTTTAAATGACTTTTCGGTAGATTTTACCAGGAATGGAGAATATCAGTTTGACTCTTGACCATACAATCCTGTGTTTGTCCACCCCAGAAGAAGAGACCTTTGGAAAACAATGTGGGAAAAGGAGAAAATGCTTGTAACCAGTATTTTCTCCTTTTCCCATGATGTTGTCTACCTTGTCAAAGAACTTCAGTTCACTTGCACGAGGTTGAGAGTTACTGTCTGAAGATAATGTCATTTGGATTGGTTGAAAACTTGTTTTCCAGGAAAGGTTTAACCTCTGTCACATGTCTCTGGTTTTAATGACCCTGAGGAAGATGGGTTTTGAAAACAATGTGGGTAAAGAAGAAAATGCTGCTATTTTAGTCACTCTTTGATTTGTCATCTCATTTAGAATAAGTGAATATTGATGTTTGGTTATGACTCAACAAGGGCGTTTTCCGAGTTGTCTGCTCTTAATTTGTGTAGGGGGTTTTGAGTTATTAATCTTTATGATAAGTCCTTTACATGTTGTTTGATTTCCTTCTAAAGGTAATTTCTTGTAGTTTGTTTGGTGTTTTTCGATTTAAAGTAGACTTAGTGTATTAGAAACTATTTTTTTCACTGATAATTTTCAGTGGCTAGTGATCTTTATTTTTAGCTCAGCTATATGTAACACTTTACCAAACAACAATATTCTAGACTTGTCCAAATTGAAAGCATTTGCAGATGACAAAAACAAGGGACTGAAAAATTTGAATTTGTTTTCAGAAGGGTAGGAAATGTTGTTGGCAAAAGAGAAAATACCGGTTATCAGCATTTTCTCCTATTTCCACAATGTTTTCTAAAGGCGTCTTTCTAAGGACTGTAAAACCCGGCGTTCTTCCTCAGGGTCATAAAAACCAGAGATTGTTTGGTAAAGAGTTAAAGTATCTTTTTTATTTCTGACCATAGTTACACCAAACTTCCAAAAATTGCAAACTATCAAATGGGGAACCTGTACAAGAAGAGCAGGTAACCATCATATTATTTTAGACAAAGTTATGTCCCCTTTTCAACTTTAAATTCTCACTTAAAATCAAAGCAACTTCAGCAAAGTTTTGGCATCAGCATGGGGTGCTCGTTATATTTTTATTTTCTCTTACTGAACACATTGAGCATGGCCCCAGCTAGGGTGAAACCATTTACATCACTACCATAAGCATGTTTGCCAGCTAGGGAGAAACCATTTACATCACTACTGTAAGCATGGTCCCTAGATAGAGAGAAACCATTTACATTACTTCTGTGAGCATGGTCCCCAGCTAGGGAGAAACCACTTGCATCACTTCTGTAAGCAGGGTCCCCAGCTAGGGAGAAACCATTTACGTTACTTCTGTAAGCATGGTCCCCAGCTAGGGAGAAAACGTTTACATCACTACCGTAAGCCTTTCAAAATTGGGACCATTTTTGTTTTATTTGTTTGATTAACTAGCTCTGAATTTGTGAAAGGTTTGACGATCTTGAGTGTGTATCAAGCTAGGGAACAAACATCATAACTGCTGCATTCTTTTCATAATAGGGACCAGCTATTATTCTCTTTTATATTCGCATCACAAAACTTTCGAAATTATTGGTAGATATTGACTCATTATCAGAACAGAACAACTTAGAGGGAAAATCAAACAGGAAATATTCAGTTTTGTCCTCTGCAAGTGCTTTCACAATAGAAGAGTATACAGTTGGCTATTTTTGGAAAGTGTCAACCTATTACCTCACAATCACTAGTTTTAGCAATCCTGTTCCAAGTAAGCTTTTGAAAACATAGCAGAAAAAAGGAGAAATTGCTGATAATCAACCTTTTCCCCTTTTATCACAATATTTCCTTATCCCTACAGGGACAAGTTGTTTTTGTTTAGACTACATTTAATTTTTCATCTGCAAATACTTTCAATTTGGATCATTCTGAAATTTTGTCATATGGTAAAGAGTTGATGAGTTTACAATAGAAGAGGGATAGCAATTGTTGTATAAAAACAATAACTTGATCAAAGTTTCAATATTATAAAGGCTGCAACATGCCAAAATGGACATTCAGATACTTGTGGAAAGTGTTGTTGTAGATCAACCTGTACAGTCTGCATACTGATCCAAGACGACACTTACAGCTACATTCAATTTTGTACTACAGTAGACTTGTACAAAACATGAAAATACATAAGAACACAAAATGTCATCTCAGATTAGCCTGCGTGGACTGCACATGATGATCCCAGATAACACTCTACACAAATGTCCGAATGCTTGTTTTCACGTGTTACAAGCCATTTTGTATTATCACATTTTATGAAGTTTCCTGTATATGTAATTTCTGTCATATATTATGTCATCAATAGATCTGTTTTGCTGCTAACAATCTGTAGTTGTAATGATGTATCTATGCAATAAGTGCCTATGTAGTTTACTATATAAAATCAATTAAAACTTACTTTAACAAATACTGAACATGTCGTTAATTCTCATTACAAAGAGTGATTGATTTTCAGTCGATTTATTGTAAGGTGTTAAACTATTTACCAAACGACAATATTTTAGACTGGTCCAAATCAAAAGCATTTGCAGACGACAAAATAAAAGTGACTGAAAATTTGAAATTTGTTTTGAGTAGGGTAGAAAACATTGTGGGAAAAGGAGAAAATGCTGGTTACCAGCATTTTCTCCTTTTCCCACAATGTTTTTTAGAGGCTTCTTTCTCAGGGTCGTCAAAAGTAGGGATTGTGTGGTAATGGCTTAAAGCTGTTTTCAACGTTGTTAGCTTGGCTGTTATGGCCCTGGCACCATCATCTGTGTTGTGCAAAACCTTGACATTTGATAACATCTCAATCATTTGTTAAGATACTGTATTTACTTCAAAGTCAGATAGTTGTTAACTATTTAAAGGTCAACCCATACAACAGTGGCAGGTAACATTCAAATACTTTTGACAAAGTTAATTGTTTTCCAATGGAAAAAAGTAAACGCTATAGTGTTTTTAGCTCTACTGGCTTTCAGCCAGCAGAGCTTATGTCATAGCGTGGTTTCCGTTGTCCGTCTGTCTGTCCGTCAGTCTGTTAGTCTTTTTCTTGTTTACGCAATAAAGTCTGCATTTGTTGCCTGATTTTCGTGAAACTTGCACAGTTCGTGTATCTCATCAATAGCTTTAACTCTATTGATTTTGAGAAAAATCCAACAAACAGTATGGGAAAAGTAGCCATTTCAAGTTGAAAATTTCAAATTCTTGTATACGCGATAAAAGTCTGCATTTGTTACCTGATTTTCGTGAAACTTGCACAGTTTGTTTATCTCATCAATAGCTTCAACCCCATTGATTTTGAAAAAAAATCCAACAAACAGTATGGGAAAAGTAGCCATTTCAAGTTGAAAATTTCTAATTCTTGTTTACGTGATAAAGTGTGCATTTGTTGCAGTTCCTATGGCTTGTTCATCCCATGATTGTGTGCTACTCCATTTGATTGGGCATGAATATCTATAAATCGAAGTAATTGATTGTAATGTCAGGAATTAAATGTAAACAGCTAAATATATTTCAAAATCACAGATTTCAGGTACAAACTTCATTTTACTCGAATATAATATTATTCACATAGTTTCTCTCTATCCATCATGCATCCTGCTGTCAAGGGATATTTTTCCGGACTCCTAATGAACAAAGGGAGACCACTAATACACAAGTAATCCTAATTTTGTCATGAGTACTCTCCCTTCAACCCAAAAGGTATTCATTTGCTTAGTGGGTTGACTTTCAAGCCAATAATTGAATAAAATTTCTCTTTTTCTTTCAAATTATTAATTCCACACAAAAGCTTCCTTGACAAATACCACTTCATCTTTCTCAATGCTTTAATTTATGTACGTTTCCCTGCTATGTATACTACTTTCTACAGATTGTAAAGTTATAACAACATTTGTTTACTCTCTTGCTGTTAGGGTGCATCTTTAACGCATTTTCTCCTTGTGCCACAGTACTTACAAATGCCACAGTGTTTACAAATGCAGGTAGATCTAGTAGTTTATGTTTTAGAAAATGATTCAGCTATCACAGTTTTAAAAATATAAAGATAACAAACTTCGATTTAGCAAAAGCATAAATTCATTCAACAGATTCAACATTCAACATATAATACTGATCTTCTTCTGTTCGTCATTTACATCTATGTACAAAACAACAGCTTGATTCTCGATTACTTTTGCCTTTAACTCTTTATCAAACGACAGAAGTTTGGACTTGTCCAAATTTAAAGTGCTTGCAGACGACGAAATAAACGTGAATGAAAAATTGAAATTTGGTTTTGGAAGGATAGAAAACATTGTGGAAAAAGGAGAAAATGCTGGTTACCAGCATTTTCTCCTTTTCCCACGATGTTTTCAAAAGCTTTCTTACTCAGGGGCGTTAAAAGTCGGGATTGTATGGCAAAAAGTTAAAAACTTTACCACACAATTAGAGACTGATCAGGCTTGAGAAATAAAGCTATTCAAGAAGGTAATCAGCATTTTCTGCTTGTCCCACAGTTTTCTACAGCTTCAATACAAATGCATAATCCCAACATCTTTATTTGTGATCTTGTCCAAATTTTGTTATGTAGTGAAAAATTAAGTGAGTCTTGGGAGCTTTAACCATTCCCAAACGACAATTTTTTAGACTAGACCAAATTAAAAACATTTGCAGACGACAATTTAACTCATTCTGAAAAGGCCCGACCGGGTGGCTCAGTGGCGAGCTTGTCGGACTCATGACCTGGTGGTTGTGAGTTCGATACCCTGTTGATGCGAACTTTCTTTCCGGCGTATTTTCGCCTCTCACCTTTGCTGAAGCAAGTGAGAAAAGTAGTCGGTGGCTTTGGAAAGAAAGTTGTGTAAGCACCGGTGTGAGATATGCAGGAAACACATGTGCGTCGCCGACCGCCATGATATGACCTTAGCTGTTAAAGTGGCGTTAAACCCCAATACAACCAACCAACTTTCTGAAAAGATGATTTCTGTCTATGATAGGGTAGAAAACATTGTGGGAAAAGGAGAAAATGCTGGTTACCAGCATTTTCTCCTTTTCCCACAATGTTTTCAAAAGGCTACTATTCCAGACCCGTAAAAACCAGGGATTGTTTGGGAATGGGTTAAAACTTGCTCGGCAAACGTAGATCTACATAACGAAGATGTCTTTGTCAACCACGTTAGTAAAGGCAAGATTCGGCAGGTGGTTTATGCTTGTTAGCTGCCTTTAATTTCTATATTTGTATCCTTTCAAAGGTTCTTGTGCGGTTTTCTGACTGGTGTACAGAACTTTGAGTACAATGTAGCAAGTAAGACAATCAATGTCAATACGTGATTTGGAGACGTTGTTTGTGCATTTCTACGCTGGAATGGTTGATTTTGTCCTCGTGACGGTTGATGACGTATGTGACATAGAAAATGACGTCGAGTCCTCTGATTTTGACGCATATCTGCCACAAACAACAAATCTCAGCTCCTTCCGGAATCTTTTTCCGCTCATACAATACAGAAAAAAGTTTATGGCCGAGTTGATGACAACACCAAGTTTGGCGATCGAAAAGGCCTCGGAGACAATTCGGCGGTTGCCCTGAAAAAATACATACAAACTTGTTAAATAAGGTCATTGTCGTCTGTTGTCCCCAAAATGCGCGCTCCATAATACAGGGTTCGTATTCATCCGCACCTTTCTTAACCCATTTCCACACAATACCTACTTTTGACCTTTCGAATAGAAGGTAAACATGGAAATCTACGTGGATGTCTGCTTATCGCTTCATGTATATTCGTAAGCGGTTTGTAAAACGATATTTCATTGGCTTTTAGAAATATGATGTAAAGGGGGGTAATAACCAGCATCCAACAGACGGCGCATCGCAGGAATCTCGAAATCGGGCTCAATCAGCCAAGGTAAGATCCACGTTGTGATTGTAACCTTGGCTGGCGAAGATGTGCCTTCCAAAGATCATAGCGAATTGAGGGGGGAAATGTTGCAACAAAAAGAATGTAGTTGGGTGTTTCTACTGACCAGGGTCCATACTCAACAACCATTCTTTAAGAATATTCTAAGTCTTATTCTTCAGAATTTTGTCAGTGTGAAAGTAACAGAACTTCTGATTGGCTAAACCGAATGGTTTAGCCAATCAGAAGTTCTGTTACTTTCACAGAAAATCTTGAAGAGTAAGACAAAGAATTTTCTTAAGAATGGTTGGTGAATACAGACCCTGGATCGTTGAAATAGTCCAGTTTTCCTCTTCATAAAGGTAGTCTTTGCCTGAAAAACAATTGCAGACAGTCAACTGCCATTATGCAAATACATACAAATCTAACAAGAAAATGACTTACCGTTTTCAGCATAAAGAAGCATTGTGTTATACACTGTAAAGCTATCAAAACCAGGAAGGTGAAGGTCACCGTCAACAGTATTCTTGTAATTTGTGACTCGGACTTTTTCGCCTTCTCGTATCCCTCTGAACTTCTCTTTTCTTTCATTTTCCTGTTCACATTGGTGATTTCTCGGATAATCAACATGTTCAGCACGAAGATTGTCGCCCAGGGAGCTAATACAAGAAACATGCAATGGACCCAGAACTCATATTTGGCGCTCCCCTCGCCAGCCCCATATTCAGTGGGTTTGAATGCATCGTCCGAGACGTTGCGATCTTTGTCCGGAACGGGAACGAATGTAGCGAAATGCGGGACGTTGATGATGAAACAAAGGAATGTGATAATTCCTAGACCAGTCATTGCTCTCTTTATGTTGCACATTTTCTGTAAAGAGAAATGGTCATTTTTGTCTAACATTTATCATTACTCCGTTTTATTTTCATTCCCTGAATTGAAGTCATATTTTCGTTTCATTTTTAAAGCCACCATTCCCCCCCCCCCCCGCCCCCCTCGTTTGATTTGCTTTTGTTTCCTTGACTTTTTTAACTTCCTTTGTAGACGAAATTCGACCTATGAATATATTTTAATTGTTTACTTGTGGCTAAGTACTGGAGATTTAATCAATCGAAAAGTGGTCGAACAAAAACAATGATGACTAAAATTACTAGAACAACAAACTAATTTTAAAAAAATTTGTATATCGTATTATTCTGAGAACATGACCCAAGAGCGAATAAAATATGCTAATGTTCGACTCAATTCATTATCTTTGAGAATGAGGTTCTCTTTTGGTAAAATACGAAGATTTGTGCAACATTTCAGATCCTTCTGTTTAACCGTATAGATACATAAAATATACTACAAAACTATTTTTCATTTTGTTGTTGTTATTGTTATTGTATGGTTTTGTTTTATGTTTTGAATCATTTCCAAATGAAACATATGGTTCACCAGTTCTGCCATATTGAAGTTTTCGTTCGCAAATGCTTTAAATGTGGACAAGTTCAAACTTCTGCTCATGTGGGACAGGGCTAAGAAGAAATTTATCCCATTTGCCATTATATTTTCAAATTTTGTATGCTGTAAGATGAGAAAAAAAAGTACTCCACTTGAAATGACGTCTTGAAATGGATTTTAAAAAAGATCCAACAGAAGGTTCGAAAAAAAAAACCCAACTAACCTTTGATTCCGATATCCAACAAACTTGAATGTACCGATCGACCGTAACCCCAACAGTGATCCAAATACTACAGATAACAAACAAGAAGAACAGTGGGAAGCCGATATAACTGTAAAAAACACCATACAAGTACGATTTCTTCACATCAGGGTCCATCATTGGGATCGAGTCCGTTACGAAGAAGAAAAACAACAATCCCATATCCGCTATCGCCTGACCAATCAGATACGTTCCAGTTGATGACCTCATCTTCTCGCGTTTCCACACGAGAATCGACAGGACGTTGCCGATTAGTCCAACCACTACGAAAATAGTGCCGAAGATCGTGCTTGTCACAAAGTGCATCTTTTTAGCTGTTCTCATGTCGAACTCCATTGGAAGTGCGGTTGTAGTTAAATTTTCCATCCCCATGTTATCTGTTCAATAAGACACAAGCAGATTAGCATAAGAATGTACGGAAAAAATGGTGTTTTGTGACGCTTTAACTCGTTACCAAACGACAAAATTTTATGTTTGTCCAAATTGAAAGCATTTGCAGACGACAAAATAAAAGTGACTGAAAATTTGAAATTTGTTTTAGGAAAGAAAGAAAACATTGTGGGAAAAGGAGAAAATGCTGGTTATCAGCATGTTCTCCTTTTCTCACAATGTTTTCCAGAGGCTTCTTTCTCCAGGGTCGTCAAAGTAGCTATTGTAGTAATAGGTAGCTCGGTGGTTAGCGTATCGGACTCGTGACTTTGATGGTTTTGAGTTCGATGCCCGGTTGAAGCAAACTTCTCTTTCTGGCCAGTTTTCTCCTCTCACCTCTGATGCATGCGAGAAAAGTAGCCAGTGATTCTGAAAGAAAGCTGTGTCGGTACTGGTGTAAGGAAGCCGGGAAACACCTGCGTAGCTGCATTGGCAGCCGCTGATATCACTTACGCTGTAAAAAAGGGTATTAAACTCCTATTAAATGAATTAAACAGCACGCGTATCGGGTCGGTCTTGAGTTTGACAAGTACCAGTCTTGGCCTCTGGATTGGCCTGCCAAAGGAAACTCCTGTAACCGAGGATCGAACAAGAAACTTATTTACAAATTACACAAAAACGGAAAGTGCCGTTCCGGATGAGCATGCACGGACTGCGCTGGCTGATCCCAAACGACACTACACGCAGATGTCCGATTGCCCGTTTTCGCGTGTTGCAAGCCGTAATCATAATATATGGTTTGGGACCCATGAAATCAGTTTTGTCCAAAAACCTAATGAATCCTGATATGAGGCAGAACGGTCCTTGGACTTGCAGAAAATTTACAAAAAAGGCAAAAAGTATCGACCCAAGTCAGCCTGCGCAGTGGTTTACAGATGCATTAAGCCCCATTTTCAAATAACATGGATCATCTTTAACCCTTCCCAAACGACAAACTTTTGGACCAGACCAAATTGAAAGCATTTGCAGACGACAATTCAACTCTTGCTGAAAAGATGATTTCTGTCTATGATAGGGTAGAAAACATTGTGGGAAAAGGAGAAAATGCTGGTTACCAGCATTTTCTCCTTTTCCCACAATGTTTTCAAGAGGCTACTATTCCAGACCCGTAAAAACCAGAGATTATTTGGGAAAGGGTTAATTAACATGACGATATTGCGACAGACGTGATAACAATTAGATCCGTTTTCGCTCATCAGATCTGCTTTTAGAGGCCTTTTGTCTCTTATTTGAGATATGAAGCGATTATTTATTACAATCAATGGCTTCTTTTGCACCAATAGTTTTCGATATTGAAAAAAAATCGTGTTCTTTTTTTTTTTAAACCGCATATACTTTTCTTATTTTTCTTTTCAAAATCTTTGGAATTATAAGTTGGCAAGGTTTTTTTTTTCCTCGAAATAATAATAATGATGATAATAACAGTAATAACAACAAAAATATTAATATTCATTCATTCACTTTATTTCCTCTTGTGAAGATTAAGTGGCCATATTTTTATACAACATGATATTATACATTATACAAGAAATAGGGAAAAAATTGGAAAAAATGGCAGGGAAAAAAACTGTATACAGCATTAATAGACAACACTTATCTGAAACATTTTTTTATACATATCTGCCACTTGCAGATAATACAAAGATAGTTATTATAATTTTTTTCGTTAATTATTCATTATTATTATTATAAGAAAAAAAAAAGAACATTTGGATTTAAAAAGCGATTCATACACTTACCCATTTTCTTAATAAGCCTCAAAGAATCGGTTTTATGCCAGTAACAAAATATATCTGCCCAAATTTACCAAATCTCTTTTCCCAAGGTCCGTAATATATACCCCAAAACTCACTTAACCACGTGAATGACCTCTGCCAGCATCAACCAATCACAGATCACTTTATCACTCGTGACTGTTGATGTCAGCGTCTCAACAGGAAGAAATTCAACAAATGTGAAGTAAACAAGTTAACTGTGACCCTCTGCTGAAAAGGTTAATTTTTAAACCATCAAAAAACTATTCAGATTGCAATATAATATACAGAAATGAAACTTTCCTTCAAAATAGTGTAGAAATTATTGTTGAAAAAGAAGCAACTATTTAAACATTGCATGCAAATGGTCGTTCTTCTAAACTGTGCTGCCTATCTCCAGATTACTTGATTGATTGATTTGTAGGTCAGGTTTGCAGGTTGGTTGGTTGGATGGTTGTTTAGTTCGTTGTTTTGGTTGGTGAGTTGTTTGGTTGGTTGATGGATGGAAGGATGGATGGATTGATCGGTCGGTCAGTTGGTAGATTGGTCGGTAGATTGATTGATTAATTGATTTATGTGTTGATTCCTTTTCGGTTGGTTGATCGGTTTGTCGATGGGTTAGTTGGTTGATTTATTGATTTTTTGATATATTGATTGATTGATTGATTGATTGGTTGGTTGGTTGGTTGATTGGCTGGTTGGTGGGTGGGTGGATGGATGGATGGATGGATGGATGGATGAATTGGTGGATGGATGAATGGATGGATGAAAAGATGGATGGATGGATAGATCGGTCGGTCGGTCAATCGGGCGATTCATTGTTCGATTGATCGATTAATTGATTGATTTGTTGGTTTCATGATTGGTTGGTTAGTTGATCGGTTGGTTGAAAGGTTTTTGTTTGTTGATTGGTTGGTTGGTCGGACAGTGGGTCAATTGGTCTTATCTGTTGTTTGTTGGCAAATGAATGGATAGATGGATGGATGGATCTATCGGCAGATCGATCGATCTTTCGATCGATCCATGATTGGATGGATCCATGATTGGATTGATCGATGTTGGTGGGTTGGTGGATGGATGGATGGATGGATCATTGGATCGATCGATCGATGATTGGATGGATCGATGGTTGGATAGATCGATGAAAGGATGGTTGGTGGTTGGTTGGATGGAAGGATGGATGGATGGATGGTTCGGTCGGTCGGTCGATTGATCGATCGGTCAATCGATCGTTTGTAGATCGATTATCATTTTTCGCTACTTTTAACGTTCCTTTCTCGTTAATTATGATCACATATTTATTTAATTCCTTGGTTTCCCCAGTACTAACTGTTGGCATTGAAAAGCTTGGACACTTAAAAACCACAATGCTTCAGTTGTGGATGGAATGAACAAGCAAAGCTCTCTGAAAATGGGGTTTAACTCTTTACCAAACAACAATTTTAGACTGGTCCAAATTGGAAGCATTTGTAGACGACAAAAGTAATGTTACTCAAAAATTGAAATTTGTTTTGGAATTGGAAGAAAACATTGTGGGAAAAGGAGAAAATGCTGGTAACCAGCGTTTTCTCCTTTTTCCACAATGTTTTCAAAAGGCTTCTTATTCGGGGTCGTGAAAACCAGGGATTGTTTGGTAAAGGGTTAATGCATCTGCAAAAAGGATCGACCCCTGTCAGCCTGTGTAGACATTATTTGTCAGTTTTCTGCATGTCAAAGGACCAGTTTATCTCATAATCCATCTGGTTATTGGCCAAAACGAATTTTGTGCATCCATAATTATTATAGGTGTTGTTTGATATAATTCATTACTGAGAACGCATCAAACCTGCTTCTGCCAGAGTGCTGGACATATGGCATCTAACTCGAGGTCCGTGGTTGTGAGGTAGAGCGTCGGCCTCGTGACCAAAAAGTCCTGAGTTCGAAACCCGGAAGTGTGTGTCAACTTTTGGATTTTTCATTGACCCATACGTTTGGCGCGAGTACTGGTATAGTTCCCAAGAAGCAGAAGTGAGAGATTAGAATAATTTGTAAGAACTTGTTTCTTAATCGATGTCAAATTTTAATATGTTTAGAGTACTTAATTCAAGGTCGTTACCTCTTCACCAAACGACAAAATCTCAGACTGGTCCAAATTGAAAGCAGTTGCAGGCGACAAAATAAACGTGACGAAAAAACGAAAATTTGTTTCCAGCAGAGTAAAAAACATTGTGTGAAAAGGAGAAAATGCTGGTTACCAGCATTTTCTCCTTTTCCCACAATGTTTTCTAAAGGCTTCTATCTCAGGGTCGTAAAAACCAGAAATTGTTTGGTAATGGATTAAAACACCCTGATTTGCGCAAGTGGTACAGCGTGGGACTTGTCTGCGACAAATTACTAGCCACTTGAGGGTGTAGATTCGATTCCCACGACCGGCTGGCTAAAATTACTAATAGTCATTCGAATGAAACCTTAGACTTGGGTCCCTGTGACCGTGCTTTACACTGGGCAAGTTCAAGAAGCGGACCCGACTTAGGGTGAGTTTCGTCGTGTACCTTGAATTATGCAATTATGCTCTGTAAAAAAAACTAATAGTCCTCGTGGGTTCGTGGGGGTGTCGCTCTTATGGGCAAACAGGTGGCAGAAATAAAAGAAAAAAAAAAAATCGCTAAAACAAGGGAGTTTTTTTTTTTCTTCAACAGTTAACTTTACAAAACAACAAAATTTTGGAATTGTCAAAATTGAAAGTATTTGCATACAAAAAAATTAGAGTATTATAAACGATGATTTCTATCGTTGAAAGAGGGAGAAAATATTGTTGAAAAAAAGGGGAAAATGCTGGTTACCAGCTTTTTCTCCTTTCCTACGCAATGTTTTCAAAATTTTACTTTCTCAGGATCCTTAACTCATTACCAAACGACAATATTTTAGAGTGGTCCAAATTGAAAGCATTTGCAGACGACAAAATAAAAGTGACTGAAAATTTGAAATTTGTTTTGTGAAGGGTAGAAAACATTGTGGGAAAAGGAGAAAATGCTGGTTACCAAACGACATTATTTTTGAGTGGTCCAAATTGAAAGCATTTGCAGACGACAAAATAAAAGTGACTGAAAATTTGAAATTTGTTTTGTGAAGGGTAGAAAACATTGTGGAAAAAGGAGAAAATACCAGCATTTTCTCCTTTTCCCACAATGTTTACTAAAGGCTTCTTTCTCAGGGGCGTCAAAAGTAGGGATTTTGTGGTAATGGGTTAAAACACTGGATTGTTTTATTTGTTGATCGTACAGTTTTTAACGACGTTTTCAACATAATCGCAGCGGACAGTGCAGCTATCCATGCTTTCCTGGTGTCTGGTAACCAACATTTTCTCCTTTTCACACAATATTATCTTCTCTTTAACCCATTCCCAAACAATCCCTGGTTTTTACGGGTCTGGAATAGTAGCTTTTTGAAAACATCGTGGGAGAAGGAGAAAATGCTGGTAACCAGCATTTTCTCCTTTTCCCACAATGTTTTCTACCCCATCATAGACAGAAATCATCTTTTCAGCAAGAGTTGAATTGTCGTCTGCAAATGCTTTCAATATGGCCGAACCCAAAACTTTGTCGTTTGGGAATGGGTTAAAAGGCCAATTTCATTTGTATGGTCACAGTTAGCTTGTATGCAAATGCAGGGTTTGACACCGGATCGTGCTGTTGAAAGGTACAAGCGATATCACAAATTTCACCACTTGAATCCTGCTTCACATCGGGCAGCTTGCTTTTTAGATAACATGTCTTTCGACACATTTGATTGGTCCGTATTGAAGCTACACCACAAAAATAACCAATGAAATCTGTCTTCACACCAGGGGACTTGGGTTTTTCTATAGAGTCATATCTACCGAATCATTTGATTGGGCCATATTATTAGGTCACACAGCTTGTCCGAAATAACCGGAAGTCCACTTATCTTTCCTCTTTATCGAAAAACCGGAAAAGGCTGACCTCTCAATCCTTTTCTGAACATTTCTGACTTTTGATGAGCTAGGAAAATAAGTTTTTTTTTTAAACGATGTGGGAAAAGGAGAAAATGATAGTAAAGCTTTTTTTTTCTTTTTTCCCCACAATGTTTTCTACTCTTCAAAGTCGATTTCCCATAGTTTGAACAAGTGTTATTTGTCGTATGCGACTTCTTTTAATTTTGGACAAGGCTGTAAAATTTTCTCGTTTGGTAAAGAGTTAAC
This sequence comes from Tridacna crocea, assembly GCA_943736015.1. Taxonomy (NCBI): domain Eukaryota; kingdom Metazoa; phylum Mollusca; class Bivalvia; order Cardiida; family Cardiidae; genus Tridacna; species Tridacna crocea. The sequence continues at coordinate 3,354,356 of OX031063.1, forward strand.
CAATTAATAATTATCCTGTTGCTGACGCAGCTACCGTTTGTTAATGTTGTGACCTTTTGGAGGAAATTGGTAAAATATTGATTTCTCCATTTTGTCACGTTTTGAGCTTTATCTCCAATCTAATCTTTTAACTCTATACCAAACAACATATTTATAATCTGGACCAAATTGCAAGCATTTGCAGACGACAAAATAAATGTGACTGAAATAGCGAAATTTGATTTAGGAAGCAATACATATGTAATTGTCTTCAGGTTTTTGTAAGTCTAAATTTGAAATAAACATTTTCTGTTTTTTTTTTTGTCGCAGTGTTTGCGCTTGAATTATGCTATGTAAAAAGGGGGTTTAAAGAACTTGCAAAAAGTATCGACCCAGGTCAGCCTGCGATGGGGTAGAAAACATTGTGGGAAAAGGAGAAAATGCTGGTTCACCAGCATTTTCTCCTTTTCCCACAACGTTTTCAAAAGCCTTTTCCCCTTAGTCTTTAAAGCAATTAAAAAAAGAAAGATTGAGAAAGACCCCACGAAAAAGGTGAACCGTAGACCAGGGTAGAGAGACGCTGATACTGAAATACTTGTAGATAACGGCTACAGGAGAGCGTCTTGATACTGACAGGGGTGTCTGCAGCCACAAAAAATGTTGATAACTGCTGATATTGACCCATGCAAAGAGAATAAAAAAGAGACAATGCAGTTCGACGTTCAGACTGCACATTCTGGTCTTGATCTTTGTGGTCCAACTTTACACCTTACACTCTGAACCATATTCTTTAACCCATTACCACACAATCCCTACTTTTGACGCTCCTGGGAAAGAAGTCTTTAGAAGACATATTGGAAAAAAAAGAAAATGCTGGTAACCAGAATTTTCTCCTTTTTCCACAATGTTTTCTACTCTTCACAAAACAAATTTCAAATTTTCAATCACTTTTATTTTGTTGTCTGCAAATGCTTTCGATTTGGACAAGCCTAAAATATTGTCGTTTGGTAATGAGTTTTTTTCAGTATAGTTTAACTCTTTACCACACGAGAAAATTTTAGACTGGTCCAAATTGAAAACATTTGCAGACGACAAAATAAAGGGGTCTAAAAAAAAAATTAGTTCTGGAAAGGGTAGAAAACACTGTGGGAAAAGGAGAAAATGCTGGTTACCAGCATTTTCTCCTTTTCCCACAGTGTTTTCAAAAGGCTTCTTTCTCAGGGGCGTCAAATGTAGGGATTGAGTGGTAATGGGTTTAGCATTGCATTTTTCATTTGCTTGCCGAAATGTGCCCATATGCCTGTTGTGAGTTAAAATCAATGACCTCGTAAAATATTTGCACTGAGTTCGATATCTAGAGGGTGCCAGCCATAGGCGAGGCAATCTTTCAAGCTTTACCACTGCTGGAGTTACTCCTTTGAAGTAAAAAAATATATTCAAGTGTTTAAGTAAATAAGCATAACGTATGGCCCCGCAGATCCCAATATGATAAAATATTCAGTCGGTTGATAAACAGAGTGAAAATATTACCGATGGTGTTCACGAGATGAAATAAATTTCGATCTTTAAACAAAAAAAAACCCCAAATATTCTATTTATTGCATGCTTTTAACCCTTTCTGGGAGAAGCTTTATCAAAATCGAGTACAGTTCGATTCAGTTATTCCCCGTGGCGTACCCCCTTCGCATAGCAACGCATTACAATATTACGTCAAGTGCAAGAAATGTAAAGTAAATGACGTCACATTTCCATCTGGTTGTGAGTCACGCACATTTTGCCCAGGTAACTAGAATATAAAAATCGGTATTTTCACTGGTCGTACCCGTGGAACATCGAAAAATATTTTCACCGCTATTTCTCGATATTCCACCGGTAAGCATAGAATAAACAATTATTTCTACCTTCTGGGACGTTGGAAATATGAAATAAATGTGCAATTGTTAAATAATGAATTAAAAAATATTTAAGTTGTGACTGCTTGTTTATACCAAAGGTAATTTGAAAAAAAAGGGGGAAATGAAAAGACATAATGTTAAGGAGATACAATAAAAACAAAGTCTTGGTAAACTGATCGGTACCTCGTAAATAGGTATTTTGTCATTTCATTGGTTAATTATTTCTATACAATAACAAAAGATGCATTCGGCATAGGGGGTGATGGGAGACGTAGGTACGGAATCGGCCGAGTTGTGACGAGTAACAAACGATGCTGACTTATAGCACCAGCCTCTGGGTGTATCATTGTTACTATATATAGACAAAGGGTGATTCTGACGTAAATACACTGATATTTCATTCAGTTACGACCATCCTTCCCTTGGCCTTGAAACTGAAAAGTAGGCCTATAATTAAAGCATTCCTGGATTCTGTATTTCTGATTAAAAATGGCACTGGTCTTTACAAAACAAATCCGCCTCTCAAAGACCATGCATGTAGTAGAAATCATTTAAAAATACAGTGAGAAAAAGAGAAACGACTGCTAATAAACATTTTCTGCGTTTCTCATATTTTTCTACGTCGTAGAGGGCAAATTTCGTGATTTCAATCATATCATTTGTTTTTCTGCGAAACTTCCTATACGGATTAGTTCAAAATTTCATCATGTGGTAGATTAAATCACGACCAGCCCATCACGTCATTGTAATTAGTTATTGATATATTAAGTAATTACTCAGATTTGAATTAATAAATTCAAATGACGTTAGAGATTTACTTTTCATTGCGGAAGTATCTCTCGTTTACAATAACTAGTGCGCAGTTGCACTTCCGGCAAAAGCACGATACAAGCACCTTGCAAAAAGCCGAAAACCGGTCACAGTTTAGTTTGAGAACGTGGGAAAACTCTCTGAATAGTTTGATCCAAATGACTTCTCAAGTCTTTAACACAAGTAGCAAGAGTGTTCATTGACATACACTTGTACCCGATCGCGGCACACTTTACGAGAACATTATTCTGTTGTTGTTGTTGTGTATGCACACCCCCTCACAAAACAAACAAGTTCTTATCCATGATGCACTTTTCACATTATTTAGCACCAGAATGATAGAAGCGCGAGGTCTCGTTAAAACTCTTAACCCATTACCACACATTCCCTACTTTTGACGCCCTTGAGAAAGAAGCCTTTAGAAAACATTGTGGGAAAAGGAGAAAATGCTGGTAACCAGCATTTTCTCCTTTTCCATCAATGTTTTCTCCCTACACAAAACAAATTTCAAATTTTTAGTCACTTTTATTTTGTCGTCTGCAAATTATTTCAATTTGGGCCAGTCTTAAATATTGTTGTTTGATAAAGGGTTAAACTGCTAAGCTCGGCTCACTGACCTATTGCGGGCAGCGTAGATCAAGATCAGACTGCACGAAATGTGCAGTCTGATCTTAGAGCTACACTGTCCGATACGATAACGAGATACACATAGGCTATATTTCCTCCAAAAATACTTTTGATACAGGAAAATTTGGGTATATACTATCGGTTTAAAAGTTTCATTCCTTTTATTTAGTAGGATAAGAGTTGACATTGAATAAGACTGTTCAAGTGGTTTATTTTGGAGAGCGCAAGAGGTCATAAACTAGACTTTGTCCAATATCCTAATGAACTCCAGGCTTGTAGGAGCCTCTTAGCTTTCATGAACTGCCATTGTATACGTTGTCTGCGCATGTCATATTCTTCGAAGATCCGGCCTGTCTGCTTTTTCGCATCACCGCTCCCATATGTTAGGGAAAAGTAGGGCTAACACCATAGCAGTAGTATAGGCAGCTCTTTAAATGTAAACAAAGATTACGTAATCGGTGGTAATCTTGACCTACTTTCGGCCATTGTGTTACTATATTTAGTAACTCATTTGCATATAAGGAATTGTTGATGTGTCATGGGTATTCGCGGCGGATATGGTGAGTCCGCCATTTTGGATGAGGATCGGCCATATTGGATAAGCCATGATGGATTAGGATCAGTATACAGAGCTGACGTGTATACCTCGTACTGGTAAGTACTCGCGGGCATTGAGGGTCAGGCCCTTTCCTTACCAGACGATAAATAAGTAAATGATTTACCTGCAGTGACCAGGTCAAAGTATGGATAGGGATCGGTCATGTTGGATCAGTATACAGAATTGACGTGTATACTTCGTTGAGGGTCAGGCCCTTTCCATACAAGACGATAAATAAATAAATAAATAAATAAATAAATGTACCTCTCTCCGATGTGCACTCCTCAAGGTCCAACTCTCAAATGAGTCTTTTAGTCCAGAACAGAGTCTAAAGTAGAATGATGCGCATGCGCGAAGCTATATTTAGATATGTGATCATCAACTATATTTAGAGTCATTACATCAGCTATGATAGGGAAGATCCAAACAATGGTCTTTTGTTAATGAAACCATACTGTCTGGTTTTGTTTATTTGGTGACGGAAGCACGAACAATAGTCTATTCAACTGTCAAAGTTAATCCCCTAACAAAGACCCAAAAGGCAGAACATTGGTCTTTTGTTAATGTCACCATGCTGGCTGGCTTTGTTTATTTGGTGACGGAAGTACGGACAATGGTCTATTCAACTGTCAAACTTAATCCCTTTTCAAGTCATTAACGTGTCTGGCTTCTGTTGACGTAGGACCGGAAGATCAGACAATAGCTTATTCAACAAAAGGACCTCGACTTTATACCCCTAAAACGGCTTGAAATTCAGCCAATCAGTAATAGGAAATTTTCGACCAATCGGATTACAGGACGCATCGACCAATCAGATTACAGGAAAATGACGTGATGCTCAAAAAATAGATCATGATTGTTCTGGGAGAGTATATAAGAAGACGGACAGCTTTGGTTCTTCATTCTAACTTCAGAATTACAACTGACATCATGGAACACACCCTGGAAATGATGGTGAATGCTTTCACCGAAGCGGAAGACCTGATGACCTTTGCGGTAGCATGGGATATACAAGAATCCCCCGTGGTCAGATCCCGACTTTATCAATTGAGAAACCGAGAGATTGTAAACCACGTGGTCAACACAGAATTAACAGACGAGATGGAAGACAACTTGGAGTTGGCCCTGGAGTACGTGAGAGAGCAAGAGGAGATAGAGGGGGCCGTCAAAGCCCTGCTCTTTGACGACGAAATGGAGGCCCTTGCCCAAACCTGCATTGACGATGGAGAGTGGAATCCCCCGAGTCCAGTACAAGAAGGTAGGGGAGATGAACCACAACCCGGACCATCGCATCAACTACAGTATACTATGAAGAAAACCTCACAACGCACTTACGCAAAGAATGCAGCTACAGATCGAACATACAAGGTGAAAATAGATGAAAAGTACAATGGACAGCAACTCAAAGACGTGAGAGAGGGTCTCCATGATATGATGCATGACGTATTGAACCAGGCCCGGGGGAATTTAGCGGGAAACGATTTAGGGCGTGTGGTGGTACACCATGACGGATTGCACGACGCTGTCGTCGTCCCACTTCAGGCCTGGGACCAACTGGACGCAACCAAAGTAATGGAGACCCTGCAAAAGGTACTCAACAGCAACGAGAAACTCTCCATCAATGAAAGTTTCTCCATTACTATAGGCACCATTGACTTACCGAAAGGGGGAACCAGACGACGAATCACCAACCTAAAAGGTGAGAAGAAGAACTCACTAAAGCTCAAAACCTCAATTGTAACCATAGACAATAATGACTACATATGTATGGCGAGAGCGATTGGCGTGAGCTGGGCCAAGTTAAAGAGATGTACACCAGAAGAATGGGAGGAGGTGGTCAGGAACAGGCAGGGAAAAAGCAACCTGCAACTAGTACTGAAACATCAGAAAGTTCCCTTGACCTACTATCAGGATCTTTGCAACAAAAACCTAAAACAGCAGAAACATTTAGCAGTAAACTTATGTCAGATGGCAGGTGTTCCCCAAGACAGGCCGGCGAGTCTCAACGATGTAGAAGCGTTTGAAGAACTCCTGGGGGTGCGCGTGATGGTGGTCAGTGCACGATTGGGTAACAAGTTCATCACCAGTCCGAGTAGTGACGAACGTCCCTGTATCTACCTGTACCTGGTGGACGATGATCACTTTCACGCCATCACCAGCATCACGGGGTTCTTCAGCGCCAATTATTTCTGCGAGAAATGCCTGTACCATTATGATCACCGAGAAAGACACGAATGTGACACCAGCTGTATCGTGTGCAAGAAGGCCCATTGCCCAAAGACCGAACTGACCCGAACCTGCACGGACTGCAACATGACGTGTCGATCGGATGACTGTTACAAAAAGCATAAAGAAGTACCCCTACACAAAAAGGGCAAGAAGAAGGGCCAACCTAGCGGATCTTCCCAGTGTCAAAAGTATTGGAAATGTCCCACCTGTTATAAAGTTGTGAGACTGGACCAGAGGAAGAAAGAAGACCATGAATGTGGAGAATATTGGTGCTCCACATGTACTAAATACGTTATGGACGATCACCAATGTTACTTAAGAGCGACACCAGCAAAAGAACATTATATTCCAAAGTTTATATTTTTTGATTTTGAATGTTCCCAAGATGAAATTACCTATTGTGATGAAGGATATGTACCCGATTCTAAATTAAATTGTAAGGACTGTCAAGCACCTGAGGTATGTAAATCTTGCTCCAAATGTCAAAATTGTAAAACGTCATGGTGCGGTAAAGCGACCCACCGTCCAAATTTTGTCGTAGCGCATTCCGTATGCCCAAAATGCATTGACGAAGAACTGAAACCCGATTCTGTATGTAAGGGTTGCGGTACCCGTTGCGACGAATGTGACAACACTGATCTGTACGAGAACGAGGACGAAGGTCCTTGTCCCGGTAAATGCGGATTCAGAGAAGTCATATTCGAGGGAACAGATACCGCCGAAAAGTTTGGACAGTGGCTCTTTACGGACCAGCACGAATATTTCAAGGTCGTTGCCCATAACTTGAAAGGCTACGATGGCTATTTTCTTCTGGAATATTTAATTGATCAATCGATAAGACCGGACAAAATCATTTATAACGGTTCAAAAATCATGTATATGACAGTGGAGAAAGGTTTACATATGAGAGTGATTGACAGTCTCAATTTCTTACCCATGAAATTATCGCAATTACCTAAAGCATTTGGTTTACACGAATTGAAAAAAGGGTGGTTCCCGCATTATTTTAATACTAGAGAGAATCAAAATTATGTTGGAGCCTATCCTGATGCTAAAGATTATGGTTACGATTTCATGAGTGAGAAAGAAAGAAGTGAGTTAGTAGCGTGGTTGAGTGAGAGAGAAAATGAAATATTTGATTTTAGAAAAGAAATGTTAGAATACTGTAGAAGTGATGTAGATATTTTAAGAAAAGCTTGTATGAAATTCAGACATTTATTAATGAGTGCTACGGGGGAAGAGATAGAGGTTGTCAATGAGACAGGAGAGGTAGAAAAGAAATGGGTGAGGGCTGTGGATCCCTTCGACTCGGTCACCATCGCTTCTGTATGCATGAATGTCTTCCGGACAAAGTTCTTGGAAGAAGAATGGAGAGTACAGATGCATGGTAGTGGAGACAAATGGATCCAGGCTAGAATGAGAGACGGCACATTGTATGTATGTTTGGAGGGTGAATGGGTGAGTGAGGAACAGTTGAAAATTACAGCGAGTGAATTTATTAGGTCACCGATAGCAAAAATACCTCCCGGTGGATATAGGGATCAATATAGTCAAGCGTCAATTCAGTGGTTAGAGTGGAGGGCATGTTTAGACAAAGTACACATTCAACATGCGTTAAATGAAGGGGAAAAGACGATCCCTGGAACTCGATACAAGTTGGATGGGTACTGCGTAGAAACACACACGGCATATGAATATCACGGCTGCGTGTTTCACGGATGCCCTGTGTGTTTCTCAGATAATCGAGAAGAAACGTGTCATCCCCTAACCCACCAGTCACTGGATGAATTGTATGCCTTGACTATAAAAAAGAAAGCATATTTAGAACAATTAGGCATGAACTACGTGTGCATTTGGGACCATGAATTTCAAAAGGAACGAAATCAAAATACAGAACTGAGAACCTTCATTAAGCAGTTAGACATGACAGAGAGATTGGACCCTAGAGAGAGCTTCTTCGGCGGGCGTACCAATGCGAGTCAACTCTACCGTAAAACGGAAGAACAGGAAAGGATCATGTACGTGGATTTCACGAGTTTGTATCCTTGGGTGAATAAGTATTGTCGGTATCCCGTGGGTCACCCGAAAATCTTGACCAAAGATTTTGGGAACATAGAGGAGTATTTTGGTATTGCTAAGGTCAAGGTCTTACCTCCGAGAGGACTGTATCATCCAGTCCTCCCGTACAGATCAAATGACAAACTAAAATTCCCATTATGCAGGACCTGTGCGGATACCGAGAATCCTGACACCTGCACCTGTTCGGATGAAGAGAGAGTATTGACAGGTACATGGTGCACCCCGGAGATACACAAGGCTCTTAGACTAGGGTACCAGGTTATAACTATATACGAAATATACCACTGGGAAGAAACAACACAATATGACCCCGATTCCGGAGAAGGAGGACTGTTTGCCAAATACATCAATACCTTTTTGAAGTACAAACAAGAGGCGAGTGGTCCTCCGGACTGGATTCGGGATGCACAAGACATGCACACTTACATACAAGACTATGCACAAAAAGAGGGGGTTTCATTGGATCGAGAGAATATTGTGAAGAACCCAGGATTGAGAGCCCTAGCCAAACTATGTCTCAATAGCTTTTGGGGCAAGTTTGGACAGAGGCTCAATATGCGTCAGACAGAAATCTTTACGGATAGTCAGGTCAACCTGTTCTTTCAACTATTCTCAGATCCCTTAAAACAACCTCTCAACTTTCACATATTAACGGACGACATGATACAAATTGAATGGCTATACAAACAGGACTGCCAACCGGAAGACAACAACACAAACATATACTTGGCGACCTTCACAACGTGCTGGGCCAGACTCAAATTGTACAGTGTGCTCGAACAATTAGACAGACGAGTACTGTATTACGATACAGATAGCGTCATTTACCTGAGTAGACCTGGAGAGGTAGACCCACCCTTAGGGGACTACTTGGGCGAATTGACCGATGAATTGGAGAAGGAGGAGCACATTGTAGAATTTGTGTCTGGCGGTCCCAAGAACTACGCATACAAAACAAACACCAACAAAGAAACGTGTAAAGTCAGAGGATTCACACTGCACTACACCAACTCACAACTCATCAATTTTGAAAGCGTCAAACATATCGTTATAGACACACACGGCACCTCACACATCACTGTCACAAACCCAAGCAAAATATGTAGAGACAAAGGTAAACGAAAATTATACAACAGAGCAGAAGAAAAAAGATATCAAATGGTATACACCAAACGTAGAAGAATAGAGAACTATGACACAGTACCTTACGGATATTAGAATAGAGAGAATGGTGTGAGAATGAATGTAATTGAAATATTGATGTTACTGGAAGCAAAATTGCATGTTACTGGATGTAAAAATCAATGTTACTGGAAGTAAATTTGCATGTTACTGGATGTAAAAATCAATGTTATTGGAAGTAAATTTTGATGTTACTGGAAGTAAATTTTGATGTTATTGGAAGCAAATTTGCATGTTACTGGAACCTATTTTTGCAATTTTACATTGAAATATATAGGGAAAATTGGATTCATTTTTTGATGTTACTGGAAGCAAAATTTCGTGTTACTGGATATAAAAATCAATGTTACTGGAAGTAAATTTGCATGTTACTGGATGTAAAAATCAATGTTATTGGAAGTAAATTCTGATGTTACTGGAAGTAAAATTTAATGTTATTGGAAGCAAAATTGCATGTTACTGGAACCAATTTTTGCAATTTTACATAGAAATATATAGGGAAAATTGGATTCATTTTTTGATGTTACTGGAAGCAAATTTGCGTGTTACTGGATGTAAAATTCACTGTTATTGGAAGTAAATTTTGATGCTACTGGAAGTAAAAATCAGTGTTATTGGAAGTAAATTTTGATGTTACTGGAAGTAAAATTCAATGTTATTGGAAGCAAAATTGCATGTTACTGGAACCTATTTTTGCAATTTTACATAGAAATATATAGGGAAATTTGGATTGATTTTTTGATGTTACTGGAAGCAAAATTGCGTGTTACTGGATGTAAAAATCAATGTTACTGGAAGTAAATTTGCATGTTACTGGATGTAAAAATCAATGTTATTGGAAGTAAATTTTGATGTTACTGGAAGTAAAATTTAATGTTATTGGAAGCAAATTTGCATGTTACTGGAACCTATTTTTGCAATTTTACATTGAAATATATAGGGAAAATTGGATTCATTTTTTGATGTTACTGGAAGCAAATTTGCATGTTACTGGATGTAAAAATCAATGTTACTGGAAGTAAATTTTAATGTTATTGGAAGCAAATTTTGATGTTACTGGAAGCAAATTTTGATGTTATTGGAAGTAACTTTTGATGTTATTTGAAGTAAATTTTGACGTTAGATCTCTTGTATATTATTTGCTGATGCGTTGTATATTGTTTCATTTATAACTGAAATGAATAAAAGAATGTAGGAATGACAATGTCTGTTGTACTTTTTTCCGTTGCCCTTATTCGTAAGAATTATGAATGACCTGGAATCCCCTAACCGTGAACGGGGTAGTTTTATTCCTATTCCTAAACCAGAAGACTGTAATCAATCCGATCAATGGCATTTATTGGGTACACAAGTTCCTAAAACTGAAATCGTGTACTTCTGTCAAATGATCATTGTCTATATTATAATCATCACTTCCGTAGTCAATTTGTCTATACAAAATGGTTCTACCGAATTGTGGATAAGTTCACTCAGCAGTTGTATCGGTTACGCCTTGCCTAACCCGAAGCTCAAAAAATAAAATGGTAGTCCTCCCCTTCGAACCTAGCTCCAGTTTTTGTATTAGCGGTCAAACGGGATCAGGGAAAACACAATGGGTCTATCGATTCCTCAAACACATCAAACACATGTACAGTAGAGATCCTCCTGTTCATATCCTCTTCTGCTATGGCACTCACCTACCATTATTTTGATGAATGGAACAACACATACCTCAGTTTACGGGTGAAAGCGAACAAATCAAGTCGTCCCCCTGTAAAGCAATTGATTAAATGACTCTAACAGGATTGGACAAGACACCAACCCTTTAATGCCCAGTACCCATTTATATCATTGATTATAACGCAAAAGCGAAAAATCAAGTTATTCCCCTTTAGATTAAAAGTTAAATGACTCTAACAATATTGAAAATAAATCCCTACTCTTTTAAGGTCCACTACCCATTTATACCATTGATTATGATGTAAAAGGGAAAAAAAATCAAGTCACCTCCCTTTAAAGCAAGAAATTAAATTATTCTACAAGATTGGACAAGACCCTCCCACCCCTTTAAGGTCGAGTACCCACATATATGAATACCATTGATTACAATGCAAAAGCAAAAAAATCAAGTCGTCCCACTCTAAGCCAGTAGATTCAATGACTCTAACAAGATTGGACAAGACCCTCATCCCTTTAAAGTCCAGTGCCCATTGATAAGTCAATGTTTTTTGACTTGAGATCGGATTAAGATAACTTATAAAGGGAGCTGGCCAATGTTTACACAAACATTTATAATAACCCTAGTAACGGATTAAATTTTGCAAAAATGTAAGATTTTAGTCGAGAGTTATAGGAGTTGTTTCCTTCAGCAATTAAATGATTTTTTTTTTCTCAACATTGCAACCTTGTAGAAAGTAAAACCGTGTACTGATAAACCTAATTCTAGGAAATGTAAGCAATGGCACCCATTTCTAAGACAACCAAGCAAATAAAGCCATAGTCATCGTATTCTTTCATGTTGTGACAGTTTAATGGAATTTGAGATAATCCAACCAAATGATACCTGACCTATTACTCTTTTACTTTGACTCCCCTCATTGTCTTTCAATTTCCCGGCGTTTCAGGCTCAATACTCATTTACTTGGAAATATCGACTTCTTTATTTGCTGTCAGATCGAATCGACATAGGTATCATTGGAATGGCCTTGTCACACTGTTGAAGAAAATGTATAGTTTTGTGGGTGTCACTTGAATGACAACGGATATACAAGGGTTAAAGTTTTGGGAGATACACGCTTTTGGCATCCACAGGCACCAAAATGACTCAAATCTGTATTAAATGACCGATTATTACGTTCTTGGTGTCTATCCACGATAACTTTTACCAAGAAATTCAAATTTGAAGTCATAATTTACCTAAAAATTATAGCAAAATCTTAGGTTTGCCTGAAAGATTTCAGATACGTTATTAATGCACTAACTTTAACAAAAAATAGCCAAAATCGTTGTTTATGAACCGATTTTCGTGACCTTGGTGTCTAATTGTATTAACTTTTACTCAGAATTCCATTTATGGGGGTAACGAATACATTGTGTTGAGATAATGGTAAAAAATGACTCCTTAATAAACGACTGTCAGATTAGGGTATAAAAATATACGGAATGTACCACTGAGAAGAAACCATTCAGTATGACTCTACAAACGGGCGAAGGGACCAGTCGCAAAATACATAAATACCTTTCTAAACTTTGAACAAGAGGCGACTGGTCCCCCTCGCCCGTTTGTAGAGTCATACTCAATGGTTTCCTCTCAGTGGTACATTCCGTATATTTTTATACCCTAATCTGACAGTCGTTTATTAAGGAGTCATTTTTTACCATTATCTCAACACAATGTATTCGTTACCCCCATAAATGGAATTCTGAGTAAAAGTTAATACAATTAGACACCAAGGTCACGAAAATCGGTTCATAAACAACGATTTTGGCTATTTTTTGTTAAAGTTAGTGCATTAATAACGTATCTGAAATCTTTCAGGCAAACCTAAGATTTTGCTATAATTTTTAGGTAAATTATGACTTCAAATTTGAATTTCTTGGTAAAAGTTATCGTGGATAGACACCAAGAACGTAATAATCGGTCATTTAATACAGATTTGAGTCATTTTGGTGCCTGTGGATGCCAAAAGCGTGTATCTCCCAAAACTTTAACCCTTGTATATCCGTTGTCATTCAAGTGACACCCACAAAACTATACATTTTCTTCAACAGTGTGACAAGGCCATTCCAATGATACCTATGTCGATTCGATCTGACAGCAAATAAAGAAGTCGATATTTCCAAGTAAATGAGTATTGAGCCTGAAACGCCGGGAAATTGAAAGACAATGAGGGGAGTCAAAGTAAAAGAGTAATAGGTCAGGTATCATTTGGTTGGATTATCTCAAATTCCATTAAACTGTCACAACATGAAAGAATACGATGACTATGGCTTTATTTGCTTGGTTGTCTTAGAAATGGGTGCCATTGCTTACATTTCCTAGAATTAGGTTTATCAGTACACGGTTTTACTTTCTACAAGGTTGCAATGTTGAGAAAAAAAAAAATCATTTAATTGCTGAAGGAAACAACTCCTATAACTCTCGACTAAAATCTTACATTTTTGCAAAATTTAATCCGTTACTAGGGTTATTATAAATGTTTGTGTAAACATTGGCCAGCTCCCTTTATAAGTTATCTTAATCCGATCTCAAGTCAAAAAACATTGACTTATCAATGGGCACTGGACTTTAAAGGGATGAGGGTCTTGTCCAATCTTGTTAGAGTCATTGAATCTACTGGCTTAGAGTGGGACGACTTGATTTTTTTGCTTTTGCATTGTAATCAATGGTATTCATATATGTGGGTACTCGACCTTAAAGGGGTGGGAGGGTCTTGTCCAATCTTGTAGAATAATTTAATTTCTTGCTTTAAAGGGAGGTGACTTGATTTTTTTTCCCTTTTACATCATAATCAATGGTATAAATGGGTAGTGGACCTTAAAAGAGTAGGGATTTATTTTCAATATTGTTAGAGTCATTTAACTTTTAATCTAAAGGGGAATAACTTGATTTTTCGCTTTTGCGTTATAATCAATGATATAAATGGGTACTGGGCATTAAAGGGTTGGTGTCTTGTCCAATCCTGTTAGAGTCATTTAATCAATTGCTTTACAGGGGGACGACTTGATTTGTTCGCTTTCACCCGTAAACTGAGGTATGTGTTGTTCCATTCATCAAAATAATGGTAGGTGAGTGCCATAGCAGAAGAGGATATGAACAGGAGGATCTCTACTGTACATGTGTTTGATGTGTTTGAGGAATCGATAGACCCATTGTGTTTTCCCTGATCCCGTTTGACCGCTAATACAAAAACTGGAGCTAGGTTCGAAGGGGAGGACTACCATTTTATTTTTTGAGCTTCGGGTTAGGCAAGGCGTAACCGATACAACTGCTGAGTGAACTTATCCACAATTCGGTAGAACCATTTTGTATAGACAAATTGACTACGGAAGTGATGATTATAATATAGACAATGATCATTTGACAGAAGTACACGATTTCAGTTTTAGGAACTTGTGTACCCAATAAATGCCATTGATCGGATTGATTACAGTCTTCTGGTTTAGGAATAGGAATAAAACTACCCCGTTCACGGTTAGGGGATTCCAGGTCATTCATAATTCTTACGAATAAGGGCAACGGAAAAAAGTACAACAGACATTGTCATTCCTACATTCTTTTATTCATTTCAGTTATAAATGAAACAATATACAACGCATCAGCAAATAATATACAAGAGATCTAACGTCAAAATTTACTTCAAATAACATCAAAAGTTACTTCCAATAACATCAAAATTTGCTTCCAGTAACATCAAAATTTGCTTCCAATAACATTAAAATTTACTTCCAGTAACATTGATTTTTACATCCAGTAACATGCAAATTTGCTTCCAGTAACATCAAAAAATGAATCCAATTTTCCCTATATATTTCAATGTAAAATTGCAAAAATAGGTTCCAGTAACATGCAAATTTGCTTCCAATAACATTAAATTTTACTTCCAGTAACATCAAAATTTACTTCCAATAACATTGATTTTTACATCCAGTAACATGCAAATTTACTTCCAGTAACATTGATTTTTACATCCAGTAACACGCAATTTTGCTTCCAGTAACATCAAAAAATCAATCCAAATTTCCCTATATATTTCTATGTAAAATTGCAAAAATAGGTTCCAGTAACATGCAATTTTGCTTCCAATAACATTGAATTTTACTTCCAGTAACATCAAAATTTACTTCCAATAACACTGATTTTTACTTCCAGTAGCATCAAAATTTACTTCCAATAACAGTGAATTTTACATCCAGTAACACGCAAATTTGCTTCCAGTAACATCAAAAAATGAATCCAATTTTCCCTATATATTTCTATGTAAAATTGCAAAAATTGGTTCCAGTAACATGCAATTTTGCTTCCAATAACATTAAATTTTACTTCCAGTAACATCAGAATTTACTTCCAATAACATTGATTTTTACATCCAGTAACATGCAAATTTACTTCCAGTAACATTGATTTTTATATCCAGTAACACGAAATTTTGCTTCCAGTAACATCAAAAAATGAATCCAATTTTCCCTATATATTTCAATGTAAAATTGCAAAAATAGGTTCCAGTAACATGCAAATTTGCTTCCAATAACATCAAAATTTACTTCCAGTAACATCAAAATTTACTTCCAATAACATTGATTTTTACATCCAGTAACATGCAAATTTACTTCCAGTAACATTGATTTTTACATCCAGTAACATGCAATTTTGCTTCCAGTAACATCAATATTTCAATTACATTCATTCTCACACCATTCTCTCTATTCTAATATCCGTAAGGTACTGTGTCATAGTTCTCTATTCTTCTACGTTTGGTGTATACCATTTGATATCTTTTTTCTTCTGCTCTGTTGTATAATTTTCGTTTACCTTTGTCTCTACATATTTTGCTTGGGTTTGTGACAGTGATGTGTGAGGTGCCGTGTGTGTCTGTAACGATATGTTTGACGCTTTCAAAATTGATGAGTTGTGAGTTGGTGTAGTGCAGTGTGAATCCTCTGACTTTACACGTTTCTTTGTTGGTGTTTGTTTTGTATGCGTAGTTCTTGGGACCGCCAGACACAAATTCTACAATGTGCTCCTCCTTCTCCAATTCATCGGTCAATTCGCCCAAGTAGTCCCCTAAGGGTGGGTCTACCTCTCCAGGTCTACTCAGGTAAATGACGCTATCTGTATCGTAATACAGTACTCGTCTGTCTAATTGTTCGAGCACACTGTACAATTTGAGTCTGGCCCAGCACGTTGTGAAGGTCGCCAAGTATATGTTTGTGTTGTTGTCTTCCGGTTGGCAGTCCTGTTTGTATAGCCATTCAATTTGTATCATGTCGTCCGTTAATATGTGAAAGTTGAGAGGTTGTTTTAAGGGATCTGAGAATAGTTGAAAGAACAGGTTGACCTGACTATCCGTAAAGATTTCTGTCTGACGCATATTGAGCCTCTGTCCAAACTTGCCCCAAAAGCTATTGAGACATAGTTTGGCTAGGGCTCTCAATCCTGGGTTCTTCACAATATTCTCTCGATCCAATGAAACCCCCTCTTTTTGTGCATAGTCTTGTATGTAAGTGTGCATGTCTTGTGCATCCCGAATCCAGTCCGGAGGACCACTCGCCTCTTGTTTGTACTTCAAAAAGGTATTGATGTATTTGGCAAACAGTCCTCCTTCTCCGGAATCGGGGTCATATTGTGTTGTTTCTTCCCAGTGGTATATTTCGTATATAGTTATAACCTGGTACCCTAGTCTAAGAGCCTTGTGTATCTCCGGGGTGCACCATGTACCTGTCAATACTCTCTCTTCATCCGAACAGGTGCAGGTGTCAGGATTCTCGGTATCCGCACAGGTCCTGCATAATGGGAATTTTAGTTTGTCATTTGATCTGTACGGGAGGACTGGATGATACAGTCCTCTCGGGGGTAAGACCTTGACCTTAGCAATACCAAAATACTCCTCTATGTTCCCAAAATCTTTGGTCAAGATTTTCGGGTGACCCACGGGATACCGACAATACTTATTCACCCAAGGATACAAACTCGTGAAATCCACGTACATGATCCTTTCCTGTTCTTCCGTTTTACGGTAGAGTTGACTCGCATTGGTACGCCCGCCGAAGAAGCTCTCTCTAGGGTCCAATCTCTCTGTCATGTCTAACTGCTTAATGAAGGTTCTCAGTTCTGTATTTTGATTTCGTTCCTTTTGAAATTCATGGTCCCAAATGCACACGTAGTTCATGCCTAATTGTTCTAAATATGCTTTCTTTTTTATAGTCAAGGCATACAATTCATCCAGTGACTGGTGGGTTAGGGTATGACACGTTTCTTCTCGATTATCTGAGAAACACACAGGGCATCCGTGAAACACGCAGCCGTGATATTCATATGCCGTGTGTGTTTCTACGCAGTACCCATCCAACTTGTATCGAGTTCCAGGGATCGTCTTTTCCCCTTCATTTAACGCATGTTGAATGTGTACTTTGTCTAAACATGCCCTCCACTCTAACCACTGAATTGACGCTTGACTATATTGATCCCTATATCCACCGGGAGGTATTTTTGCTATCGGTGACCTAATAAATTCACTCGCTGTAATTTTCAACTGTTCCTCACTCACCCATTCACCCTCCAAACATACATACAATGTGCCGTCTCTCATTCTAGCCTGGATCCATTTGTCTCCACTACCATGCATCTGTACTCTCCATTCTTCTTCCAAGAACTTTGTCCGGAAGACATTCATGCATACAGAAGCGATGGTGACCGAGTCGAAGGGATCCACAGCCCTCACCCATTTCTTTTCTACCTCTCCTGTCTCATTGACAACCTCTATCTCTTCCCCCGTAGCACTCATTAATAAATGTCTGAATTTCATACAAGCTTTTCTTAAAATATCTACATCACTTCTACAGTATTCTAACATTTCTTTTCTAAAATCAAATATTTCATTTTCTCTCTCACTCAACCACGCTACTAACTCACTTCTTTCTTTCTCACTCATGAAATCGTAACCATAATCTTTAGCATCAGGATAGGCTCCAACATAATTTTGATTCTCTCTAGTATTAAAATAATGCGGGAACCACCCTTTTTTCAATTCGTGTAAACCAAATGCTTTAGGTAATTGCGATAATTTCATGGGTAAGAAATTGAGACTGTCAATCACTCTCATATGTAAACCTTTCTCCACTGTCATATACATGATTTTTGAACCGTTATAAATGATTTTGTCCGGTCTTATCGATTGATCAATTAAATATTCCAGAAGAAAATAGCCATCGTAGCCTTTCAAGTTATGGGCAACGACCTTGAAATATTCGTGCTGGTCCGTAAAGAGCCACTGTCCAAACTTTTCGGCGGTATCTGTTCCCTCGAATATGACTTCTCTGAATCCGCATTTACCGGGACAAGGACCTTCGTCCTCGTTCTCGTACAGATCAGTGTTGTCACATTCGTCGCAACGGGTACCGCAACCCTTACATACAGAATCGGGTTTCAGTTCTTCGTCAATGCATTTTGGGCATACGGAATGCGCTACGACAAAATTTGGACGGTGGGTCGCTTTACCGCACCATGACGTTTTACAATTTTGACATTTGGAGCAAGATTTACATACCTCAGGTGCTTGACAGTCCTTACAATTTAATTTAGAATCGGGTACATATCCTTCATCACAATAGGTAATTTCATCTTGGGAACATTCAAAATCAAAAAATATAAACTTTGGAATATAATGTTCTTTTGCTGGTGTCGCTCTTAAGTAACATTGGTGATCGTCCATAACGTATTTAGTACATGTGGAGCACCAATATTCTCCACATTCATGGTCTTCTTTCTTCCTCTGGTCCAGTCTCACAACTTTATAACAGGTGGGACATTTCCAATACTTTTGACACTGGGAAGATCCGCTAGGTTGGCCCTTCTTCTTGCCCTTTTTGTGTAGGGGTACTTCTTTATGCTTTTTGTAACAGTCATCCGATCGACACGTCATGTTGCAGTCCGTGCAGGTTCGGGTCAGTTCGGTCTTTGGGCAATGGGCCTTCTTGCACACGATACAGCTGGTGTCACATTCGTGTCTTTCTCGGTGATCATAATGGTACAGGCATTTCTCGCAGAAATAATTGGCGCTGAAGAACCCCGTGATGCTGGTGATGGCGTGAAAGTGATCATCGTCCACCAGGTACAGGTAGATACAGGGACGTTCGTCACTACTCGGACTGGTGATGAACTTGTTACCCAATCGTGCACTGACCACCATCACGCGCACCCCCAGGAGTTCTTCAAACGCTTCTACATCGTTGAGACTCGCCGGCCTGTCTTGGGGAACACCTGCCATCTGACATAAGTTTACTGCTAAATGTTTCTGCTGTTTTAGGTTTTTGTTGCAAAGATCCTGATAGTAGGTCAAGGGAACTTTCTGATGTTTCAGTACTAGTTGCAGGTTGCTTTTTCCCTGCCTGTTCCTGACCACCTCCTCCCATTCTTCTGGTGTACATCTCTTTAACTTGGCCCAGCTCACGCCAATCGCTCTCGCCATACATATGTAGTCATTATTGTCTATGGTTACAATTGAGGTTTTGAGCTTTAGTGAGTTCTTCTTCTCACCTTTTAGGTTGGTGATTCGTCGTCTGGTTCCCCCTTTCGGTAAGTCAATGGTGCCTATAGTAATGGAGAAACTTTCATTGATGGAGAGTTTCTCGTTGCTGTTGAGTACCTTTTGCAGGGTCTCCATTACTTTGGTTGCGTCCAGTTGGTCCCAGGCCTGAAGTGGGACGACGACAGCGTCGTGCAATCCGTCATGGTGTACCACCACACGCCCTAAATCGTTTCCCGCTAAATTCCCCCGGGCCTGGTTCAATACGTCATGCATCATATCATGGAGACCCTCTCTCACGTCTTTGAGTTGCTGTCCATTGTACTTTTCATCTATTTTCACCTTGTATGTTCGATCTGTAGCTGCATTCTTTGCGTAAGTGCGTTGTGAGGTTTTCTTCATAGTATACTGTAGTTGATGCGATGGTCCGGGTTGTGGTTCATCTCCCCTACCTTCTTGTACTGGACTCGGGGGATTCCACTCTCCATCGTCAATGCAGGTTTGGGCAAGGGCCTCCATTTCGTCGTCAAAGAGCAGGGCTTTGACGGCCCCCTCTATCTCCTCTTGCTCTCTCACGTACTCCAGGGCCAACTCCAAGTTGTCTTCCATCTCGTCTGTTAATTCTGTGTTGACCACGTGGTTTACAATCTCTCGGTTTCTCAATTGATAAAGTCGGGATCTGACCACGGGGGATTCTTGTATATCCCATGCTACCGCAAAGGTCATCAGGTCTTCCGCTTCGGTGAAAGCATTCACCATCATTTCCAGGGTGTGTTCCATGATGTCAGTTGTAATTCTGAAGTTAGAATGAAGAACCAAAGCTGTCCGTCTTCTTATATACTCTCCCAGAACAATCATGATCTATTTTTTGAGCATCACGTCATTTTCCTGTAATCTGATTGGTCGATGCGTCCTGTAATCCGATTGGTCGAAAATTTCCTATTACTGATTGGCTGAATTTCAAGCCGTTTTAGGGGTATAAAGTCGAGGTCCTTTTGTTGAATAAGCTATTGTCTGATCTTCCGGTCCTACGTCAACAGAAGCCAGACACGTTAATGACTTGAAAAGGGATTAAGTTTGACAGTTGAATAGACCATTGTCCGTACTTCCGTCACCAAATAAACAAAGCCAGCCAGCATGGTGACATTAACAAAAGACCAATGTTCTGCCTTTTGGGTCTTTGTTAGGGGATTAACTTTGACAGTTGAATAGACTATTGTTCGTGCTTCCGTCACCAAATAAACAAAACCAGACAGTATGGTTTCATTAACAAAAGACCATTGTTTGGATCTTCCCTATCATAGCTGATGTAATGACTCTAAATATAGTTGATGATCACATATCTAAATATAGCTTCGCGCATGCGCATCATTCTACTTTAGACTCTGTTCTGGACTAAAAGACTCATTTGAGAGTTGGACCTTGAGGAGTGCACATCGGAGAGAGGTACATTTATTTATTTATTTATTTATTTATTTATCGTCTTGTATGGAAAGGGCCTGACCCTCAACGAAGTATACACGTCAATTCTGTATACTGATCCAACATGACCGATCCCTATCCATACTTTGACCTGGTCACTGCAGGTAAATCATTTACTTATTTATCGTCTGGTAAGGAAAGGGCCTGACCCTCAATGCCCGCGAGTACTTACCAGTACGAGGTATACACGTCAGCTCTGTATACTGATCCTAATCCATCATGGCTTATCCAATATGGCCGATCCTCATCCAAAATGGCGGACTCACCATATCCGCCGCGAATACCCATGACACATCAACAATTCCTTATATGCAAATGAGTTACTAAATATAGTAACACAATGGCCGAAAGTAGGTCAAGATTACCACCGATTACGTAATCTTTGTTTACATTTAAAGAGCTGCTGTTACTACTCATAGCTATTACTCAAGCCTGTTGGGCTGTTGTAACTATATGGCCGATGATATAGGTTACATGCTAGCTCATCATAGCTGAATGAGGTAGCGTTTTATTGAGTAAACGTTTATTTTAGTCTGAAATTCAAACTTAACGGTTGTCGCGTAGAAAAGTAGTCCGGTTCTGTACCCAGAATGCCCAAATTAGATAGATGTGTATTTGTAGAATGCCATCTAGCGGAAGATAATGCGATCGTACATGGTTTCGTATTCATACGCGAGGCTCACTCGTGAGAACTGGATCGATTCCGTAAATACATCTGGACCATTCGGCATACCTCGAGTGATGGGAGCCACCAAATCCCTCGGCTGTGTCTGGTGTATTGATATGCAGCAGATCGATATATTCATCGCCCGGAAAGACACCGGTTGACCGTTCTGAAAATTGGTTCCTCTTACGAAAGATCACGTGATTCGCAGTTCAAACGGAAACGACCGTTATACGGACGAGGTTAGATGTAGGATTCGGCCGAGTTGTGACGAATGACATCTAGACCCGTCCGCCATTTGGCAAAACTCGTTGACTAGCCCGCATGGTTCAAGTGGTGGAGCGTTATACTTGAAAACATTGGATCTTAGGTCACAACCCGCACCCCTCTGGTTTTTACGCCCTCAAACTTTACAAAACAAAAATTGAGAAAAGTTGAAAAAAATAGAAAAAAATATAGAAAAATAACTCTAGTCAAAAGGGACCATTCGTAAATCCATATTAGGCACTTTTCCCTATACAGTCTGATCTGAGTCCGTTTTGCATGCCACATACGTGTATGTACTTTTGCAGGCAACAGAACTTTGTACTCTGCATGTATGAAATCTGATTCAAACCTCTCCTTGTTAGCCGTTTTCGATTAGTAAAGACAACAAGTATAAAGTGTTTACCAGTAAAACTGAATTTTTCTATTCCATATTAAAAGAAATTACAGTCAATGTATCAAATGTGGTTAGAAACCAACGGATAAAAAACATTGTGACAAAAAGGAGAAAAAGCGGGTTGTAAGCATTTTCTCCTTTTTCCACATTAATTTCAAAAATCATCTCCCCCCTAGAGTCATTAACCCCTTACTACACAAAATGTCGACTTTTGACGGCCCTGAGAAAGAAACCTTTTGAAAACATTTTGGGAAAAGGAGAAAATGCTGGTAACCAGCATTTTCTCCTTTTCCCACAATGTTTTCTCTCCTCTTTGATACAAATTTCAAATTTTCAGTCACTTTTATTTCGTCGTCTGCAAATGCTTTCAATTTTGACCAGTCTAAATTTATTTTGTCGTTTGGTACAAAGTTAAAACAAGGAAGTGTCTGATAAAGGGTAAAAACTAACTAGGGGGACAAAGTCGTTTACTAAAGTGCATCCTTCTATTTGTGTTAGATGCTTACTTACTATTTAACGAGCCTAGCTCTAGCAAAAGGGGTCCTAATACATTTCCGTGCCTGCATCTTACCAAGCGAGACGTCGCATAATAAGGGATACCTTTTGACTAGCAACTGACAGAATCCTGAGGTAGAATGGGTACTTAGACAAGCATAACAATTTTACGAAGAACCAAAAGGTTTCGACCCATGTCAGCCTGCGCAGGCTGACATGGGTTGGTACTTTTTGCAGATGCACTAAGCCCTCTTTTGACACAGCATTGCTTAGATTCGTCAAAGCAACAATCGATATAGACTATCGATAACCTTTGCAAAACCCTATTACGAACGACGTATATCAAAGATCATACTGCAGTAAGGTGTGCAGTCTGATCTGTAATCCATTACGTCTGCTACATTTTTCTTAAATTTGCCAAAAGTTGTTGGGGTAAATTTGCAAAAAAGATGTACATGTAGTCCTAAACCCCATCCCCTTCCCCAGAAAAAAAAAACAAACAAAAAGTAAATTTCATACACATGGCGGCGACAGAGCCGGAAGTTTTACCGCCAAATTGTCACATTTTTTGGTAGCTGCGGAAACAAATTAGCCACCCATCCCTACTTTTTTTCAGAATTTGAAAAAAATAAGAAAATGAAGAAGTTGCTAAACGTAAGCCTTTTTTCTATATGTGGTGGTGCTTTTTTCCGTCCCTTTCGAAAACATAAGCATTCTGCCACCAGTGTTTCTTTCTTTTTTTCTTTTTGTAGTAAACTTTTCTAACAGATTTTATGAAATAGGATGGGTTTAAACATAGCGTATGATATTTAAGGGTAATTTGCCAATTAAGAACAATAGAAAATTCTGAATGAAAGGTCCTTCAGACCGGGAAGTGTCGTCATAAATGATAAACAATACTTGTGGAATATAAGTAAACAACTTGATCGCTTATTTCGCAATTACTTATATGAAATGTCAACCTTGACCATTACTCTTCCTTCAGAGAATAAAAGCATCATCATCATCATCATCATCATCATCCCCATCGTCACCACCACCACCATCATCATCATCATCATCATCGTCATCACCACCATAATCATCATCAGCATCAGCATCATCATCATCATCACCACCACCATCATCATCCCCATCGTCATCACCACCACCATCATCATCATCATCATCATCATCATCAATTTTACTACTACTAGTACTTTTATTACTACTGCTATAAGAGCACTAGATTTACTTCTGTTCATTGATAATATGTGTTAACCATTTTCTGTGAAGAGGGGGCTTCATGGACCTGCGAAAAGTATCGAACCAGGGCCCGTATTCACCAACCATTCTTGAGAATATTCTTAGTCTTATTCTCCAAGATTTTCTACATTTGTAAGTAACAGAACTTCTGATTGGCTAAACCGAATGGTTTAGCCAATCAGAAGTTATGTTCCTTACAGATGTAGAAAATTCTGGAGAATAAGACAAAGAATGTTCATAAGAATGGTTGGTGAATACGGGCCCAGGTCAGCCTGCGCAGTCCGCGCAGGCTGACCTGAGCCGAAACTTTTCGTTACAGGTCAATTTTCTGTGTGTCCAAGGACCAGTCTATTCATGATTAAGTCGATTGTTAAAAAAAGTGTCTGTTTGGTATAATGGATCAAGGAGATGCATTAAGCCCCCTTTTGTCAGAGCATGGCTCGGGTATAATCCTAGAGCAGTTTTATATATTACATGTGAAACTATTTGGTGTACGTTCTGTGCAGTCTGATCTTGACCTTCACTGTCTGAAAAAGGTCAGTGAGTCGCGCTTACAAGCCTAAGGGTCGGAATTAGAGTCGTCAGTCATCAGAGTTTCCTTCCTCAAACTATTTTTTCCTTATCTTTCATCGATGTCTATTTCCTTGTCGCCAAAAAACCCCCACCACGACCCAATTTAAACGTTGAACTTCCTCTGCAGAAGATCGTTTGGAAAACATTAAAGGGCAAGGAACAATAGCAATTTGCTCCTTTTTATTGATGTTATTCATATCATTTAAAAAAACTAAACCGTTTTCTTTTCATTTAAGATTTTCTTTTTTGTGTTACTTGGACGATTTTGTGATCAGTGGGTCTGCAATCAGCCGCTTGGCAATGGAAGGCTATATAAAAGCTTTGTTTGAAGCTTGATCTATTGTTCTTCAGGTATGAGATATGTCTGGTAAAAGGGGGTTTAACTCATTACCACACGAGAAAGGTTTAGACTTGTCCAAATTGAAAGCATTTGCAGACGACAAAATAAAGGTGACTGAAAAATAGAAAATTGTTCTGGGACAGGTAGAAAACACTGTGGGAAAAGGAGAAAATGCTGGTTACCAGCATTTTCTCCTTTTCCCACAGTGTTTTCAAAAGGCTTCTCTCTCAAGGGCGTCAAAAGTAGGGATTGTGTGGTAATGGGTTTATAGCAACTCCGTGATGAATGATACGCAAAGCAAAGGCATTACATAATAATGCAGGCAGGCAATCTATGTTGCCTGACAACCCACTGAATCATCAGGTAGAGTGGTCCTATTACATGTAGAAAATTTACAATTAGCAAAAAGTTTCGACCAAGGTCAGCCTGCGCGGACGGCACAGGCTGACCTTGGTCGTTACTTTTTGCAAATTCATTAAACCCCCTTTTCACATAAAAAGGTTCTCATATAGGATATAGGCCAGCTGTCTGACACATGCCTGTCTTTGTCGTTCCCTCCAAGCAATCAAAACGTTGAGAACGCTGAAGTGGTATTTATCAAGGAAACCCATTGTGTGGAATTAATAGTTTGAAAGAAAAAGAGACATATTGTTCAAATATTGGCTTAAAAGTCAACCCACTAAGCAAATGAATACCTTTTCGGTTGAAGGGAGAGTGCTCATGTACCTTAAAACTATAATTTTGAAATATCGTTAGCCTTTACATTTAATTTCCAACATTACAATGAATTACATCGATCTATAAATATTCATGAGCAATCACATGGAGAAGCGCGCAATCACAGGACGAACAAGCCATGGAACGAATTGGTTTGGAACGAAAAAGCAGGCAAATTTGTATCATTGCGTCAATAAAAGGCTATGAGCGAGAGAAGCTATTTTCAATAAAAAATAAGTATCTCAACGATCGATGGCCTCGCCCATTGTATTTTGACATTCCATATCAAATTACATATCCGAGTGCTACTGAAAAACTCATTTGCCTGAGAAAAAATGAGTTTAACTGGGTTTATTTCCTTCGGCTTTGCACAAAATAAGATACATGGCTATCAACATTCAATCTTGAACTCATAGTGGTATTGTCTTCGACAAATACCACAAAAACGCAACTCGATATACGAGCCGTATGTACATGTATCTTCATTTGATAAAATGCGGGGAAAAAATCAAGAAAACTGTGGAATTTGCACATTTTGAGCAATATTTACATTTTTACTGTGTTTTTCTACTCATGTCTTCATAATGACTGTATTTTTTTTTTATTTGCAAAAGTTTATTCAATCTGTATTGGTCTTCAGAAATTGTAGATTTTTTTGAGAGCCTCCATAAACTTTGTATCGGCCTTAGATGCTTTTTTTACTTACATCTTTTTTCTTAACTCTTTACTTGGTACCAAAGTTTTAGGCTGGTCCAGGAAAAGACAGATTTTGCAGGCGACGTAGTAAATGTCTTTAAAAGGTTGAACAACACTATGGAACAATGTTTTCAGAAGGGTTGTTCTGGATTGTTGGAACATAGGAACGTTTAGTACAGGGTAAGAACAGGCTTTGTATTTTTAGTTCATACTTTCCGGTAGGATATCGAGCAATAGCCGTGAAAACATTTTTCCATATTACACGGGTACGACCAGAGGAAATACCAATTTTCATGTTCTTGTTGCCCAGGTAAATTGCACGTGCCTCATATCCAGAGGGAAATATGACGTCATTTACTTTATGTTTTTCGCGTTTGACGTAATATTATAATGCGTTGCTATGCGGGAGGGGTACGCCAAGGGGTATAAGGAAAAAGAAATTGTAATGGATTTTGATAAACAGAACAGAACAGAATAGACTTTTTTTTTCGGTGAAAGATCGAATTTTATTTCATCTCGTGAACACCATCAGTAATATTTTCACGAGTGGCGAAAATATTACCGATGGTGTTGACGAGATGAAATAAATTTCGACCTTTCACCGAAAAAAAACAAATCATCTAAATATACACGCAATTTACAATCCCTGTTTAGGAGAACAATAGCATTATCAGAGCTTCAGGAAATTATTTTATCATTATTCACCGAAAATTATAAAATTTCGATCGGTCTTCGGTCTCGCACAGTATCAACTTTTCTCGCGTTGTCTGCTCACGTCATATTCTTCAAGATTCGACCTTTCGGCTGTGACGTACCACTCATCCCCGTATACCTGGGAAAAGTAGGGCTCATACCGAAGCTATCAGCCCATTACCCAAGCCTGTAGGGGCTGTTTTAATAAATGGCCGATGCATAGGTCACATGCTAGCCGATCATACCTGCATAGATTGCACAGGGTAGCGTTTTATTTAGTAAATGTTTATTTCATTTTGAAATTCAAAGTAACGGTTGTCGCGTAGAAAAGTAGTCCGGTTCTCTACCCAGAATGCCCGAATTAGATAGATGTGTATTTGTAGAATGCCGTCTAGTGGGAGATATTGATTTTTCTCACGCTGTTCAGATCAAATGTCAGTCTTACAAACAAAGTCCGTAACAAAGAAACAAATGATCAAATGCATGGCAGAAATACAGGGACCGGGCAGGATTCGAACCTTAGAACGCCCGGACGAAAGTCCAATACCTTAACCACAGAGCCAAAGAGATATCTCCCTAACGCAGTTGTTAGGTATCGCATTTAAATCGGGACAAAGCCATGCATGAAGGAGTGGTCTCCCTTAACACCAGCATCAGGAAAATTACTACAACATAATATTCCGTGTAAAGGGCGAATGATGCGTCATAGCAAACAGGTCGAATCTTCGAAGAATATGACATGCGCAGACAACGGAAACATATATACGAGCTTTAACGTTTCATCCAACACAGGTAAGAAACTTCATATTCAGAGCCAATGGCTCCGACGAGAAAATATTGTGTAGGTCTCCTGTTTCGGCAGAAAAACAAACAAAAGCAGGTGAGCTTGTCATTATTTGTAATCATGTGTTCTTATGCCTTTGAAATTCCAGAAAAATGGAAAATAAGATGCAATGCTGAAATAATACATTACGGATCTAAATTCAGTCTAGTATTGCCAGTTAACTGGCAAAAAAGAGAGTCTAGCTATCCTAAACGCGTGAATAAATGTCTTGAAATGTTGCATTCACTGCTGGTAGAGAATTGAAAAGAAATAACACAAAAACAGGATGAAAATAAAGAAGGGCTCCGATTATGTAAACCGGCTCTGAATATGTAAGTTGGCACCGATTGATGAGTATGTCACATATCAGTTACTTTCTAAGTTGATGATAAACGGACATTCATTGAAAGGAACGATTGCGTTTAGTGCAGTTTAACCCATTACCACTCAATCCCTACTTTTGACGCCCCTGAGAAAAAAACATTTTGAAAACATTGTGGGAAAAGGAGAAAATGCTGGTAACCAGCATTTTCTCCTTTTCCCACAGTGTTTTCTACCCTTCCCAGAACAAATTTCTATTTTTCAGTCACCTTTATTTTGTCGTGTGCAAATGCTTTCAATTTGGACCAGTCCAAAATTTTCTCGTGTGGTAAAGAGTTAATCTTGATCTACACTAGCTGCAGAAACAACGGAAGTTGAGACAGGCATTTTAATTCTATACCAAACGACAAAATTTTAGGTTTGCCCAAATCGAAAGCATTTGCAGAAGACAAAATAAAAGTGACTGAAAATTTGAAATTTGATTGGTGAAGGGTAGAAAACACTGTGGGAAAAGGAGAAAATGCTGGTTACTAGCATTTTCTCCTTTTCCCACAATGTTTTCTAAAGGCGTCTTTCTCCAGGACGTCAAAAGTAGGGATTGTGTGGTAATGGGTTAAGGGTTCAAAATGAATAGTTTCGAGCTATTTATTTTCCTTTTTACGACCTAGATGTTTGCACAAATGTCCTAAAAATTGTCGTTTGCACATGTTACAGAAAACTCACACCGACCCCTCCTCATTTCTAATGTAGAAATCATTCACTTTACTTCGTAATTGGGGGTAGGTTTTAGCTCCAGTATCATGATTTATTGAGTCTGCATGCAAATTAGCTGTTTTGGGTCATTTTATAGGATTAAAATGCAGTTTGAAGGGTCCTTGAGCAGATGATGTTAGAGGTAGATATTTAAGATATCTAAATATCTGAAAAAAAGGGAAACAAAAGGGAAATTCGGATTATGTAATTTCTAGGCTTTGACAAAAATCTAAAACTATTTTCCTGTACGAGTAAGAGTGTATTTTGTTACTGTATTCTGAATAATTGAATATCTAAGAAGGAATATTATGATTAAGAAAATTCATGACCGTTTTCATCACTGCATGTTAAATGAAACATACAGGAAATCATATGGAAAATAATGACAAAGATCGGATGACAGTCACGTGGGTTGATTGTTCGTAGCAGCATTATATCTTTTACCTTTTAACTCATTACCACACGAGAAAATTTTGGACAGGTCCAAATTGAAAGGTTTTGCAGACGACAAAATAAAGCTGACTAAAAAAAAGAAATTTTTTCTGGGAAGGGTAGAAAACACTGTGGGAAAAGGAGACAATGCTGGTTACCAGCATTTTCTCCTTTTCCTACAGTGTTTTCAAAAGGCTTCTTTCTCTCAGGGGCGTCAAAAGTAGGGATCGTGTGGTAATGGGTTAACGAAAGTTTTGAACTTGTTAAAATCTAGGTGTATAGCAATTGTTGACGAAATGAACCAACTATTTACTAAACATTAAAAGTTTAGACTAAATCAAATTGAATTTGACAACTTAGACATCAGGGGTAAACAGTAGCTCTAAACATTATTTCTATCGATGAAAGAGAGAAAAAAAACTTTAGAGGAAGAGGAGAAATTGCTTGGTACCATTATGTTGTGAAAAACCTTCTATTTCAGTGTCTGCCTCGTTTAACTCTTTAACAAACGACAAATTTTTGGACTGGTCCAAATTGAAGATATTTGCAGATGACAAAGCTTCAATTTGCTATGGGAAGGGTAGAAAACATTGTGGGAAAAGGAGAAAATGCTGGTAACCAGCACTTTCTCCTTTTCCCACAATGTTTTCTAAAGACTTCTCTTTCGGGGTTGTCAAAAGTTGTGATTGTGTGGTAAATGGTTAAAAATCAGGCTTTTAAGGTAAAGCTTTATTAAGTCTGACTTAATTAGTGGACATATTCTTTGAAAAGGTAGAAAACATTGCGGGAAAATGGAGAATTTGCTGGTAACCAAAAACATTCTTTATTTTCCACACTGTTTTTTCAGAAGCATTCTTCTTTACGATCACTAAAACAATGCATTGTTTGAAAAACGGTTAAACACACATCTCAAAACTAAGATGCATGCACACATCCCTTCACCATTAAACTTCCATTCTTAAAATCAAACAGAGATGGCCATACAAAGTAATTGATTTTCTGAGCTTCTGATTGGTCACAAGACCACCACAGTTTGTGTACTACGTCATCGAAACGTGTGTCACTTGTTGACAGGTACATCGGCGTTTGTTGGATCACCATATGCCACGTGACTCGAGCGCACTGTTCCATGTATCGTGCTATTGACTTGTTGGAAGACACCCCTTCGAATTCACCCCAGTTATTGTTTGCGAACAGTCTTTCTTTGGTTTTCTGGAATAAACACAATATCCATTTCAACAATATAGCTAATAACAAACTTAAGGTAGTGGACCCGTAATAGAAAACAGCTATTTTCGCTATAATATTATCCTACAAAATTTGCTATAATTAAAAGATGAGTATTATTGTACTACTTTAATAGAGCCACTTTTTTCATTTTTTTTTTCTTCTTAGAATTATCATCTATAATTTTATTACCACTATATTCTCATTACAAAGGGAGATAATAATTACCTTCCTTTTCTGGAAACTGACAAAAGTATCGCCAAATAATTTCAATATACATCAAAGGAATTTCTGGTCGGTTAAAAAATGTGCAATAGTATTATATCTTTATAAATCTGTATTTCTCAACCATCAAGAAGTTTTATGCCATGCTGCACTAGAAGTGTTACGGGTTTACTACCTTAAGACTTGTCAAATTTGGGGACAACTGCAAGACCACAAAAAAGGTCATGTGACGCAAATGATGAATTTCATCTTTGGTAAATTAACTTTTTACAAAACGACAAAATTTAAGACTGGTCTAAATGGAAAGTACTGGCAGATGACAAAATAATTGTAACTCAAAAATTGAAATCTGTTTCCAGCAGAGTAGAAACATTGTGGGAAAAGAAGAAAATGCTGGCTACCAGCATTTTCTTCTTTTCCCGCAATGTTTTCAGAAGGCCTCTATCTCAGGGTCGTAAAAACCAGGGATTGTTTAGTAAAGGGTTAAAAAAGAAAGAGGGGGATCGAGAAAATGCCGGTAATTTACATTTTCTCCTTTCCCTATTTTTTTCAAAAGCCTTCTTGACGTCTTCTTCTGTTTACCAGACGACAAAATTTTAGACTGGTCCAAATTGAAAGCATTTGTAGACAACAAAATTAAAGTGACTCAAAAATTTATGTTTGTTTTGGGAAGGGTTAAAACATTATGGGAAATTAGCATGAACAGAAGTTTTATATCTGAATACACGTGAAAACATTTTTGCTGCAAAAAGAGCAATTTATCCTTTTGTCACAAAGTTTTCAAAGGTGATCTGCTTCTAGACAAAATCATCGGCAGAAAGTAATGTTTTATATTGATAATGGAAGAGGAGAGAAGCGGGAGTAGGAGGCGGAAGAAGAAGATGATGACGATAATGATGATGATGAGGAGGAGGAGGAAGAGGGAGGAAGAGGAGAAGAAAAAGGTAAAGAAGATGAAGAAGGAGGAGGAGTAGTAGAAGGAGGAGAGAAAGAAAGCAGAAGGAGGTGCAGGGGGAAAGAAGAAGAAGAAGAAGAAGAAGATGATGATGATGATGATGATGATGATGACGATTAAGAAGAAGAAAAAGAAGATGAAGAGGTGGAGGATGTAGAGGGGGTAGAGGAGGTGGAGGTAAAGAAAAAGGGTGGAGGATTAAAAAAAAGAAGAAAGTGAGGAAGGAGGAGAAGAAGGAGGAGAAGAAAGGCGGAGGAGGAGGAGGAGCTGGAGTCGGAGGGGGAGGAGGAAGGATAGAAGGGAGAAGAAGAGAGAGGAAAGAAGAAGAAGAAGAAGAAGAAAGAGGAAGAGGAAGAAGAAGAGTAGGAGTTATAGAAGGATGTTGATGATTATGATGTTGATGATGATGATGAGAAGGAGGAGGATGAGGAGAAGGATGATGATGATGATGATGATGATGATGATGATGATGATGAGGAGGAGGAGGAGGAGGAGGAGGAGGAAAATATGATGAAGAGGAGGAAGGGGACTATGAAGAAGAGGGGAAAGAAGACAAAAGAAAAAAAAACTTGTAATTTTCGCAGGCTATACGTACCTCGGCTAGTGTTTCGGCATCAATTTCTTCAAAGTTTTGTCTCAAGTGTTCTTTAATACTGGTTAACATTTCCTCGTTTAGAGGTTTTATATTATTGGCTGTACTTGTACTGATCTGTAAGCTGAGACACTGTATAATAGAAAAGAGAAATAAAACAAAAATTACCATGGGGTCAGAATAGGGGTGGCAGAGTCAACAACCCTGCCAAACAATTATCTTTTCTGATTATTAACTCTTCACAACACAATCCCGACATTTAACGACCCTGAGAAAGAAGCCTATAGAAAAGATTGTGGGAAAAGGAGAAAATGCTGGTAACCAGCATTTTCTCCTTTTCCCACAATATTTTCTACCCTATCAAATTCAGAAATCATCGTATTACCAAGATTTAAATTTGTTGTCTTCAGACACTTTGAATTTGTAGAACTCATCTGGAGGTTCGGGTTAAAGCCTTTACATGAAACACTGACTTTTTCTTTAGAGTTCTCTTTGGTAAAACGCTTCAGAGCCTTAGCCTAGCACAGTGGAATTCAAATCGTCAAATAGCCCTTTAACCCTTTACCTGTTATGCCAATTTGAGACTCTTCCATTTCAGCAGCAAATAGAGATATGATGTCAAAAATATAGACAAATGAGGATACAAATATCTGATTGAGTGGAAAACATGGTGAGAAAAGGAGAAATTGCTTGTTAAAAGCAGTTTCTCCTTTTCCCACAATGTTTTCAAAAGCTGTCTGTTGTTGATGCGTCAAAATGAGGATCTATGGAGTAAAGATTTAATAAACAATATCTGTTCTTTTTTACGACCGAGAGGAACAATCCTTCTAAAAATATCGTGGTAAAAAGGAAAAAATGCTGGTGACCAGTATTTTCTTCTTTTCCTATAATGTTCTCTGCTTTTCTAAATTAAAGTTTCAAATTTTGAGTCACATTTATTTTGTCGTTTGCAAATGCTTTGAGTTTGGACAAGTCTATTTTTTTTCCCTCGTTTTTTAAAGAGATAGATAAAAAGCTATGAGTGATGGCATTGAAATGAAAGTGAAATATCTTGATACTGAAAATCAGTGCTAAAGGTGTTGGAAACACATCTCCTGTCTCTCTTTACTTTATTCAGCCCCTCTATCACATCCTTCTATTCCATCTCTGCTTTGCCCTTATCTCAATCTTACCCACCCCTCTCACTGACTTTCATATTTTCTCTGTCCACAGTTCTCTCTCACCCTCTCTTTCACCCAGCACTCTACCCCCACCCCTCTACCCCCACGCCTGTCTCTCTATCTTGCACCCAGCACGCCTCTCACCCTCCTCATATTTTCACCCAGTCCAAAGTCAACCGTTTCGAAATGTCTGTCTTTACCCTACAACAGTCAAGTCTACGTCGCAGTGTTAATGTAGTTCTTGTCCATAAGGCAAGGCATAACCTCGAGTTGGCCGTAAACATAGATTTAGTGCAATTCAAAGTAAGCCGCTTAGAGATGCCCATCTTTGCCGTAAATTAGTCGTATTATCGTCAAAGAGTTAGTGTCGTTCTTGTCAGTAAGGCAAAGCATAACAACGAGTTGGCCGTTACCAAGGATGTATTGGACTCCAAAGTCGCCTACCCGAGATGTCTATCTTCGCCATAAAACAGTCGAGTTACAGTCTTAGTATTAGTCTAATTCTCGTCAGTGAGACATAGTATAACCTCGAGTTGGCCGTCACTAAGGATTGAATGACATCCAAACCTCAGCCCCTGGGTATAGCAGTCAGTTATCGTCCGAGTATTAGTCTACATCTCGTCAATAAGGCAAAGCATAACCCCGAGTTGGCCATTACTAAGGATTTAGTGTGATCCAAAGTCAGGCATTCCGAGATGTCTGTTTTTGCCCTAACAACTCAGTCAGGTAAAGTATTCGTCGTCAGTAAGAGTCGAAAGTTTTGGCCCCGTATTGTAGCCGTTCGTGTCTGCATTTGGGGACTAAAGGACTAAACTTGACAGGCCTATGTAAATTATGAGATGGTGATCCCGTGAGAGACCTCGCATCTGATTTGTTTTGAAGTTCGATGAAGAGTAGTACAATGTGATTTTATGTGATTTCTATTTTTCATAGAAACGGTTTCCAGAAGAATATAAAACGACAAATAATCTACTTGGATTTTTTTCTTGTTGTCAGAAATTGTGTACTTAATTAAAAATCCTAGACGATAGTGTTTTTTTATCATAGTCTGATTTGTTATTTATAAAAACAAAGAAATAAATCAACCCAGAATGCATACCGCCCCTTTATTGTTCATTACATGGCTTAAACCTTATCCTGCTATATAACTAAAAGCAATTCGATATGAATAATCCAAATACTGCTGCTTCAATGTTATGTTTCGGGAATTTAATACCTCCTTATCGGACAGTGTAGATCAAAGATCAGACTGCATATTTTGTGCAGTCTGATCTTGATCTAAGCTGTACACAAAAGGTCAGCAAAAGATCAACGAGTCGCACTTTGCAGACAAAGGGTTGAGGTAATTTTCACACCTTTTCTACAGTTAACCCTTTCCCAAACAATCCCTTGTTTTTACGGGTCTGGAATTGGAGCCTTTTGAAAACATTATGGGAAAAGGAAAAAAATGCTGGTAACCAGCATTTTCTCCTTTTCCCACAATGTTTTCTGCCCTATCATAGACAGATATCATCTTTTCAGCAAGAGTTGAATTGTCGTCTGAAAATGCTTTCAATTTGGTCTAGTCCAAAAGTTTGTCGTTTGGGAAAGGGTTATTCCAGGTGTCGATTACAGCTCATCTAAAAGCATAAATTCTTCGACTCTACCATATAACGAAAAATTGAGACATGTCCATTTTGAAGGCATTTGCAGACGTCAATTCAAATACCGATATGATTCAAATGATGAGACTTGTCTTTTAAATGAGTAGAAAACATTGTAAGAAAAGGAGGAAATGCTGACCAGCAATATTTTCTCCTCTACATTATTTTAAAAAAAAACCCTTCTTTCGGTGGGAAGTTTTAACCCTTTACCAAACAATCACTGGCTTTTACGACCCTGAGGCAGAAGCCTTTTGAAAACATTGTGGGAAAGGAGAAAATGCTGCTAAACAGCATTTTTTCTTTTTCCCACAATGTTTTCTACCCTGCAGGAAACAAAAATCAATTTTTGACTTACGTTTATTTTGTCGCTGCAATTGCTTTCAATTTAGACCAGTGTAAAATTTTATCGTTTAGTAGGGTTTAAGTAAGGTTTGATTGGTAAACAGTTACAGACAGGCTGATAGGCCTTATCAAATATCAATTTTCTATTTTTCTTTCAATATTTTAGCTGCATTTTGATTTTAACCAAAAGCAAAATAGTTCTTAGCAGTATTTGCTGTCAGTATGTATCACTAATAGTAACTTTCGTCATGTGTCAGTCGGTAAGGTTCTGTGGTGATTTGGATGTTCCAAATAGCTGAATCAAGGGACATAACTGCCTTATTGGGGCTGATTCTGCAACCACTGGAGTTAACTTTTCGACATCCCTCGCCATAATAGTTATAACGATCTATCTTTCTTTCAGATCTGGCAAGGATACTATTATTGTCAAGCGAGAACCGGACCTCCTTTTGACGTCAAAAAATTCGAGCTATACTTTGTAAAAAGGGGCCTAATGCATCTACAAAAAGTATCAAATCACGTCAGCCTGCGCGGACTGCGCAGGCAGACGTGATTTGATACTTTTTGCTTTTTTGTAAATTTTTCCCATGTCAAAGGACCAAGAGATTTCTCGTGATTTGATTGGATAATATGCTCCGAACATATTTATCATATACACTGGCAAAACCAACGTAAAAGCGGTTTCCCTTTCGGGAGCTCCGTATACATGACTAAACTATCAACACAACATCCAAAATGGAGGGTCGATCAAGATTAACTTCAAGATGCACCAAGCTAACGTTTCAGCAGGTATAACCAATGTTTCAGTGACGTCAATTTTCATTAAATTGGGGCTCTCAGAAGGGAATTTCTACTTCGTTAGCGTACTCAAATTTTCAAGCAAACAAACAAAACAACGGGCAAAATTCGCTTAACAAACGTTAGAATGACTCGGGGCGGCTCGGGTCGACATGATTCACCGAAATCGTAAACAAGTTTCAAAGTCCCCTGCCATATGGCCGTACAGTAATACTACAGGCCTCTGACGATCTATTAGTCCATCACGAAACACTAAATTCTCATTGCTCGATCACCGGACACTGTTGCTAAAAATAGCACATTTACTCATCTCCTTTATGTCGTATCTATTGTGTTATTAACTTATTATATACCATATAGAGGAGACGTGTGAGTGTTCTACTTATAGTAACGGTGTCCGATGATCAATTAGTCCATCACGAAACACCAAATTCTCATTGCTCGATCATCGGACACTGTTACTAAAAATAGCACATTTACTAATCGGCTTTAACTCTTTACCACTCAACAAAATTTTAGACTGGTTCAAATTGAAAGCATTTGCAGACGACAAAATAAAGGTGACTGAAAAATTGAAATTTGATCTGAGATGGATAGAAAACACTGTGGGAAAAGGAGAAAATGCTGGTTACCAGCATTTTCTCCTTTTTCTACAGTGTTTTCAAAAGGCTTCTTTCTCAGGGGCGTCAAAAGTAGGGATTGTGTGGTAATGGGTTAAGTCGTATTTATAGTCTTATTATATACCATATAGAGGCGACGTATCAGTGCTCTACCTCTAGTAATGGTGTCCGATGATTGACCAATAAAACTCTTTGAATTCCGTGATAGACGAATGGAACTTCAATGGTCTACGAATAAGACAGGCTAGATTTGTACCAGAACTTACCGGTTTACAGGGGTCTCTTAAAAGCTCTGCTATAGTCGCCTCTAATTCCGCCAAAAGTTCCATACTGCTGTCAAACGACACCTGATGAAGAGTATTTTCATATGAGCTATGTCTAGTGAACAAGTACTTTTACACATATGAAAAAAGTATCGACTCATGCGAGCCTGCGCAGTCCGCGCAGGCTGGCATGAGTCGAAACTTTTTGCCAGTAGTGAATTTTCTGCACGTTAAAAGGATAGTTCTAATTCGCTTCTGATATTGAATGGGCCAATGTTATGGGATTACTTTCTCAGTGCAATGCGTAACGAAGGTACATTGAGACCCCCTTATTTGAAGGGTACAACTCAACGGGCTTGAAAAAATAAAACACTTGCAAGTCTGATAACTACTGATGTAACATATGTGCACAAAGGGAACGGGAGAGACAAAGACAAAGAGACAGACAGACAGAGTGAGAGACAGAGAGACAGACAGACAGACAGACAGACAGACAGACATACAAACAGACAGACAAACTGACAGACAAAGAGAAGTTACTTGAAAACTGAATGGACCGACAAAGAGACAGACATACAAACGGACGAGTAGGACAGTCAGAAAAGCTAACATTAAAATCGATAAACTGTTACCATGACAACTGCACATAGAAATTTAATCATCGTTTCCTCATTATCAAAGCCCATGTCTTCTAGACACTCCTTGGCGTCGACCCATTCTTGGGACTCCAGTTTGTTGTAACTAAGGGCAATGTTAGACGGTCGACACTTCTCATTAATGTTCTCCACGTGTTTACAGTCTGGTCTCATCATTGGCTTTACACTCTGTGTGAATCTGAAACACAAATTGTCATAAAGAGAACCAATAATTGTTGTCTGCACATGTCGTATTTGTCGAAGAATCGACTTGTCTGCAAGGACGCATAACCTATCTCATATACAGGAGAAAAGCTTGAAGTTATACCCAAGCCTGTATAGGCTGTCTTGATAAATGGCGTAGATTACATGCTAGCTGATCACGGGTGAATGAATCGCAGCAGGTAGCGTTTATTTTATTTCGAAATTAGTTGTCGTTTTGAAAAGTAGTCCAGTTCTGTACCCAGAGAGCCCAAATCAGATAGAAGAATGCCTTTTGAACAAATGCCCACATTAGTGTCAGTCTTTTTAGAAAATGCGGAAAATTATCTTTTTATGTCAAATAGTTGTCGCATTTATTTATGACAAAAGTTACGATGGGTACCGACTGAAAGCGGAAAAGGAGAAAAGAAAAGGCTGAAATTCAAAATGATGCATTTATATTTACCTTCTTTTCAGACTGTCGTTTTCTGTTTTCACTGAATCTAAAGACGACTCCAAACTCTTCTGTTCTTTTCGTATTTTTTCCAGAGCACCTTGCGCTGTTTCCTGTGATATTTTCGCTCTTTTAAATTCATCCTGTAATGTGGCATTTATCTTTTCAAGTTCTTTCACCATGGTTTGGGATTTTTCAAGCTGTACTTTCATGGCCTCGTTCTCTTGCCTTGTCTTATGCAGCTCACTGATGATAACTTCACCGGGACCTTGCGCCTTACCAATGGGACTACTTTTTTCCTCTTTCTTTGTAAAACTACGCCGTTTTAAATCCTCGTTTTCTCTCTTTAATTCCTCCATTTTGACCCACAGCTGGCCCATACTGCTACCACCCCGACCCGAAGGTTTTGGCATCAGTGGGGGACGATCACTTTTGACGCGCTTCTCTGCGAGCAATGATTCGATAAGAGATTTGGCTTTCTGTAGTAAGTGCTGCGTCTGAGGGTCTCGCCTTTTCATCATGAAAACGTTTCCAAGGGATTCACAAAAATTCGTCGCGTCTGCCCGCAAGTCTTTATCAGACGAAATAGATGCCATCATCTGATTCTCTCCCCTTCAACTGCTGTAAAGGTAATAGAAATCAATGGGAGAAGAATGTGAAATCCAAGTTATCTCCCTCGTTAGATAAAAACAAAGGTAACCAAATTGCAACAGGGATCTGCTGTTTCATATCCGGATCCTGTGTGGCTCAGTAGTAAAGTGTAGGACTCGAGACCTGGAGGTCCCGGTTTCGAGCCTCCCTGGCCCCACTGGGTTTTTCACAGGAGTGTCCTTGGGCAAGACACTTCAGAACTCAGCCTAGGACTGGCTAAAGCCAGTAAAATATGAATGTGTGAGATGTCGCCGTGATATGACTGAAATAATTTTGGAAGCGGCTTAAAACACCATTCAAACAAATATTTCATTTCCTTCGTTTTTATCCTTGCTTTACTAAGAGATGTTGCGATTATCATAATCTGACTTTTGATGTTTATGTAAGGTCTTCAAAATATTTGTAAATTGAATTCCAAACACTTTGACCATTGAAATGCATCAAATAGATCAAATTTGTGGTTCGATAAAATTTGAAGGTGATATTTAAACATGAACATTTCTAAATAGTGTATATGAATCAAGGATAAAAACCAAGTAATATCACATTTGTGTGCAGTCTGATCTTAATATGCTGTCCACAAAAGGTCCTTGAGTCGCGCTTAGCAGCACAAGGGCTAAGATCTGAGCTTGACCTATTCTGTGAGCAATATATTTTGATGTCACCAATTCAATTCAATTCAAAATATTTAATTTAGTTCAAAACGTAACAACAAAAGAAATATGAGGCTAAACACACTTAATGATAATAATAATATCATCATCATCATCATCATCAATAAATAATAATAATAGTAATAATTATCATTATTATTATTATCATCATTATTATTGTTACTAGACCAATTATATTTACTACTACTATTATTATCATCATCATCATCATCATCATAATCACTACCACAACCATCACTACCATAATAATAATAATAATAATAATAATAATGATAATAAAAATCATCATCATCATCATTGTCGTCATTATTATTGTTATCAAACGGAAAACAAAGTGTACACATAATTATATAAATAATATACGAACCTTTGATATTAAACGAACCTTTGAATACAACTCAAGTGTACCAATTAAAGACAAAGCGTTTTGCAATGACACTTTGATTTCCCAAAACCCGTATGCCTTATTTAGTCATACATCGATTTTTACACTGCCTCCCGACGGCTATTGGTCTGAAACTGGTTTCCGCAGAGGAACGCTGTGTTTGTCCATCGATCTTCTGCTTCTATTATGACTCAGACAACGCCTAAATTTTGTCATGGTAGACTTAACTCAGTACCACACAATCCCGAGTTTTAACGATCGTAGAAGAGAAGGCTTTTGAAAACATGGTGGGAAAAGGAGAAAAATGCTAGTAATCAGCATTTTCTCCATTTTCCACAATGTTTTCTACCCCTGCTGGAAACAAATTTCAATTTTTGAGTTACGTTTATTTTTTCGTCTGCAAGGGCTTTCAATTTGGACTTGTTTAAAATTTTGTCGTTTGATAAAGACAACCTTCTACCACTCAATTCCGGAGTTTTTTCGGTGATCCTTAAGGAGAAAGCTTTTGAAAACATGGCGGGAAAAGGAGAAAATGCTGGTACCCAGCATTTTCTCCTTTTCCCACCATGTTTTCTACACTTTCAAAAAAAAAAAAACTTCGATTCATTTGTTTCACTTTCAAATTTGTCGTCTGTAGATGCCTTCAATTTGGAAGAGTCTAGAACATGTTGTTTGGGATAGATTTAAACCAACATCTGCTAGTTCCCTCCTTCATATGCCAATTTTGAATTCTTCCCTTTAGAAATAAAATAAAGACAATATTTGGGATAGATTAATTTTGAAGGTTTAGAAGATTTAAATAAACACAAAGTCAGTGTTTAAACGTTACGGCTAATGAAGAAATCAGTAATTTTTGACAATACTAGATTGAACCCAGAGGACAAAATGGAATGATGCAGGAAGCGTGGCTTCAGAATACACATATCTTAACCCTATCAGATTGAATCCAAAAGAGAGAACAGTATGATGTAGAATGTGTCACTTTGAGAATAAATATTTCAGTAAAGTCTCGAACAATTGAAAGTTAAGAAAGTGCCCTATCTTTATTGACATTATAAACATTCTCGGAAAAAGAGCAATGGTTTTTACACATGAGATTGCTCTTTTTACAGTTAAAGTTTGAAAATGTCCACCAAACGAAAGGGAGAAGTTGGTATTGACACGTTAATGGCCGAAACATCGATTTCAGAAATGTTGTATGCTAAAACTAATGTTACGCTTTGTTCGTTAATTTCGTGTGTTCATGCCATGCTATTGATCATTGTCATGTTTAAAAAAAGATGAAAGTTCAAATGTCCAAATATCTGCAGTCCTCAGTCACCAACCATTCTTAAGACCATGCTTTGTCTTGTTCTCCAAGATTTTCCAAATTTGAATATAACAAGTTCTGATTGGCTAAACCATTCGGCCAAAATGAAATTGCAGTCCGCTCAGGATGACCTTTGTCGAAAGTGCCTGCTTTTGTTAAATTTCCTGGATGTCAAAGAGACAATCTGAATCTAATTGACACGTGATATTTTGCTTTAGACAAAATAAATCTTATAAGAATGTGATGACTCTTTTTAGACAAAACCAATCTTATCGATACGTGATGAGTCAAATTAGACAAAATGAGTCTTATCGATATGTGATGACTCACTTTAGACAAAACCAATCTTATCGATATATGATGAGTCGATTTAGACAAAACGAATTTTATCAATACATATGTGATGACTTCCTTTCGACAAAATGAATCTTATAGATATGTGATAATTTGCTTTAGACAAAATGATTGTTATAGGTACGCGATAATTTGCTTTAGACAAAATGCATTTTATATCTACGGTGACTTGCTTTAGACAAAATCAGCCTGCAACAATCCGCGTAGGCGAATCCAAAACGACACTTTCCGTTTTTATGTAATTTCCTGTATTGCACAAGTCTACTGAACCACAAAATCTAATGTATTCGTAAAGTGCCGTCTCGGATTAGCCTGCGCGGACTGCGCAGGCTAATCCGAGACGACACTTTACGCAAATGTCCGATTGCCCCTTTCAGGATGTCGCAGTCCATACAGCTTTTTGATGACAGGAACATTGCAATATGGTTATAGTATCTTGTTAGTGCTTTAAAAATAACGTGACTGCTGTCTCGTACGAGGAAGTTATCGGAATTCCCGGGAAAACTAAATATTCATTAGGAATATGCGTATTGGTCATATTGATTCGTGTTGATCAGTCGCTTGGACTTACTCATTGTACACGAAAAATATGGGGGACGCTTCCAATGTGTTGACTGTTCTATACTAGGACTAACAAAGGACTTTGGTGTAAATATCTAAAAGAAAACAAAATGGCTGACACAGACGATGTTAATAATGAAAATGCGGAATGTGACGATAAAATATTGACAGGTGACGAAAATGAAGTGTGCGAGAGAGCAGACGATAAGCATTTGCAGGAGACAAAAGATTCTGCGTCATCCAGCTTTGCAGAAATAAACGAGAGTTTTAAAATCGTCGCTGCGATTGATTTTGGGACTACTTTCAGTGGTTACGCGTATTCCTTTGCAGACGACAAGGAGAAAATTTACACCAATAAAAATTGGGGACAAACCCAGGGTTTTCTTCTGCATAAGACGCCGACTTGTTTGTTGCTGAAACCGGATGGGGAATTCGAGGCGTTTGGGTTCGAGGCTGTTTCTAGGTACAATGACTTGACCGAGGAGGAAGCAGACGAGTATTACTATTTTGACAGGTTCAAAATGAAATTGTATGATAATAAGGTAATTATGACTTTTACCTGAGTCAGTTAGTCAGTTAGTCAGTTAGTTAGTCAGTCAGTCAGTCAGTTAGTTTCGTCAGTTAGTTTAGTTAGTTAGTTAGTTAGTTAATAAGTTAGTCGGTCGGTCGGTCGGTCGGTCGGTCGGATGGATGGATGGATGGATGGTTAGTTAGTCAATCAGTCAGTCAATTAGTCAGTCAGTCAGTCAGTCAGTCAGACAGTCAATCAGTCAGTTGGTTGGTTAATAAGGTAGTCAGTCAATCAGTCAGGCAGTCAGTCAGTCAGTCAGTCAGTCAGCCAGTCAGTCAGTCAGTCAGTCGGTCAGTCGGTTGGTTGGTTAATGAGGTAATCAGTCAGTCAGTTGGTTGGTAAGTCGGTAAGTCAGTCAGTCAGTCGGTAAGTTAGTCAGTCAGTCAGTCGGTAAGTCAGTCAGTCACTTTTTTTTGTATTTTAACCCCTAGAGAGTTTAAACAATGAAATTACCTACCCCCTGATCCGTAAGGCAACTCTGATGTTATTTCTTTGTGATAGTGTCTCTCCTACATTCCCACAGGAGCCCTTTCTCTTTACGCTTCTGGAAGAAATCCCATCAAACCGGCTTCTCTTCAAAGGGCTATAAATGTCGAAGAAATTCTTTGTTGGCTACTAATCATATTGGTAAGGTCCTTGATAGATAGCCAAATGATTAATTTTCACAAAACACTCACACATACAAAAGCCACACTAAAAATAAATGACAAGACCAAAAATGAGCCGCTCTCTTGCAAAAGGGAGCTAAAATGCATCACCACAAAACATGGTACCAAGTAAGCCATAATAGTCATTTTTTAACAATTGACCTAATCATTAGGTAGACTGGGGC
Organism: Tridacna crocea; assembly: GCA_943736015.1. Lineage (NCBI taxonomy): Eukaryota > Metazoa > Mollusca > Bivalvia > Cardiida > Cardiidae > Tridacna > Tridacna crocea. Next base: position 3,398,325 of record OX031063.1, read on the forward strand.
TTGAGCATACAGGAAATTGACCAGTGGCGTAAAGTTTCGGCCTAGGTCAGCCTGCGCGGACTGCGCAGGCTGACCTGGGTCGATACTTTTCGCAAATGTATTACGATCCCTTTTTACGTTGCATGGCTCCAAATGTAAGTGTCATATTGGTGGAGTTGCAGTTTCAAACTGTGAAATAACTTATTTCCTGTTTGAAAGTGAAATCGAAACTACAATAGGTTTGACATTTAGTATGCCTGTTACGGAAGTCAAGTTAGTCCCATTAAAGACTTTTTATCGCAGTTTTATGGGCCCTCTTATCAAACATTGCTTGAAAAGGGAAATTAAATGAATTTTTATTATTTTATTTAGAATGGGTTATGTTGCGAGTATTTTAAAACTTTACCAAACGGACTACTTTTTATCATGCTGCAAAGTCGAACGAAATTTTCAAGCCGACACTGTAAGCCCAAATTTTGCCTTTTCAATGTTTTTTATTTTGTGGAAAAGGGGGGGGGGAAGGTGGGAATCTTCTTATCGGACAGTGGCGATCAAGATTAGGCTGCAAGTTCTGTGCAAAAGATCTGTCTGTCGAGCCGGAGTTTAAATGTGGCTTAAGTGGTGAAATTTTGTCTCTGAAATGTAGAAAACATTGTGGTAAAAGTTATTTTCTTTTCTCCTTTTCGTTCCATGCTTTCAAAAGACTGTCCGAAGGGTCGTTTAAACTCGCACTTGTCTGATAAAGGGTTAAACTGCAGAACATACTTCGCTATTCATTTAACCACTTACCAAACGACAAACTTTTGAACTGGTCCAAATTGAAAGCATTTGCAGACGACAAAATAAACGTGACTGAAAATTTGAAATTTCTTTTGTGAAGGGTAGAAACCATTGTGGGAAAAGGAGAAAATGCTGGTCACCAGCATTTTCTCCTTTTCCCACAATGTTTTCTAAAGGCTTCTTTCTCAGGGTCGTCAAAAGTTGTGAATGTGTGGTAATAGGTTAAACTACAGATCATACTGCACTATTCATTTAATCATCATTCTATTACTTTTGTTGATGATGACGATTTGTTTTGTCTTTATCATGAAATCTCTGCCAGTTTAACTCTCTGCAGTCCGCAAAGGCTTGCTTAGTAGTCGATGACACCGAAAAAGAAAATAAATACGTAAAAATACTAAAAAGTTCTAAGCCATTGACCGCCAAGTTCTGCATGGTTGTTAATATTGATTTGCAGTACCTTGGGAATATTCCAAAGCATTGAGCAGTCATTTATTAAACAAGATATTGATTTAAACATAGAATATTATTTCATATCGATCTTATCACGTCAGCAGTTTTTACGTAGGCTGCTTAACCTTCGGCGAACGAGGCAAAAATAAAGTATTTTCTGACCTTTTTTGGCGTGAATAGCACCTATAACGTCTTTAATTGGCCCTTCTAAGACTATAGGTTATCTCAGATAATTTCAGCAATAGGCCTACTTTGCACACTGTGCTAACATTTCGATTTTCAAATTGGTCGTTTTCTGCGCATGTTCAAATTGGTTCAATATCACCATTGCTATCATCCAAGAAAGATTCTTTCGTCAGATAAGTGTTGTGTTCATCGACTTGCTAGCGCCTTCACCAGGGCCTGTATTCACCAACCATTCTTAAGAACATTCTTTGTCTTATTCTCTAAGATTTTCCAACTTTGAACGTTAAACAGCTTCTGATTGGCTGAACCATTTGGTTTAGCCAATCAAAAGCTGTGTTACTTTCAAACAAAGAAAAATCTGGAGAAATTGACAAAGAATATTCTTAAGAATGTTTGGTGAATACGGGCCCAGCTGATATGACTCCCTTTGAACATGTGTGTGACATTTTGGGATCTCACACAGAACACTGGCACTACCTCCAGGCTCTTGCTTTGGTGCCACAGTGAAGAATGGAAACCGGTTCCTCAGCTCCAAATTGCCAGAATTATTCGTCGCGTAGCGACGCCAGTGCAAGTCTTTATTTGCTGCAGAGTGAGGACACGCTTGTGACTGAAGGAAATTTTTGTGCATTCTCAACTTCCTTACATGATATTTAACCCATTCCCAAACGGCAAAATTTTAGACTGGTCCAAATTGAAAGCATTTGCAGACGACAAAATGAAAGTGACTCAAACACTGAAACTTGTTTTGGGAAGGGAATGAAACGTTGTTGGAAAAGGAGAAAATGTTGGCATTTTCTCCTTTTCCAACAATGTTTTCTAAACCCTTCTTTCCCAGCATCGTAAAAACCAGGGAATGTTTGGGAAAGGGTTAAGGCTATCATGACAATGAATTTGCGTAAATTTATTTTGACATTCAAAATTTATATGTTATAAAACACCAATAGCGTATATTCGCGATTGTGGTTTGCATAAAAACCATAAAAAAGCGAGGTAGCTCCTATACACTTTAAACACAAATTTTGCGAAAAATTACTTTTAAATCCATTTTGTCTAACAACCAGCCGAATCATGAGGTAGAACGATCCTTGACATGTGACAAAAAGTATCGGCCCAGGTCAGCCTGCGCGGAATGCGCAGGCTGACCTGGGTCGAAACTTTTTGCAGATATATCGCACCCGCATTTCACACTGCATAAATTAACTCATGTTTATTCATTTTCAGGACCTTCACACGGACATTCTTCTCGAAGATGCCAAGGGCAAACAACTCCTGGCCGTGGATGTCTTTTCCAAGTCGCTCCATTACATGAAGAACCACCTGATAAAAGCCATGAAGTCAAACCTCGAATATGACCCCGACCCCATGTCTATCCGCTGGGTGCTCACCGTCCCCGCAATCTGGGATGAGAATGCCAAACAGTTTATGAGAGAGGCGGCCTTCAGGGTAACTTTTCCATTTGTTTGTGGTATTTTTCAAAAACAGTACCACTATGAGTTCAATATGTGTCGTATTTTGTGCCTAACTGAAGGAAATAAACCCATTTAAATTCAAATTTTCTCAGGCAAACGATTTACTCAGATGAATACACGTGGTGGGGCCATCGATCGTAGAATTACTAATTTTTTTATTGAAAATAGCTTCACTCGCTCATAACCTCTTTTAGTGCAATAATACAAAATTTGTCTACCGATCGCTTGGTCCTGAGCTTTTTCGTTCCAAAAGCAGTTCGTCCCATGGCTTTTTTTTATCCCATGATTGCGTGCTTCTTCATTTGTTAAGGCATGAATACTTAATAGATCGAAATGATTTATTGTAATGTTGGAATTTAAATATTAATGGCCAAAGATATTTCAAAAACATAGTTTTCAAGTACAAACTAAATTTTATTCGATTATTGACATGGTTTCCCTCTCTATCCATTACGCATCGTAGTATCAAGGTACATCACTCCTGACTCCTCCTAATGATCAAAGGGAGACCATCAATACACAATAATCCTATTTTTTTTTCATGAATACTGTCCCTTCAACAAAAATATGGTATTGATTTACTTAGTTGGTTGACTTTCAAGCCAATATTTGAACAATATTTCTCTTTTTCTTTCATATTATTGATTCCACACAAATACTACTTCAGCGTTTTCAATGCTTTGATTTTTTTTTTAAATAGAATGATAACCTTTATTTGTATTTAATTCGTTACCCATGTATGAAAAATGAATACGACCACGACGCCATATTTGATGCGTCGGGTCACGTGCAAAGTATAGAAATTATTGGGAAGATGACAATCTGTCATTATACGGTCAGTCCAAGTGTTCGTTGCTGACCGAGAAAAAATATTTCAAAATCGGGTTAAAGCCTGCCAGGTAGCTTTGTCTTTTGTTTACTTTTTGCCTGATTTTAAAATTCTGGATTTTTTCCCCGGCGACGAGCATTTAGGCCCGACCAAACGATGACAGACTGTCATTTGCACAATATTTTTTCAAACTTCTAAATGGTATGATCGAAATTCAATTGTATTGTGAAACCCACTGATATTTTGGCTGTTATCGGGCTTTTAAAACAAACATGAAGAAATGTTACGACTGTTAATTTCAGGGTGGTCTAATCGACAAAGTGCACAGCAGTCAACTTGTGATAGCTCTAGAACCGGAGGCTGCTTCCCTGCATTGCAGAACGTTAGCCATGAGTATGTTCCTTGCGACTGGTGATACCACAAAACCGACGTTTGAACCGGGAACCAAATATCTTGTGGTAGACGCGGGAGGTATGAATATTAATTTACCATGAGGGACTCAATGCAACTGCAAAAAGTATCGACCCAGGTCAGCCTGCGCAGTCCGCGCAGGCTGACCTGGTACGAAACTTTTTGCTGTTGGTTGATATTGTGCTTGTCAAAGGACCATGCAACCTAATGATTCAGTCATTAGTTAGACAAAATTACTTTTATTTTATATGCAGTTATGTGAAGACTTGTTTGGTATTATGCATCTGGGGTCCTCCATGGCTTAGTGGTAAAGTATGGGACTCGTACCCTGGAGGCCTCGGGCTCGAGCCGCACTGGAGCCACTTGGTGTTTAGTAGGAGTGTCAGTTGGAAAGACACTACAGAGCCTAGCCTAGTGCTGGTAAAAAATCCAGGAAGGAATGAAATTGTGGGCTGTCGTCGTGATATGACTGAAATAATGTTGAAATCGGCCTAAAACATCATTCACTCGATCAATCAATCAATCAATCAATCAATCAATCAATCATCACGAAGATGCATTTAACCCTCTTTTACGAGAATATGAGTCTAGATTTATTTTTGTGGAGTTTCAAACCAATAGCCTTTACCATAAACCTGTTCTACCAATCTGCTTGATATTGCCTGGGGTACAGGACTCTTGAAAGTCTTATTAATCTATGATTTTGAAGCCTTGTACCAGAGCTTATTCCTGCCTCATCGCAAAACATGATTTAATTGTGAAAACAGTTAACCTTTAGGCTGCTTGACGCGACTAACTGACCTTTTGCGGACAGTGTAGATCAAGATCAGACTGCACAGAACGTGCAGTCTGATCTTGATTCTACACTGTCCGATATGGATAGATTATTACCCGAAACATAACATTGAAATAGCAATATTTTGTTTTTTTTACCACCAAATTAAAAATTTCAATTTTGTTACTCACCAGGAAGAGGGCTAATCGTCGGTCTACTTCCAAAACCTCGTAACTATAGTTTGTTTCGCTCTGTAGTTACAAGGTTTTTTAAGTAAACCGACGTAATGGTTTATCTAGGAAAGAATGTTATGATTAGTGCTATTTTAGAAAATAAAAGATTTGATAATGAACTGTTGTTATCAAATCTTTTATTTTCTAAAATAGCACTAATATATAAAATATATAATGTAAGCAGAAATTGTTGTAACGAAGTACAAGTACTTTTAGGTTTAATCACATAAGGAATGGCAACTAAAATATTCTGGTTCTGGTTCTGGCAACCTGATCAAACCACAGGCCCTGAAACTGCAACAGTTCCAGTAAGGTCGTTTTACAATTTTACTTTCAGGTGGAACAATTGATATTGTTGCTCACAAGATCAGAAAAGACGGAAGAATACGAGAATTATTTCGAGCCACAGGCGGAGCTTGGGGCGGTACGATCGTCGATAAACAGTTTATCAACCTTCTAAATAAAATTTTCGGCGAAGATTTTATTCAAGCATTCCAGAACGAGTTTCCCAAAGACTTTGTCGAACTCCTGCAGGATTTCGAAATCAAGAAAAGAGGAGAGTGTGAGAGTATTAGAGTTTCCTTACCGTATAACTTCTGCAATTATAAACATCTTGGAAGATCTGTCCAGCAGTGCATAAAAGAGTTTGCTGCGCAGGCGGAAGCAGAAATCAAGTTTTCTTCCGGTAAACTTGTTTTGTCCGCTGATGTTGTAAATGAATTGTTCCAGGATGCTCTCTGGCAGATAAACGGACACATCAATACTTTGATGCAGAAATCCAAAATGAAAGATGTCAAGTATATTTTTCTTGTCGGTGGTTTTGCAGAGTCAAGCCGACTGCAAAGATCTATAAAGGATGATTTTAGCGAGATGGTAAGTGTCCTTATACCGGAGGAGGCTAGTTTGGCGGTAGTCAGAGGTGCTGTTGCCTTCGGGCGGGATCCAAGCTCAATTTGCCAAAGAATATGTCGATATACCTACGGTGTTGGTTCTTATCTGCCTTTCGACGAAAACGAGCACCGAGCGGACTTGAAAGTGGAATCCGATGGAATGGTATTATGCAAAAATATTTTACAAGTCTGGGCGGAAGCCGGGGAGACCATCGGCCATAATGAAATTTGGAAAGAGAGCTACACGCCTATTATAACCAACCAAAAGGGGATCATCTTCGAGTTTTACAAATCGTCCAAAAAGAAGATTAAATATACGGACGAGGACGGCGTGGTTAAATGTGGCTGCCTGGTCGTGGAGATGCCTGACATGACGGGCGACAAGACGCGTTCTGTTGACCTTGAGGTCATTTTTGGCGGAACTGAGATCAAGGTCGTCGGGTTTGACCACACCAGTCAGACCACGAGAGAAACCTACATTGACTTTTTAACCACGTAATGCTTATATTACCGTCTGTTTAATTTTGCCGAAACCTACTAATCCAGTATTGAATGACTGACTGACTCGCTGCTTTCCCACATAACCATCGTCGAAACGCTGGTTCGCAGTGGGAGAGAAATGAGTCCTGTCGCACTGGCTATCATCAATCCTCGAAAAAAATTGGCCGAGACAGGAATCTAACCCATGACAGCCTGTTCTGATCTTGATCTACACGGCCTGCAAAGGATCCTTGGGTGGCGCTTAGCATCCTAAAGTTAAAGGCCTGGTAAAGGCCAAAATATCAAAACAGGTGTCATAATACATTTAAAGGTTTGAATCATACAATCTTTGAAAAAGTATGAAAAATATTGTTGAGACAACAGTCTGTTATCGTGTGGTTGGCCCTTATGTTCGTCGCAGACAGAAAAAAAAAAGAATTCTAAAGTCAGACAAAAAGTAAACAAAAGACACAGCTACCTGGCAGATTGTAACCTAGTTTTGAAATAAATTTCTATGTTAGTGACTAACACTTGGACAGACCGACCGTACCAGATTGTCATCTTCACAACAGTTTCCACGCTTTTAAAGGGTATAAAATAAATTCAAATGCATTTTATATTTTTCTTTAAACCTGGAAATCGATTTTATTTTCTTGCTTTGAACCTGGGAATCGATTCTGTTTCCTTGCTTTGAACCTTGAAATCGATTCGATTCTTCTTTCATCGAATCCGGAAATAGATTTTATTTTATTTATTGTTATTATTTTTAACTTAGAAATCGATTTCTTTTCTTTGAACCCTGGAATCGATTTTTTTTTTCTTCTTTGAAGCTTGGAAATCGATTTTATATTTTCTTTGAACCTGAAAATCGATTTTATATATTTCTTTGAACCTGGAAATCGATTATATATTTTTCTTTGAACCTAGAAATCGATTCTATTTCCTTTCTTTGAAAGGATTCGATTTTTCTTTTATCGAACCCGGAAATCGATTTTATTTTTTTAAAATCTAGAAATAATTTTTTTTTCTTTGAACCTTGGAATAGTTTTTTCTTCTTTGAAGCTGGAAATCGGTTTTATTTTTTTCTTTGTACTCTTTGAATTTGTTGTGTTCATGTTTGTGTGTTTTATAATAATGTCTATATGTGCTGACCAGTCTATACCTCGTATCTATGTTTGTGATTTTAATTCTGTACAGATTTTTTCCTTTTAACTTTCATTCTTAACCGAACTACAGATTAAAATCTTTTGCAGAAGCCAAAGTCAGTGAAGCTTAACTCTTTACATTTTTCTTTACAAACGACAAATTTATAGACAGATCCAAATTGAAAGCATTTGCAGACGACAAAATAAATGTCATTGAAAATTTAAAATTTGATTTGGGAAAGGTAGAAAACATTGTAGGAAAAGGAATATGTCCTTTTCCCACAATGTTTTCAAAATGCTTCTACCTCAAGAGTCGTCTAAAGTCGTGATTGTGTGGTAATGGGTTAAATGATGAATAAATGTTTGGTGTTTTATGACACATTGACATCCAGAGTTATGAGTATATGATGAAATATTTGTCATGAAATGATTCTGTAAGGGAAGTTAAATAAAACATATAAAGTGAAAAGAACAAAATTGTCTGAATATGCAGAAAAGTCTCAAAACCATAGCACAGCTTTGTACCAGGTGAAAAAACCTTATACAAAGCTGTGATATTGTTTTAAGACTTTTAAAATTGCATATTCATAATACACTTAGTTGCTTCTTTTTTGGCGAATTAAGGCCACTTTAAAAATACGTCTGAACGGCATGCTCTGTGAAATGGGGGCTTAATGATTTGCAAAAGGTATCGACTCAGATCAGCCTCTGCAGTCTTCCAAAGGACCAGTTTACCTTATGATTCATGATTTGTTAGGCAAAACGGATTTTATAAATCTATATTCATATGATTGCTTGCTTGGTATCATGCCGTGACGGAGGTATATTGACCCTTTCCCAAACAATCTCTGGTTTTCACGACCCTGAAAAAGAAGTCTTTTGAAAACATTGTGGGAAAAGGAGAAAATGCTGGTTACCAGCATTTTCTTCTTTTCCCACAATGTTTTCTATCCTCCCAGGACAAATTTCATATTTTTGAGTCAGGTTCATTTTATCGTCTGCAATGGCTTTCGATTTGGACCTAATTTTGTCGTTTGAGAAAGAGTTAAGCCCCTTTTTAACAAAGCGTGGCCCACTATCAATGCGTGAACTTTTTGTTTGTTGAATGACTGTTTGTTTATTTGTTTATTTTACAAGTATATGTCTATGAAAGTTGTTGTAATGTATCCATAAGATTTTTAAGAAGAATAAAGCACTTTTAAATCTCTGAAGCTATAATTAAGTAACAACTGTAAAATAGAATAGCAACAACAAACCACAGCCTTCAAGTATAGTTATTGAAAAATTTCAGCCCGAGGGTCATTTGCAGCCATCAGTCTGTGACATTGTTTCGAGACGTGCTGTCGGACTGACTGGGAGAGAAATCTTAACCCTTTACGACATAATCCCTACTTTTAAAGACCCTTACTGAGAAAGAAGCCTTTTGAAAACATTGTGGGAAAAGGAGAAAATGCTGGTAAACCAGCATTTTCTCCTTTTCCCACAATGTTTTCCTCCCTTATAAAACTAAATTTCAATATTTCAGTCACATTTATTTTGTCGCTTTCAATTTGGACCAGTCTATAATTTTGTTGTTTGGTAAAGAGTTAAGAAAAGAATGGAAGGTGAATCTTGAAATTGGAATTAAAACTTAAATAAAAAATGTTAATAATGTTAAGGGACACTTCTCCTTCATGCATGGCTTCGTCCCGATTTAAATACAATACCTAACAATTGCGTTAGAGAGATACGTATCTCTTTGACTCAGTGGTTAAGGTATTGATCTTTCGTCCGGGAGTTCTAGGGTTCGAATCCTGGCCGGTTTCTTATTTTTGCCATGCATGTGTTCATTTGTTTCTTTGTTAAGGACTTTGTTCGTAAGATGGAGGCTCGTCCGGGATTGGCCATTGAGCCCATTAATCACATTTGTTGTCCAAAAACGGACTTTCTGCCTAATAAGGCAACGAGTCATCAATAAATGATGACTTTATGAGGGGGTATGTTACGGGACACCGCTCCATCATGCATTTCTTCGAGCCGATTTAAATACAATACCTAACAATTGCTCAGTGGTTAAAGTATTGGCCTTTCGTCCGGGAGTTCTAGGATTCGAATCCTGCCCAGTCTTTTATTTCTGCCATGCAAGTGTTTTCTTTTCTCTCTCTCTCTCTCTTTTTCTTTAATTACGGACTTTGTTCGAAAGAGTAAATAAGGCCCAAAAACTAAAAAGGAGTCATGCGACAGAAAGGAGCCATGCGATGTGAAAAGGGGGTTTAATGCATATGCAAAAGCATCGACCATATCAACCTGCACGGACATGGATCGAAGCTTATTGCTGCTGGTCAATTACCTACATGTCAAATGACCATTCTACCTCAAGATTTGGTCAGTTGCTGGACTAAATGGACGTTATGGATCGATAATTAGGCGGTGACTTGCCAGACTAATGTATTACACCCTCTTTGGTGGGAGCACGCCTCATATGCTATTCTCGAAATAGAGTGACCACGAACCCTTTCGGCGCTGTCCGTGGTTTTCGTAAAGGCTAACTCGGCCAATCTCGGTAGCTTCCGTCTTTTAACTCTTTACTAGACGACAAAATTTTAGACTGGTTCAAATTTAAAGCATTTGCAGACAACGAAAAAAAGGTGAATGAAAAGTTGAAATTTGTTCTGGGAAGAGTAAAAAAGACTGTGGGAAAAGGAGAAAATGCTGGTTACCAGCATTTTCTCCTTTTCCTACAGTGTTTTCAAAAGGCTTCTTTCTCAGGGGCGTCGAAAGTAGGGATTGTGTGGTAATGGGTTAATATGCTAGTGAGGGGCCGTGGACCTTAACTCATTACCAAACGACAAAATTTTAGACTGGTCCAAATTGAAAGCATTTGCAGACGAAAAAATTAAGATGACTCAAAAATTGAAATTTGTTCTGTGAGGATAGAAAACATTGTGGGAAAAGGAGAAAATGCTGGTTACCAGCATTTTCTCCTTTTCCCATAATGTTTTCAAAAGGGTTCTTTTCCAGGGTCGTGAAAACTAGGGATTGTTTGGGAAAGGGTTAAATAACATAATACTGTGAAATGTTGGGGTTACAAAGCTTCTGGGTAAAGGCATAATATAACAAACAGAGTGGTTGAAGGGTAAAAAGGGAGGGGGGAGGGAAATTTGCTTCAAGTACTTTCAAACTTTACCATACAACGATATTATAGACCTGAAGCACATGCTGACAACGAAATAAATGTGACACAAAAATCAAAATTGGTGATTGGAAGGGAGGGTAGAAAAACATTATTGAAAAAGGAGAAAATGCTGGTTACCAGCATTTTCTACTTTTTCCACAATGATTTTCAGAAAGGCCATTCTTCTCCGGGGCATTTTAACTCGTAACGGGTTAAAGTTTGGCTGCTATGATCACAGTAAAACAATGTTGCCTCGAAAGATTCGCGAATTCCACCTGTGATCATCTTAAGCCATTGCAACACAATCCCTACTTTGACGACCCTGTGAAAGAAGCTTTTAGAAAACAGTGTGGGAAAAGGGGAAAATGCTGGTAACCAGCATTTTCCCCTTTTCCCACAATGTTTTCAACCTTTCACCAAATTAAAAAATCAAATTTCCAGTCACTTTTAATTTGTCGTGTGCAAATGCTTTCGATTTGGACAAATCTAAAATTCTGACGTTTGATAATGAGTTGAAAATGCTGGTGACCAGCACTCTCTCCTTTTCCCACAATGTTTTCAACCGTTCACAAAACAAATTTCAAATTTTCAGTGACTTTTATTTTGTCGTCTGCAAATGCTTTCGATTTGGACAAACCTAAAATTTTGTCGTTTGATTATGAGGTAAAAAAACAAAAGTAGATCTATAAATCAATCATGCACTGTGGAAAAAGGGGGACCTCGTCCACATAGGCTAACCTGAGTGGAAACTTTTGTTTTGGGTAAATATTCTGCCATGTTAAAGGGCCTATCTACCTCATGATTCAGTCTGTAATTAGACAAAGTGGATTTTTATGGATTCATAATTCTGTGATGACTTGCTTGGTATGATGCATCACGGAGATGATTTAAAGGTGGGTATTTAAATTTTTCACATCTCACCAAATTAGAATATATATAGAGGATAATCAACTGGTTGTTTTTGATATGAAAAATATCTCACGAGGATGCGTTGTTAAGCGTTGAAAAAACGAGTGCGCAGCACGAGTTTTTTTAACGCCTTACGACGCGTCCGAGTGAGATATTTTTCATATCAAAAATAATCAGTTGATTATTCTATTTATTATATACCTTATTAACATAATTATTTGTAATTTTGCGTTTGAAAGTCGAAAAAATTGTAGTCGAAAAAAAAAGTAGTTCCCAAATTACGTCAGGAAGTGAAAGTGAAAGTTGATAACGTCACTAGTGATGATATCAAAATTTATTACACTGGGAAATTCCAGGATTTCACTGCTATGTATAAAAATAAAGGCCTATCTATCACTGAAATTTATATGAAAAAACAATATGAATCATGAATAATTCAGAATCATAAAATTGTTCCCTTAAAAGGCTACGTAGCCTCTTAAGATATTTTTAGATTTCGCGCCAGAAATCAAACAAGCATTATGGGAATGTCAAATGACTGCCACGTGACTAAAGACGCTTAAATTCGATACATAACAAACATGTAATTATTTTCCATAATGTTTTCTTTGGACGCTATGGTTGAAGCTTTGTCTGTGTATTTCCGGTATGTAAATGAGCGAGTTGCTCATGTAAAAATAGACCGAGTTTCCAGTCAGTGTCGCCCTGGGCTGTAGTAAATCTCTAATTTCTCTTGTTATCTGAGGGTTTTCGACTACTGGGGTTTTGTGAATGAAAATGAAAAAGCTTTGGAGGTATAAGGATGACTTTTTTGTATTTTTGAAAATGTTGGACCCAAAATTTGAAGGGCCACCTTTAAGGTAGTAGACCCCGGTAATACTTCAAGTGCATCATGGAATAAAATTTCTTGAGGGTTGATAAATACCGACTTATCCCATTACCACTCAATCCCTACTTTTGACGCCCCTGAGAAAGAAGCCTTTTGAAAACACTGTGGGAAAAGGAGAAAATGCTGGTAACCAGCATTTTCTCCTTTTCCCACAGTGTTTTCTACCCTTCCCAGAAAAAAATTCTATTTTCAGTTACCTTTATTTTGTCATCTGCAAATGGTTTCAATTTGGACCAGTCCAAAATTTTCTTGTGTGGTAATGAGTTAAAGAGATATAATACTTTTGCACATTTTTCCCTTCCAAGAAATCCATTGTCTATCTTGAAATTATTTTGTTAATATTTTTGTTAGCTTCCAGAAAAGGGGGTGGGGGGGGGGTAAATATCATGTCCCTTTGCAATGAGAATATAGTGGTTTTAATTTTATAAATGTTAATTCTAAGACGGTTAAAAAAAAAAAAAAAAAACAAGAAAGGGTAGTCTAGCTCTGTTAACCCTTTCCCAAACAATCCCTGGTTTTTACGGGTCTGGAATAGTAGCCTTTTGAAAACATTGCGGGAAAAGGAGAAAATGCTGGTAACCAGCATTTTCTCCTTTTCCCACAATGTTTTCTACCCTATCTTAGGCAGACATCATCTTTTCAGCAAGAGTTGAATTGTCATCTGCAAATGCTTTCAATTTGAACTAGTCCAAAAGTTTGTCGTTTGGGAAAGGGTTAAAGAGGTACAATAATACTCATTTCAATTATGGGAAATTTCACAGGGTAATATTATAGTGGAAATAGCTGTTTTCTATTACAGGTCCACTACCTTAACGCCTCCCTTTTACAGAGTTTGGTTCATATCAGTTTCCCCATTGACTCTTACCGTGCTAAATAACTTACAATTAAATTCTCAATTCTATAGTAAAAATCCAAATACATGTATTGATATTTCAAAGTTATGTTCTGGGGAATACTATACGCTTTCGGACAGTGTAGATTCAAGATCAGACTGCACGTTCGGTGCAGTCTGATCTTGATCTATGCTGTCCGCAAAAGGTCAGTGAGCCAGAAAGCCCAACCATAAAATTAATCGACACACTACCCTTGGAAAGGCAACAGGGAAGTAACTCAAATACATGCAGCACAATAGTCTTTCAGATTTACCTCCCGTTAATCTTAAAGGGTGAAATTTTATTTCTCTACATGGGTGCCGTGACACGAACATTAGGTTTGAATAGATCTAGATGTGTGTCGTATTACGTAACGTCTTGTAGATCTAAGCTTTGAAGTAGTTTGGTCGAAATTGCAGACAATGCTCAAATACGAATTCAAACAAAGAATCTTTTAGTGTACTAAAACATCTCTTAGTGTACTATGCACGAATTGTTCAACACGCGAGTTCACATGTTGATCTATACAACCTTCATGAATACGGATCTTTGTGTAGAGGTCAGACTTCCAGGTCATTTCTTCTTTTACATCTCATTAGTTTATGCACTACCTTCTTGAAATATGAAATAACTCTACCTAGAAAAGCAGCTTATCTGGCTAATGTTATCACGTGAGAAAGTTTGTAAACGTCAAGAGCTCAACAAACTCTGTTGAATGAGTTCGCCACTAATACTCGTCGAACCTTTTGCAACAACCACGCCATCCTTCCCGGATACGAACGGTTTGCAATGTATTGAAGTTACCGTCATTTTGGCAGATTTCTTACCTCTTTACCAAATAATCCTGTGTTTTAATGAAATTAGGGGAGCAGATATTTGAAAACAAGGTGGGAAAAGGACAAAATGCTGGTAACAAGCATTTTCTGCCAGATCTATTTCTTTTTATTAAATACCTTTTCAAAGACTTAGATCTACGTAATCATGTAAGTCACGTTTGATTCGATGTCTGCAATAGTCTGAGTTGAATACGACATATTCTAAAATTTTGCTGTCCACCGAAATCGAAAATTGCAAGGCAGATTTATCACTTTTCTTCCGAGTAAGAGATTAAATAATCTGATCTGACAAATTTCTACATCTATATAGTTGACGCTTAACTTATTCCCACACTATTCCCACTTTTAATGTTCCTGAGAAAACAGCCTTTTGAAATCATTTTGAGAAAATGCTGGTAAAAAGCATTTTTTTTTCCGTTTTACCAAAATGTTATTCCTACCTCCCTAGAGAAATTTCAATTTTGCAGTTAAATTTATTTGTCGTCTGCATATCCTTTCAGTTTGGGCCTGTTTAGAATTTTGACGTTTTGTAAAGGGTTAAATCCAAATATATACATATATATTTACTTGAAATGTTTAAATGGATATCGAATTCGATTGAATGCTTATCTGGAAAACTAAACGTGTGGTAAACGAGGAAACTAAAAAACTAACCACGGTTATTTGATACATGCAATATATCATTACCTATCACTGGTCCAATTGACTTGAATGACCATGACATTCACTTCGATTACAATTTCCTTTATTACAGTTATTGTTAAATCTGTTGAATGCATCTCAAATCTGTGCTGCCTTGCATCGATTTATGAATGAGCTACGTCACTATTTAAATCATTTACAAGAGGGAATACACAACTTAATAGCAAGCATCAAAGGGACACTTAAAAATCTGCCTGCTTTTTAAAAAAGACAGGTAGATCTAGGCCTACTGGCTGTCATGATACAAACTTGTACTTTTCTGCAGGAATTAAACAAGAAATAATCTTGTTTGATACAGGTTGGTTGTCTATCAGAGATAACTACTTAAACAGGTTGCAATGTGCAAATTTTGAAAAGAGGTTGCGATTTTCAGTAAAGAATATCTGAATTTAATATCTTAAGTGTTGAGAGTGAAGAGAATGAAATTCATTCAGATCTATCAAATATACAAGTAGATCTACTTTTGAAAAATGCTGACTTACTTATTATATTAAATAATGCACATATAAGTACATGTAAATCCCAGCTATTGACCGTAGATCTTCACTGGGAAAAAATATAGGAAAATGAATGATTGCTTATAATGGAGACGTATGTATAGGTCTAGCGCTATTAAAGATACATGTTATTATCCCTTTGTCTCTCAACATTATCCCAATGCTAGTCTTTCAAAACTTTCCCTGTTTGTGTCCCCCATGCCAAGTATATTTATCCGTAATTCACCTGTGATGAACAAAGAACGACAAGAAAGTAGATAGATCTTACGTAGACCTAGGACTATCACCTTTGAAAAATCTGCTTCGAGTAAAGAAATTTTTCATCGAACATGGATATTAGTTTGAAAACTTGTTGAGTCTGTAAAGAAATTTCCATAGAGAAACGGATTATCTTTCTACAAAACCGAAATGCATCCGTCACCAATGCACTGTTTATCACCGACGAGTAAACAAATCCCCACCCACATTATATTGATGAAGACAAGTAGTAACGTGTTGCATTCTGTGAATTATGGACAATTCGATTGATGATACGAGGAAACATGTGTAATTTTATCAATGTAATGGAAAATGGTATTGTTCCCGCATGAAATCCTGCATTGATACAAATCTTGCAATAGAGAAAGAGTCAAGTATTTGCTTTCGCTAGCTGGAAAATTTTCAATTCACCCTTTAAGTTGTAACATAGGATTACGTGACCTAGTTACTTTCGGCCTCGAAAATTGAATGGTGTGAAAGGATATAAGACGAATCACGCATATAACCTGATCTTTTATCATAATTCCGGAATTCGGTGACTACAAATCAAGTTTTTTCTGCATTTATCGTTTGATATTTATGTCTAATTTAGATTCAAAACTTGCAGTCTGCTCCCATCATGATCATGTGACTCTCCACGTGTCCTGGGAGAATGTTACCCACAATCCATTGTAAACATTACATTTTTGCTCAAAATGGCGGATTCATTGTAAGTTAACTATATTTCACAAAATAACCTCTTATATTTAATCACACAAACGTTCCCTCTCTTCGTATAACTGGCTTTTAGCTTCTGAAGTTGTTTTCTTTCAATCTGAAATAGTCCTATCGACTTTTTGTGCAGCATGAAATGAACGGTGTGCGGCAATACGATTACGAGGGTGAAGCGGGGATTCGATAATGCGCTATTCAGTGAGTCCGTGTTAGTTGTAAAACAGTGATTCATCTAGCATTCTGCAATATGCTTGATACGTTTAATTTGTGGAAAGCCATTCGTTATTGAATTTTTTATAAGTCTGGCTTTCAAAATGAGCTCAAAAACTGCCTTGGCTTTTATCTCACTATTTTAAAATACCATAACATTATCTTCCCAGATTAGAATCGGCTCCCGCCCGTGTGCATGCTCACACGGGGCCCTAAGAAATTACCCTCTCTCTACGTAGATGCCGTTTATAAAATGAAATATAGGTACATTTTTTAGCATGGTGATCTTCCTACATGCTAAATTTGTGTTTGAATTAGACTTCAAATGCCTGATAAGATTCTAGACCTACATTTAAATGGAAGAAGACCTGTCTAGATCTTGCATTTATTCTTTCAGTGTTAGAGCTAGATCTGTTTACTGTGAGACTGCATTGTAAGGAAATGATTACTACCGTCTTTCAGAGAAACATTCGCTGTAATTGTTAATTGTTATGGGTTCGATGATATTTTACAACAAAGGTCTTTTATTCTGATAGAATCTAGATCTATGACTTTGAAAATTTGACATAATATTATGAAAATCTGTCTTTGTAACATGGCATCAGCCAGCTAAATTAATGAAACAGACATAACCAGTTGGTAAAAGAGAGTAGAGTCCCCTGACATTTCGAGGGTGTTTTAGTAAGATAGATTCTGTTATTAAACATATTAAACATGTTAGATCAGACCATGCATATTTTGTAGTCTGATCTCTGTCTGCACTTTCAGCAAAGAACATGTTGTCTTTAAGAATTGCATTAAATTATTATTATTACTGAATGTGATTTAACGCTCCTTGTGGCCCATTTCTCACTTCTTATTCAAGACTTAAAAACGATGTTCACAATTTCTAACTGGTTAACCCTTTACCAAACAATCTCTGATTTTTATGACCCTGAGAAAGAAGCCTTTTGAAAACATCGTTGGAAATAGAGAAAATGTTGTTAACCAGCATTTTCTCCTTTTCCCACAATGTTTCCTTCCTTTCCCAAAACAAATTTCAGTATTTTAGTTATTTTCATTTTGTTGTCTGAAAATGCTTTCAGTTTGGAACAGTCCAAAGATTTTGTTGTTTATAAGAGATAGTGAGACATAATGTAATGTAATCAACTTTTCTAAATTCTGTTCTTGTCTTAATGGAGAAAAACACAATTTCTATTTGTGTAGATCTACACCTGATTCACCAATTGGTTAAACCCAATCAGAAACTATATTAGTTTTAAATGTAGAGAATTATTCTATAATTATACAAAGAATTTTTTTTGACTCTTTATTGTTACCAAACAACAAAATTTTACACATGTCCAATTTGAAAGCATTTGCAGACAACAAAATAAATGTGATTTGACAATTGAAATTTGTTTCCGGAAGAGAAGAAAAAATTGTGGGAAAAGGAGAAAATGCTGTTTACCAGCATTTTCTCCTTTTCTCGCAGTGTTTTCAAAAGGCTTCTTTTCCAGTCTTTTTCAAACATTCCATTCTATTAACCCATTACCAAACGACAATATATTACACTGGTCCAAATTGGAAGCATTTGCAAACGACAAAATAAAAGTGACTGAAAATTTGAAATTTGTTTTGTGAAGGGTAGAAAACATTGTGGGAAAAGGAGAAAATGCTGGTAACCAGCATTTTCTCCTGTTCCCACAATGTTTTCTAAAGGCTTCTTTCTCAGGGGCGTCAAAAGTAGGGATTGTGTGGTAATGGGTTAAAGAGCCAGAAGATGAAAGCTTTTGAAAAGATTGTGAAAAAGGAGAAAATACTGGTAATCATCAATTCCTCTTTTTCCCCACAATTTTATCCACCCTTTAATTTTTTAACACATAGTGACAAGCATTTTCTCCTTTTCTCACAAAGTTTTCAACCTTATCAAAGATAAATTTCAATAATTGGCCCACATTTGAATTCTTGTCTGCAAATGCTTTTAATTTGGACAAGTTTAAAATTTTTGTCGTCTGGTAAAATGTTGAGAAACGGACACCACTACATTACCGAAATCTAATTTGTTGTCTGCAAATACTTTTGTTTGTCCCAAACACCTGGTTTAACCCTTCACCACACAATGATGACTTTTAACAACCCCAAAAAGAAACTTTTTGAAAACTTTGTTGGAAAAGGAGAAAATGCTGATAACCAGCATTTTCTCCTTTTCCCACAAAGTTTTCTACTCTATCAAAGCAAAACTGCACCATTTGAGCCACTTTGAAATTGTCGTCTGCAAAATAATGCTTTCAATTTGGATAGGTTTTGCCATATGGTAACAGGTTAAATAACTAGGAGACACACAGCTTTTAGAATTATTGTTGGAAAAGGAAAAAAAATGAGAAAACGCTGATAACCAGTATTTTCACAATTTCCAAGAATGTTCTCTTCTCTAAAAAATATTTTAAGTTTCAAGACAGGTTTATTTCGTCTGCAAATACCGATACTTTCAATTTGGGCCTGCTTAAAATTTTGTTGTTTTATAAAGAGCAAGGCAGTTAGTTAAATTTGGAGAAGTCTGAATGAAGTTGTTTAGAGTTCAGAGCGACTTAGGAATATAAAGCTTGGTTTATACACCTGAAGGGTCTTATTATGTCACGGCTCGGATTGTCCGTCTGTCAGGGTCCAAAAAATCCGCTTGTCCGCTCGTATTTAGAATGGATGAGGACAAGTGAAATGAAAGTCATACTTGTCTGGCGGGACAATTGGTGAATAGTTGATAGTGAAACAATTTTTTCAGGTGAATATTTAACTTACACATAACAAAACAGCCATTGAATTATTAAGCCAATTGAGGGTATTCAGGAAGCCAAATTTTGAAACAGAACATAAAACTTGCTGGTCCCGGCTCCAAAAAGAGACTGGTTTGAAGTAAGCCTAATGATATAACAAGGGACCTTTCATTGCAAACCTAATAATATGCTTCGGGTAGCCCTAATTATATAACCCACACTGAAGTGGAGGGGGTATACTGGAATCGCCATGGCTGTCTGCCCTTCCCTCTGTTCACCCCTTTGTCTGTCCGTAAACACCGACACAAATTTGTGCGGAGCATTTATTATACTTCAACACTTTTTAAGGTACTGAACTCAAATTTACACAGAATGTTCCTACGTATGTAAAGACGTGTATGTGCAATTTTCGTCACCCTGCTGTGATTTGTCATGGAATTATCTCCCCTTGAACTTTTTTCAACTCTTACTTTTGTACTAAACCATTCTGTATTCTGTGACAAAGACCTGTTTTTGTGACAAGGAGCAGGTGGGGGGTATAATCACGTTTAGTGATAGCTTTAGTTCAATATGAACAACTTTGCTTATGATTAAATTGAACAATATTAACATTCACACAAATTTCCGAAACCAGTTCAAAAAAAGTGTGTTGTTTTTTGGTTTTATTAGTTTCTGTAACTGGACAGTATAAATGGTACCGGTTTTCATAACTCGGTAAATAAGGTTTGTTGCATCAACTCTGTTTCATCTGAAAAAGAAAGAAATCGTAAGAGTCCAATTTTTGAAAAATTTTTCTTTTTGGAAGAGCAGGGATCTTACATGATCCCTGGGACAAGTGAGGATCAAAGGAGGGCAAGACTTAGTGTTTTTTCAATGTCACTTGTCCTACATGACAAGTGCTTTTTTCTGGAAATTTTTTAACCTTTTCTGTCTGTCTGTCTGAGAGCAATTTCTTGTGCACACAACTTACTCCTCCTACAATTTTCATTGTAATAAGTTACAAACTTACTACAATGAATCTCTATGATGTGCAGATGTGCATTTGTCTTTTGAAATATGGATATCTGCAGGTGTTCAGGGTTCGCTCTGGGTCTAAAAAAGTTGTCGCCAGCTCTTTCGCCAAATGAAAAAAGTTGGGGCCAATCTGGGGACAGTTGGGGCCAAATTTTCAGGAGTTGGGGCCAGATGAGTATCATAATGCAGCATGCTGGACAAAATTTTAGACTGGTCGGAATTGTAAGGAGTTGCAGTCCATTCATAATGTATAATGTATGTCAAGGGGTAGATAACTTTGTTAGAAAATGTTTGACAATTGATTCTTTCTTCATGACAGAGCAGCCAGTGGTGAACTGAAATTAATGCAGTGATCCATTTTTACATAGAAAGAAAGAGCTAAAAAGTTACCTATTTATAACCTATCAAATTGACAGCATAATTGCAGCAGGCAAATACCGGTAGATAACCGCTCAAAGTCTGTAACTAATGTTTAAAGATACATGTATATAAAAAAAATATATAGTCTGTTAAATGTAGAAAAGCTTACTTCCAGCATTTTCTCATATTGCCACGATGTTTTCAACTTTCTACTGATAAGTTAGACCCAGTTTCAGAGTGCAAGAGACATCGAAAATACAGCTGTCTGATTAGCTTTTGTCTTTGATTAATATCGGATAAATCGTAAATAAAACCATCATTCAACAACTAAATCTAACACCTGATTTACTTTCAAAGCCTTGTAGATTTGCGGTTCGCAGCCCAATCAAGGAAATACTATAAAATCAACAGAATGCTTAGATCTATTTACTGTCAAAGACATTAACTTTTTTTTACATTTTATCTTATAGTTAGTGTCATATTCGATATCATCCAAACGCTGTTGCAGCGACGAGCTACCATTTTGAAGATGAATCATGTGACTTCGCTAAATTCGCCTTGTAACGTGATACTACATTGGCGCCAAATTAGTCACATGATTTGAGAATGTTGCCACATGATCTAAGTACGTCATCATATCTGTTCGTTTGGAAAACTGCGAGTAGAGTCTAATAACTAATTAGGAGTAAATGGTTATAAGCAAGTAGGTAACGTTTCCATGGTTTTTAAAACTGGGATATTTCAATCCATTTAAAGCTTTGGAAATAAAAGTTGACGAAGATTGACCGGTATCCGGGGTAGTACTTAGGTAGTTACTAAATTTAGCAAACTGTGTTTCAAAAGTAGAGGTCCGACAAACACCGATAGGCGGCGCTGATATTTATCAATAATATGGGATTATCCCATGGTGTTGTAAAGTTAATTAACAATGACTTGTCAATCAGACTCTAGGTATGTTGTAAACTAATTAAACTCGCTGATTGGGCAGTTACTGTAAATCGGGTACGGCACACGCTGATATGGTAGATTACACACAGGACGCTTTGTCGATATACACGAGGCGACTTCCCGATTTTTTTCAGTCGACTTGGACTTCGCTTTTCTTAGCGAAATGAGCGAAGTTTTTTGAAATCCGGCGACTTCTTCGCCCACTCGACCGAGGGTATAACTCACTTAGCTCGCAAACGCTTACAACAATGAATTTCAAAATAATTTCTTTTTGGGGCCAGCTTGTAAAAAGTTGTCGCCACGCATTTTCGCCAAATGAAAAAATCTTGCGCCAGATTTTAATTTTTGTCGCAAATGGTGACAATGGCGATCGGCAGCGCGAACCCTGGGTGTTCTAGATTTTAACCCATCACTACACAATCCGGAGTTTTGACGACCCTGTAAAAGAAGGCTTTTGAAAACATTGTGGGAAAAGGAGAAAATGCTGGTAACCAGCATTTTCTCCTTTTCCCACATTGTTTTCTATCCTGCTGGAAACAAATTTCAAAGTTTGAGTTACATTTAATTTGTTGTCTGCAAATACTTTCAAATTGGGCAAGTCTCATATTTTGTCGTTTGGTAAAGAGTTAACCATTTCCCAAACGATAAATTTTAGACTCTTCCAAATTCAAAGAGTTTGCAGACAGCAATTCCAAATTTGATAAAAATGGCAGAAAGTTCTCCAAATGGGGAGAAAACACTGTGGGAAAAGGAGAAATTTGCTCGTTACGAGCAATTTCTCCTTTTCCCACAGTGTTTTCTAATGGCTTGTACTCCAGACACGTAAAAACCAGGGCTTGTTTGGGAACAACCATTTTACTGACAAGTCCCTTCTAAGATGATCTAGGGGCTTGTACCCGGATTTCCTTGTATCCGATTCTTTCTCTCTAATGGTCCATACCAAATATGCCTAGAGCACAGAGGAACCTGAATCCTACAAAGTCACCATCATTGTCATCAAGCCCCTTTGGGCGTATGTGCGCCACTTTACGAAGCTCTTTTTATTGATTGGATAGGGTACTGCAGGGTAAAAATTTCCAGAAAAGGCACTTGTCCTTCAGGACAAATGACTTCGAAAAAATACTTGCCCTGCTTTGATCCTCCCTCGTCCGATGAGGAAAAGCCTGATAACCAGTAGGGGTGAAACAATACGGTAAAAAGCGTATTGCAATATATTGCAATACGGCTGACCCGTATTGCAATACGTATTGCAATACACTCTATATGCTGACATTTAGCATATCTGACCACTTGTAGTCACTGTTAGGGTTGCATATGCTAAAAAAATTGACTAGTCTTTAACACAGACTAGACTGAAATGACAAAGAAATTAAGAATTATCCATAGAAACAAGAAAATGACTCGGTGACATTTCAAGTCATGTTCTTTTTCAAAAATATTAGCATGTCAACCTTGTCAGCACCAAGAGAAGCCCTCTGTGCTGACAAAAAGTCACAAGCAATACTGAACACTTGCTCAGAGGGCGCACTTGTTTATGTAGAAACCAGTGAATGTAGGACGTTTTGGCCACGGACGTTTTGGCCAGGACGTTTTGGCCAGGACGTTTTGGCCACGGACGTTTTGGCCACATATAGTGAAAAAATGGACGTTTTGGCCAAAATAATTTTATATGTACTTTTTATGTAAAATAAAGCTAAAAATTTTTTTTTTTTTATTTGATCAATTGTTTAGACTTTTGTTGAACTTTTGTTGAAATTTGGTAATAAATTTTAGAGTTTTACAGTTTTATTTATTCCTTTGAAGTAAAGGAAAACATCAACAATTTAATGTTTTTAAATTATCTTCAATTTTCAAGTTTTGTCTTTTGATTGACAAACAGTTTGATTGACTAATTGCTTATTAATGATACTTTCTTGCATTTAATGTTGTTATTATTAGAAGTGTAAAGAGTTTCATTGTTCTTGTCTTTTAACACTAATGAATCTGTAGATCACACCACACTTTAATCATCTATTTCAATTAAAGAAATATGTGATTAATTAATTTGTTTGAAAAACTGTTAAGAAAGATCAAAGTTGCTAGTATAGAATTAATATATTTGTTTGATATGTAAATTTTTCTGAAAAAGTTCTGGTACATATATAAAGACATTATGAGGACTGTAGCTTTATTTCAAAATAATATTCAAGTGGCAACTTATATTAACAGTACAATGGAGATTATTACTACTAAGCGCGGTGGTCAGAAGTTATGTTTAGATGGATTTATGTATACGTGCAAACATGTTGCCAAACAGAAAAACGAGATAACTTGGCGTTGTGTAAAAAGAACTTCTTCTGGATGCAAGGCAATTTTACAAACTACAAAGGATTATGAAGATGCCACTTTACAGACAGTTCATAATCATATATCTGACAATGTTGGTGCCGAAATTGAAATCACTAGACACGGAATGAAATCAACAGCCAAAACTACAAATGACAAACCTAACCAGATTGTTACTTTCGCAACATCAACAGCATCAGACCAAGTGAAAGCCAGATTACCAGAAGCTGACACCCTAAAAAGAGTCCTCCGAAGAGTCAGGGCAGCTCATAGACCAAAAGAACCACAAACTCTACAAGAATTGAGTATTCAACATCCATGGACTCAAACTGTTGGTGATAATCAGACCGATTTTCTACTATTTGACAACGGGCCACATGCTGATGAACGAGTCATAGTGTTTGCTACAGAAGACCATGTCAGGAAACTAGCAGGCAGTGATAAATGGTGCATGGATGGTACATTTGCGGTGGCACCTCTCCTCTTTACGCAGCTGTATGTCATTCAAGGACTTGTGAATGGTGTTTTTCTCCCACTCGTGTATGCCCTCCTACAGCGCAGAACTCAGACAACATATGAAACTCTCTTTCGTGTTCTTGAACAATTTGGATGTGATCCGTCAACTGTAATAATGGATTTTGAACGCAGTGTGGAAATGGCTATTTTTTCAGTGTTTGGTGAACATGTGAACATCCAGTTTTGCTTCTATCACTTGACCCAATCAATTTGGCGTAAGATACAATCCCTCGGACTTACCAACAGATATGAGAACGACAATGAGTTTAGATTATTTTGTGGACAGATCGACGCACTGGCTTTCCTTCCACTGGAAGAAGTCAATGATGGAATAGAATACTTAAAAGAAACTGTACCCGAGGAAGCTGAAGCTCTTCTTAATTATTTTGATTCTACATATGTGTCTGGACAACTTCGCCCAAGAAGAAATAATGATGGCCTTATAGTCCGTTTTCAAAGAACACCCCCACTCTTCCCACCTAACAGATGGAACTGTCACCAAGCAACAATGTTAAATCAACCAAGAACAAACAACGCATCAGAAGGATGGAACAATAAGTTCCACAGTTTAGTTGGCCAAGACCACCCATCCGTCTGGAAACTCATTGAGACTCTTCAACGTGAATGTGCTCGTGTAAGTGCTGTTCTTTTACAAGATGAACGTGGTGTTCGACCAAAGAAGAGGGTTAAAAAAGTGTACATTGAACTTCAGACTCGACTAAGAAACTTGTGCGAAGACAGAATATCTGAGAGGAAATCGATAGTAGAGTTCTTGCGTGGTGTTTCCAGCAACCTGAGAGCAGGTCAACCAGACATTTAAATTTGAAGTGATGAAATTATAATTATGAAAGAAAGTGGTGTTATAATAGCCTATACAATTGATTTATGAAATCATTGTAAGAAAAAAAGAAATTGCTCAGAATGAGGATTTCTCTTTTTCTTCCAATGTTTTCCATCATATAAGAAAACATCAATTTCCCTGATCAATACTTTTGATTATCCTCTTCAGAAGCTCCCAATATGGAAGGATTAGCTGTATTATGAAATCATTGTAAGAAAAAAAGAAATTGCTCAGAATGAGGATTTCTCTTTTTCCTCCAATGTTTTCCATCATATAAGAAAACATCAAATTCCTTGATCAATACTTTTGATTGTCCTCTTCAGAAGCTCCCAATATGGAAGGATTAACTGTATTATGAAATCATTGTAAGAAAAAAAGAAATTGCTCAGAATGAGGATTTCTCTTTTTCCTCCAATGTTTTCTATCATATAAGAAAAAGAATTAAACACTTCATTTGAAATTAAACATCTTTATTTTAAAGCTTAAAATTGTGTCTGAGTTGTAAAATAAATTTAGGTTCGTGTTTTATTTCTTTTGTCTCATTTTATATTTTTATAATGTACTACCAAACCTTCTACACAATTGTCCATGGCCATCAGTATATAAGTACTTATTAAAGATTGAAAAGACACAGATACAAAGTCTTGAAACCATTTGTTATAATAAAAAATTGTGTCTGAGTTGTAAAATAAATTTAGGTTCGTGTTTTATTTCTTTTGTCTCATTTTATATTTTTATAATGTACTACCAAACCTTCTACACAATTGTCCATGGCCATCAGTATATAAGTACTTATTAAAGATTGAAAAGACACAGATACAAAGTCTTGAAACCATCTGTTATAATAAAAAATTGCAATAAAGGTCTAAAATGTTGATCAAATAAGTAAATTAAATATGTTTGTAGCTTTAATATCTATAATAAGTACATATATAATAGATTTGGCCAAAACGTCCGTTTTTTCAATATAGGTGGCCAAAACGTCCGTGGCCAAAACGTCCTGGCCAAAACGTCCGTGGCCAAAACGTCCGTCCTCCGAAACCAGTCAGGGCTACTATACCGAACTTTTGAAGCTCAACAGAGAAGACCGTGCAATGCACTAACTTACTCTGTTAAACAAAAATACTTTCCCGCTTATCTACCGGGAGAAAAAAACGCGAAATAAGTGTGAGCAAAGTTATAGGAAATGAATAACAAACTCTGTTGGTCCAAAATCAGTAATACGGCCGACGGTTATTTGGAGTTCGTACCCGCGGCGAATTTGAGGCGGTCATAATTTTACCTTAACACCGGTGACACCGCCGGTAGAAAAAATAAACAACTGTCGCTTTCGTAAATGTTTCAGATTGTTGAAAAACCGGACTTTCTAATGCAATTACGAGAAGTTGACATATTGAAGAAATACCGATGCGGTAAAATTCGTACCGGTTTCGGTTTTTTCTTTGAATAAACCGCGGTTAATCGGTATATCGGTAAACCATTTCACCACTAATAACCAGCATTTTCTGGTTTTCCCACAATCTTTTTTTAAAACTCCATTGGGGTTGTAAATCATTATGTACTCAGAATCAAGAGTTCTTTGTATGTATTACGCTTTTGCAAACTATGTAAATTAAGATCTGACTGCACAGAATTTGACATTTGATCTTGATCCTCATTGATACAGCGAGATTCAGTGAGATTTTCTTCAAGAAAAAAAAAAACTCAGGATGAATTTGTAAATTTTGCGGAATGTCCCAGATTTCCTTGACAATTTCATTAACGAAATAAAAATGAAATGCAATTTTCAGATATGTTTTCAATAAATCCAAGTATGTACAAAAATATCCCACAATAATCTGTTACAGATATGAAAATTATTGCATACAGTAAATACAACAAATACCCATACTGCAGTGCATCTGAAGCGCTTGAAAAGACATCAATGTTAAAGGTGGCCCTTCAGGTTTTGGGACGAAAATTGTACAAAAATGTAAAAAAAATCATCCTTATACTCCTAAAGCCTTTTAATTTCCATTCATAAAACCCCAGTTGTGGAACACCGTCCAACAACACGAGAAATTAGAAATTTACTACAGCCCAGGTCGACACCGAGGGGAGACCCGTTCTATTTGTAGATTATCAATTCGCTCATTTACATACAGAAATACACAGACGAAGTTTCAAACATAGGGTTTGAAGAAGACTTTATGGAAAATAATTATTACATGTTTGTTATGTAATGGAATTAAAGCGTTATGAGTCACGTGCCAGTCACTAGGCATTCCTGAAATGCTTTATTGAAATGCTTTATTGATTTTTGGCGCAAAATCATAAAATACCTTAACCCATTACCACACAATCCCTACTTTTGACGCCCCTGAAAAGGAAGCCTTTAGAAAACACTGTAGGAAAAGGAGAAAATGCTGGTAACCAGCATTTTCTCCTTTTCCCACAGTGTTTTCTACCCTTCCCAGAACCAATTTCAATTTTTCAGTCACCTTTATATTGTCGTCTGCAAATGCTTTCATTTTGAACCAGTCTAAAATGTTGTCGTGTGGTAAAGAGTTAAGAGGCTATGTAGCCTTTTAAGGGAATACCATCGAAAAAATTTTTTTTAGTAATTTTATGAATCTTAATTATTGATGATTTGTATTATTTTTTCATATGAATTTCAGTGATATATATATTTTTTAATTTGGTGAGATGTAAAAATTCTAAATACCCACCTTTAAGTCAAAAACTTAACTTTTAACTCTTTACCAACGACAAAATTTTAGGTTGGTCCAAATTGAAAGCATTTGCAGATGACAAAATAAAAGTGACTGAAAATTTGAATTTTTTTATTGTGAAGGGTAGAAAACATTGTGGGAAAAGGAGAAAATGCTGGTTACCAGCATTTTCTCCTTTTCCCACAATGTTTTCCAAAGGCTTTCTTAGGGTCGTTAAAAGTAGGGATTGTGTGGTAAAGGGTTAACTATATTTCTATTAGACCACTGTGAAAGGCAAGTGTAGATCCGTTTAAAGTCATAAAGCATATTTCAATTTGAGCCACAACGATTTTATCATTGCAGATACTCTTGTTTTGGACAAGCCTAAAGTTTTCGGAGCTTCAGATAGAGGGAGTTAATTTGATTTCAAAATTGAAAATATTATTTATTGTGCTCTAAACTCTATGTTATGGGTACTCATTAGAATCGTCTCATTAAGACAATTCTAATGAGTACCCACAACATAGGATTTGGGACAGAAATAACAGATTTAGAATACCATCACTCCCTCTTATCTGGAGCCCAGAACACTAATCTCGTCACAATAGACTTTGGACTGATGTTCATTGATAGTGGCAAACAAAACAGTAGATGAGTTATTCTTTAGTTTGCTGACAAATTGAAATGAAAAGAAATATTCAAGTCTGTTAAAAATTATGCTAATGTCTAAGGTATTTACTATTAGTTCAATATGCTTGTAGTAAAAATAAAACAAAGTTTTCTTGGTTTTATACTTCCTTGTTCCTAACAAATCTTGTAGTGTTTGACTGTTCGTTGTAAGTTAGCCTGAACCACTCAACCCACAGATTAAACGACCTTCGACAAATGGCCTTTTGAAAACATAATGAGAAAAGGAGAAAATGCTGGTAACCAGCATTTTCTCCTTTTTCCACAATGTTTTATTCTTTTTCCAAAACAAAGTTCAATTTATGTTTGTGTGTATTTTGATGTTTTCAAATACTTTGAATTTAGATTAATCTAAAATTTTATTTTTTGGTAAAGAGTTAATTACAAGCCTTTAGAGAACCATACTTATGAAGTGTATATATTTATAGTCAACAGAATAGACAAAGCAAGCAGTTTTCAGCTGTTTTTATGAAGTACCATCTTTCACCTAATTTATTACCAAACAACAAAATTTTAGGGTTGTCCAAAACAAAAGCATTTGCAGGTGACAAAGTAAATGTGTTTTAAAATTTGAAATTTGTTTTGTGAAGGCTAGAAAACATTGTGGGAAAAGGAGGAAATGCTGGTAATACCAGCATTTTCTCCTTTTCCCACAATGTTTTCCAAAGGCTTCTTTCTTATCAAAAGTAGGGATTGTGTGGTAATTGGTTAACAGGAAATGTTTGGGCATTATAACTGGGTGAGTAGAAGCTAATTTGAAGATTGGGTTTATAGATTTCTGGTTCTCTGTTGCTATCTTCTGCAGGTTTGTCAAATTTTCTGGTAAAGAAAGCTCTGAAATATCTTTTTACCATACAAGTTTCAATAATATCTTAGATTTGATGTTTTCTTCTTTAAAGGTGGCCCTTCAGAATTTGGGACGAAAGTTTTACAAAAATACAAAAATATCATGCTTATACTCCCAAAGCCTTATAATAGTCATTCATAAAACCCCAGTAGTCCAAAACCATCCAACAACATGAGAAATTAGAGATTTACTACGGCCAAGGTCGACATCAAAGGGAAACACATTCTATTTTTACATGAACAACTCGCTCATTTACATACCAGAAATACACAGACAAAGCTTCAAACATAGCGTCCGAAGAAGATATTATGAAAAATAATTACATGCTTGCTATGTAATGGAATTTAAGCGTCATTAGTCAACTGCCTGTCACTTTACATCCCCAAAATGCATTTTTTTATTTTTGGCACAAAATCTAAAAATAGCTTAAGGGGCTTCGTAGCCTTTTAAGGGAATACCATCAAAAAAAAATTTTTTGATAATTTTATGGTTCTTAATTATTAATAATTTGTATTGTTTTTTCATATAAATTTCAGTGATATATATATTTTTTGATTTGGTGCGATGTGAAAATTCTAAGTACCCACCTTTAACTGGGTCTGCATAAATTTTGGATTTTCAATATGGCTACCAATAACCAACCCATAGCCAATTAGAGAAGCCCTTTAACTCTGTACCACACAATCCCTACTTTTAACGACACTGAGAAAGATGCCTTTTGAAAACTTTGTTGGAAAAGGAGAAAATGCTGGTATCCAGCATTTTCTCCTTTTCCCACAATGTTTTCTATGCTGCTGGACACAATTTTCAATTTATGAGTTACCTTTATTTTGTTGTCTGCAACTACTTTCAATTAATAAGTCTAATTTTGTCGTTTGGTAAAGAGTTAAAAATAAGTGTGGCCAAAAAAATGAAATTTATTATAGGAAGGGTACAAAACAATGTGGAAAAAAGAGAAAATGCTGGTAACCAGCATTTCCTTCTTTTCCCACAATGTTTTTTTTCTAAAGGTTTCTTTCTCAGGGTCGTCAAAAGTAGGGATTGTGTGGTAATGGGTTAACATTTTGTGGCAATTTTTCACCTCAACTGTTATGCATGTTAGGGTAGGGGCTTGGAAAGAAAGCTGTGTCATTACATAATTTATGTAAGGAAAACCAGGAAACATATGCCTATGTGCTCTGACTGCAGTGATATAAATTATGCGGTTAAAACCTGGTGAAACTACAATGTAAACATTCAAACAATGGCTCGAAACTACAATGTAAACATTCAAACAATGGCTCAATGCTATGAATGGAGAAAAGAAAATTCCTGGTCTTCACAGTGTGCTATGTTAACCCTTTACCCCATAAGGCATTTTTTATGGGTATGTGACACCTTTTGATAGCATAGAAAACATTGTGACAAAAGGTAAAATTGCTCGTCATGAGCAATTTCACCTTTTGCCACAATATTTTCCAAAGGCTCCTACAAGCAGTGCATAGAAATGAGTATCTATGGAGTAAAGAGATAAAAGAAGTTTGGACTTGTCCATATCTAAAGCAATTGCAGAATGACACACATAATGAATGCGGTCAGGTGGTTGGTTTTATCTATGAAAGAGTTCGAGACATGTCCAGAAAAGGAGAAAATACTGGTTACCAGCATTTTGTCCTTTTCAATAATTGTTTTGAAAAGCCCTCCCTATTGAGGTCTGTCAAAGTCAGGTGTGGTTGATAAAGGTTTAACTCTTTACCACTCAATCCCGACTTTAAATGACCCTGAGAAAGAAAGCCCTTGAAAACATTGTGGGAAAAGGAGAAAATGCTGGTATCCAGCATTGCCTCCTATTCCCACAGTGTTTTCTACCTTTTCCAAATCAATTTTCAATTTTTGATTAACATTTATGTTGTCTGCAAATGCTTTCAATTTGGCCAAGTCCAAGATTTTGTCGTTTGGTAAGGATAAGATTTAACTCTTTACCAAACAAAAACATTTTAGACTAGTCCAAATTGAAAGCATTTGCAGATGACAAAAATAAAATAGGCTCAAAAATAGAAATTTGATTTGTGAAGGGGAGAAAACATTTTGAGAAAAGGAGAAAATGCTGGTCACCAGCATTTTCTCCTTTTCCTACAATGTTTTCAAAGCCCTTCTCCTTAGGGTTGTTAACTTCAGGATTGTATGGTAAAGGGTTAAACAGAAAAATGCCTCAGTAAAATGGATAAGTAGATCAAAGATCAGACTGCAGGTTTTGTGCAGTCTTTTCATGATCAATACTGGCCACAAAGGCTACTAGTCTACAGTTGTGACTTTGTGAAAGATGCTATAGGAGATTTTTTTTTTTTATTTATAGATGATTAAAGTAAAAGGAAATAATTCTCGTAAAATCTGCTGTCCTGTATAGAACGAAGAACTGATGACAATTTGGCAGTCCAAACAGAGGTCAAACTGTTACACACAGTAAATATTGAACAGTATCTTATTTGAAACAATGGAACAGAGTCCTAACAAAGCTCGGAACACTGGCAGTATAGACCCTAACTCAAGAAAGAAGATATCAAGTCCTGCATCAAACTTGCAAAAGAAAAATATCTCAAAAATTAAAAATTCTAGTCCATCAGGGAAGATTGAGTGGGATCCTTTAGATATAAGCAGAATGAAAGGTGTGAGGGTGAGAATGGTTAGGGCTGGGACATATCTGGTGCCTGGTAAGGGGATTGTAAAAACACCGGAGAAAAAACATAAAACTATCCTTAATTCAATGCGTAAATCACCTGTTAAAAAGGCAATGGAAGAAAAACAGGAAAAACACAAATTAGAAAATAAAGATGCTAAATTAGGTGAGATGGTGAATGTAGAGTCTCCGAAAAAACAGGTCAAGAAAATAAAGGACTTGAAAACAGCTGAAGGTAATGCATCACATGATATTCCAGACATTGTTGTGACACCTTCTAAAGAAAATAATGGAAAAGTAAAAAAGCATGGATCCATGAAGATAAAGGACAAAGTAGCAAATATAGAAAAAGATGAACAAACACCAGATGTGTCTCCTAAGTCAAAACAAAAACAGAAAGTAGCAGCTAAAGATTCCCCAAAAGGAAAATCAAGAACTCCTTCTAAAAGCCCAAGTCCATCAAGAAAGAAAAAAGATTCTCCCGATAAATGTGGAGCAGATCTTCAAACCTCTAACTTAACCTCAGATTCTGGAAAAATTGGAAAAAGAAGTAGATCTCCAAATGCAAAGTTCAAGACCGACATGATCATTTATCCATGGGACTCTGATAAAAAGTCACCCAAAAAATCGCCCAAAACAAGAACTTCACCCAGGTCTGGATCTAGTTCTAAATCCTCATCCTCATCCAAAAATTCATCAGCATCTGACGATTCTTACACAGCAGCCACTGGCTCATCATACTCAAGTTCTAGTTCAAATGATACAACACCAGATAAAGGTTCTCCACCTCATAACAACTCAAATGCTGTGAAAAAATTGTTCCCTCCTGATGAAACTGATGGCCATGCCTTGTCAACTAAAGAACAGCCCAATTTTGATGGTTTAGATAACTGCAGTATTACTGTAGATGATAAAAGTCTTGGAATGTTGAAGAGTTATAAATACAAGTACAGTTTATCAGGTGATTCAAAATCGTCAAATACATTATCTGATCTGATTGCAAAAGTGAATAGCAATATAGAAACACCAGATCTAGAACGAAATAAGATATTTGGAACTGCTGAAGATTTGGATACAAATGAAGAAATTTCCTCTACAGGCGAAGATGAGGAGCTGAATGATAATAATGATAGTATGGATAGTGACAAAACTGTAACAGACTTTGATGGCACTTCTGATGTTCCCTCAATGTCACAAGAGAAAGTTTCTGATAAAAACTGTCAAGATCTTAGTCATTCAGATGAAACTGATGTTGCTAGCATACCTGGCAGTACTAAGGAAATGGCAGTTGATTTGGATGGGAAAGGTGGTGAACAGGATAAGAGTGAAGAGACAAAAGTGGATGAAAGTGTAGAGAAAAATGAAGTTAGTTCCAATGATGAGAAGAATGAAGAATCAAATGAAAGTGAGAAAGAGATTATAGATGAAAAAGATGAAGACAAACATGAGTCAGAAGAAGAAGTAGAAGAAGTCAATATCTTTGATCATTTTGGTCTGAAATTGAGAAGGAAGAGTGAAACCTTGGAAAATAAGGATACTATCACTGAAGATAAAGATGAAGAGTTAAATAAGGAAAAGCAAGATCAGAATGAAGTTGATGATGACCAAGATGATGATGATGTGGTTTGTATATCTGATACAAGTGCAAATGATGTTGTGGTGATATCTGATGATGAAAGTATTCCTAAGAGGAAGAAATTTCCATGTGTAAATCATATAGTTGAGCCAAAACCTATTCAGATTTTGACAAATGTTGAGAGGCAAGTGAAAGATAAAAGTGTAGCTTTCTTAAGTGAAGAACTGGAAGAATACATTGATGTAAATAAGGACAGTATGGGTCCTTTATATAGAACTGTTGAAGAAAAAAGTGAAACTAGCTCTAGCACAAAAACTTCTCCCATATCAAAAGACTATAGCTTCAGTCCCGACATGGATGAAGTGGATGGTTTTATGTTTGTTTCGTTTTCTTCGGAAGAAGCCTTAAAAGCTCATGAAGAGCTTGAGAAAAAGTTAGATTGGCTCACTGAGGCTACTCTTAAGAAATTATCCCAACTTAAAGTTATGAAAGAAAGACAGATAGATGCAGGAAAGAGAAGAGTGACAGATGTGAAGTCGGTTGATGAACAGAAGCATAACTTCAGAGGTACTCATATGAAATACACCAAATATCAAAAATTGTTAAAACAGGAATATGAAAATATCACAGAATCTTGCGATACCCCTGAAAAATTAGGTTTAGAGAAAACTTCTGATATTACTAAGATAAAGGGCTGGAAAAACAAGTTCAAGAATGCGGAGGATTTGCAAGAGGCAGCTCGTGTGAACCTGATGGAATCTGGAAAACTTCATTGGAGAACAGAGGACAGGCTTCTAAGGGACATGGATCCTGACGATATGAGAGACATTGGTCTCGATCTTAAAAAGAAGAGAAGAAAGCTAGTCAGTTATTCAAGTAAGAAAAAACACTGTTCAAGTAAAACTGTTAAACAGGATGAGGACTTGGATAATTACGAGTATTACATAGATGAAGATGCAATTACTGAGAAGGACGTTTATAATGAAAATGATGAAAAACCTCTCCCAGATAAGGTACCTTATTGTGAGAGATACTTAAGTCAGCATAAATATGTTTCAAGAAAATATTTTGTGAAGAAAATGAGGTTAGATGCCACAGACGAGCAGATTTTGAAAAAGCTAGGAACTCAAAAGCTGTATGAAAAAGATACGCCTATTTCACAAAAACCAACAGGCAGAGGTCGACAGCTTGTATTCAGCAAGATTACACAAAGTATGGCTGTAGCAGCAGTGTCAGCTTTAGATGGAAAATTGCTGAACAAAGCCAAAAGGCTAACAGAGGTATTTCCAAATCTAGTTTGTTTAACCCTTTACCTCACAATCACAACTTTTAATACCCCTGTGAAAGATACCTTTTGAAAACATTGTGATAGTTTGTTTAACCCTTTACCACACAATCCCAACTTTTAATACCCTTGTAAAAGATACCTTTTGAAAACATTGTGAGAAAAGGAGAAAATGCTGGTAACCAGCATTTTCACCTTTTCTTACAATGTTTTCTACCCTCCCAAACACAAATTTAATTTTTCGAACATACTTATTTTGTCGTCTGTAAATGCTTTCAATTCGGACTGGTCTATATTTTTGTTGTTTGGTAAAGGGTTAACCCTTTATCACACAACAAAATTTTAGACTTCTCCAAACTGAAAGCATTTGCAGACGACAATTTCAGTGTGACTCAAATGATGGGATTTACCTTTGACAAAACATTGTGGGAAAAGGAGAAAATGCTGGTAACCGGCAATTTCTCCTCTTCCCACAATGTTTTTAAAAGCCTTCTTCCTAAGGGACGTAAAAAGTCAGCATTTTGTGGTAAAAGGCTAACCGTTGATCACAAAATCCATGTTTTGACAATCTAGAGCGAGAATGGCTTAACTCTTTTCCAAACAACAAAACTGAAGATTGGTCCAAATTGAAAGCATCTGCAGATGACAAAATAAATGTGACTAATGAATTGAAATTTGTTTAAGGAAGGGAAGAAGGCATTGTGGGAAAAGGAGAAAATGCTGGTTACTAGCTTACCAGCATTATCTCCTTTTCCCACAATGTTTTCAAAAGGCTTCTGTCACAGGGATGTTAAAAGTTGGGATTGTGTGGTTAAGGGTCATGAAAGAAAATATGAGGTAAGAAGATAATGCCATAACCAGCATGTTCTCCTTTTATGACAATATTTTCTACCCTTTCAAAATTAAATCCCACAAAATGTGAGGTAAACTTGATTTTTTGTCTGCATGTGCCTTGATTTTTGACATGTCTAAAATTTTGTTGTCTTGTAAAGGCTTAATTAACTCATTACAAAAACAAAATTTCTAGCTCACCTGAGCACAACGTGATCAAGGAGAGCTTTTGTAATAATGCTGTGTCCGTCATACATCGACTCATACATTGTCAACTTTTACCTTGTGTATGCTCTAGAGATCAAATTTTCAGTCCCATACTCATGAAACTTGGACAGAATGCTTGTGCTGATGATATCTCAAATGAGTTCGAAAAATGGGCCATGTCAGGTCAAAAACTAGGTCACTAGGTAAAATCCCTGAAAAACCTTGTGCACACTCTCAAGGCCACATTTTAAGTCCAATACTCTTAAAAGTTGGTCAGAATACTTGTCATGGTGATATTTTGAATGAGTTTGAAAATAAATCATGTCGAGTCATAAACTAGATCACTAGGACACTAGGCCAAATCTTAGAAAAACCTTGTCTAAGCTTGAGAAGATACATTTTTTGTCTCAATACTCTTGAAAATAGGTCAGAATATTTTTCTTGATGGTATCACGGACAAGTTGGAAAATGGTTCATGAATGTGAGGTCAAAACTAGGTCATTTGGCCAAATCTTAGAAAAAAAATCTGTTTGCTCTAGAGGCCAAATGTTTGTTCAATACTCTTGAAAATTGGTCAGAATGTTTGTCTTGATAATATCTTGGATTAGTTTGAAAATGTGTCATTTCTGGTTAAAAAGTAGGTCACCAAGTCAAATCTTAATAAACTTTTCGTACACTTTTGAAAGAGATTGAAAACGGATCATATTTGGTCAAAAGGCCGAGGTGAGCAACATCAGGGCCATCATAGCCCTCTTGTTTTTTAAGACTTTGAAAACAATTACATAAGATATTGGCATTCAACCTGAATTAACCCTCCACAAAAACAGAAACAAAATTTTAGGCATGTCTAAATTGAAAGTGATTGGAGATGACAATTTAATTTTTGTTGTTCAAGTGATATGGTATAGCCCTGAAATGATAAAAGGGACACTGTTGGAAAAGGACAAAATGCTGGTCTCCAGCATATTCTCCTTTGCCCACCATGTTTTCAAAAACTTTTCTCCTAATGTTTTTTTGGTAGCCAGGGTTGATTGGTGAAGGTTTTATATAGTGATATGTTGCAAGAACACATGTTAAAGATATTTTAATGAAATGAGGAATCTGGTTTGGAGGAATGGGATGTAAAAACATTGTGGGAAAAGGAGAAAATGCTGGTTTCCAGCATTTTCTTCTTTTCCCACAATGTTTTCAAAAGCCATCTCTCTCAGGGGTGTATAAAGTCGTCATTGTGTTGTAGAGGGTTAATGTGGCTCTGTTTTTCAGAACACGCGAAAAACAAGAAGCAGAAAGGATGCTGTAGAGGAACATGATGGTCCAAGTGACGTAGGCCAGTCAGAGCCAGTAGACGATAATGATTATTTAACAGGTATCTAGAGCTCTGAACCATTTTTTCAGCTTGAGGTAACCCAGCTGACTAAATTTTAGACGGTCTACATTGAAAGCTGCATGTCTCCAATCATGAAAATTCATCTTTGGAACAGTAGAAAATATTTTGGTAAAAGGGGAAAATGCTGGTTACCTGTATTTTCTCCTCTTTCCACAGTCTTTTCAAAGTTTCCTTTCTCGGCAATGTTTGAACATGGGATTTTTTTTTTGGGGTCAAGGGTGAAATTAAGTCCAATTTTCAATCCAAACAATCTTGAGAAAATTCTCTTATAGATGACAGAATTTTAGGGTACTACCAGGGTTTTCCATGATGCACATATCCTACCACTGTTAATTCAAATGACCCCCAAAATAAATGACAGTGCGTGATCGGTTACACAACTTTCCAAAATCTACCAAATCTAAGTCATGTACGCAATTAAATAAAGCATCATAAATCCAGGTCTGTTCTTGCTTCAATGTCAGGCAAACACCAGTCTGTTTTTAACTACAGGATTTATTTTAGAAGAACAGGGTTTTCCGGTAATTTATTTATAGAATAAGACTGGTTTACACATTATTGTCGTAAAGTATAATGGACATGTGTCGTTAATATGGGCCAGTCTGTCTTGGTTGGGTTTTCTGTATTTCAGGGCATTTTTATACCATTTCCAGTATATAAAAGTACACATAACTAGTATGTGCTGTTCGAGGAAAAAGATGTCACAACGAAGAAAACTGTAGCATTCTTCTATCATCTGCTTCCTGTAACTGCCGATCAAACCGCAATTCAGACAAAAATGTTTGGTCTGTCAAGGGGTTAAATCAACCTTTCTGTCAGAAATGACTGACAGACTTTTCTATCTTGGAGTTTGAAGGTGAAACACATTGTAAATTATGCTTGAAGTTGATGACAAATGGATCCATTTATTTTGACTCCCTAAATTAATGAAATGACCCTCAACTAATGAGGAAGGGGATCACAATGACTCCCAATTTGTAAAGCCGAAGGACCCCCTGATTCTGGTAATTTTATTGAAAGTTCCGTTATTTACATCGTTGCTCTTGATTTAAAGTTACATTTTCCTGCAGTCTGATCTTGAAATTGCAATGATGTGATTTTTTGACCACGAATGCTCCATTTTGTCTACTAAAATTTTGCCTATTTTACTGTGTAATTTTTCTTTTACAGAAGATTACACGTCTGATCCACAAAAGGGTGCAAAGCATGTGAATATTAAACCTGATTTGAGAGGGAAGGACAGGCTGGCCACTTTACCATTGTTCAATAGAGGTAGACAAGAAAACACTTTACCAAACAATCTCTGATTTATATGACCCTGAGACAGAGAAAACAAAGGATAGTTTTGTTTAGTGTTAACCCTTTACCAAACGACAAAATTTTAGACTGGTCCAAATTGAAAGCACTTGCGGACGACAAATTAAATGTTACTTAAAAATTGAAATTGTTTCCAGCAGGGCAGAAAACATTGTGGAAAAAGGAGAAAATGCTGGTTACCAGCATTTTCTCCTTTTTCCACAGTGTTTTCAAAAGGTTTCTATCTCAGGGTCATAAAAACCAGGGATTGTTTGGGAAAGGTTTAAAACTAAGGCCATCGAATGGAATCAGTTTGTCAGTCTGCCTGTTTTTGACTGTACTTGTAATTTGTCGTGTAAACTTTTCCCTAAGTTTGCTGTAATGGTACTGAATCTTAACTCGGTACCAAACTACAAAATTTAAAACTAGTCCAAATCGATAGCATTTGCAGAAGACAAAATGAATGTATATCAAAAATTGAAATTTGATTTAGGAAGGGTAGAAAACATTGTGGAAAATGGAGAAAATGCTGGTTACCAGCATTTTCTCCTTTTCCCGCAATAGTTTCAAAAGCTTTCTTTCTCAGGGTCGTTAAAGGTCGGAAATGTGTGGTAAACAGTTAAAACCAGTATAAACAACATATGGTCGGTCGATGTGCAAGACAGAATTTCAGAATGTCTACCCGCAATCTTTACCCTTATCCAAACATTGATATCCATAATTATATTTTCACAAATGCAGATTAAAATACATTTTGAATAGTAACCTGCATTTTGTCCTTTTCCCACAATGCTTTCCATCCTGTCAGAGAATTCAAACTCATTTGTACCAATTCTGAATTGTCTTCAGATGTTTTGCATTTGAAACAGTCTTAAACCTTTCCTAAACGACAGATTTTGGACCCTACCAAACCAAAAAGGTTTGCATACGACAAGTTTAGATTTGGAGAAAATGGCAAAAAGTTCTCAGAAAGGGTAGAAAACACTGTGGGAAAAGGAGAAATTGCTCGTTACGAGCAATTTCTCCTTTTCCAACAGTGTTTTCAAAACACTTTAACTGCAGACATGTAAAAATCAGGGCTTGTTTGGGAAAGGGTTAAATTTGTTGTTTGGGAAAGAGTTACTTTCCTGTCTGTATTGAAAATTCTAGAATTTTAGAATTTTGTTGTTTGATTGGGAATTTAGTAATTTTTTTGGACAGTTTAGGTCTATTTAGTTTTGTGTACATTTAAATGTTCTTTATAATACTTCTGTCATAGAGTTACTGGGGCTTCATAGTTAATAACAACACTAGTGATCATACTTGTGGTATCATCACAAGTGACAGCAGAGTTTTGGATTGATTGCCCGACCTACTTTTTCCTAATATTGCTTATGTTTTACCATGAATTATGATAAAATAATGAATATTATAAATAAGATAATCATCTGGTTATATGTGATATTAAAAAATTTGTCACTTGAATGGGATTTAATGCAGTTAAAAAACTTGTCTTTTGATTTTTTTTTTTAACTGTATCACACCCCATTCTAGCTACAGATTTCAATAGCACACACACACCAGTTGTTTATCGTCTATTTCTTTCCAATTACAGACAGAAGAGAGAAAGAGAGACGGAAGAGCCTTGAGAAATGTGATCAACCCGGTATGGTACTATTTAAAAAAAACATCTTTTGCTATGCTTTCACATTATCCATAATAGCTGGATTTTAGAAATTTTTGGTCACATATGCAGGTACCAGAGCTTCAGATAGAGAAAGTGATTTCGATTTCAAAATTGAAAGTAATTACCTATTCTCCTCAAAACCCTATGTTGTGGGTACTCATTAGAATTGCCTCATCGAGAGGATTCTAATGAGTATCCACAATATAGGGTTTCAAAGAGAAGTAATGGATTTTGAATACCATCACTCCCTCTTATCTGAAGCTCTGATACTATTTTAACTCATTACGAAACGACAAAATTTTAGGTTTGTCCTAATCAAAAGCATTTGCAGACGACAAAATAAAAGTGACTGAAAATTGGAATTTTGTTTTGTGAAGGGTAGAAAACATTGTGGGAAAAGGAGAAAATGCTGGTTACCAGCATTTTCTCCTTTTCCCACAAT
Organism: Tridacna crocea; assembly: GCA_943736015.1. Lineage (NCBI taxonomy): Eukaryota > Metazoa > Mollusca > Bivalvia > Cardiida > Cardiidae > Tridacna > Tridacna crocea. Next base: position 3,439,326 of record OX031063.1, read on the forward strand.
GTTTTCTAAAGGCTTCTTTCTCAGGGGTGTCAAAAGTAGGGATTGTGTGGTAATGGGTTATATCCTTTGCTTGTGTGATGTTGAGCCTGTTGTCATAAAAGTGTTCCATATTCCCTTGACACTATGCCATATGAAAGCCATAGATTCACATAGCTTAACCCTTAAAACTAAAATAGAGAGCTGAAAAAAAAAAAAAACACATTGACAAAAATGTCTAAGTTTCAGGTTTTGACTGTTGTGGCCTGCAAGACTTGAAAAAATATACTGTTATGATTTATGTTTTGCATAAATATATCTTAACAAGACATTTTACTTACTTTGAAAACAAGTAGACTTTTAAAATGGTAACCACAATAGAAAGAAGGTTATTTTTTAAATGTTATGTCATTTTTTGTGTAGATGTTTTCAGAATTAGCGTGTAGTGAGAAGAAATAGAGGATAGTTGTCTTTTTCGGTGAAAGATTGAAATTTATTTCATCCCTTGAACATTATTGGTAGTATTTTTATGAGTGGCTGTGCCACTGGTGAAAATATTACCGACAGTTTTTATGATATGAAATAGAGTTCGATCTGTCTTTGAAAAAAACAAATATTCTATTCATTTCATGTTTTTAACCCTTTCTGGGAGGTGCTTTATCAAAATCCAGTACAGTTCTTTTCCGCTATTCCCCATGGCGTACCCCTCCTGTATAGCAAGGCACTACAATATTATGTCATGGGCAAGAAATGTAAGGTAAATGACATCATATTTCCATCTGGTTGTGAGGCATGCGCAATTTACTTAGGCAACAAGAACATGAAAACTGGTCGTACCCGTAAAATGTTGAAAAATATTTTCACTGCTATTTCTCGATATCCTACCGGAAAGCATGAAATAAAGACTGTTGTTACCTAAATGTATTGTGTGGCTGTGGCAATGCTCTTTACTTATCAAAAAATTTTGTTTATCAAACATAGGCCCAATCAGTTGTAGTTACGACTATGGTATGTGATACTGTTTTTTCACCTACGTAAGTCTTTCCCTGATAAATGCATCTATTTTTGACAAGTACAAGAAAAAAGGGATAGAAAAACTATCCCCAGATGCTTTATAGCATGGCTTTGAATTTACTTTTCTGATTAAGGAATAGATAAATCACCCTTTAATTCTTAACCACATGACAGAATTTTTGACTAGTCTAAATTAAAAGGAATTGCAGATGACAAATGTGGCTGAAAAGCTGAAATTTCAGTTTGAAAGAGTAGAAAACATTCTTGGGAAAAGAAGAAGATCCTGGTTACCAGTATTTTCTTCTTTTCCCACAATGTTTTAAAAAAAAATTTTCCTCAGGGTCATTGAAAATCTGGATTGTTTGGTTTAGGGTCATGCTTTAACAAGACAATCACAACATTTAACCGCCTTAGTTAACCCTCTGCTCCATTATATACTCATTTCTACGCATTGCATGTAGGAGCCTTTGGAAAACATTGTGGCAAAAGGTGAAACTGCTCATGACGAGCAATTTCACCTTTTGCCACAATGTTTTGTACACTATCAAAAGGTGTCATATACACATAAGAAACAGCTTCATCCTTGCTGTTATTTAGTGTCAATTACAGATACCATAGAAATGCCTAGTGGAGTAAAGGGTTAATTTTGTTGTCTGCAAATACCTAAATACATGTATTGAACATTCCCAAAAATTTGTTGTTTAACCCTTAACCACACAATGATGACTTTTAACGAGCCTGAAAAAGGAAGCGTTTTAAAACATTGAGGGAGAAGGAGAAAATGCTGGTAACCAGTATTTTTCTCCTCTTCCCATAAAGTTATCTTCCCTAACAAAGAAAATTAAGTCGTTGGAGCCATTATGAAATTGTTGTCTGCAAATGTTTTCAATTTGGATAGGTCAAAAATTTTGCTGTGTGGTAAAGGGTCAATAAACTTTCTTTCAACCCACTTTTTGCCTCTCTCCTGATGCATCTGAGAAAAGAAGCCATTGGCTTTGGAAAGAAAGTTTTGAAAACACTGTGGGAAAAGCAGAAAATGCTGGTAACCAGCATTTTCTCCTTTTTCCCACAGTGTTTTCTACCTTCCCAAACCAAAGTTTAATTTTTCAGTCACCTTTATTTTGTCATCTACAAATGCTTTCAATTTGGACCAATCTAAAATTTTCTTGTGTGAGAAAGAGTTTCTGTCATTATTTATAAGTGAAGAAATCAATCCTTTCAGTTTTGGTAATTCTAAAATCTGACAACTGGTGACGAGATAATTCTTTACCATCATTTCCAAATTTTGTTCTCATCTATATCAAAAATCGGATTCAGATTTAAATATACTTGATTTTCAGAACAAAAACCTTGGCTCAACATTTTACAAGTCATAATGGCTTATCAGGGAAAGACTTTATACTTTAAGAATTTCAAGGTGAAAAGAACCGTTTGAGCCATGCTCTGACAAAAAGGGGGCTTAATGCATCTCCGTCATCCTTGGTACCAAGCCAGTTGTTAAATACTTACGGATCCATAATAGCTACTTTTATTTAACCCTTTTCCAAACAAGCCCTTTTTTTTACGTGTCTGCAGTGCAAGTCTTTTGAAAACACTGTGGGAAAAGAAGAAATTGTTCGTAACGAGCAATTTCTCCTTTTCCCAAAGTGTTTTCTACCCATTAAGAGAACCTTCTGCCATTGTTATCAAATTTGAAATTGTCTTCTGCAAACCCTTTGAGTTTGGAAGAGTCTAAAATTTATTGTTTGGGAAAGGGTTAACAGCTGACTTACCGTGAGGTAGACTGGTATTTGTACACACAGAAAATTGACCAATAGTGAAATGTTTCAGCCCAGGTTAGCCTGCGTGGATCGCGCAGGCTAACCTGGGTTGAAACTTTTCACAGATCCATTAAGACCACTTTTCAGAGATCATGGATCATTTATGTGTTACCTTCAGTGTTTCAGCGCTTCTAATGTTCAAGTTATGCTAGTCTGTTCATAGAAACCTGTTCTTTCTCAACTCTTCACAACACAATTCCGACTTCTAACAACCCTGGCCTTGCCGAGTAGCTTAGTGGTGTGTGTGACTCTTGATCTGGAGGTTGCGGGTTTGATACCTGGTTGAGGCAAACTTTCTTTTTTGCCTCTCATCTCTGATGCAAGTAAGAGAAGTAGTCAGTGGCTTTGGAAAGAATTTTGTGTCAGTACTGGGGTGAGAATGCCAGGATATACATTACTGACCGCCATGGTATGACTTTTAAGCAATTACCACACAATCCCTTCTTTTGACGCCCCTGAGAAAGAAGCCTTTAGAAAACATGGTGGGAAAAGGAGAAAATGCTGGTAACCAGCATTTTCTCCTTTTTCCACCATATTTTCTACCCTTCACAAAACAAATTTCAAATTTTCAGTCTCTTTTTATTTTGTCGTCTGCAAATGCTTTCACTTTGAACTAGTCTAAAATTTTGTCGTTTGGTAATGGGTTAAGCTGTTAAAATGGTGTTAAACTCCAATATTAACCAATTGAACAATCCTGAGGTGGAAGGCTTTGAAAGCATTGTAGGAAAAGGCAAAAGGCAGAAGAGATTTGAGCTGTATATGTATTGTTGTTAGCAAATGCGTTCAATTTGGTCGTTCAAGTTCATAATTTTGTCATTTTGAAAAGAGTGTATGCACCTTTCACCACCAAATTTCCTTTCTTGCCAGTTAACCCTTTTCCAAACAAGCCCTGGTTTTTACGTGTCCGCAGTAAAAGTCTTTTGAAAACACTATGGCAAAAGGAGAAATTGCTTATAATGAGCAATTTCTCCTTTTCCCACAGTGTTTTCTACCCTTTTTGAGAAATTTCTGCCATTTTCTCCAAATCTAAAATTGTCGTCTGCAAACTCTTACGGTTTGGAAGGGTCCAAAATTTGTTGTTTGGGAAAGGGTCAAGATTGAAATCAGATTTAACAATATGTGTAGCCTGATCTCTGGCATACATTACATTGTCTGTTTTGTAGCCTGGCATTCAGGCCCTGCATTTAAGTCATTCTAATAAACAAGGTACACAGCTACAGCAAAGTCACAGAAATATGTGTTGTTACTTGCCGTTCTTCTGAAATACGTTAAATCAGACATTCAGAGCACTGAGAACACAGAGTTTCCATTTTGCAGTTTTACTTTAATGAAAAATCTCTATTTAACAGAATGACACCAGTCTATCTGTTTTGCTGTGATATTCTTTATCAGAGTAGAGTAGAAATTGCAGTTAATTGGATCTTATTTCTGGACTGAAAGTGTAGACTTTGTTAACCCTTTACCAGACGACAAAATTTTAGCCCTGTCCAAATTGAAAGCATCTGCAGATGACAATTTCAATGTGGCTCAAATGGTTCAATTGTTTTTTGATAGAGAAGAAAACATTTTTCGGGAAAAGGAGAAAATGCTGGTTACCCTTTACCAAACCATCCCTTCTTTTACAGCCAGAGGAAGAAGCCTTCTGAAAACATTGTGGGAAAAGGAGACAGTGATGGTAACCAGCATATTCTCCTTTACCTACAATGTTTTCTACCCCCCTAGAAACAAATTTCAATATTTTAGTTATGTTTATTTTGTCATCTACAAGGGCCTTCAATTTGGACCAGTCAATACTGCTGTTGTTTGGTTAAGAGTTAAGTCACATCCTGTCAAAATTTTTTTGTGTGGTAAAGGGGTTTAGAAAAATGCTCAGTTTGAAAAATAAAAAATACAGCAAATAAAAGTTTGTGTTGGGTTAGGCTTTGTTCTCAAGTTAACTGTTTAAATATTTTTCTATGCTCACTGTTTTTTTCTTCATCGCATTAGTACATGTATGTCCGTCAGTGACAATTCCCTTCTAAATCCAGAAGATAATGTTACTGTTGTCATTCTATGTCATTATGATTGAAATTTAAATGCATATGAACACGGGACTTGCTACTATTGGCAGCTACCGTAAGCATAGGCTAGGTTGTTTCACAGTTGATGTTGATTATGAAATACATCAAAACTTTTACATTTAACTTTTCCAGTTAACCCATTACCATACAGTGACAACTTTTAACGACCTTGAGAAAGGAACCTTTTGAAAACATTGTGGGAAAAGGAGAAAATGCTGGTAACCAGCATTTTCTCCTTTTCCTGCAAAGTTTTCTATCGTTTTAGGGAAAATTTGTGTCATTTGGGCCTCTAAAATTGTTGTCTACAGCTGCTTTCGATTTGGGTTAGTCCAAGATTTTGCAGTGTGGTACTCAGAGTTTGGGCAAGTCTTAACCCTTTACAACACAGTACCCACTTTTAACGACCCTGAGAAAGAAGCCATGTGAAAACATGGGCGGAAAAGGAGAAAATCCGGTAACCAGCATTTTCTCCTCTTCCCACAATATTTTCTTCCATTCCCAAAACAAATTCCAAATTTTCAATTTCTTTTATTTTGTTGTCTTCAATTGCTTTTGTTTTAGACCAGTCTTAAATTTTGTTGTTTGGTAACCGGTTAAACTTTGTCGTGGATTAATTCTTTACGAACAACAATTTAAACTGGTCCAAATAGAAAGCATTTGCAAAGACGACAAGTTAAATGTTACTGAAATATGGTTTTTGTTTTAAGATTCGGTAGAAAACATTGTTAGCAGCATTTTCTCCTTTTCCCACAATGTTTTCAAGAGGCTTCTCTTACAGGGTTGTTAAAACTTGAAATTATGTGGTAATGGAGTAAAGGATGGATGCAGAGCTCCAGATAGAGGGAGTGATTTTGATTTCAAAATTGAAAATATTAATTATTCTCCACTAAACCCTATGTTGTGGGTAGTCATTGGAATCAACTCATTGAGATGGCTATTGAGTACCCACAACATAGGGTTTCTAAAAGATATAATTACTATAGATAGAATACCATCACCCCCTCTTATTTGGTGCTCTGATTATTGTTTATTGCAGGCTGTAGATATGGCTGTATCTGTCATTTATGCAAGCTTTCAGACAGCGGGGAAGAGAAGGAGTCGGAAAACAAACCTCCATGTGAGAAGGAGTATTGTAAACTTGGCTGCATTTGTGATAGTATTGACACCAAACAAACAAAGGTAAGTCTAGTGGTACCACAGTGCAGTATTGTACGGTTTTAACTCTTTATCACACAATCCCGACTTTTAATGACCCTGAGAAAGAAGCCTTTTGAAAACATTGTGGGAAAAGGAGAAAATGCTGAAACCAGCATTTTCTCCTTTTTCCACAATGTTTTCTACTCTCCCCTAACCAATTATAAATTTTTCACGCACATTTATTTTGTCGTCTGCAAATGCTTTCAATTCAGACCAGTCTACAATATTGTCGTTTGGTAAAGAGTTAAACACAGTTTTCAACTTTATTTTAGTTATATTGTGGCAGCCAGTGTATCTTTCCACGCTTTCCTGGAGTTTCTGTGGCCAGTACTTTACATAAATTTCTTTCCAAGCCACTGGCTGCTTCCCATTTGTTTTAGCCAATCAAAAGTGGAGTTATTTTCTTATTTAGAAAATTCTTCATAGTAAGATAAGATTATTCTAATAAATGGTTAGTAGATACCAAGACTTTGAGCTACGGACTTTGCTACAGGGGCTCTACACCACAATATCGACATACTCTGAGTAATCATGATCTTTATTCAGCAACCACCTGTAGAAATCAATCACTGTTTCGAGGTCTGAAATTACAGTTTTTAGACAAATGAAACTTAGTTAACCCTTTACCCCATGAGGCATTTCTATGGTATCTCTAATTGACCCTAACTAAGAGCAAGGATGAAGCCATTTCTTATGTGTATATGACACCTTTTGATAGCATAGAAAACATTGTGGCAAAAGGTGAAATTGCTCGTCACGAGCAATTTCACCTTTTGCCACAATGTTTTCCAAAGGCTCCTACAAGCAATGCGTAGAAATGAGTATCTATGGAGTAAAGGGTTAACCCTTTACCACAAAATCTCTATACCAGAGGACAAAATTGTGGACTGGTCCAAATTTAAAGCATTTCTAGATAAGTTAGATTTTGTTCAAATGGTGAGATTTGAATTTAATAGGATAGAAAACATTGTGGGAAAAAGAGAAAATACTGGTTATCAGCATTTTCTCCTTTTTATATGCCCGAAGGGTCGTATTATGTTATACCCTCGGTCGTCCGTCCGTCCGTCCGTCCGTCCGTCCGTCCGTCCGTCCGTCCGTCTGTCTGTCCGTCCGTCAGCAATTTCTTGTGTGTGCAACTCCTCCTATAGTTTTCATTGGAATTCTTTGAAACTTGCCACAATGAATCTCCATGATGTCTACTTGTGCACCTGGGTCTTAGAATTTTGATCTCTGTTTTCGTTCCAAAATTATCTGCCCTTGATTTCTGAAATAACCAACTTTTCACTTTGAATTTTTGTTCAGGCCATAACTTCCATACCATACAAGGTATCGAATTGAAACTACATACACTGATAGAACACATTATGGAGAAGTGCAGTACACATGAAACATAACTCTGCCACTTCTATTTTTTGAGTTATTGCCCTTTGTTAATTTTCGGATTGAATTTTTGTCCAGGCCATAACTTCCAAACTGTAAAAGCTAAAAACTTGCAACTTCATACACCGATAGAAGACATTATGGAGAAGTCCAGTGCATATGAACCATAACTCCGCCACCGTTATTTTTTGAGTTACAGCCCTTTGTTAATTTTCAGTTTGAATTTTTGTCCAGGCCATAACTTCTAAACTATAAAAGCTATTAACTTGGAACTTCATACACTGATAGAACACATTGTGGAGAAGTGCATCGCACATGAACCATAACTTTGCCACTTTTATTTTTTGAGTTATTGCCCTTTGTTACTTTTCAATTTCAATTTTTGTCCGGGCCATAACTTCCAAACTATAAAAGCTAATAACTTGCAACTTCATACACTGATAGAACCCATTATGGAGAAGTGCAGTGCACATGAACCATAACTCTGCGACCTTTATTTTTTGAGTTTTTGCCCTTTGTTAATTTTCAGTTTGAATTTTTGTCCCTTTAAAACCTATCATCTTGAAACTTCAAAGACTAATAGAACACATTATGAAGAAGTGCACTGCACAAGAACCATAACTCTGCCATCCTTCCTTTTTAGTTATTGCTCTTTGTTAGTTTTCTCTTTGAATTTTCGTCTGGGCCATAATTTCTAAAATATAAAAGCTATGATCTTGAACCTTTCAAGACTGATAGAACACCTTGTGGAGAACAGCAATTCACAAAATTTGTAACTGTGCCACCCTTCTTTTTTTAGCTACTGCCCTTTAATATTTTTCACATATCATGGACATAAATTACTCTTCATTATTGGCCCTTCCGTCATTTCAACTCATTTCACTGACAAGCCCCTTCGGGCGTATATGCGCCGCTTTGCGAAGCTCTTGTTCCCATAATGTTTTCAAAAGGCTTCTTTTTCAGGTTTGTTAAAAGTTGGGATTACGTGGTGAAGGGTTAAAGGACCAAAACAGAGAAAACTTTATAAGACATTTTCTATTTGCTGTATTTGACCGGGCCATTCTGTCTTAAATGTACTATGGTAACTTCTTAACCCTTTACAACACAATTCCTGCTTTTACTACCCCGAGAAAGAAGTCTTTTGAAAACATTGTAGGAAAAGGAGAAAATGCTGATAATCAACATTTGTTTCCTTTTTTCCACAATATTTTTCCCCCCTTCTCGCAGCATTTTTTTAGTCATATTTATTTTTGCGTCTGCAAATGCTTTCAATTTGTACTAGCTTACAGTTTTGTTATCTGGAAAAGAGTTAAGAAAAAGGTCTTTTGATGTTTTTGTAGCTCCTCAAAAACAATAAAGGGTTAAAGAGAATAATTAATGTATTATTTATTCACAGGAAACGAAAGGTCATTGTAGGAAACCAGCCTGTATGTTTGAATGCAGATGTCCGCCAAAGCAGCCGAAACCAGACATACCCAAAGTAAAAGGCAGAAAAAAGAAAAAGGGCAAGGCATCAAAGAAGAAATTGTCACCTGTGAAAGTAGAAATGGTAAGAAAGTGAACCCTTCCATGGTCTCGGTTAGGCCAATAATGGAAGTTCCTGCTTTGCTTAGTGGTTAACTTACTACTACACAATCCCGACTTTTAACAACCTTGTTAAAGAAGCCTTTTGAAAACATTGTGGGAAAAGGAAAAAAATGCTTTCAACCAGCATTTTCTGCTTTTCCCTAATGTTTTCTGCCCTTCCTAAAACAAATTTCAATTCTTTAATCACGTATATTTTGTCATCTGCAAATGCTTTCAATTTGGATCAGTCTGAAACTTTGTCATTTGGTAAAGAGTTAACACATTACCAAACAACAATATTTTAGGCTTGTCCAAATCGAAAGCGTTTGCAGACGACAAAATAAAAGTGTCTGAAAATTTGAAATTTCTAGAAAACATTATGGGAAAAGGAGAAAATGCTGATTACCAGCATTTTCTCCTTTTCCCACAATGTTTCCTGAAGACTTCTTACTCAGGGTCGTAAAAGAAGGGATTGTGTGGTAAAGAGTTAAAAGATGGAAGCTGCCGAGATTCGCCATTAACCCTTTCCTGAAGGACAATTTTTAGAATCTTCCAAACTGAAAGATTTTGCAGACAACAATTTTAGATTTGATGAAAATGGTACAAAGTTCTTATAAAGGCTAGAAAACACTGTGGGAAAAGAAGAAATTGCTTGTTATGAGCAATTTCTCCTTTTCCCCCATTGTTTTCAAAAGACTTTTACTGCAGATACGTAAAAACCAGGGCTTGTTTGGGAAAGGGTTAACAGCATTTTCTCCTTTTCCCACAAAGTTTTCAAAAAGCTGCTTTCGAAAGGTCGTCAAAAGTCGTCATTGTGTGGTAAAGGGTTAACCCTTTACCATACAGTGACGACTTTAAACGACCTTGAGGAAGAAGCCTTCTGAAAACATTGTGGGAAAAGGAAAGAATGCTGGTGACCAGCATTTTCTCCTTTTCCCACAAAGTTTTCTACTCCATAAAAATATAGATGCGTCATTTGAGCCACAATGAAATTATCATCCACAAATATTTCAATATGAATAGATAGAAAATTCTGACATGTGGTGTAGGGTTAATGACCTTTAGAATGAAAAAAGTCTTCAAATATTGTTAAAAGCAACTTCTCCTTTTCCCACCTTGTTACGAACCTGGACCTTGGCTCATTTGTTCTTATATTAATGCTTTACCACACAATTACGACTTTTGACAACCCTGAAAGAGAAGGCTTCAGAAAACATTAGGGGAAAAGGAGAAAATGCTGTTAACCATCATCTTCTCCTTTATCCACAATGTTTTCTACCCATCCCATTGCAGATTTTAACTTTTTAGTCATATCTATTTCGTCATCTGCAGATTTTTTCCCAAAATTTATGGTTTGGTAAAGAACTAAATTCGTTGTATAAAGATGTAACAGTTGGGGAGAGTCTAAATTTTGTTTGTAAGAAAGGGTGAACTTTGATTATAGGAAGATGATATTGGAGTGAAAGAAGTGGAGATTATAGAAACGGAAAAAGACGACAAGGAAGAGGATTGGGAACCCCCAAGTAAAAAGAAAAAAAGGAGTGGATCTGGAAACAGGTAGATACTTACCTTGTGATTTTTGTCTGTGAACATTGCAATAACCTGTTTAGAGCCAAATAAACATAGACAGATTTAAGTCTTTACCAAACGACAAAATTTTAGACTGGTCCAAATTGAAGGCACTTGTAGACGTCAAAATAGAATTGACTAAAAATTTGAAATTTAACCCCTTCCCAAACGGCAAGTTTTGGACCAGACCAAATTGAAAGCATTTTGCAGGTGACAAATTAACAGTTGCTAAAAAGATGATTTTTCTATAAGGCAGGGTAGAAAACATTGTGGGAAAAGGAGAAAATGCTGGTTACCAGCATTTTCTTCTTTTCCCACAATGTTTTCAAAAGACTTCTATTCCTGACCTGTGAAAACCAGGAATTGTTTGGGAAAGGGTTAATCAAAGAGGAGAGAAAACATTGTGGGAAAAGGAGAAAATGCTGGTTATCAGCATTTTCTCCTTTTCCCACTGTTTTCTAAAGGTTTCTTTCTCGGAGTTGTCAAAAGTCGGCACTGTGTGGTAAAGGGTTAAGCCTAGAAAATAGACCTAAATGATCGCAGGTTCAAGTTTGTTCTTGTCCAGAATGTCTCAAAAAAGCAGGTTGTCTGGATTAGGCCTTCTCCACACAATCCCAAGTTTTAATGACCATGACGAAGAAATCTTTTGAAAACATAGTGAGAAATATCGGAAAATGCTGGATACCAGCATTTTCTCCTTTCCCATAATGTTTTCTACCCCATTAAAAACAAGTTCCATTATTTGAGCCAAGTTGAAATCATCGTCTGCAAACGCTTTGAGTTTTGATAACAAGTCTAAAATTTGGTTGTTTGGTGAAGATTAAAAAATTAGGCTACATTGTTTGACCTGCACTGGTGCTTAACTCTTTACCTAACGACAAATTTATTCAGTGGTCCAAAATATAGTGGGAAAAGGAGAAAATGTTGGTTACTAGCATTTTCTCCGTTTCCGAAAAATGTTTTCAAAAGACTCCTACCTCGGGGTCGTCAGAAGTTGTCATTTTATGGTAAAAGGGTTTACTCATTACCAAACAACAAAATGTCCAAATCAAAAGCATTTGCAGACAGGTTTGCTAACTTACGGAAGAGAGAAAGTAGTTAATATTATTCATACTAGTATTATGGTTATGTTTTTGACAGGTTTGCCAACTTACCAAAAAGAGAAAGTACCTACAGGTTAGCCAAGAATCTAGATGCAGTCAGCAGGAAAGCTATGATCGTTTATGAGAGCAGCGAGATGTTTACCGGGCCAAGAAGTCGAAGTCGTAGAAGTGTATGTTCATTTTAATTGCTTTTATTGCTCTGCTTTCATGGTTAAAGCTTAGCACATATGTAGTGCTTTTGTTATCCATTTACAAATTTTATAAATTTTTATTCTAGTCCAAATTGAGAGCATTTGCAGACGACAATGGCTCAAATGGGCAATCTTTCATTGATAGGGTAGGAAACATTGTGGGAAAAGGAGAAAATGCTGGTTACCAGCATTTTCTCCTTTTCCCACAATGTTTTCGAAATTCTACTTTCTCAAGGTCATTAAAAGTTGGGATTGTGTGGTAGAGGGTTAATACAAGTTTGACTTCACATGTATATCTGTTTATTTCATGTCCCACATGGGTTAGTCGTAAAGTGTGTGACTCATAACCTGGAGGCCACGGGTTTCAGCCACACCAGATCCACTTGGTTTTTCATGGGAGTGTCCTTGGGCAAGACACCTCAGAGCCCCAGCTTAGTTCTGGTAAAACCCAGGAAATGCACAAATATGTCAACTGTCACAGTGATATGACTGAAATAATGTTGAAAGGGAGGTAAAACAGCCAATCTGTTATTTCAGGATCCTATTGGATATTATATGATGGATGATCCTTTCAATGATTTGGCTGATGCTAGTTTCCCACCAGTAGAGGGAACCAGGCTACAAAGAAGCCAATCAAAGACAGAGACAGAGCTGGGTCCATTACAAAAGGTAATCTCTTTACTTTCTTTTGTGGTTGAGAAATAGAGACTCCTCAACCATTTTCCACGCAACATTATTATACCCGCACAAAATGAATGTTTTTTTGGGAGTATACTGGAATCAGTTTGTCTGTCTGTGTGTCTGTCTGTCCGATTATTGGTCTGTGTGTCCCTCTGTTTCCAAAATATACTCTGTCTGTCCGATTATTGGTCTGTGTGTCCCTCTGTTTCCAAAATATACTCTTTTTGTGTCACCAAATCCTACACTTTTGCTGCTATTGTTTTGAAAGTTTGTTGATATATGGGTTGTATACTTAAGTTGTGTAATTTCAATTATCTACACCCAGTGATTCCAGGGTAAACCCTCTTGAAATTTTTTGCTAAATTGCCTGTTCTGTCGGAGCACTGGTCGGGGGTTTATTTTAAGTCACATTCAGAGACAGCTCTAGTTTTACACGAGTTTCATATTGAAAGTATTTGTAGAAAACTGATCAAATGTGGCTCAAATGATACAATTTGTTATTGATAGGATGTAATGATTGTAACAAAAGGAGAGAATGCTCCTGTTCCTACAATATTTCAAAAGCCCTCTCACTCAGTGGATTGTTTTGAAAAGAGTTTTAAAATATGTTGACTAGATTTAAAATTTACAGAATCCCATGTTTTAACTCTTTATCAGATAAGGTAAATTTGGACTACTGAAATTGAAAGAATTTGCAGATGACAAATTTAATGTGGCTAAAAAGGTGGTATTTATATCCCCCCCCCCAAAAAAAAAAATTGAAAGTTTTCGGGGGGTATACTGGAAGCAGCCTGCCTGTCGGTGTGTCCGTCCGTGTCTCTGTCTGTGTGTCCATCAGTGTAATTTTGTGTTACTAACTCCTCCTACAGTTTTCCTTCAATTTGTATTGAAACTTTGCACATATATTGATCATATAGTGAAGACTTGCAAGACGTAATTCTCAAATGTCAACTCTTCCTGGTTGAGAAATTATCTGCCCTTGAACTTGACACTTTTTTCTGTCGGGGGTATTAAGTCACATCTCTAGTTTTATCTGTAAGGGAAGAAAACACTCTGGAAAATGGGGAAAATGCTCATTTTGAGCATTTTCTCCTTTTCCAACAGTGTTTTCAAACGCCTTTGACAGCAGAGCCATAAAAAAACAGGCTTGTTTGGAAAAATTATCTGTATACACCTTCTACTTTCAGCTCAACCCTGTAACAGGTGCATTTGAGATATCGGACGATTCAGAAATTGAAGAAGACCAGGGAACATGCTCAAGATTTATGACATACACTGAACATTGTAACAGGTGAACTTTTTTTTTATTGTTTAACTCTTTACCAAACAACAAAATTTTGGACTAGTCCAAATTGAAAGCATTTGCAGACAACAAAATAATTATGACTCAAAAGTAGAAACTTGACTTTAGAAAGGTAGAAAACCTTATGAGAAAAGGAGAAAATGCTGGTTGCCAACATTTTCTCCTTTTCCCACAATGTTTTCTTAAGGCTTCTTCCACAGGGTTGTAAAAAGTGAATTGTGTGGTAAAAAGTTAAATATTTGTGACCTGTCATACGAAAAGGGACCATCGGAAAATTCTGTACACCAATTAGATGAAAACAGATCAACGATAGAGCTGGTCAATTTAAGTTGGAGTTAAAAAATGATGGTATGGTAAGGCAGAATGACTAGTTTACGTACAGAAAATATCATAAAAGCGGAAAGTGTCGAACCTAGTCAGCCTGTGCAATCCGCGCAGTCTGACCAGGGGTCAACACTTTTCGCAGTTCCCAGAATGTTACATTTTGCGTGACAGGTCAATTTCTTGATGTGCAAGCTGAATTGAGGTTTTAACTTTAACCAAAAGATCCTGAGTGTTAATGACCTTTGGAAGGAATTTTTTTGAAAACATTGCTGGAAAAGGAGAAAATGCTGGTTACCAGCATTTTCTCCTTTTCCAACAATATTTTTTTCACCTTTTCAGAAATAAAGGCAATCACTTACGACCTTGGCAATTTGTTACCTTACCAAGTAAGACTTAGACATCACATAGCTCTTGATCCATAAACTTCCATTTTGTCTGACAACTAACTGTATCAAGAGATAGATAGAATGCTTCTTAGACATGCAGAAAATTGACGAATTCAGCCTGCACAGACTGCATAGAATGATAGAGGTCAATACGTTGGCGGACAAACTAAACCCTTTTTATATGCCTGAAGGGTCGTATTACGTTATGGCCCTGTCCATCTGTCCACCAGTCTGTCTGTCTGTCTGTCCATCCGTTAGAAATTTCTTGTGCACACAACTCCTCCTACAGTTTTCATTGGAATAAGTTCAAACTTACCGCAATTAACCTCTATGATGTGTAGTTGTGCATGTGACTTATAGGATTTGGATATCTGCAGGTGTTCTAGATTTTAACTCGTTTCTTTGACAAGCCCCTTCAGGGGTATATGCACCCCTTTGCAAAATTCTTGTTTCTCATCAAAGTGGAAGAAGAAAAACAGAATCAAAAATTAGAAAAAGGAAATTGTACATTTGTGATAAATTTTCTTACCTTGCAGAAAACAGCATGTCAAAGCATCTGATGGCAAATCTATGGCTGGTAGTGATGCTAAACCCTCAACAGATACAAGTAAATTGGCAGAAAATTCTTCCAAGCCTGAAGTGATTGATCTAGACACAGATGAGGAGAGTAAAGACAATAGCGAGAAATCACAAAAACCTGTCTGCCAGCTGACTGTGTCACAGAGACTGAGTATCGCTAAAAAGGTATGATATATACAGAAAATCATGTTAAAGTGACTTTCCTGGTGCTTGTGTTTAACCCATCACCACACAATCCCTACTTTTGACAACCTTGAGATAGAAGCCTTTAGAAAACATTGTGGGAAAAGGAGAAAATGCTGGTAACCAGCATTTTCTCCTTTTCCCACAATGTTTTCTACTCTTCACATTACCAAATTTCAAATTTTCAGTCATTTATTTTGTCGTCTGCAAATGCTTTCGATTTGGACAAACCTACAACTTTGTCGTTAGGTAATGAGTTAATTTGAGCAGCTTGAGAAAATTTGGTATGTCAGACTAAAGGTCGCGCACGTTTGGTCTCGCCCGATGTCAAAATTTTCTTAGTGAGAAGTAAATTTTTTTTCCCCTTTTTACTGGTTTTGAAATTAATTTTTTTTTGGCTGTGACTAACACTTGGACCATACAGTGATGGACTATTACCTTCACAGTAATTTCAATACTTCAGTTTTAAAAAACATTCTATCAACTGCATTGTTTACCGTTGGCTGCTCCTAGGCCTTTATCTAGAACTTATCATAAAACTCCTTTAACACTTTACCACATTGCCAAGCCCCATTGGCTCAGTCGGTGGCGTGCAGGACTTGAGAACAGGGGCTTGCTGTTTCGATTCCTCTTCTAACGCTGACAATTATCTTGACAATGGCTTTATGGGAAAGCAGCCAGTGGCATGGACAGAAATTTGTGCTTAGTACTGGTATAAGAGACTTCAGGAAAGCATGAATAGGTGCAGGGGCTGCCACGATATTACTGAAAAAAATGTTGGAAACAGCATTAAACACCATACAATCTATCAATCTCTTCAAAACAAACTAGAGTTTTTACATCCTTAACCCATTACCACATAATAACGATTATTGACATCCCTGAGGTGGAAGCCTTTTTAAAGTATTGTGGGAAAAGGAGAAAATGCTGGTTACCAGCATTTTCTCCTTTTCTCACAATATTCTCTACCCTTCAAAAAACAAAAATTCAAATTTTCAGTCACTTTTATTTTGTCGTCTGCAAATGCTTTCGCCTTGGACAATATTGTTGTATGGTAATGAGTTTGGGGAAAAAACGTTTGAAAACATTGTGGGAAAAGAGAAAATTCCATCAACCAGCATCATCTCCTTTTTCCACAATGTTTTCCACCCTTCCTGATACAAATGCCATCATTTTACCATGATCTTATTTGTTTGATGCAGATGTTTTGACTTTTGCTGTAAATGGTAATTTTTTTTGTTTGTTCATTTTTAGCTGACAGAGTCACAACCAGAGGCTAACAAATGGAAAACGCAAATGGTGTGCTTAAAAGCCAAGAAGAAGTCTGATGAGAAATCGTCGGATTCACAGTCTGAAATAAAATTGCTTGAAATCATCTCAAACTGCAGCTGGGAAAATGACCGCACAAACATGTTGTCCAAAATCTCCCACATCATTTCACAGGAATATCCGGCAAATTTTATCACCATGTGGCAGAGTTACGTGTTGCAGTTTTTACCGAAGGCTGACAAACCTGCGGTCATTCCTCAGGAATTGCAGTCCAAATTACCGAATGGCATGTATTCAATACGGGTAAGGGTGACAAAGAATTTATCGGATATTGAACAAGCAGAGAACAATCCAAAGGAGGACAGTACTGACAAGGTAGATGATGAAGGATTGAAAAATATGTCTGATGAAGAAAGAAAGAAGTACTGTGTGGTGCAGCAAAGGAAATTGATTGAAAAAATTAAGTTTGCTGAAAGACTGAGAGATCTGATAAAAAATGAGGAACTGAAAGGAATTTCTCCATCTAAATTCTCTGTGTCACTGGAGGGTATAGAGAAAGCACTGAAACGATATAAAACCCAGTTATGGAAAGCTTATACTGGAACCAGCAATAAGTCATTGATGCAGATCAAGAGTGCTGTACAAGCATTAAAGGGAACTGCCAAGGGAACTTCTAAACAACCTATGTATAATAACGATGGAATTCTTATGCCAACTGGGTGTGGAATGTCCACAGGAACTTTATCCCGACTTCAGACCAATCAGGGGCTTAAACTTCAAAATTCTGTGTCTGTTGGGAATACTGGTAAAGCTTTTATTTCCCTGGGTTCCATGGTTCCCTGTACAAGTGTTACAAGTGGCAACGTTACTGTGAAAAGTCAGGACAGTACCCAGGGTAAAAGTATTGCTCCTGTTATAAATAAACCTTCACCTGCTGCTTTGACAGTTACCGCACCTAGTCTCAAGCCTAAAACTAATGAAGTATTACTGATACCTGTACAAGATGGTAACAGTGGGACATGGAACCCAAGTGCTGCTCCAGTGTTCACTGCCAAGGTAACTATGATTCCTGCAGATGGCACAAAGACCAGTATAAATAGCACAGTGATGAATTCGAACCCTATATCCTCTCCAGGAATTGTCCCATCCAACATGCCTGTAACATTTGTGGTGCCACCTAGGGCTAGCTTAAGTAACTTACCAGCTAAGCATCCCAGAAACCTCACCAAACCAATTCTTAATCCAGCTCTTACTGCCTATGCAAATGCACCACTTTTGCCAGGCTTTATGAATAAACCAGTGCCTGTTCCTGCTGGAAGTTCTCAGATCCTCTTCAGTTCAATACAGGCAGTTTCCACAGGCTCTCCGGTATTCAGCCAGGTCCAGTCCCTGATGACACAAGGTGTTCCGTTAACTCCAGTTCAAGTTGCACCCATGAAATCTGGAACACCTGTTGGTATCATCCGGCCCCAGGTTCCTCCAAGTGCTGTGACTTCTGGAAGTCCCAATACCTCAGTAAATGTGACAAAAGATAACATTCCATCATCAGTTTCAGGAAAACCACCAAACTTAAATGCCTTTCCTCCAATTCGTTATGCTACTCCATTAGGGAGTACTTCATCTGGACCAGTGACCTTTATAACCAATACAAATACTAACTCAAAGCAACCAGTGATATTACTCCCAATGTCTTCAACGACAAACATGCCACCAGGAGCTTCTCCTGGACAGGCCATGATTGCTGTTCCAGTGTCCAACTTCTCTGCTGCAGGCTTGCCTCCTGTCCAAAAACCCATGAGAATGGTCAGCCCACAAACCGTCAACAGTTCAAATGTGGCCGGTTTTCAAAAAACTGTAAATGCTCAACAGAAACAAGAAAGTGTTCCGAGGAAAGATCTCAATGGTTTAAAAAGTGGAGATTCAAAACCTAAGAGTGAAAAGTCTATTACTGATAAAGATTGTGTAGGTAACAATAAGGAAAAGTCAGCAATAGAAGCTGGAAAGGAAAGTAGCAAAGAGACTACAGGCAATGTCAACACTGAATCGCTCCATTCTGTTTGTTCAGCTGCTTCAGATGGAAGTCAACAAAAGCAGAAAACAGGTGAAAATCTAAGTCAAGAAAACTCGACAAAAGACAGTACAACATGTGTTAGTAAAACTGTGTCTGACCAGAATCAAGATAAGATGGAAGAACTGAAAGCGGATATTAATGAAATTGACATTGTTGAAGTGTGTGATGATGCCGACAGTGATACAAAATCTCAGGGTAATTCTAAAAGATATATAGCTGAAAATGCTGAAAGTAAAAGCCAAGAGGGTGCCCAAAGGAAAAGAAAAGGAGAGGACTTGGCCTCTGATATAGGGAATATAGCTAAAATGAGCAAGAGAATTGGTTCATTTACTGCCACAGATTCCAGCAAGCAGTGTACACTGGAGTCAAATGTAAGTTGTTTGATGGAATTTTGTTCATGTTGTTTTATTTAGTCACTTTCCAAACATTGTTGTTTATTTTTGTTCATTGTTATCCAACCTAGGGAAGATGCCATTTTACAACAAAATAGAAAAGGGAAGAAAAGTAGCATTTAACCCTTTACCACATAATCCCGACTTTTAACGACCCTGAGAAAGAAGCCTTTTGAAAACATTTTGGGAAAAGGAGAAAATGAGGTATTGCCATTTTACAACAAAATGGAAAAGGGAAGAAAAGTAGTATTTAACCCTTTACCACACAATCCCAACTTTTAATGACCCTGAGAAAGAAGCCTTTTGAAAACAATGTTTTTTACTCTTCCCAAAACAAATTTCAATTTTCAGATCACATTTATTATGTTGTCTGCAAATGCTTTCAATTTGGACCAGTCTAAAATTTTGTTGTGTGGTGAAAAGTTAATACCTTGGAGACTGGGCAAATTCTATCATACCAGAAAACATATGTAATCCTTTTTCATACCTAAATAGCATCCTCCTTTAGCTCACCTGAGAACAAAATTAGCAATTGAAATCAGGGCCCATATTCACCAACCATTCTTAAGAATGTTCTTGGTCCTGTTCTTCAAGATTCCCTGACTGTGAAAAGTAACAATTTTTGATTGGCTAAACCAAATGGTTCAGCCAATCATAAGTTCTGTTACTTTCACATTGACAAAACTCTGAAGAATAGGATGAAGAATGTTCTAAAGAATTGTTGGTGAATACAGACCCAGGCCTAGTGTGTCCCCTGGTCATTAATAGTTACCCTGGTTGAAGTCCAGAACTTTTTTAGTCCATAACTCTTGAAACATGGTCAGAATATTTTTCTTCGTAAAATCTTCAATAAATTGGAATTTGGGTCACCTGTGGTCAGAAAAGGTCATGAGGACTTATCTTAGAAAAAACTTGTGCACTCTCAGGGCAACATGTCAAGTCTGGTACTCGTAAAACTTTTACCTTTCATATTGTGTTGAAGGGAAACCTTTTATGTTGAGAGGAAGGGAGACCTTTTATGTTGTGTTGAAGGGAGACCTTTCATGTCCTGCTGAAGGGAGACCTTTCACGTTGTGCTGAAGGGTCACCTTTCATGGTGTGCTGAAAAGAAACCCTTTATGTTGTGTTGAAGGGATACGTTTCATGTCCTGCAGAAGGGAGACCTTTCATGTCCTGCTGAAGGGAAACCTTTTATGTCCTGCTGAAGAAAAACCCCTTATGTTGTGTTGAAGGGAGACGTTTCATGTTCTGCTGAAGGGAGACCTTTTATGTTGTGCTGAAGGGTCACCTTCCATGTGCCGAGGGTCTGCAGAAGGGAAACCTTTTATGTTGAGAGGAAGGGAAAAATTTCATGTTGTGCTGAAGCAACTTGTTTAATTTTTGTCCTTTTCTTACCATGTTTTCTACCCTTTCCATAACAAATTTAAACTTTTTTAAACTTCTTTCTTAATCACATTTGTTTTGTCGTCTGCAACTTCCTTTAATTTCGACCAATCTAAATTTTGTCGTCTGATAAAGAGTTGATTTTATGGCAGGAGCCAGACATCGACATTGTTTCTTTGGACAAGTCCATGCCAGATACCCTAGCAACACAACTACTGCAATCAAATCGCCGGAAATCACAGCAGATCTCTATGTCGCTGGACGACTTCCAAATAAAAACGGTAAGGTTGAATTTAAACTTTTACTGTTACAGATGCCAAAAGATTTCTCCTGCCAAGCTCAGGTAGCCGAGTCTGTAGCATGGAGGACTTGAGAACGGGGTCGTGGGTTCTATCCCTGGCTCAGCTTAATTCTCTCCAAGGATTGATGATAGACAGTCATTAACCCTTTACCATACAACAATATTTTAGGTTTGTCCAAATCGAAAGCTTTTGCAGAAGACAAAATAAAAATAAAAGTGACTGAAAATTTGAAATTTGTTGTGTGAAGGGTAGAAAACATTGTGGGAAAAGGAGAAAATGCTGGTTACCAGCATTTTCTCCTTATCCCACAGTGTTTTCAAAAGGCTTCTTATACAGGGGTGTTAAAAGTTGGGATTGTGTGGTAAAGAGCTAAGACAACTGCTTGGCCTATTGTCAACAACAGTTATGTGGGAAAGCAGCCAGTCGGCTGCAAAGAAAATTGTACAGGGTTCTGGTAAAAGAGACTCCAGGAAAGCATAGTTAGGTGTACTAGCAGGTGCAATATGACCGAAATAATGTTGAAAATGGTGTTAAACACTATACAACTAATCAGTCATTGGATTTGCCCAAACTGAAAGGATTTGCAGACAAAAAAATTGTGGCTCATATTATATGGCATTTTCCTGATAGAATAGAAAACAATGTTGGAAAAGGAGAAAAGTCTTCTGTACTAGGGTCATTAAAGCTCCAGATTGTATGGTAAATAGTTAAACAATCATGAGTCAACAGGGGTAAATAAAAGGTAACTATTTGCAAAACACGTTCTGATGAAAAATGTATGTACCGAATGTTACAGTAATGCAACATCTCATTGGCTAAACCCAACTATTGTATTGAGCCAGTCAAATATTGTGTTACTTTCCAAATCTAGATTAAGACTTAGAATGATTGATGAACACTTCTCTAGGACTGTCAGGACACAAAACTGAAAAAGTCAATTTTTGATAACCCCGAGGAAAAATGCTTTTGAAAACATTGTTGAAAAAGGAGAAAATGCTGGTAACCAGCATTTTCTCCTTGTTCCACAATGTTTCCTGAAGCTTTCCACCTCAGGGTCATGAAAACATGGAATTGTAATTTGGAAGTTAAAAATATGGGCTTGTTTGGTAGAAGATTAAAGCAAGTTTATGATAATATTAAATAAAAGAAATCTATAATTACTTACAATTCCCATTGTTTCAGGTGAAGGTACCAAATCCTAAAAAGCCAGTGCCAATGACTGCCAGAAGTCTGAGTGAGCGAACAAGACGTCACCATGTGAAATACTGCCGTAGTAATCTGTCTAAAGTCGTCTTCAAGTACAATCCAGATATTCTCAACTTTTCTCAAGCAATACCAGAGCATCTCATTCTTAATGAGGTAAGAAATGTACGCACATTGAAAGCCTTATTACTTTTTGTTACTGGCTGTATTTGGCACAAAACATACAGTGTATTTCTCCTATTAAAAGCACCCAGGAGCTATGCAAAACAGAGATAGGGAGCCTTTATTTTGTACCCACCTTGTAAAGTAAAAAGTCTGTCTAATTTTGTATTTCTTTGTGTTTTAATGATTGTTTAGAGGAAACATTCATCAAATTAGAGGAAATATTCATCAAATTAGAGGAAATATTCATCCTTTGTGTTTTAATGATTGTTTAGAGGAAACATTCATCAAATTAGAGGAAATATTCATCAAATTAGAGGAAATATTCATCAAATTAGAGGAACATTGTCATTTAACCCTTTACCACTCAATCCCTACTTTTGACGCCCCTGAGAAAGAAGCCTTTGGAAAACACTGTGGGAAAAGGAGAAAATGCTGGTAACCAGCATTTTCTCCTTTTCCCACAGTGTTTTCTACCCTTTCCAGAACAAATTTCAATTTTTTAGTCACCTTTATTTTGTCGTCTGCAAATGCTTTCAATTTGGACCAGTCTAAAATATTCTCGTATGGTAAAGAGTTAATCAACTAATGTACATTAGATTATCATGACTTAACTCTTTACCACAAAATCCGGACTTTTAACAACCCGGAGAAAAAAAGCCTTAGCCTGGTAACTAGCATTATTTCCTTTTCCCACAATGTTTTCTACCAATTCCGAATCAAATTTCAATTTTTGATTCTCAATTATTTTTTTAGCTCCCCTGAGCACAATGTGCTCAAGGGGAGCTTTTAGGATCACCCGGTGTCCGTCGTGCATCATTTGTCGTGTGTCATTAACAATTCTTTAAACATGAACTCCTCCTAAAATGCAGGGCCAATTTGGACCAAACTTGGCTGGGATGTTCCTTGGAAGGTCCTCTTTAAAATTTGTTCACAGAATTTGATTATGTCAAAAAACTGCGGTTGCCATGGCAACCAAATGGAATTTTCTAAGAAATTCTTTGAAAATCTTCTACCCTGAAACTGCTGGCCAGATTTTAAAATAATTTCACAGAGATGTTCCTTGGGTGACCCTTTTCAAAAATTGTTTGTGTAATTTTGATCCGTCTAGAAACATGGATCTGGTGAATGGGGGCTACTTGCACTATACAGAAATGAAGAAACTCTTAAAAATTCTTCTTCTCTGAAACCACTGGTCAGATTTTGAAATAATTTCACAGGGATGCTCTTTGGGTGACCCTTTTCAAAAGTTGTTCGCCAAATTTTGATCCATCAAGAAACATGGCTGTGGTGAATGGGGGTTACTTGCATTATCAGGTAATGAAAAAAATCTTAAAAATTCTTCTTCTCTTGAACAGATGGACAGATTTTGAAATAGTTTCACAGATGTTCTTTGGGTGACCATTTTTTAAAAATGTTCGCAAAATTTTGATAGGTCAAGAAACATGGCCCTGGTGCATAGGAGCTACTTGCACTATACGAACATGAAGAAATTCATGAAAATTCTTCTCCAAAACGGCTGGTGAGATTTTAAAGTAATTTCACAGAAATGTTCCTTGAATGACCACTTTCAAAAATTGTTTGTGAATTTTGATAAGTCAATAAATATGGCTCTGGTGAATCAGGGTTAATTGCACTATACGGAAATTAAGAAACTCTTAAAAATTCTTCTTTTCTGAAACTGCCGGTCTAATGAACATTATAGTGTTATTTTTCTTAGTGTCTTAATTATTCCCTAAAGAATTCAAAGTTTCATTGTGCTGACTTTTAGCGACCCCTAAAAAGAAGCCTGTTTAAAACATTGCAGGAAAAGGAGAAAATGCTGGTAACCAACATTTTCTCTTTTTCCCCACAATT
Source organism: Tridacna crocea (assembly GCA_943736015.1). Classification (NCBI taxonomy): domain Eukaryota; kingdom Metazoa; phylum Mollusca; class Bivalvia; order Cardiida; family Cardiidae; genus Tridacna; species Tridacna crocea. The sequence goes on from OX031063.1 coordinate 3,463,297, forward strand.
TTTTCTACTGTATAAAAGACAAATTCCAATCATTTGAGCTATAGTTAAATTGTTGTCTGCAAATGCTTCCAATTTGGACAAGTTTATTACACAGTATTTGCTTGTGTGGTAAGCAGTTAATGTTTATAAGATGTTGTTAATAACATTTTCATCATTTTTTAGGCCTTAAAACTGATTCGAGCTTTACAACACAAGGCAGCGAGACTGGAAGAGAGCATGGCAGATGGTACCCAGTATCAGCTTAGTTTGCGAGACAAACTGAAGAGACAGATTGGTGAGTAACACTGTCCAAGTACGATAAAATTGTACTTTTTAACCCATTACCACACAATCTTTACTTTTGACGACCCTGAGAAAGAAGCCTTTTAAAAACATAGTAGGAAAAGGAGAAAATGCTGATAACCAGCATTTTCTCCTTTTCCCACAATGTTTTTTACCTTTTGCAAAACAAATTTAAAATTTTCAGTCATTTTTATGATGTCGTCTGCAAATGCTTTCGATTTGGACAAACCTAAAATTTTGTCGTTTGGTATCGAGTTAATGTCTAGATAGTGAACAAGCTTTCTGATGAATGATTGTATGGTGTTTGACACCATTTGTGACATTATTTAGTTATATGGTGGCAGACACAAAAAAAAAAAATTTAGGAAAAGTAATCATTTAATGACTTAGTCATATTTACTTAACACAGTCCACATTAGCGGTCTCAATGCTTTGAAACTTGCAGGAATTGTTTAATACATTGAATACTATAGGTTATTGCACTCGTATGGGAATATATTGTGTTTAGCAGTCGTATGGGAATATATTGTGTTGAATGAGTTCTTTTGGCAGAGTTGCCCGAGCTTATGAGGGCAACTACGCCATTTCATATTTTGATTTTTAGAGAAATGTCAAGTGGAAGTAACAGAACTTCTGATTGGCTGAACCAATTGGTGTAGCCAGTCAGAAGTTCTGTTACTTTTACAGTCATACAATCTTGAAGACTAAGATAAAGAACCTTCTTAAAGAATGGTTGGTGAATACGGACCCAGTGTCCAAAAAATTTCAGAACTCTTACTTGTCCTCCTGCCATTTTGTCCTACAGTTAGACAAAGAAGGATAATCTTTTTGCCCTTACCAAATTTTTACTAGTAAGGACGAGTGGACAAGTGGATCTTTTGAACCCTGCAAAGTTTTGACCCTGGTCAGTCTCCGTGTATTGTGCAGGGCATTTAACCCTTTCCCAAGCAATCCCTGGTTTTTACAGGTCTAGAATGGTAGCCTTTTGCAAACATTGTGGGAAAAGGAGAAAATGCTGGTAACCAGCATTTTCTCCTTTTCCCACAATGTTTTCTGCCCTATCATAGACAGAAATCATCTTTTCATCAAGAGTTGAATTGTCGTCTGCAAATGCTTTCAATTCGGTCTAGTCCAAAAAATTGTCGTTTGGGAAAGCGTTAAACCCGCTTCTCATGCAGTATTTATAGCTAATTTCTTTGTTACAGAGGAATTCGTGAAGTCTGGAGTACCAGAACCTATCATAAAAAATTTCCTCAAGAGCGTCTCTAAAGCCGCTCTGAGTACTTTTCCTCCGAAACGGAAGCAGTCAATGGAAACAATTGGTCTCGAGGATCCTGATACCGATCTAGATTACGTCCAATTAAGCACTGAAGAGGTGCTAAGAAATAAGAACACTTCTCTCGAAAAAGTACTTGAAGTCATCGGGGAAGACTTTACTTTAGACCCTAGTCCAATAGACAGTGCTGCCAGCTCTCAATTCTTGATCAGCAAACTGGAAAGTCTCGACCCAAATGTTTATATCGATAATCCAGAAGAAGATATCTTGTCTGATACAGCAGAGTTCGAACATTTTGTCGACGTGAATGTTGTGAGTGATGAAGAGGTGCGCAGTTCCACAGGAGATGTGATCCTGGAAAGCGATATTGTCGATTTAGAAGCTGAGGAGCATGCTAGCAGTATAGTTAACTCATTGCCTCCTGACACAAATTTGCAGCAAACTACTTCGAAAATATCATCCTGAAACATGGATAATCAATGCAGATTAACTCTTTACTAAATGACAAAATTTTACAAAGTGGAAGTATCTTCACACAACCTAGTATCAAAGGTGACTGAAGAATTAAAATGTGTTTTTGGAAGGGTTGAAAAGATTGTAGATAAAGGAGAAAATGCTGGCTGCCAGCATTTTCTCCTTTTCCTACAATGTTTTCAAAAGGCTTCTATCTCAGGATCGTTGAATGACGGGATTGTGTGGTAAAGGGTTAACTCTTTACCCGAGGGAAAAAATTGAGACTTGTTCATTTTGAAAGCATTGTAGAGAATTGTTTAGAATTTAGCTCAGATGAAAGGATATCTCTCTGAAAGGTAAGAAAACATTGTGGGAAAAGGAGAAAATGCAGTTTACAAACATTTTCTCCTTTGCCCACAAGGTTTTCAAAAGCCTTTTGCCTTACATCCATTGAAAATTCTTATCGGTAGGGAAACTGTTGGTGAATAGAATGTTTATGAAGGCATTGTGGTGATAACGAGAAATTGCCTGTTACAAGCAATTTGTCCTTTTTCCATTCTTTTTGTGAGTGATGCTGGTTATAAATAATTTAACCTTTTTTCCAAACAATCTTGATTTTTATGGACTGAGAAGGAATGCTACTGATGTCATTTTGGGAAAAGGAGAAAATACAGGTAACAAGCATTTTCTCCTTTTTCCACAATGTTTTCTACCCATCCAAAAACAAATTACACTTTTAAGTCACACTTGATTTGTTGTTTGCAAGTGCTTTCAGTCTTAATTTTGTCTTTTGCAAAAGAGTTAAGAAAGAGATGGGGACTGAAAGAGATTAAATTATCCAGAAATGTAATCTTACAACACCATTTGCAATTTAGGAACTGCTTTGATCAGAAAGGTTCTGGAGAAGAGATTGAATTTTTGTGAATATGATTAATGATTACTCTTTACAAAATTATGAATTTAGGACTAGTTTAACCCTGTACCACACAATCCTGACTTTTAACAACCCTGAGAAAGAAGCCTTTTGAAAACATTGTAGGAAAAGGAGAAAATGCTGGTAACCAGCATTTTCTCCTTTTCCCACAATGTTTTTTATCCTTCCAAATACAAATTTCAAATTTCATTCGTTTTTGTGTTCTGCAAATGCTTTCAATTTGGACCAGTCTAAAATTTGTTGTTTAGTAAAGAGTTAAATTGAAAGAGTTCACAGACAAGATATTAATTAATGTAGCTAAAATTATAATAACTGTTTTTTAGAAAGTGTAGAAAATCTTGTAGACAAAGGAGAAAATGCTGGTAAGCAGCATTTTCACCTTTTCCAGTAAGGTTTCAAAGTGCTGTTTCCTCAGAGTTGTGAAAACTCATGATTGTGTGGTTAAGTGTTGAAAACCCACTGGCTAAATGTAAGGGTGGTCAAATGGGAGGCAAATTTAACTTAACTCATTACCGAACGACAACATTTTCGCCTTGTCCATTGAAAGCATGCGGACGACAAAGTAAAAGTGACTGAAAATTTGAGATTTGTTTTGAGAAGAGTAGAAAACATTGTGGGAAAAGGAGAAAATGCTGGTTACCAGCATTTTCTCCTTTTCCAACAATGTTTTTTAAAGGCTTCTTTCTTAGGGATGTCAAAAGTAGGGACTGTGTGGTAATGGGTTAAGCCATTTAGAAGTATTGATATTGTTATGAGTGTTTTCAGGCTAGTTCCTCAAGAGTTGTGAAACATGGGATTGTGTTATGATTTTAAAGGCCCAATAGCTGCCAAAATTTAACAGTTTGAGGGTCAATATACAGGCAAATTCAACTTTAGCCATTTAAAAGCATTTATATTGTAATGGGTGTTTCAATATGTTATGATTGCTGACTGAAAATTTAAATCTTAGAACTAGAGATAAAGTGGGCCACTTGAATTTTAGTTTTATATATGTAATTCATTTTTCGGCCATGGGCCAGACCTTTGACAGACATGAAGCGACACATTGCTAGATATAAAATCATATAGATATAAAATTTTCTTTCTGTAATTGGGCATTTAACACCACAAGAACCTTGTTGAAAATTGGGACTTTGCTGAAAATAAGCAAATTCTCCCTATTATAAGAATTTTTTAAAAGTGAACAATTTTTAGAGGGAAAGAATGGGTCAAGTTAATTTTTTCTTTCATGAACTGCTTAACTCTTTAACAAAATTACAGACAACAAATTGACTTAACTGTTTACTATACAATCTCGAGTTTTAACGAATCTGAGACAGAAGCCTTTTGAAAAGACTGTGGGAAAAGGAGACAGTGTTAGTCACTAGCATTGTCTCCTTTTCCCACAATATTTTCTACCCAATTAAAGACAGATTTCATCATAAATTTTGTGCCACATTCAAATTAGTGTCTATAAACACTTTTGGTTTGGACAAGTCTTCAATTTGGTCGTGTGATAAAGAGTTATATGATGGAATTTTCCTTTGATAGGGTAGAAAACATCGTGGAAAAAAGAAAGAAATGCTGGAAATGGCATTTTTTTCTTTTCCAACAATGTTTTCACAATGCTTCTTCCAGGTTTTTAAAACACAAGATTGTGTGGTAAAGAGTAAAATATTTGTATTGTATTTTCGTGAATCCATTGCTACGCTAATGCTTTCACTACTGCGGGCAAACTTGATACCTTTTACAGTCTGTATATCAAGATCAGATTGCACACAACATGCAGTCTGATCTTGAATCTGCTTAGCCTGGTTCATCATTCTAATCTGTACCCAAGAGGTGTCTTCATTTGCACTGTAATCCTTTAACCCTTTACCCCATGAGGCATTTCTATGGTATCTCTAATTGACTCTAAATAACAGCAAGGATGAAGCTGTTTCTTATATATGACACCTTTTGATAGCATAAAAAACATTGAGATAAAAGGTGAAATTGCTCGTCACGAGCAAAGGCTTCTACAGGCAATGCGTAGAAACGACTATCTATGGAGTAAAGGGTTAACCCTTTACCAAACAACAAAATTTTAGACTGGTCCAAATTGAAAGCAATTTGCAAACAACACAGTAGAAGTGAAGGAAAATTTGAAATTTCTGGTGGAAAGGGAAGAAAACAATGGTTACCAGCATTTTCTCCTTTTCCTACAATGTTTTCAGAAGGCTTCTTTCTTAACGTTGTTAAAAGTCGGGATTGTGTGGTAAAGGCTTAAGGATCCTACGATAAAAAACTTCAGACAACATTGTTGGAAAAGGAGGAAATGCTAATATCCAGCATTTTCTCGCTTTTTCCACTATGTTTTCTATCGTTTCAAAGACAAATTGCACCTTCAAAAAACATTGAATTTGTCATCTGCAAATGTTTTCAAATTGGACAAGTCTAAAATTTTGGTTTCTTTTGAATGAGTCAGTGGTAATCTTTTTATACAAAGCGTTGAGTTCATTTCATTGACAGCGAAAGAGTGCATACAGTTTAGTCATGCTCTGAAAAAAGGGGGTTAATGGATATCTCTAACGCTTTGTACCAGTCGAGACATCACATACTCTATAATTGGAAATTTTTGCTACATGGAAATTTTTGCGATTTCGTGAATTTGAAACATTCATGCACTTTTCTGTTTGCATATTTCATCACATTTATACCAACAGATAACGAGTATCTTGAATTTGCTAACATTTCCACACACAAAATGCCTTTAACACTTTTCCATGCAGTCCCTACTTTTGATGACCCTGAGATAGAAGCCTTTTGAAAACATTGTGGGAAATGGAGAAAATGCTGGTAACCAGCATTTTCTCCTTTTCTCAAAATGTTTTCTACCCTGCTGACAAATTCCAATTTTAAGTTAGGTTTATTTTGTCATGTGCAAGTGCTTTCATTTTGGACCTGTCTAAAATGTTGTGTTTTGGTAAAGAGTTAATCAGCGATTTGCAGATTTTTTGACATGTGTATATATCCAGGTATAGAATAATGACGGATCCATAAATCACAGTCTGTCTAGGAGTTGTGCTTCATAGGGCAGGAAACATTGTGGGGAGAAATGCAGAAAATGCTGATAACCAGCATTTTCTCCTTGTCACACTATGTTTCAAAAATCTTTCATTATTAGGGTCGTTAAAACTCAGGATTGTGTGGTAAAGGGTTACAAAGTCAGAGGTGCAGTCTAACAATTACAATCCTGTAAAAGAAGGCTTTTGAAAACATCGTTGGAAAGGAGAAAGTGCTGGTTACCAACATTTTCTCCTTTTCCCACAATGTTTTCCTGTCCTACCAAAGACAGAAAATAGCATTTGAGCTGCATTTAACCCTTTACCACACAATCCCGGTAGCCAGCATTTTCTCCTTTTCCCAGTTGTTTTCTATCCTTCCTGTTCCAAATTTTAATTTTACAGTCACATTTATTTTGTCATCTGTGAATGCTTTCAATTTGGACCAGTCTAAAGTTTTCCGGTTTGGTAAAGAGTTCATTCGTTGTCTCCAAATGCTTTTCATATGGTCAGCCAAAACTTCTGTCATTTGTAAAGATTTAATAGGAAGTGAAGTCCATTTATTTTATGTATGACTTGTTTTCATTTCCAGCAAGTTTTGAGTTGAATTTAACACTTTCCATTTCATTGCTCAGTTTTTCTGTTATTTCTGCTATTAGATGTTTGCAAGCACAAACTTACTTATTATTTGTAATTTACAGTATGATTTCTTTGGTACATATTTGTTTAGAATGAAAAATTAATGAATTTCAGTTTCGAGGGATTGAATACCTGATAAAATACTGTACGGTATAATAAGATTTGTTTAGAATACGTCCATAATGGAATGGTGTTTATTAAAAAATTACACAAGTATGCTGTTGTTCTGTTATTGTCTTAAAACCTTCAGTAAGTTCTTATCTTTTGTGGAGGCTGCTTATTGGAAGCTAGACAAAGTCACCACTACTTCAGCTCAGTGTGTGTGTGTTCTTGCATTCGCGCACATGTTCGTCTAAATTTGTATGGGCAATAACGTTTAAGGTTAAATAAATAATTTAGCATGAGTGTTCCGATTCATAAATGGAAGAGCCGTTTGAAAAAATTATTTAGATAGGGTCAATGTCACACTTGAAGGTTAAATGATAAAGTCTTATATAAAAAGATTTTAAAAACGTTGTCTGCACCTTAATTTCTACACATATAGATGGATTTCAGAACATTTCACTCTAGTGTAGAAGTGCCATTTTAATAATTTTCTGCATACCATTGTGTACATATATATATATCTGAATTTGGCCAAGAGGAGATAATTCCTCCTCCTTATGGCGATCGCACAAACACCGTAGAGCTGTTTTGCAAATTCATGCTCGCCGTAGGAAACTGTGCAAATTCTTATGGCAGTCTTCAGGGTGCCTTGAGAATTTGTACGGCAGTCTTATGATAATTGAATGACAGCCATGCAAACAGATCACTTTGTTTTTTCGTGTGTTCAACCAGCAAACACCATACGGTTCATGAGTCAACTGTGCGAACAATGTAACTATGGAGGTCACTTTGCAATTTTGCAGTATGTGTGACGGGTACGAAAAGGTAGCAATTGTGTTTGCGGCGGGAAGTATACGACGAAAATATCGCATTGCAGATGTGAAACAGACTTAACCAGCATTTTCTCCTTTTCCTACAAAGTTTGATACCATATCAAAGAAAAGTTGCATCATGTAAACCAGTCTAAAACTGCCATCTGCAAATGCTTTCAACTTGGATAGGTCTATTATTTTGCAGATAGTTTTATAATTTTTGCCATTTGGTAGAGGGCTAAGGGTTGTTAAAAGTCAGGAATGATTGGTTAACCCATTACCACACAATTCCGACTTTTGACGACCCTGGGAAAGACACCCTTTGAAAACATTGAGGGAAAAGGAGAAAATGCTGGTAACATCCATTTTCCCAAAACGTTTTTTACCCTCCCAAAATCAAAATTCACTTTTTGATTCACATTCATTTTGTCATCTGTAAATGCTGTCCATTTAGAGTAGTCCAACATTTTGTTGTTTGATAAAGAGTTAAAGCTTGAGACAATATCACTAGTTAATACATCTTCGCAAGCCAAGGGTTACGATCCACTACACTACTCTACCCTTGGCGGATTGAGCTTGATTTTGACAATCACCAGATACGCATTTTCATTGGTTGCAGCTAGCTCTAACTGCATCAAATCAAATCGCTTGTAGCATTTCATCTTTGATAAAAATAGAACATTGTCGCGATAACAACAGAAGGTAAACATGAATACCTTCATGGATGTGTGCAGGATCTGTAATGATTTATTACCAGAAATCATAGGCGAACAATATTTACATAAAGTTTCAATCGGACCAATCAATTATCAGATGTTTTAGGCTATATCCCAGCACCTGACCATGGAATGTCGATGTATGTTTATGGTTATTGCTCCATGTTGAATTATTGTATTCTTAAGCAGTTTGTAAAACAACATTCGTTGGTTATAAGAAATATGATGTAAAGGGAGATAAAAAGCAGCATCAAATAAGGGTGTGTCGCAGGAATTTCGAAATCGGGCTCAATCCGCCAAGGTAAGATCCATGTAGTAATCGTAACCTTTTCTCGTGAAGATGTAGTTTATTAATACAGTAGCTTGTTTTCATAGTTTGTTCTGTATATTTTGTTTTCAAACATCAAGTTTTGTTTGGTAAAATATTAATCCTTGTCCTACTTACTTAGCATGACTAAATGCTCTTTAGCAGTGATGATCAACATCAGAAGGCATAGAGCATGCTGTCTGATCTTGGATCTACATGGTCTGATACAGCTGTTTTTTACCAGCAATTATTGGTAAAAAATGTTGGTTACCGGCATTTTCTCCTTTTCCCACAATTTTTTCAAAGGCTTTCTTTCTCAGGATTGTCAAAAGTCAGGATTGTGTGGTAAAGAGTTAACCCATTATCACACAATCCCTACTTTTGACACCCCTGAGAAAGAAGCCTTTTGAAAACACTGTAGGAAAAGGAGAAAATGCTGGTTATCAGCATTTTCTCCTTTTCCCACAGTGTTTTCTACCTTTCCCAGAACAAATTTCAATTTTTTAGTCACCTTTATTTTGTCGTCTGCACATACTTTCAATTTGGACCAGTCTAAAATTTTGTCGTGTGGTAATGAGTTAAACAAGAGGGCCCAGATGGGCCTGGATCGCTCAACTGAATTTTTGATAGGACCATAGCCATTTTTTTCCAAAATCTAAATGGCCATTTCAGAGAAGAAGAATTTTTAAGAATTTCTTCATGTCTGTATAGTGTAAAAAGCCCACAGCCACCAGAGCCATGTTTCTTGATGGATAAAAATATTTCGAGCAATTTTTGAAAAGGGTCAACTAAGGAACATTTCTGTGAAATTATTTCAGAATCTGATCAGCCGTTTCAGAGAAGAATTTTAAAAAAATCCTTCATGGCCATGTAGTGCAAGTAGCCCCCATTTCACCAGAGCAATGCTTTTTGACGAATCAAAATTTCATGAACACCTTTTGAAAAGGATCACCCAAGAAACATTTCTGTGAAATTATTTCAAAATCTGACCAGCAGTTTCAGAGAAAAAGACTTTTTAAGAATTTCTTCATTTCCCTATTGTGCAAGTAGCCCCCATTCACCAGAGCCATGGTTCTTGACGGTTCAAAATTTCGCAAACAGTTTTTTAAAAGGGTCATCCAAGGAACATCTCTGAAACTATTTAAAATTCTGACCAGGGGTTTCAGAGAAGAATAATTTTTAAGAAATTCTTCATTTCTGTATAGTGCAAGTAGCCCCCTTTCACCAGAGCCATGATTCTAGACGGATCAAAGTTTCGCGAACAGATTTTGAAAAAGGTCACCCAAGGAGCAACTCTGTGAAGTTATTTTAAATCTTACCAGCGGTTTCAGAGAAGATTTTTAAAGAATTTCCTAGAAAATTCCATTTGGTTGCCATGGCAACCAGAGTTTTTGACGGAATCAAATTCTGTGAACATTTTTAAAGAGGACCTCCCAAGGAACCTTCCAGCCAAGTTTGGTCCAAATTGGCCAAACGGTTTAGGAGGAGTTGATGTTTAAGAATTGTTGACGACGCACAACGGATGACGCACAAACGACACTCAGTGATCCTAAAAGCTCCCCTTGAGCATGTTGTGCTCAGATGAACTGACAAAAACACTTAAACTGTGTTTATCAACTTGCGAGCCAAGGTTACGATCACTACGTGGATCTTACCTTGGCTTATTGAGCCTGGTTTCGAGATTCCTGCGATGCGCCCTCTATTGGATGCTGGTTATTACCCCCTTTACATCATATTTCTGAAAGCCAAGGAAACATCATTTTACAAACCGCTTACGAATACAATTGTTCAACATGAAGAGATAAGCAGACATCCATGTGGGTTTTCAGGTTTACCTTCAATTCGAAATGTTGCGACCTTTTTCTATTTTTATCAAAGATGAAATGCTACGAGCGATTTCATTCGTTGCAGTTAAGAGCTGGCTATATCCAATGAAAAAGTGTATGGGGGAATGTAAAAATCAAGCTCGGTCTGCCTTGGCTTGCAAAGATGGGTGTTTATATAATCTTAAACAATGCTTCAGATGAGCAAATTTCTAGAAAGCACTTTTGCTAAGTTTTTTTATTTCCTCTTTACTTACTGCTCATATGCAAACACAGAAATTAGGTGCAATTCCACATGACAGCTTGTCTTCATCTATGTCTATACCTGGACATTGTGCACTTACTTGGCATTGTGCCTAGTCTGGGTCTGGGACCTCGGGTGTTTGCTGCAATTACAACATATATATTATTTGATAACAAATATTGTTTAGATGCACAGAATTGACTTACGGCTTATTAAGTTTTTATCCAGATCAGCCTGGCCACTGGCAGGCCTTGGTTGAATCTTTTCCCTATCAGTCAATTTTCTGTCTGTCAAAGGCTCGATCTACCTCATGATTAAATTGGTTGTAAAAGTGGGTATGTGATGGCTTGCTTGGTTCTATGGATCACCGATATGTATTAAGCTCCATTTTGTCAAATCATGGCTCATATACGAAATTATATAAAGATAGTGGACAGTGCAGTTTCAATATCAGACTACAAGTTCTATGCAATCTGATCTTGACCTAAACTATGTGCAAAAGCAATTTGCACTGATCCAACCTCTCCAAGTTGGTGTATCTAAATTCATAATCACACACCATGTCTTAACCGTTTCCCAAACAATCCCTGCCTTTTACGGCTCTGGAATAGTAGCCTTTTGAAAACATTGTGGGAAAAGGAAAAAATGCTGGTAACCAGCATTTTCTCCTTTTCCCACAATGTTTTCTACCCTATCATAGACAGAAATGATCTTTACAGCAAGAGTTGAATTGTCGTCTGCAAATGCTTTTAATTTGGTCTAGTCCAAAAATTTGTCGTGTGGGAAAGGGTTAACAGAACATATAATGTCTTCTTAACTCCTTACCAAACGACAAAATTTTGGACTAGTCCAGATTGAAAGCATTTGAAGACAACAAAATAAATGTGAATCAAAAATTGAATTTTGCATTGGAAAGGGTAGAAAACGTTGTGGTGAAAAGGAGAAAATGCAGGTTACCAGCATTTTCTCCTTTTTCAACAATGTTTTCAAAGGCTTTCTTTCTTTGGGTCGTTAAAAGTAGGGATTGTGTGGTAAAGGGTTAAATATGACCCATTCCCTGTGAAATGGGGCCTTAATTCTTCTGCGAAAAGTTAAGACTGAGCTGGGCCAAATCTCTTTGCCGTCTTTCAATTTTCTGTGTGCCTAAGGACCACTTTTCCTCTAAATTCAATCATTCATTAGACTAGGTGAATTTTACCGATCCCAAATTATGTGATGACTTGCTTGGTATTATGGAACACAGATATTTGTATTATTCCTTTACCAAACAATCCCAGGTTTTTAAGACCCTGAGATGGAAGCCTTTTGAAAACATTTGTGGGAAAAAGAGAAAATGCTAGTAACATTGCACATTGTTTTCTACCCAGTTGGAAACAAATTTCAGTTTTGAGTTATGTTTCTTTTGTCATCTGCAAATGCTTTCAGCTTTGACCACTCTAAAATTTTGTTGATTGGCAAAGGGTTTGCCTTCTTTTGCAAGAGCATGCTTCATTTACATGAAATAGTTGACATTATGGATCCATGTTCTATACGGTCTTATCTTGATGTACAGTATTAAATATAAGTTGATCTTACGTCTCCAAGTTGGTGTGTAGTCATATTTAGGTTCATCCTCGGATAGTCCGGGGTCTCCCTATTTGCTACGCTACATCGACTCCTGGGACAATTGACTAATAAAACTTTGAATCAACCGCCGAAAATCGATACGAAACGTCATAGCGTACAGTCCACTTGCCCATCACAAAATGATGATGGAACCAATGAAAAGCCAGCATTCAGCCAGCGGTAAAGCGAGGGAAATTCAATTAATTGTCCCAGGGGTCGATGTAGCGTAGCAAATAGGGAGACCCCGGGGTATCCGAGGATGATTTAGGTTTACAATTGAAAATATATAGGTTGTGTTGCATTTACAAGCTCTGGGCTTTTAAGGATTCTCCATTCCAATACCAAACCAGTAGCCTGTCATCATCTGTAAACATGTGGAAAAAATAAATAGGATAATAAAGAAAATTATGAAATCTTGATTATCTTATAAACAAGTTATAAACTATTTCTTCAGAACTGCTTTACCCCTAACAAAACAACCTCTGTTTCAATGATCTTGAGAAAGAAGGCCTATGAAATATTGTAGGAAAAGGAAAAAAAATGCTGGTAACCAGCAATGCTACAATGCCCTCTGCCCTTTCAGAGACAAATCCCATTATTGAAGCCACATTCAGTGTTTTATCTACAATTGCTTTCAAAGGACAATTTGGTTGCTTGGTTGTAATGGGGTTTAACGCTACTTTAACAGCTATGGTCATATGCATGGCTGTCGGTGACGCACATATGTTTCCTGGCTTTCTCACACCGGTACTAACACAACTTTCATTCCAAAGCCACCAACTACTTTTCCCACATGCTTCAGCATAGGTGAGAGGCGAAAATACGCTGGAAAGAAAGTTTGCCTCAACCGAGTATCAAACTCACAACCGACAGGTCATGAGTCCGACACTCTCACCACTGAGCCACCCGGGTGGGCTTCAAAGGACAAAAGCAAACACTTTGTCATCTGGCACGGAATTAAATACAAGTCTAATTATTTTCAGAAGTTTTACTTCTTGGATTTGCAGCTCAGTATAAAAATCCCAAAATATTTTCAAAAATTTCTGCACAATTGTTTTTGTAGTCTTTAGGAAACAGACCCCCCCCCCCTTTCTGAAATAATAGGTTGAGCTGTATTGGATTTGTCATCTGCAAATGATTTCAGTTTGGATGAGTCTAAAATTTTGTTGTGGGGTCTGTGAGGTAGAGCACTGGCCTCATTAGCCAAAGGTCTCGAGTTCGGTATGTGGGAGCAGGTGTCAACTTTGGGATTTTTCATTGGCCAACATATCTGCATGAGTACTGGTGACCGTATAGTTCTCGGGCACCAGACTCAAGAAAGATTAGTATAAGTTGTAAGAACTTGTTTTCTCAATCGACGTAAAATGAATTTGCCTCACTGTTTACCACACCGCAAAATTTAAGATTAATCCAGATTGAAAGCATTTGCAGACGACAAAATAAACGTGGCTCAAAAATAGTATTTGGTTTGGGATGGGTAGAAAACATTGTGGGAAAAGGAGAAAATGCTGGTTACCAGTAATTTCTCCTATTCCCACAATGTTTTCAAAAGGCTTCTTCTAGCTATATGGGTTGCTAAAAGTCGGGATTGTGTGGTAATTGGTTAAACTAAACCTAAACTAAAAAATTGTTGTTTTGGAAAGGGTTAAAACTGCTGTTTAATTTGCTTATATTGTGAAACAAGTCCAATCTAGCTCAACAGATTATTTCTATCTTTGAAATGGTAGAAAACATTATGAAAAAAGTAGAAAATTCTTGTAGCCAGCATTTTCTCCCTTTTCCACAATGTTTTCAAATGCTACTCAGTCAAAATCATAAAAACCTCTGATTGTTTGAAAATGCTTTAACTCATTACCAAACGACAAAATTTTAGGATTGTCCAAATCGAAAGCATTTTGCAGACGACAAAATAAAAGTGACTGGAAAATTGAAATTTCTTTTGTGAAGGGTAGAAAACATTGTTGGAAAAGGAGAAAATGCTGGTTACTTAATGTTTTCTAAAGGCTTCTTTCTCAGGGGCGTCAAAAGTAGGGATTGTGTGGTAATGGGTTAATGTAATTTTAGAGTGAAGGGTAATACATAAAATGAAGGGCAGATAGAGTGACTGTGTACATTAGTAGGTTTTAAAAGTTAATGCTTTTATCAGATGACAAAATTTTAACCCAATCCAAATTGAAAGCATTTGCAGATGACCAATTCAATGTGGCTCAAACGGTGCAATGGCTTAGTTAAAGGGTAGAAAATACTGTGGGAAAAGAAGAAAATGCTAGTTGCCCACAATGTTCTCAAATGGCTTTTTTCCAAAGATCATCAAAAGTCATCCTTGTGTGGTTAAGGGTTAAATGTTTAAATGTTCTATTGGAGCGAAGAGTTCTCTCTGTGTATCTTATCTATTTGGAGGGTTGTTCTTGTTACATCAGCACATGGATTATGTGAATCATGGGATAGCAAGTCATGTTTAGCTATAAACTGAGGGAACACTAGCATCTTTGGACATTTATTTTTGCAAGGTATATACCTGTAATAGTGTGCGGCAGTGCTGGAAAGAGTTCTGGGGTAAGCTTTATCTTAGAGATTTTCAGTTTTAGAGCATATTTTTTGAAGGTAGACTGCGTGGATTGCAAGGCTGGTCAGTGACGACACTTTACACATATTTCTGTCTGTTGCTGGCCATATACAGTATGTTCTTTCCAACCAAACGATGTTTATTTGTAAGCATTCATTATAGTCTAAGACTGTTTTTTGAGAAATAATCTTCTTTCTATCATGGTTTATTGTTCAATAAACGGCAGTTGTGAATTATAATCAGAGTCACTTCAGAAGTTCAAACTATCTTTTCAGCTAACTTAAATTATTTTAAAGAGTAGATTTCATATATAACAGGCTCTTGTGTTGCAAATGTTAAATATGGATTGATTTACCTATAGACTAGTTGTGATTTGTGAATCATTATTGTTGTCATTCCGTCTAATATGAAATCTTACCCCCATTTTTTTTTAGCTCAGAGGCTAAGTGTACCCTTGAAAGAAAAAGGTAGTGGGAACACTGAATTAGGTGTTTAGACTTCAGACGACAGAATCTTAGAATCAACCCCATTGAAAGAAATTGCAGACAAGGTGACAAATTCCTCACAAGGTGTTTTAATTTTGCCTTTTGAAAAGGTAGAAAATATCATGGGAAAAGGACCAAATGCTGGTTACCATAATTTTCACCTTTTCCTTGTTTTTGCAATCTTAAGCCGACCTTCTCAAGGTCACTCAAACTGCGGATTGTATTGTCAAAGCTATTTTAAAAGCCTGATTAAAATACAGCCACGTAGGAAGCATTTCAAGATTGGGTGGGGGGGGGGGGGGGGCTAACTTCGAAAAACCGAGATTTTTTGCGTGCTTGTTGCATTGCGATAAAAACTCATATTTTAGTTACAATGATTTTCAAAATTATTGGGGGGGGGGGGGGGGGGGCTCAAGCCCCCCCCCCACCCCTGCTCCTACGGGCCTGAGAATACACATAGATCTATTAATGAATTTATGGAACTTTAAATCATTCATGAATCTGGCTTCCAGCACAAGAATTTGTAGCCGACTTTTGACACTAGGCTCTCATTTGTATGTAGTGGGACCGTTAGATCTAGCTATATACTGATACTGAAATTTATACTGAGGTCTGAACCCGGATTTTGAACTAGATCTACAAAAAATATGGCATTTTTTTAGCTGGCACCAACCTAGTCTCAAGAGAATATCTAGTGAAAATTACAATCACGGCCGTTATATGACATAAGCTGTTAATTTAAAGGCTTTTAACTACAAACACGCAACCAATTAAACCGTAATTTCTGAAATTAGACGAACCTGTTTCGGGGGATTTTTTTTTTTCATGGAAGTATGAGAAAAAAAAAAACTATACAAAAGTGTGATTAGGGTTTTTTTTCATACCTCCATGAAAACAAAAAAAAAAGAATATCTTCATTCCTTATAATTCAATATCACGGACAACAAATATCCACTTGAAAATTACTGTTTTTTTTTTCATTGAAAATCTAATAGGTCTATTGCATTTTTATATAATGTCCATTTCATTCATAATTCACAGCGCGGTAAAACTGCTGGTTCATGACGTAACAATGACGTATACGTGACGTCACTATAGTACTGAACATTTGCAGGTTCAGTAGCTTTATTACTAGAAGTTCAATACGCTAGAACTAAGCTGAAAATAAGATTGTTAGAACCCCGCAAAATGACAATGAGTTTTCAGCTCTCTCTTTGAATTTGCTGTTGGATATTGTTATAAATATTTAGAGAAAATAAATTCAGCAAGCAAGTTGAACTTCGGACTCGATAAAGATCAGAAAGAAGACCATTATGAAATCTCGTATACATGTTTGTTTACATTACTTTGCAAAAGTAGTCCCGGCACTGCTGAAATTTTTTTTTTCATGGAGCTGTGAAAAAAATTTTCAGCCAATCAGAACTCGCCAATGTCCATAAAAACAACTAGTATTGAATTATTTGGTGTTTTTTTTTTTAACACGTTGCGTCCTTCTTCCTCAGATACTTTTCTCTTATCTATCTAATTAACGTCTGACTGTCACAAACTTGTTTAAGATGGTTTTAAACACAGATGTTTGACACTGTTTTGACACTGTTTTGTAAGTTTCTTTATATACATGTATCAAATAAAGAGCCCAGTCTTTACATAGACTTGTTTAAATCTTCATACTATCTTTTGCTTCTCGAATTATTTCTCGTTTTTCAAGTTTCATAAATTTGAGTTTTTGTTCATTACACAAATGACTTTTTGCTTGAATGTTTTATGTTTGTGTGGTTTTTTTTTTTCATTGTGTTTGTTGCGAGTACGGATTGAAATTTTTTAAATTATTAACTTTCCATGTATTGTGTGTTCTTGTAAGGTCCCCCATCGTATTTTACAATGTTTGTCCAGGACTCCTTGTGTGAATATTATCTTCTCCTTTTTCTGCTGTGTTTTCATAGATGCAATTTGAGCTACATTCCATTTTTCGTCTACAAATACTTTTGACTTCAACATTGTAAAGTTTTGGCAATTTGAAGACTTAACCTTTACCAACCAGTCTCGGGTTTTCACGACCCTGATATAAAAGCCTTTTGAAAACATTGTGGGAAAAAGGAGAAAACGATGGTAACCGGCATTTTCTCCTTTTCTCACAATGTTTTCTACCCTGCTGGGAACAAATTTCAATTTTTGAGTTACGTTTATTTTGTTGTCTGCAAGAGCTTTGAATTTGGACCTGTCTAAAATTTTGACGATTTGGTAAAGCGTTAAAAGTGTTGCTAAAGCCTTTAGCGGTTTGCTCAGTAAGTTTCAGTAGTTCGCGCGTTTGTTGCATAAATATTTGAAAAGAGGTAAATAAAAGATGTAGATTTAATTCAGCCTGTGCGTTTTTCTTTCAATCGTCTTATGCTGCATTTTATTCCATTTCTATTTAAACTGACCTGAAAAAAAAAAAAAGGGCTAGAGAACTGCATTGATTTCTTCTCTAAATACATGTAGTCTACCTGGGTGAAATGATCGAACAAATGCACGAAAACTTGCATACATGTATAACAAAAACATTACGTAGAGTTTTCATTATTTATGAATAAAACAAGAAAAAGAGTGGGCCGTTTCGGTTTTGGGCCGTTTCGGTTTTGGGCCGTTCTGGAAGTGGGCCGTTTTGGGAGTGGGCCGTTTTGACCCCAATTCTTGTTAACAGAGAGACAGCTTTTTTCGAACTAGCAATGAATTCGAAATGGCCATGGTCAAAATTAGAAATAATAGAGATAGATAAGTTTTTAATCCAATTCTAATTAGAAGAGAATTTACTAGACACATAAATTGTGCAAGATAGGGATCTCTACCGTTCCTTCTTCCTTCAACAAGTTTGAGCCAAAATACGAAACGGAGGTGAAGACTTTGGCAGCAGGTGTCACACCACTATAAAGTAAAATCGACTACATTGAAGCGTCCTAGAGGGCGTAATCGCAAGCCTTTTTTTCAAGCGCCCTTGCAAGAGTTACTTCCCTTGAAATAAACCCTTGATGCCCCTTTATCCCTTAATTAGATTTCCTGACTCAGACCACATTAAATTCTGCGCATTGAATAAGCCAAAATGATCAATGTACAGTGTAAAAACCCCAGAAATTAATGTGACAAGTGGCTAAAAAAGGACTGAATACTCTTTCAGTAGCAATTGATTCCCATTGCACGAATCAAACAAAGGGAATTGAAGTGTAATTTTTCTAATCTCTTCAAACCGCAACAAGAAACCCAGTTACGTCGACTGCCGTTTCATACGTGCCAGTTACGCACATGCCAAAACACCAGGAAATAATGTGACAAGTGGCTAAAAAAAGACTGAAGACTCTTTCAGTAGCAACTGCTTCCTGTTGCATAAGTCAAACAAAGAGAACTAAATTTCTAATATATTTTTTCTCTCCAATCTCTTTATACTGTGACGACATATACCCATTTACGTAGACTACCGTCTCTCGTAGGTGCCACTTACGTATCCTCGAAAACATGAAAAATTGACCTACGGAACATTTCCTAGCAGACGACACATGTTTCTTAAGTCAAATATAGGGAACTAAATTTCTGATTTTTTTTTTCTCCATTGTCTTTATACCATGACAACAAACCCATTTATGTTGACTACCGTCTCATAGGTGCCAGTTACGTATCCGCGAAAACATGAAAAATGGACTTTTGGAACATTTTGTAGCAGACGACACCTGTCGTTTAAGTCAATCATAGGGATTTTTCTTTTTCGTTTTCTCTCACTAGGGCCATCGATTTGGTTACGATGACTATCTCACCCATACGTGATGGTTGCGTGCTACGCATAAAATCGTAAAATCAACTTAGACACTTTCGGAGGCAACTGAAACCTGTTGCACAAATCAAAAAAAAAGGTAAACCGAATGCTTCCCTGTTTTCTTACCAGGGTCAATTTTGGTGACCTTGCGAGTCAAAAGTCAATGTTATGTTTAACTGCTGCGCAAAAATATAAAATTCAGAAGCAACCGGTTGCTGTTGCGGAAACTTTTTCCGGTTAAAAAAAATCTTGAACTAGTTTGAAGAATTTAAAAATAGGCCATAAAGATACAATAAGATGTAAGAATAACTAGTAATCATTTTTGTCTTTGATAGGATTGAAAACATTGTGGGAAAAGGAGAAAATGCTGGTAACCTGCATTGTCTCCTTTTCTCAGATTTTTTTCAAAAGCTTTCTCTTTCGGGGGTGTTAAAAGGCGTCATTGTGTGGTAAAAGGTTAACAAGTATAAACAGAACCCCCCCCCCTTTACCAATCAGCCAATCAAATCCTATCCCTCTGTGAAATTATCCAATCACAGAAGCTTTAACCCTTTCCCAAACAAGCCCTGGTTTTTAAGGGTCTGGAATAGTAGCCTTTTGAAAACATTGTGGGAAAAGGAGAAAATGCTGGCTAACCAGCATTTTCTCCTTTTCCCACAATGTTTTCTAGCCTATCATAGACAGAAATTATCTTTTCAGCAAGAGTTGAATTGTCGTCTGCAAATGCTTCCAATTTAGTCTAGTCCAAAAGTTTGTCGTTTGGGAAAGGGTTAAGGAAATCAGCATGGGGCCCAGTCAGCCAATCAGAGGCTTCGAGAAATTCAAAACTGGGCCCAGTCAGCCAATCAGAGGCTTCGAGATATTCAAAGTTGGGCCCAGTCAGCCAATCAGAGAGCTTGAAAATTACTTCAAAATGGCGCCCTAATATATAGATAGAAAACAGTGAACAAAAAACGGCATAAAAGTGGATTTACAGTCTTCTTTGAAGGCTGCTGTGCAGTCCTAGGCAAACTGCTAGGCATGCACCACCCACACATGCCAGATTTCACTGAAAAAGGGCCAAAATTTAAGAAATCAGGGTGGCAGAAGACCTTGTTTTGGTCTGTTCAAGCGCCCTTGCAAGAGTTACTTCCCTTGAAATAAACCCTTGATGCCCCTTTATCCCTTAATTAGATTTCCTGACTCAGACCACATTAAATTCTGCGCATTGAATAAGCCAAAATGATCAATGTACAGTGTAAAAACCCCAGAAATTAATGTGACAAGTGGCTAAAAAAGGACTGAATACTCTTTCAGTAGCAATTGATTCCCATTGCACGAATCAAACAAAGGGAATTGAAGTGTAATTTTTCTAATCTCTTCAAACCGCAACAAGAAACCCAGTTACGTCGACTGCCGTTTCATACGTGCCAGTTACGCACATGCCAAAACACCAGGAAATAATGTGACAAGTGGCTAAAAAAAGACTGAAGACTCTTTCAGTAGCAACTGCTTCCTGTTGCATAAGTCAAACAAAGAGAACTAAATTTCTAATATATTTTTTCTCTCCAATCTCTTTATACTGTGACGACATATACCCATTTACGTAGACTACCGTCTCTCGTAGGTGCCACTTACGTATCCTCGAAAACATGAAAAATTGACCTACGGAACATTTCCTAGCAGACGACACATGTTTCTTAAGTCAAATATAGGGAACTAAATTTCTGATTTTTTTTTTCTCCATTGTCTTTATACCATGACAACAAACCCATTTATGTTGACTACCGTCTCATAGGTGCCAGTTACGTATCCGCGAAAACATGAAAAATGGACTTTTGGAACATTTTGTAGCAGACGACACCTGTCGTTTAAGTCAATCATAGGGATTTTTCTTTTTCGTTTTCTCTCACTAGGGCCATCGATTTGGTTACGATGACTATCTCACCCATACGTGATGGTTGCGTGCTACGCATAAAATCGTAAAATCAACTTAGACACTTTCGGAGGCAACTGAAACCTGTTGCACAAATCAAAAAAAAAGGTAAACCGAATGCTTCCCTGTTTTCTTACCAGGGTCAATTTTGGTGACCTTGCGAGTCAAAAGTCAATGTTATGTTTAACTGCTGCGCAAAAATATAAAATTCAGAAGCAACCGGTTGCTGTTGCGGAAACTTTTTCCGGTTAAAAAAAATCTTGAACTAGTTTGAAGAATTTAAAAATAGGCCATAAAGATACAATAAGATGTAAGAATAACTAGTAATCATTTTTGTCTTTGATAGGATTGAAAACATTGTGGGAAAAGGAGAAAATGCTGGTAACCTGCATTGTCTCCTTTTCTCAGATTTTTTTCAAAAGCTTTCTCTTTCGGGGGTGTTAAAAGGCGTCATTGTGTGGTAAAAGGTTAACAAGTATAAACAGAACCCCCCCCCCTTTACCAATCAGCCAATCAAATCCTATCCCTCTGTGAAATTATCCAATCACAGAAGCTTTAACCCTTTCCCAAACAAGCCCTGGTTTTTAAGGGTCTGGAATAGTAGCCTTTTGAAAACATTGTGGGAAAAGGAGAAAATGCTGGCTAACCAGCATTTTCTCCTTTTCCCACAATGTTTTCTAGCCTATCATAGACAGAAATTATCTTTTCAGCAAGAGTTGAATTGTCGTCTGCAAATGCTTCCAATTTAGTCTAGTCCAAAAGTTTGTCGTTTGGGAAAGGGTTAAGGAAATCAGCATGGGGCCCAGTCAGCCAATCAGAGGCTTCGAGAAATTCAAAACTGGGCCCAGTCAGCCAATCAGAGGCTTCGAGATATTCAAAGTTGGGCCCAGTCAGCCAATCAGAGAGCTTGAAAATTACTTCAAAATGGCGCCCTAATATATAGATAGAAAACAGTGAACAAAAAACGGCATAAAAGTGGATTTACAGTCTTCTTTGAAGGCTGCTGTGCAGTCCTAGGCAAACTGCTAGGCATGCACCACCCACACATGCCAGATTTCACTGAAAAAGGGCCAAAATTTAAGAAATCAGGGTGGCAGAAGACCTTGTTTTGGTCTGTTCAAGCGCCCTTGCAAGAGTTACTTCCCTTGAAATAAACCCTTGATGCCCCTTTATCCCTTAATTAGATTTCCTGACTCAGACCACATTAAATTCTGCGCATTGAATAAGCCAAAATGATCAATGTACAGTGTAAAAACCCCAGAAATTAATGTGACAAGTGGCTAAAAAAGGACTGAATACTCTTTCAGTAGCAATTGATTCCCATTGCACGAATCAAACAAAGGGAATTGAAGTGTAATTTTTCTAATCTCTTCAAACCGCAACAAGAAACCCAGTTACGTCGACTGCCGTTTCATACGTGCCAGTTACGCACATGCCAAAACACCAGGAAATAATGTGACAAGTGGCTAAAAAAAGACTGAAGACTCTTTCAGTAGCAACTGCTTCCTGTTGCATAAGTCAAACAAAGAGAACTAAATTTCTAATATATTTTTTCTCTCCAATCTCTTTATACTGTGACGACATATACCCATTTACGTAGACTACCGTCTCTCGTAGGTGCCACTTACGTATCCTCGAAAACATGAAAAATTGACCTACGGAACATTTCCTAGCAGACGACACATGTTTCTTAAGTCAAATATAGGGAACTAAATTTCTGATTTTTTTTTTCTCCATTGTCTTTATACCATGACAACAAACCCATTTATGTTGACTACCGTCTCATAGGTGCCAGTTACGTATCCGCGAAAACATGAAAAATGGACTTTTGGAACATTTTGTAGCAGACGACACCTGTCGTTTAAGTCAATCATAGGGATTTTTCTTTTTCGTTTTCTCTCACTAGGGCCATCGATTTGGTTACGATGACTATCTCACCCATACGTGATGGTTGCGTGCTACGCATAAAATCGTAAAATCAACTTAGACACTTTCGGAGGCAACTGAAACCTGTTGCACAAATCAAAAAAAAAGGTAAACCGAATGCTTCCCTGTTTTCTTACCAGGGTCAATTTTGGTGACCTTGCGAGTCAAAAGTCAATGTTATGTTTAACTGCTGCGCAAAAATATAAAATTCAGAAGCAACCGGTTGCTGTTGCGGAAACTTTTTCCGGTTAAAAAAAATCTTGAACTAGTTTGAAGAATTTAAAAATAGGCCATAAAGATACAATAAGATGTAAGAATAACTAGTAATCATTTTTGTCTTTGATAGGATTGAAAACATTGTGGGAAAAGGAGAAAATGCTGGTAACCTGCATTGTCTCCTTTTCTCAGATTTTTTTCAAAAGCTTTCTCTTTCGGGGGTGTTAAAAGGCGTCATTGTGTGGTAAAAGGTTAACAAGTATAAACAGAACCCCCCCCCCTTTACCAATCAGCCAATCAAATCCTATCCCTCTGTGAAATTATCCAATCACAGAAGCTTTAACCCTTTCCCAAACAAGCCCTGGTTTTTAAGGGTCTGGAATAGTAGCCTTTTGAAAACATTGTGGGAAAAGGAGAAAATGCTGGCTAACCAGCATTTTCTCCTTTTCCCACAATGTTTTCTAGCCTATCATAGACAGAAATTATCTTTTCAGCAAGAGTTGAATTGTCGTCTGCAAATGCTTCCAATTTAGTCTAGTCCAAAAGTTTGTCGTTTGGGAAAGGGTTAAGGAAATCAGCATGGGGCCCAGTCAGCCAATCAGAGGCTTCGAGAAATTCAAAACTGGGCCCAGTCAGCCAATCAGAGGCTTCGAGATATTCAAAGTTGGGCCCAGTCAGCCAATCAGAGAGCTTGAAAATTACTTCAAAATGGCGCCCTAATATATAGATAGAAAACAGTGAACAAAAAACGGCATAAAAGTGGATTTACAGTCTTCTTTGAAGGCTGCTGTGCAGTCCTAGGCAAACTGCTAGGCATGCACCACCCACACATGCCAGATTTCACTGAAAAAGGGCCAAAATTTAAGAAATCAGGGTGGCAGAAGACCTTGTTTTGGTCTGTTCAAGCGCCCTTGCAAGAGTTACTTCCCTTGAAATAAACCCTTGATGCCCCTTTATCCCTTAATTAGATTTCCTGACTCAGACCACATTAAATTCTGCGCATTGAATAAGCCAAAATGATCAATGTACAGTGTAAAAACCCCAGAAATTAATGTGACAAGTGGCTAAAAAAGGACTGAATACTCTTTCAGTAGCAATTGATTCCCATTGCACGAATCAAACAAAGGGAATTGAAGTGTAATTTTTCTAATCTCTTCAAACCGCAACAAGAAACCCAGTTACGTCGACTGCCGTTTCATACGTGCCAGTTACGCACATGCCAAAACACCAGGAAATAATGTGACAAGTGGCTAAAAAAAGACTGAAGACTCTTTCAGTAGCAACTGCTTCCTGTTGCATAAGTCAAACAAAGAGAACTAAATTTCTAATATATTTTTTCTCTCCAATCTCTTTATACTGTGACGACATATACCCATTTACGTAGACTACCGTCTCTCGTAGGTGCCACTTACGTATCCTCGAAAACATGAAAAATTGACCTACGGAACATTTCCTAGCAGACGACACATGTTTCTTAAGTCAAATATAGGGAACTAAATTTCTGATTTTTTTTTTCTCCATTGTCTTTATACCATGACAACAAACCCATTTATGTTGACTACCGTCTCATAGGTGCCAGTTACGTATCCGCGAAAACATGAAAAATGGACTTTTGGAACATTTTGTAGCAGACGACACCTGTCGTTTAAGTCAATCATAGGGATTTTTCTTTTTCGTTTTCTCTCACTAGGGCCATCGATTTGGTTACGATGACTATCTCACCCATACGTGATGGTTGCGTGCTACGCATAAAATCGTAAAATCAACTTAGACACTTTCGGAGGCAACTGAAACCTGTTGCACAAATAAAAAAAAAAGGTAAACCGAATGCTTCCCTGTTTTCTTACCAGGGTCAATTTTGGTGACCTTGCGAGTCAAAAGTCAATGTTATGTTTAACTGCTGCGCAAAAATATAAAATTCAGAAGCAACCGGTTGCTGTTGCGGAAACTTTTTCCGGTTAAAAAAAATCTTGAACTAGTTTGAAGAATTTAAAAATAGGCCATAAAGATACAATAAGATGTAAGAATAACTAGTAATCATTTTTGTCTTTGATAGGATTGAAAACACTGTGGGAAAAGGAGAAAATGCTGGTAACCTGCATTGTCTCCTTTTCTCAGATTTTTTTCAAAAGCTTTCTCTTTCGGGGGTGTTAAAAGGCGTCATTGTGTGGTAAAAGGTTAACAAGTATAAACAGAACCCCCCCCCCCTTTACCAATCAGCCAATCAAATCCTATCCCTCTGTGAAATTATCCAATCACAGAAGCTTTAACCCTTTCCCAAACAAGCCCTGGTTTTTAAGGGTCTGGAATAGTAGCCTTTTGAAAACATTGTGGGAAAAGGAGAAAATGCTGGCTAACCAGCATTTTCTCCTTTTCCCACAATGTTTTCTAGCCTATCATAGACAGAAATTATCTTTTCAGCAAGAGTTGAATTGTCGTCTGCAAATGCTTCCAATTTAGTCTAGTCCAAAAGTTTGTCGTTTGGGAAAGGGTTAAGGAAATCAGCATGGGGCCCAGTCAGCCAATCAGAGGCTTCGAGAAATTCAAAACTGGGCCCAGTCAGCCAATCAGAGGCTTCGAGATATTCAAAGTTGGGCCCAGTCAGCCAATCAGAGAGCTTGAAAATTACTTCAAAATGGCGCCCTAATATATAGATAGAAAACAGTGAACAAAAAACGGCATAAAAGTGGATTTACAGTCTTCTTTGAAGGCTGCTGTGCAGTCCTAGGCAAACTGCTAGGCATGCACCACCCACACATGCCAGATTTCACTGAAAAAGGGCCAAAATTTAAGAAATCAGGGTGGCAGAAGACCTTGTTTTGGTCTGTTCAAGCGCCCTTGCAAGAGTTACTTCCCTTGAAATAAACCCTTGATGCCCCTTTATCCCTTAATTAGATTTCCTGACTCAGACCACATTAAATTCTGCGCATTGAATAAGCCAAAATGATCAATGTACAGTGTAAAAACCCCAGAAATTAATGTGACAAGTGGCTAAAAAAGGACTGAATACTCTTTCAGTAGCAATTGATTCCCATTGCACGAATCAAACAAAGGGAATTGAAGTGTAATTTTTCTAATCTCTTCAAACCGCAACAAGAAACCCAGTTACGTCGACTGCCGTTTCATACGTGCCAGTTACGCACATGCCAAAACACCAGGAAATAATGTGACAAGTGGCTAAAAAAAGACTGAAGACTCTTTCAGTAGCAACTGCTTCCTGTTGCATAAGTCAAACAAAGAGAACTAAATTTCTAATATATTTTTTCTCTCCAATCTCTTTATACTGTGACGACATATACCCATTTACGTAGACTACCGTCTCTCGTAGGTGCCACTTACGTATCCTCGAAAACATGAAAAATTGACCTACGGAACATTTCCTAGCAGACGACACATGTTTCTTAAGTCAAATATAGGGAACTAAATTTCTGATTTTTTTTTTCTCCATTGTCTTTATACCATGACAACAAACCCATTTATGTTGACTACCGTCTCATAGGTGCCAGTTACGTATCCGCGAAAACATGAAAAATGGACTTTTGGAACATTTTGTAGCAGACGACACCTGTCGTTTAAGTCAATCATAGGGATTTTTCTTTTTCGTTTTCTCTCACTAGGGCCATCGATTTGGTTACGATGACTATCTCACCCATACGTGATGGTTGCGTGCTACGCATAAAATCGTAAAATCAACTTAGACACTTTCGGAGGCAACTGAAACCTGTTGCACAAATAAAAAAAAAAGGTAAACCGAATGCTTCCCTGTTTTCTTACCAGGGTCAATTTTGGTGACCTTGCGAGTCAAAAGTCAATGTTATGTTTAACTGCTGCGCAAAAATATAAAATTCAGAAGCAACCGGTTGCTGTTGCGGAAACTTTTTCCGGTTAAAAAAAATCTTGAACTAGTTTGAAGAATTTAAAAATAGGCCATAAAGATACAATAAGATGTAAGAATAACTAGTAATCATTTTTGTCTTTGATAGGATTGAAAACATTGTGGGAAAAGGAGAAAATGCTGGTAACCTGCATTGTCTCCTTTTCTCAGATTTTTTTCAAAAGCTTTCTCTTTCGGGGGTGTTAAAAGGCGTCATTGTGTGGTAAAAGGTTAACAAGTATAAACAGAACCCCCCCCCTTTACCAATCAGCCAATCAAATCCTATCCCTCTGTGAAATTATCCAATCACAGAAGCTTTAACCCTTTCCCAAACAAGCCCTGGTTTTTAAGGGTCTGGAATAGTAGCCTTTTGAAAACATTGTGGGAAAAGGAGAAAATGCTGGCTAACCAGCATTTTCTCCTTTTCCCACAATGTTTTCTAGCCTATCATAGACAGAAATTATCTTTTCAGCAAGAGTTGAATTGTCGTCTGCAAATGCTTCCAATTTAGTCTAGTCCAAAAGTTTGTCGTTTGGGAAAGGGTTAAGGAAATCAGCATGGGGCCCAGTCAGCCAATCAGAGGCTTCGAGAAATTCAAAACTGGGCCCAGTCAGCCAATCAGAGGCTTCGAGATATTCAAAGTTGGGCCCAGTCAGCCAATCAGAGAGCTTGAAAATTACTTCAAAATGGCGCCCTAATATATAGATAGAAAACAGTGAACAAAAAACGGCATAAAAGTGGATTTACAGTCTTCTTTGAAGGCTGCTGTGCAGTCCTAGGCAAACTGCTAGGCATGCACCACCCACACATGCCAGATTTCACTGAAAAAGGGCCAAAATTTAAGAAATCAGGGTGGCAGAAGACCTTGTTTTGGTCTGTTCAAGCGCCCTTGCAAGAGTTACTTCCCTTGAAATAAACCCTTGATGCCCCTTTATCCCTTAATTAGATTTCCTGACTCAGACCACATTAAATTCTGCGCATTGAATAAGCCAAAATGATCAATGTACAGTGTAAAAACCCCAGAAATTAATGTGACAAGTGGCTAAAAAAGGACTGAATACTCTTTCAGTAGCAATTGATTCCCATTGCACGAATCAAACAAAGGGAATTGAAGTGTAATTTTTCTAATCTCTTCAAACCGCAACAAGAAACCCAGTTACGTCGACTGCCGTTTCATACGTGCCAGTTACGCACATGCCAAAACACCAGGAAATAATGTGACAAGTGGCTAAAAAAAGACTGAAGACTCTTTCAGTAGCAACTGCTTCCTGTTGCATAAGTCAAACAAAGAGAACTAAATTTCTAATATATTTTTTCTCTCCAATCTCTTTATACTGTGACGACATATACCCATTTACGTAGACTACCGTCTCTCGTAGGTGCCACTTACGTATCCTCGAAAACATGAAAAATTGACCTACGGAACATTTCCTAGCAGACGACACATGTTTCTTAAGTCAAATATAGGGAACTAAATTTCTGATTTTTTTTTTCTCCATTGTCTTTATACCATGACAACAAACCCATTTATGTTGACTACCGTCTCATAGGTGCCAGTTACGTATCCGCGAAAACATGAAAAATGGACTTTTGGAACATTTTGTAGCAGACGACACCTGTCGTTTAAGTCAATCATAGGGATTTTTCTTTTTCGTTTTCTCTCACTAGGGCCATCGATTTGGTTACGATGACTATCTCACCCATACGTGATGGTTGCGTGCTACGCATAAAATCGTAAAATCAACTTAGACACTTTCGGAGGCAACTGAAACCTGTTGCACAAATCAAAAAAAAAGGTAAACCGAATGCTTCCCTGTTTTCTTACCAGGGTCAATTTTGGTGACCTTGCGAGTCAAAAGTCAATGTTATGTTTAACTGCTGCGCAAAAATATAAAATTCAGAAGCAACCGGTTGCTGTTGCGGAAACTTTTTCCGGTTAAAAAAAATCTTGAACTAGTTTGAAGAATTTAAAAATAGGCCATAAAGATACAATAAGATGTAAGAATAACTAGTAATCATTTTTGTCTTTGATAGGATTGAAAACATTGTGGGAAAAGGAGAAAATGCTGGTAACCTGCATTGTCTCCTTTTCTCAGATTTTTTTCAAAAGCTTTCTCTTTCGGGGGTGTTAAAAGGCGTCATTGTGTGGTAAAAGGTTAACAAGTATAAACAGAACCCCCCCCCCTTTACCAATCAGCCAATCAAATCCTATCCCTCTGTGAAATTATCCAATCACAGAAGCTTTAACCCTTTCCCAAACAAGCCCTGGTTTTTAAGGGTCTGGAATAGTAGCCTTTTGAAAACATTGTGGGAAAAGGAGAAAATGCTGGCTAACCAGCATTTTCTCCTTTTCCCACAATGTTTTCTAGCCTATCATAGACAGAAATTATCTTTTCAGCAAGAGTTGAATTGTCGTCTGCAAATGCTTCCAATTTAGTCTAGTCCAAAAGTTTGTCGTTTGGGAAAGGGTTAAGGAAATCAGCATGGGGCCCAGTCAGCCAATCAGAGGCTTCGAGAAATTCAAAACTGGGCCCAGTCAGCCAATCAGAGGCTTCGAGATATTCAAAGTTGGGCCCAGTCAGCCAATCAGAGAGCTTGAAAATTACTTCAAAATGGCGCCCTAATATATAGATAGAAAACAGTGAACAAAAAACGGCATAAAAGTGGATTTACAGTCTTCTTTGAAGGCTGCTGTGCAGTCCTAGGCAAACTGCTAGGCATGCACCACCCACACATGCCAGATTTCACTGAAAAAGGGCCAAAATTTAAGAAATCAGGGTGGCAGAAGACCTTGTTTTGGTCTGTTCAAGCGCCCTTGCAAGAGTTACTTCCCTTGAAATAAACCCTTGATGCCCCTTTATCCCTTAATTAGATTTCCTGACTCAGACCACATTAAATTCTGCGCATTGAATAAGCCAAAATGATCAATGTACAGTGTAAAAACCCCAGAAATTAATGTGACAAGTGGCTAAAAAAGGACTGAATACTCTTTCAGTAGCAATTGATTCCCATTGCACGAATCAAACAAAGGGAATTGAAGTGTAATTTTTCTAATCTCTTCAAACCGCAACAAGAAACCCAGTTACGTCGACTGCCGTTTCATACGTGCCAGTTACGCACATGCCAAAACACCAGGAAATAATGTGACAAGTGGCTAAAAAAAGACTGAAGACTCTTTCAGTAGCAACTGCTTCCTGTTGCATAAGTCAAACAAAGAGAACTAAATTTCTAATATATTTTTTCTCTCCAATCTCTTTATACTGTGACGACATATACCCATTTACGTAGACTACCGTCTCTCGTAGGTGCCACTTACGTATCCTCGAAAACATGAAAAATTGACCTACGGAACATTTCCTAGCAGACGACACATGTTTCTTAAGTCAAATATAGGGAACTAAATTTCTGATTTTTTTTTTCTCCATTGTCTTTATACCATGACAACAAACCCATTTATGTTGACTACCGTCTCATAGGTGCCAGTTACGTATCCGCGAAAACATGAAAAATGGACTTTTGGAACATTTTGTAGCAGACGACACCTGTCGTTTAAGTCAATCATAGGGATTTTTCTTTTTCGTTTTCTCTCACTAGGGCCATCGATTTGGTTACGATGACTATCTCACCCATACGTGATGGTTGCGTGCTACGCATAAAATCGTAAAATCAACTTAGACACTTTCGGAGGCAACTGAAACCTGTTGCACAAATCAAAAAAAAAGGTAAACCGAATGCTTCCCTGTTTTCTTACCAGGGTCAATTTTGGTGACCTTGCGAGTCAAAAGTCAATGTTATGTTTAACTGCTGCGCAAAAATATAAAATTCAGAAGCAACCGGTTGCTGTTGCGGAAACTTTTTCCGGTTAAAAAAAATCTTGAACTAGTTTGAAGAATTTAAAAATAGGCCATAAAGATACAATAAGATGTAAGAATAACTAGTAATCATTTTTGTCTTTGATAGGATTGAAAACATTGTGGGAAAAGGAGAAAATGCTGGTAACCTGCATTGTCTCCTTTTCTCAGATTTTTTTCAAAAGCTTTCTCTTTCGGGGGTGTTAAAAGGCGTCATTGTGTGGTAAAAGGTTAACAAGTATAAACAGAACCCCCCCCCCTTTACCAATCAGCCAATCAAATCCTATCCCTCTGTGAAATTATCCAATCACAGAAGCTTTAACCCTTTCCCAAACAAGCCCTGGTTTTTAAGGGTCTGGAATAGTAGCCTTTTGAAAACATTGTGGGAAAAGGAGAAAATGCTGGCTAACCAGCATTTTCTCCTTTTCCCACAATGTTTTCTAGCCTATCATAGACAGAAATTATCTTTTCAGCAAGAGTTGAATTGTCGTCTGCAAATGCTTCCAATTTAGTCTAGTCCAAAAGTTTGTCGTTTGGGAAAGGGTTAAGGAAATCAGCATGGGGCCCAGTCAGCCAATCAGAGGCTTCGAGAAATTCAAAACTGGGCCCAGTCAGCCAATCAGAGGCTTCGAGATATTCAAAGTTGGGCCCAGTCAGCCAATCAGAGAGCTTGAAAATTACTTCAAAATGGCGCCCTAATATATAGATAGAAAACAGTGAACAAAAAACGGCATAAAAGTGGATTTACAGTCTTCTTTGAAGGCTGCTGTGCAGTCCTAGGCAAACTGCTAGGCATGCACCACCCACACATGCCAGATTTCACTGAAAAAGGGCCAAAATTTAAGAAATCAGGGTGGCAGAAGACCTTGTTTTGGTCTGTTCAAGCGCCCTTGCAAGAGTTACTTCCCTTGAAATAAACCCTTGATGCCCCTTTATCCCTTAATTAGATTTCCTGACTCAGACCACATTAAATTCTGCGCATTGAATAAGCCAAAATGATCAATGTACAGTGTAAAAACCCCAGAAATTAATGTGACAAGTGGCTAAAAAAGGACTGAATACTCTTTCAGTAGCAATTGATTCCCATTGCACGAATCAAACAAAGGGAATTGAAGTGTAATTTTTCTAATCTCTTCAAACCGCAACAAGAAACCCAGTTACGTCGACTGCCGTTTCATACGTGCCAGTTACGCACATGCCAAAACACCAGGAAATAATGTGACAAGTGGCTAAAAAAAGACTGAAGACTCTTTCAGTAGCAACTGCTTCCTGTTGCATAAGTCAAACAAAGAGAACTAAATTTCTAATATATTTTTTCTCTCCAATCTCTTTATACTGTGACGACATATACCCATTTACGTAGACTACCGTCTCTCGTAGGTGCCACTTACGTATCCTCGAAAACATGAAAAATTGACCTACGGAACATTTCCTAGCAGACGACACATGTTTCTTAAGTCAAATATAGGGAACTAAATTTCTGATTTTTTTTTTCTCCATTGTCTTTATACCATGACAACAAACCCATTTATGTTGACTACCGTCTCATAGGTGCCAGTTACGTATCCGCGAAAACATGAAAAATGGACTTTTGGAACATTTTGTAGCAGACGACACCTGTCGTTTAAGTCAATCATAGGGATTTTTCTTTTTCGTTTTCTCTCACTAGGGCCATCGATTTGGTTACGATGACTATCTCACCCATACGTGATGGTTGCGTGCTACGCATAAAATCGTAAAATCAACTTAGACACTTTCGGAGGCAACTGAAACCTGTTGCACAAATCAAAAAAAAAGGTAAACCGAATGCTTCCCTGTTTTCTTACCAGGGTCAATTTTGGTGACCTTGCGAGTCAAAAGTCAATGTTATGTTTAACTGCTGCGCAAAAATATAAAATTCAGAAGCAACCGGTTGCTGTTGCGGAAACTTTTTCCGGTTAAAAAAAATCTTGAACTAGTTTGAAGAATTTAAAAATAGGCCATAAAGATACAATAAGATGTAAGAATAACTAGTAATCATTTTTGTCTTTGATAGGATTGAAAACATTGTGGGAAAAGGAGAAAATGCTGGTAACCTGCATTGTCTCCTTTTCTCAGATTTTTTTCAAAAGCTTTCTCTTTCGGGGGTGTTAAAAGGCGTCATTGTGTGGTAAAAGGTTAACAAGTATAAACAGAACCCCCCCCCTTTACCAATCAGCCAATCAAATCCTATCCCTCTGTGAAATTATCCAATCACAGAAGCTTTAACCCTTTCCCAAACAAGCCCTGGTTTTTAAGGGTCTGGAATAGTAGCCTTTTGAAAACATTGTGGGAAAAGGAGAAAATGCTGGCTAACCAGCATTTTCTCCTTTTCCCACAATGTTTTCTAGCCTATCATAGACAGAAATTATCTTTTCAGCAAGAGTTGAATTGTCGTCTGCAAATGCTTCCAATTTAGTCTAGTCCAAAAGTTTGTCGTTTGGGAAAGGGTTAAGGAAATCAGCATGGGGCCCAGTCAGCCAATCAGAGGCTTCGAGAAATTCAAAACTGGGCCCAGTCAGCCAATCAGAGGCTTCGAGATATTCAAAGTTGGGCCCAGTCAGCCAATCAGAGAGCTTGAAAATTACTTCAAAATGGCGCCCTAATATATAGATAGAAAACAGTGAACAAAAAACGGCATAAAAGTGGATTTACAGTCTTCTTTGAAGGCTGCTGTGCAGTCCTAGGCAAACTGCTAGGCATGCACCACCCACACATGCCAGATTTCACTGAAAAAGGGCCAAAATTTAAGAAATCAGGGTGGCAGAAGACCTTGTTTTGGTCTGTTCAAGCGCCCTTGCAAGAGTTACTTCCCTTGAAATAAACCCTTGATGCCCCTTTATCCCTTAATTAGATTTCCTGACTCAGACCACATTAAATTCTGCGCATTGAATAAGCCAAAATGATCAATGTACAGTGTAAAAACCCCAGAAATTAATGTGACAAGTGGCTAAAAAAGGACTGAATACTCTTTCAGTAGCAATTGATTCCCATTGCACGAATCAAACAAAGGGAATTGAAGTGTAATTTTTCTAATCTCTTCAAACCGCAACAAGAAACCCAGTTACGTCGACTGCCGTTTCATACGTGCCAGTTACGCACATGCCAAAACACCAGGAAATAATGTGACAAGTGGCTAAAAAAAGACTGAAGACTCTTTCAGTAGCAACTGCTTCCTGTTGCATAAGTCAAACAAAGAGAACTAAATTTCTAATATATTTTTTCTCTCCAATCTCTTTATACTGTGACGACATATACCCATTTACGTAGACTACCGTCTCTCGTAGGTGCCACTTACGTATCCTCGAAAACATGAAAAATTGACCTACGGAACATTTCCTAGCAGACGACACATGTTTCTTAAGTCAAATATAGGGAACTAAATTTCTGATTTTTTTTTTCTCCATTGTCTTTATACCATGACAACAAACCCATTTATGTTGACTACCGTCTCATAGGTGCCAGTTACGTATCCGCGAAAACATGAAAAATGGACTTTTGGAACATTTTGTAGCAGACGACACCTGTCGTTTAAGTCAATCATAGGGATTTTTCTTTTTCGTTTTCTCTCACTAGGGCCATCGATTTGGTTACGATGACTATCTCACCCATACGTGATGGTTGCGTGCTATGCATAAAATCGTAAAATCAACTTAGACACTTTCGGAGGCAACTGAAACCTGTTGCACAAATCAAAAAAAAAGGTAAACCGAATGCTTCCCTGTTTTCTTACCAGGGTCAATTTTGGTGACCTTGCGAGTCAAAAGTCAATGTTATGTTTAACTGCTGCGCAAAAATATAAAATTCAGAAGCAACCGGTTGCTGTTGCGGAAACTTTTTCCGGTTAAAAAAAATCTTGAACTAGTTTGAAGAATTTAAAAATAGGCCATAAAGATACAATAAGATGTAAGAATAACTAGTAATCATTTTTGTCTTTGATAGGATTGAAAACATTGTGGGAAAAGGAGAAAATGCTGGTAACCTGCATTGTCTCCTTTTCTCAGATTTTTTTCAAAAGCTTTCTCTTTCGGGGGTGTTAAAAGGCGTCATTGTGTGGTAAAAGGTTAACAAGTATAAACAGAACCCCCCCCCCTTTACCAATCAGCCAATCAAATCCTATCCCTCTGTGAAATTATCCAATCACAGAAGCTTTAACCCTTTCCCAAACAAGCCCTGGTTTTTAAGGGTCTGGAATAGTAGCCTTTTGAAAACATTGTGGGAAAAGGAGAAAATGCTGGCTAACCAGCATTTTCTCCTTTTCCCACAATGTTTTCTAGCCTATCATAGACAGAAATTATCTTTTCAGCAAGAGTTGAATTGTCGTCTGCAAATGCTTCCAATTTAGTCTAGTCCAAAAGTTTGTCGTTTGGGAAAGGGTTAAGGAAATCAGCATGGGGCCCAGTCAGCCAATCAGAGGCTTCGAGAAATTCAAAACTGGGCCCAGTCAGCCAATCAGAGGCTTCGAGATATTCAAAGTTGGGCCCAGTCAGCCAATCAGAGAGCTTGAAAATTACTTCAAAATGGCGCCCTAATATATAGATAGAAAACAGTGAACAAAAAACGGCATAAAAGTGGATTTACAGTCTTCTTTGAAGGCTGCTGTGCAGTCCTAGGCAAACTGCTAGGCATGCACCACCCACACATGCCAGATTTCACTGAAAAAGGGCCAAAATTTAAGAAATCAGGGTGGCAGAAGACCTTGTTTTGGTCTGTTCAAGCGCCCTTGCAAGAGTTACTTCCCTTGAAATAAACCCTTGATGCCCCTTTATCCCTTAATTAGATTTCCTGACTCAGACCACATTAAATTCTGCGCATTGAATAAGCCAAAATGATCAATGTACAGTGTAAAAACCCCAGAAATTAATGTGACAAGTGGCTAAAAAAGGACTGAATACTCTTTCAGTAGCAATTGATTCCCATTGCACGAATCAAACAAAGGGAATTGAAGTGTAATTTTTCTAATCTCTTCAAACCGCAACAAGAAACCCAGTTACGTCGACTGCCGTTTCATACGTGCCAGTTACGCACATGCCAAAACACCAGGAAATAATGTGACAAGTGGCTAAAAAAAGACTGAAGACTCTTTCAGTAGCAACTGCTTCCTGTTGCATAAGTCAAACAAAGAGAACTAAATTTCTAATATATTTTTTCTCTCCAATCTCTTTATACTGTGACGACATATACCCATTTACGTAGACTACCGTCTCTCGTAGGTGCCACTTACGTATCCTCGAAAACATGAAAAATTGACCTACGGAACATTTCCTAGCAGACGACACATGTTTCTTAAGTCAAATATAGGGAACTAAATTTCTGATTTTTTTTTTCTCCATTGTCTTTATACCATGACAACAAACCCATTTATGTTGACTACCGTCTCATAGGTGCCAGTTACGTATCCGCGAAAACATGAAAAATGGACTTTTGGAACATTTTGTAGCAGACGACACCTGTCGTTTAAGTCAATCATAGGGATTTTTCTTTTTCGTTTTCTCTCACTAGGGCCATCGATTTGGTTACGATGACTATCTCACCCATACGTGATGGTTGCGTGCTACGCATAAAATCGTAAAATCAACTTAGACACTTTCGGAGGCAACTGAAACCTGTTGCACAAATAAAAAAAAAAGGTAAACCGAATGCTTCCCTGTTTTCTTACCAGGGTCAATTTTGGTGACCTTGCGAGTCAAAAGTCAATGTTATGTTTAACTGCTGCGCAAAAATATAAAATTCAGAAGCAACCGGTTGCTGTTGCGGAAACTTTTTCCGGTTAAAAAAAATCTTGAACTAGTTTGAAGAATTTAAAAATAGGCCATAAAGATACAATAAGATGTAAGAATAACTAGTAATCATTTTTGTCTTTGATAGGATTGAAAACATTGTGGGAAAAGGAGAAAATGCTGGTAACCTGCATTGTCTCCTTTTCTCAGATTTTTTTCAAAAGCTTTCTCTTTCGGGGGGTGTTAAAAGGCGTCATTGTGTGGTAAAAGGTTAACAAGTATAAACAGAACCCCCCCCCCTTTACCAATCAGCCAATCAAATCCTATCCCTCTGTGAAATTATCCAATCACAGAAGCTTTAACCCTTTCCCAAACAAGCCCTGGTTTTTAAGGGTCTGGAATAGTAGCCTTTTGAAAACATTGTGGGAAAAGGAGAAAATGCTGGCTAACCAGCATTTTCTCCTTTTCCCACAATGTTTTCTAGCCTATCATAGACAGAAATTATCTTTTCAGCAAGAGTTGAATTGTCGTCTGCAAATGCTTCCAATTTAGTCTAGTCCAAAAGTTTGTCGTTTGGGAAAGGGTTAAGGAAATCAGCATGGGGCCCAGTCAGCCAATCAGAGGCTTCGAGAAATTCAAAACTGGGCCCAGTCAGCCAATCAGAGGCTTCGAGATATTCAAAGTTGGGCCCAGTCAGCCAATCAGAGAGCTTGAAAATTACTTCAAAATGGCGCCCTAATATATAGATAGAAAACAGTGAACAAAAAACGGCATAAAAGTGGATTTACAGTCTTCTTTGAAGGCTGCTGTGCAGTCCTAGGCAAACTGCTAGGCATGCACCACCCACACATGCCAGATTTCACTGAAAAAGGGCCAAAATTTAAGAAATCAGGGTGGCAGAAGACCTTGTTTTGGTCTGTTCAAGCGCCCTTGCAAGAGTTACTTCCCTTGAAATAAACCCTTGATGCCCCTTTATCCCTTAATTAGATTTCCTGACTCAGACCACATTAAATTCTGCGCATTGAATAAGCCAAAATGATCAATGTACAGTGTAAAAACCCCAGAAATTAATGTGACAAGTGGCTAAAAAAGGACTGAATACTCTTTCAGTAGCAATTGATTCCCATTGCACGAATCAAACAAAGGGAATTGAAGTGTAATTTTTCTAATCTCTTCAAACCGCAACAAGAAACCCAGTTACGTCGACTGCCGTTTCATACGTGCCAGTTACGCACATGCCAAAACACCAGGAAATAATGTGACAAGTGGCTAAAAAAAGACTGAAGACTCTTTCAGTAGCAACTGCTTCCTGTTGCATAAGTCAAACAAAGAGAACTAAATTTCTAATATATTTTTTCTCTCCAATCTCTTTATACTGTGACGACATATACCCATTTACGTAGACTACCGTCTCTCGTAGGTGCCACTTACGTATCCTCGAAAACATGAAAAATTGACCTACGGAACATTTCCTAGCAGACGACACATGTTTCTTAAGTCAAATATAGGGAACTAAATTTCTGATTTTTTTTTTCTCCATTGTCTTTATACCATGACAACAAACCCATTTATGTTGACTACCGTCTCATAGGTGCCAGTTACGTATCCGCGAAAACATGAAAAATGGACTTTTGGAACATTTTGTAGCAGACGACACCTGTCGTTTAAGTCAATCATAGGGATTTTTCTTTTTCGTTTTCTCTCACTAGGGCCATCGATTTGGTTACGATGACTATCTCACCCATACGTGATGGTTGCGTGCTACGCATAAAATCGTAAAATCAACTTAGACACTTTCGGAGGCAACTGAAACCTGTTGCACAAATAAAAAAAAAAGGTAAACCGAATGCTTCCCTGTTTTCTTACCAGGGTCAATTTTGGTGACCTTGCGAGTCAAAAGTCAATGTTATGTTTAACTGCTGCGCAAAAATATAAAATTCAGAAGCAACCGGTTGCTGTTGCGGAAACTTTTTCCGGTTAAAAAAAATCTTGAACTAGTTTGAAGAATTTAAAAATAGGCCATAAAGATACAATAAGATGTAAGAATAACTAGTAATCATTTTTGTCTTTGATAGGATTGAAAACATTGTGGGAAAAGGAGAAAATGCTGGTAACCTGCATTGTCTCCTTTTCTCAGATTTTTTTCAAAAGCTTTCTCTTTCGGGGGTGTTAAAAGGCGTCATTGTGTGGTAAAAGGTTAACAAGTATAAACAGAACCCCCCCCCCCCTTTACCAATCAGCCAATCAAATCCTATCCCTCTGTGAAATTATCCAATCACAGAAGCTTTAACCCTTTCCCAAACAAGCCCTGGTTTTTAAGGGTCTGGAATAGTAGCCTTTTGAAAACATTGTGGGAAAAGGAGAAAATGCTGGCTAACCAGCATTTTCTCCTTTTCCCACAATGTTTTCTAGCCTATCATAGACAGAAATTATCTTTTCAGCAAGAGTTGAATTGTCGTCTGCAAATGCTTCCAATTTAGTCTAGTCCAAAAGTTTGTCGTTTGGGAAAGGGTTAAGGAAATCAGCATGGGGCCCAGTCAGCCAATCAGAGGCTTCGAGAAATTCAAAACTGGGCCCAGTCAGCCAATCAGAGGCTTCGAGATATTCAAAGTTGGGCCCAGTCAGCCAATCAGAGAGCTTGAAAATTACTTCAAAATGGCGCCCTAATATATAGATAGAAAACAGTGAACAAAAAACGGCATAAAAGTGGATTTACAGTCTTCTTTGAAGGCTGCTGTGCAGTCCTAGGCAAACTGCTAGGCATGCACCACCCACACATGCCAGATTTCACTGAAAAAGGGCCAAAATTTAAGAAATCAGGGTGGCAGAAGACCTTGTTTTGGTCTGTTCAAGCGCCCTTGCAAGAGTTACTTCCCTTGAAATAAACCCTTGATGCCCCTTTATCCCTTAATTAGATTTCCTGACTCAGACCACATTAAATTCTGCGCATTGAATAAGCCAAAATGATCAATGTACAGTGTAAAAACCCCAGAAATTAATGTGACAAGTGGCTAAAAAAGGACTGAATACTCTTTCAGTAGCAATTGATTCCCATTGCACGAATCAAACAAAGGGAATTGAAGTGTAATTTTTCTAATCTCTTCAAACCGCAACAAGAAACCCAGTTACGTCGACTGCCGTTTCATACGTGCCAGTTACGCACATGCCAAAACACCAGGAAATAATGTGACAAGTGGCTAAAAAAAGACTGAAGACTCTTTCAGTAGCAACTGCTTCCTGTTGCATAAGTCAAACAAAGAGAACTAAATTTCTAATATATTTTTTCTCTCCAATCTCTTTATACTGTGACGACATATACCCATTTACGTAGACTACCGTCTCTCGTAGGTGCCACTTACGTATCCTCGAAAACATGAAAAATTGACCTACGGAACATTTCCTAGCAGACGACACATGTTTCTTAAGTCAAATATAGGGAACTAAATTTCTGATTTTTTTTTTCTCCATTGTCTTTATACCATGACAACAAACCCATTTATGTTGACTACCGTCTCATAGGTGCCAGTTACGTATCCGCGAAAACATGAAAAATGGACTTTTGGAACATTTTGTAGCAGACGACACCTGTCGTTTAAGTCAATCATAGGGATTTTTCTTTTTCGTTTTCTCTCACTAGGGCCATCGATTTGGTTACGATGACTATCTCACCCATACGTGATGGTTGCGTGCTACGCATAAAATCGTAAAATCAACTTAGACACTTTCGGAGGCAACTGAAACCTGTTGCACAAATAAAAAAAAAAGGTAAACCGAATGCTTCCCTGTTTTCTTACCAGGGTCAATTTTGGTGACCTTGCGAGTCAAAAGTCAATGTTATGTTTAACTGCTGCGCAAAAATATAAAATTCAGAAGCAACCGGTTGCTGTTGCGGAAACTTTTTCCGGTTAAAAAAAATCTTGAACTAGTTTGAAGAATTTAAAAATAGGCCATAAAGATACAATAAGATGTAAGAATAACTAGTAATCATTTTTGTCTTTGATAGGATTGAAAACATTGTGGGAAAAGGAGAAAATGCTGGTAACCTGCATTGTCTCCTTTTCTCAGATTTTTTTCAAAAGCTTTCTCTTTCGGGGGTGTTAAAAGGCGTCATTGTGTGGTAAAAGGTTAACAAGTATAAACAGAACCCCCCCCCCTTTACCAATCAGCCAATCAAATCCTATCCCTCTGTGAAATTATCCAATCACAGAAGCTTTAACCCTTTCCCAAACAAGCCCTGGTTTTTAAGGGTCTGGAATAGTAGCCTTTTGAAAACATTGTGGGAAAAGGAGAAAATGCTGGCTAACCAGCATTTTCTCCTTTTCCCACAATGTTTTCTAGCCTATCATAGACAGAAATTATCTTTTCAGCAAGAGTTGAATTGTCGTCTGCAAATGCTTCCAATTTAGTCTAGTCCAAAAGTTTGTCGTTTGGGAAAGGGTTAAGGAAATCAGCATGGGGCCCAGTCAGCCAATCAGAGGCTTCGAGAAATTCAAAACTGGGCCCAGTCAGCCAATCAGAGGCTTCGAGATATTCAAAGTTGGGCCCAGTCAGCCAATCAGAGAGCTTGAAAATTACTTCAAAATGGCGCCCTAATATATAGATAGAAAACAGTGAACAAAAAACGGCATAAAAGTGGATTTACAGTCTTCTTTGAAGGCTGCTGTGCAGTCCTAGGCAAACTGCTAGGCATGCACCACCCACACATGCCAGATTTCACTGAAAAAGGGCCAAAATTTAAGAAATCAGGGTGGCAGAAGACCTTGTTTTGGTCTGTTCAAGCGCCCTTGCAAGAGTTACTTCCCTTGAAATAAACCCTTGATGCCCCTTTATCCCTTAATTAGATTTCCTGACTCAGACCACATTAAATTCTGCGCATTGAATAAGCCAAAATGATCAATGTACAGTGTAAAAACCCCAGAAATTAATGTGACAAGTGGCTAAAAAAGGACTGAATACTCTTTCAGTAGCAATTGATTCCCATTGCACGAATCAAACAAAGGGAATTGAAGTGTAATTTTTCTAATCTCTTCAAACCGCAACAAGAAACCCAGTTACGTCGACTGCCGTTTCATACGTGCCAGTTACGCACATGCCAAAACACCAGGAAATAATGTGACAAGTGGCTAAAAAAAGACTGAAGACTCTTTCAGTAGCAACTGCTTCCTGTTGCATAAGTCAAACAAAGAGAACTAAATTTCTAATATATTTTTTCTCTCCAATCTCTTTATACTGTGACGACATATACCCATTTACGTAGACTACCGTCTCTCGTAGGTGCCACTTACGTATCCTCGAAAACATGAAAAATTGACCTACGGAACATTTCCTAGCAGACGACACATGTTTCTTAAGTCAAATATAGGGAACTAA
The DNA here is from genome assembly GCA_943736015.1 of Tridacna crocea. Taxonomy (NCBI): domain Eukaryota; kingdom Metazoa; phylum Mollusca; class Bivalvia; order Cardiida; family Cardiidae; genus Tridacna; species Tridacna crocea. The sequence goes on from OX031063.1 coordinate 3,505,241, forward strand.
ATTTCTGATTTTTTTTTTCTCCATTGTCTTTATACCATGACAACAAACCCATTTATGTTGACTACCGTCTCATAGGTGCCAGTTACGTATCCGCGAAAACATGAAAAATGGACTTTTGGAACATTTTGTAGCAGACGACACCTGTCGTTTAAGTCAATCATAGGGATTTTTCTTTTTCGTTTTCTCTCACTAGGGCCATCGATTTGGTTACGATGACTATCTCACCCATACGTGATGGTTGCGTGCTACGCATAAAATCGTAAAATCAACTTAGACACTTTCGGAGGCAACTGAAACCTGTTGCACAAATCAAAAAAAAAGGTAAACCGAATGCTTCCCTGTTTTCTTACCAGGGTCAATTTTGGTGACCTTGCGAGTCAAAAGTCAATGTTATGTTTAACTGCTGCGCAAAAATATAAAATTCAGAAGCAACCGGTTGCTGTTGCGGAAACTTTTTCCGGTTAAAAAAAATCTTGAACTAGTTTGAAGAATTTAAAAATAGGCCATAAAGATACAATAAGATGTAAGAATAACTAGTAATCATTTTTGTCTTTGATAGGATTGAAAACATTGTGGGAAAAGGAGAAAATGCTGGTAACCTGCATTGTCTCCTTTTCTCAGATTTTTTTCAAAAGCTTTCTCTTTCGGGGGTGTTAAAAGGCGTCATTGTGTGGTAAAAGGTTAACAAGTATAAACAGAACCCCCCCCCCTTTACCAATCAGCCAATCAAATCCTATCCCTCTGTGAAATTATCCAATCACAGAAGCTTTAACCCTTTCCCAAACAAGCCCTGGTTTTTAAGGGTCTGGAATAGTAGCCTTTTGAAAACATTGTGGGAAAAGGAGAAAATGCTGGCTAACCAGCATTTTCTCCTTTTCCCACAATGTTTTCTAGCCTATCATAGACAGAAATTATCTTTTCAGCAAGAGTTGAATTGTCGTCTGCAAATGCTTCCAATTTAGTCTAGTCCAAAAGTTTGTCGTTTGGGAAAGGGTTAAGGAAATCAGCATGGGGCCCAGTCAGCCAATCAGAGGCTTCGAGAAATTCAAAACTGGGCCCAGTCAGCCAATCAGAGGCTTCGAGATATTCAAAGTTGGGCCCAGTCAGCCAATCAGAGAGCTTGAAAATTACTTCAAAATGGCGCCCTAATATATAGATAGAAAACAGTGAACAAAAAACGGCATAAAAGTGGATTTACAGTCTTCTTTGAAGGCTGCTGTGCAGTCCTAGGCAAACTGCTAGGCATGCACCACCCACACATGCCAGATTTCACTGAAAAAGGGCCAAAATTTAAGAAATCAGGGTGGCAGAAGACCTTGTTTTGGTCTGTTCAAGCGCCCTTGCAAGAGTTACTTCCCTTGAAATAAACCCTTGATGCCCCTTTATCCCTTAATTAGATTTCCTGACTCAGACCACATTAAATTCTGCGCATTGAATAAGCCAAAATGATCAATGTACAGTGTAAAAACCCCAGAAATTAATGTGACAAGTGGCTAAAAAAGGACTGAATACTCTTTCAGTAGCAATTGATTCCCATTGCACGAATCAAACAAAGGGAATTGAAGTGTAATTTTTCTAATCTCTTCAAACCGCAACAAGAAACCCAGTTACGTCGACTGCCGTTTCATACGTGCCAGTTACGCACATGCCAAAACACCAGGAAATAATGTGACAAGTGGCTAAAAAAAGACTGAAGACTCTTTCAGTAGCAACTGCTTCCTGTTGCATAAGTCAAACAAAGAGAACTAAATTTCTAATATATTTTTTCTCTCCAATCTCTTTATACTGTGACGACATATACCCATTTACGTAGACTACCGTCTCTCGTAGGTGCCACTTACGTATCCTCGAAAACATGAAAAATTGACCTACGGAACATTTCCTAGCAGACGACACATGTTTCTTAAGTCAAATATAGGGAACTAAATTTCTGATTTTTTTTTTCTCCATTGTCTTTATACCATGACAACAAACCCATTTATGTTGACTACCGTCTCATAGGTGCCAGTTACGTATCCGCGAAAACATGAAAAATGGACTTTTGGAACATTTTGTAGCAGACGACACCTGTCGTTTAAGTCAATCATAGGGATTTTTCTTTTTCGTTTTCTCTCACTAGGGCCATCGATTTGGTTACGATGACTATCTCACCCATACGTGATGGTTGCGTGCTACGCATAAAATCGTAAAATCAACTTAGACACTTTCGGAGGCAACTGAAACCTGTTGCACAAATCAAAAAAAAAGGTAAACCGAATGCTTCCCTGTTTTCTTACCAGGGTCAATTTTGGTGACCTTGCGAGTCAAAAGTCAATGTTATGTTTAACTGCTGCGCAAAAATATAAAATTCAGAAGCAACCGGTTGCTGTTGCGGAAACTTTTTCCGGTTAAAAAAAATCTTGAACTAGTTTGAAGAATTTAAAAATAGGCCATAAAGATACAATAAGATGTAAGAATAACTAGTAATCATTTTTGTCTTTGATAGGATTGAAAACATTGTGGGAAAAGGAGAAAATGCTGGTAACCTGCATTGTCTCCTTTTCTCAGATTTTTTTCAAAAGCTTTCTCTTTCGGGGGTGTTAAAAGGCGTCATTGTGTGGTAAAAGGTTAACAAGTATAAACAGAACCCCCCCCCCTTTACCAATCAGCCAATCAAATCCTATCCCTCTGTGAAATTATCCAATCACAGAAGCTTTAACCCTTTCCCAAACAAGCCCTGGTTTTTAAGGGTCTGGAATAGTAGCCTTTTGAAAACATTGTGGGAAAAGGAGAAAATGCTGGCTAACCAGCATTTTCTCCTTTTCCCACAATGTTTTCTAGCCTATCATAGACAGAAATTATCTTTTCAGCAAGAGTTGAATTGTCGTCTGCAAATGCTTCCAATTTAGTCTAGTCCAAAAGTTTGTCGTTTGGGAAAGGGTTAAGGAAATCAGCATGGGGCCCAGTCAGCCAATCAGAGGCTTCGAGAAATTCAAAACTGGGCCCAGTCAGCCAATCAGAGGCTTCGAGATATTCAAAGTTGGGCCCAGTCAGCCAATCAGAGAGCTTGAAAATTACTTCAAAATGGCGCCCTAATATATAGATAGAAAACAGTGAACAAAAAACGGCATAAAAGTGGATTTACAGTCTTCTTTGAAGGCTGCTGTGCAGTCCTAGGCAAACTGCTAGGCATGCACCACCCACACATGCCAGATTTCACTGAAAAAGGGCCAAAATTTAAGAAATCAGGGTGGCAGAAGACCTTGTTTTGGTCTGTTCAAGCGCCCTTGCAAGAGTTACTTCCCTTGAAATAAACCCTTGATGCCCCTTTATCCCTTAATTAGATTTCCTGACTCAGACCACATTAAATTCTGCGCATTGAATAAGCCAAAATGATCAATGTACAGTGTAAAAACCCCAGAAATTAATGTGACAAGTGGCTAAAAAAGGACTGAATACTCTTTCAGTAGCAATTGATTCCCATTGCACGAATCAAACAAAGGGAATTGAAGTGTAATTTTTCTAATCTCTTCAAACCGCAACAAGAAACCCAGTTACGTCGACTGCCGTTTCATACGTGCCAGTTACGCACATGCCAAAACACCAGGAAATAATGTGACAAGTGGCTAAAAAAAGACTGAAGACTCTTTCAGTAGCAACTGCTTCCTGTTGCATAAGTCAAACAAAGAGAACTAAATTTCTAATATATTTTTTCTCTCCAATCTCTTTATACTGTGACGACATATACCCATTTACGTAGACTACCGTCTCTCGTAGGTGCCACTTACGTATCCTCGAAAACATGAAAAATTGACCTACGGAACATTTCCTAGCAGACGACACATGTTTCTTAAGTCAAATATAGGGAACTAAATTTCTGATTTTTTTTTTCTCCATTGTCTTTATACCATGACAACAAACCCATTTATGTTGACTACCGTCTCATAGGTGCCAGTTACGTATCCGCGAAAACATGAAAAATGGACTTTTGGAACATTTTGTAGCAGACGACACCTGTCGTTTAAGTCAATCATAGGGATTTTTCTTTTTCGTTTTCTCTCACTAGGGCCATCGATTTGGTTACGATGACTATCTCACCCATACGTGATGGTTGCGTGCTACGCATAAAATCGTAAAATCAACTTAGACACTTTCGGAGGCAACTGAAACCTGTTGCACAAATCAAAAAAAAAGGTAAACCGAATGCTTCCCTGTTTTCTTACCAGGGTCAATTTTGGTGACCTTGCGAGTCAAAAGTCAATGTTATGTTTAACTGCTGCGCAAAAATATAAAATTCAGAAGCAACCGGTTGCTGTTGCGGAAACTTTTTCCGGTTAAAAAAAATCTTGAACTAGTTTGAAGAATTTAAAAATAGGCCATAAAGATACAATAAGATGTAAGAATAACTAGTAATCATTTTTGTCTTTGATAGGATTGAAAACATTGTGGGAAAAGGAGAAAATGCTGGTAACCTGCATTGTCTCCTTTTCTCAGATTTTTTTCAAAAGCTTTCTCTTTCGGGGGTGTTAAAAGGCGTCATTGTGTGGTAAAAGGTTAACAAGTATAAACAGAACCCCCCCCCCTTTACCAATCAGCCAATCAAATCCTATCCCTCTGTGAAATTATCCAATCACAGAAGCTTTAACCCTTTCCCAAACAAGCCCTGGTTTTTAAGGGTCTGGAATAGTAGCCTTTTGAAAACATTGTGGGAAAAGGAGAAAATGCTGGCTAACCAGCATTTTCTCCTTTTCCCACAATGTTTTCTAGCCTATCATAGACAGAAATTATCTTTTCAGCAAGAGTTGAATTGTCGTCTGCAAATGCTTCCAATTTAGTCTAGTCCAAAAGTTTGTCGTTTGGGAAAGGGTTAAGGAAATCAGCATGGGGCCCAGTCAGCCAATCAGAGGCTTCGAGAAATTCAAAACTGGGCCCAGTCAGCCAATCAGAGGCTTCGAGATATTCAAAGTTGGGCCCAGTCAGCCAATCAGAGAGCTTGAAAATTACTTCAAAATGGCGCCCTAATATATAGATAGAAAACAGTGAACAAAAAACGGCATAAAAGTGGATTTACAGTCTTCTTTGAAGGCTGCTGTGCAGTCCTAGGCAAACTGCTAGGCATGCACCACCCACACATGCCAGATTTCACTGAAAAAGGGCCAAAATTTAAGAAATCAGGGTGGCAGAAGACCTTGTTTTGGTCTGTTCAAGCGCCCTTGCAAGAGTTACTTCCCTTGAAATAAACCCTTGATGCCCCTTTATCCCTTAATTAGATTTCCTGACTCAGACCACATTAAATTCTGCGCATTGAATAAGCCAAAATGATCAATGTACAGTGTAAAAACCCCAGAAATTAATGTGACAAGTGGCTAAAAAAGGACTGAATACTCTTTCAGTAGCAATTGATTCCCATTGCACGAATCAAACAAAGGGAATTGAAGTGTAATTTTTCTAATCTCTTCAAACCGCAACAAGAAACCCAGTTACGTCGACTGCCGTTTCATACGTGCCAGTTACGCACATGCCAAAACACCAGGAAATAATGTGACAAGTGGCTAAAAAAAGACTGAAGACTCTTTCAGTAGCAACTGCTTCCTGTTGCATAAGTCAAACAAAGAGAACTAAATTTCTAATATATTTTTTCTCTCCAATCTCTTTATACTGTGACGACATATACCCATTTACGTAGACTACCGTCTCTCGTAGGTGCCACTTACGTATCCTCGAAAACATGAAAAATTGACCTACGGAACATTTCCTAGCAGACGACACATGTTTCTTAAGTCAAATATAGGGAACTAAATTTCTGATTTTTTTTTTCTCCATTGTCTTTATACCATGACAACAAACCCATTTATGTTGACTACCGTCTCATAGGTGCCAGTTACGTATCCGCGAAAACATGAAAAATGGACTTTTGGAACATTTTGTAGCAGACGACACCTGTCGTTTAAGTCAATCATAGGGATTTTTCTTTTTCGTTTTCTCTCACTAGGGCCATCGATTTGGTTACGATGACTATCTCACCCATACGTGATGGTTGCGTGCTACGCATAAAATCGTAAAATCAACTTAGACACTTTCGGAGGCAACTGAAACCTGTTGCACAAATCAAAAAAAAAGGTAAACCGAATGCTTCCCTGTTTTCTTACCAGGGTCAATTTTGGTGACCTTGCGAGTCAAAAGTCAATGTTATGTTTAACTGCTGCGCAAAAATATAAAATTCAGAAGCAACCGGTTGCTGTTGCGGAAACTTTTTCCGGTTAAAAAAAATCTTGAACTAGTTTGAAGAATTTAAAAATAGGCCATAAAGATACAATAAGATGTAAGAATAACTAGTAATCATTTTTGTCTTTGATAGGATTGAAAACATTGTGGGAAAAGGAGAAAATGCTGGTAACCTGCATTGTCTCCTTTTCTCAGATTTTTTTCAAAAGCTTTCTCTTTCGGGGGTGTTAAAAGGCGTCATTGTGTGGTAAAAGGTTAACAAGTATAAACAGAACCCCCCCCCCCTTTACCAATCAGCCAATCAAATCCTATCCCTCTGTGAAATTATCCAATCACAGAAGCTTTAACCCTTTCCCAAACAAGCCCTGGTTTTTAAGGGTCTGGAATAGTAGCCTTTTGAAAACATTGTGGGAAAAGGAGAAAATGCTGGCTAACCAGCATTTTCTCCTTTTCCCACAATGTTTTCTAGCCTATCATAGACAGAAATTATCTTTTCAGCAAGAGTTGAATTGTCGTCTGCAAATGCTTCCAATTTAGTCTAGTCCAAAAGTTTGTCGTTTGGGAAAGGGTTAAGGAAATCAGCATGGGGCCCAGTCAGCCAATCAGAGGCTTCGAGAAATTCAAAACTGGGCCCAGTCAGCCAATCAGAGGCTTCGAGATATTCAAAGTTGGGCCCAGTCAGCCAATCAGAGAGCTTGAAAATTACTTCAAAATGGCGCCCTAATATATAGATAGAAAACAGTGAACAAAAAACGGCATAAAAGTGGATTTACAGTCTTCTTTGAAGGCTGCTGTGCAGTCCTAGGCAAACTGCTAGGCATGCACCACCCACACATGCCAGATTTCACTGAAAAAGGGCCAAAATTTAAGAAATCAGGGTGGCAGAAGACCTTGTTTTGGTCTGTTCAAGCGCCCTTGCAAGAGTTACTTCCCTTGAAATAAACCCTTGATGCCCCTTTATCCCTTAATTAGATTTCCTGACTCAGACCACATTAAATTCTGCGCATTGAATAAGCCAAAATGATCAATGTACAGTGTAAAAACCCCAGAAATTAATGTGACAAGTGGCTAAAAAAGGACTGAATACTCTTTCAGTAGCAATTGATTCCCATTGCACGAATCAAACAAAGGGAATTGAAGTGTAATTTTTCTAATCTCTTCAAACCGCAACAAGAAACCCAGTTACGTCGACTGCCGTTTCATACGTGCCAGTTACGCACATGCCAAAACACCAGGAAATAATGTGACAAGTGGCTAAAAAAAGACTGAAGACTCTTTCAGTAGCAACTGCTTCCTGTTGCATAAGTCAAACAAAGAGAACTAAATTTCTAATATATTTTTTCTCTCCAATCTCTTTATACTGTGACGACATATACCCATTTACGTAGACTACCGTCTCTCGTAGGTGCCACTTACGTATCCTCGAAAACATGAAAAATTGACCTACGGAACATTTCCTAGCAGACGACACATGTTTCTTAAGTCAAATATAGGGAACTAAATTTCTGATTTTTTTTTTCTCCATTGTCTTTATACCATGACAACAAACCCATTTATGTTGACTACCGTCTCATAGGTGCCAGTTACGTATCCGCGAAAACATGAAAAATGGACTTTTGGAACATTTTGTAGCAGACGACACCTGTCGTTTAAGTCAATCATAGGGATTTTTCTTTTTCGTTTTCTCTCACTAGGGCCATCGATTTGGTTACGATGACTATCTCACCCATACGTGATGGTTACGTGCTACGCATAAAATCGTAAAATCAACTTAGACACTTTCGGAGGCAACTGAAACCTGTTGCACAAATCAAAAAAAAAGGTAAACCGAATGCTTCCCTGTTTTCTTACCAGGGTCAATTTTGGTGACCTTGCGAGTCAAAAGTCAATGTTATGTTTAACTGCTGCGCAAAAATATAAAATTCAGAAGCAACCGGTTGCTGTTGCGGAAACTTTTTCCGGTTAAAAAAAATCTTGAACTAGTTTGAAGAATTTAAAAATAGGCCATAAAGATACAATAAGATGTAAGAATAACTAGTAATCATTTTTGTCTTTGATAGGATTGAAAACATTGTGGGAAAAGGAGAAAATGCTGGTAACCTGCATTGTCTCCTTTTCTCAGATTTTTTTCAAAAGCTTTCTCTTTCGGGGGTGTTAAAAGGCGTCATTGTGTGGTAAAAGGTTAACAAGTATAAACAGAACCCCCCCCCTTTACCAATCAGCCAATCAAATCCTATCCCTCTGTGAAATTATCCAATCACAGAAGCTTTAACCCTTTCCCAAACAAGCCCTGGTTTTTAAGGGTCTGGAATAGTAGCCTTTTGAAAACATTGTGGGAAAAGGAGAAAATGCTGGCTAACCAGCATTTTCTCCTTTTCCCACAATGTTTTCTAGCCTATCATAGACAGAAATTATCTTTTCAGCAAGAGTTGAATTGTCGTCTGCAAATGCTTCCAATTTAGTCTAGTCCAAAAGTTTGTCGTTTGGGAAAGGGTTAAGGAAATCAGCATGGGGCCCAGTCAGCCAATCAGAGGCTTCGAGAAATTCAAAACTGGGCCCAGTCAGCCAATCAGAGGCTTCGAGATATTCAAAGTTGGGCCCAGTCAGCCAATCAGAGAGCTTGAAAATTACTTCAAAATGGCGCCCTAATATATAGATAGAAAACAGTGAACAAAAAACGGCATAAAAGTGGATTTACAGTCTTCTTTGAAGGCTGCTGTGCAGTCCTAGGCAAACTGCTAGGCATGCACCACCCACACATGCCAGATTTCACTGAAAAAGGGCCAAAATTTAAGAAATCAGGGTGGCAGAAGACCTTGTTTTGGTCTGTTCAAGCGCCCTTGCAAGAGTTACTTCCCTTGAAATAAACCCTTGATGCCCCTTTATCCCTTAATTAGATTTCCTGACTCAGACCACATTAAATTCTGCGCATTGAATAAGCCAAAATGGTCAATGTACAGTGTAAAAACCCCAGAAATTAATGTGACAAGTGGCTAAAAAAGGACTGAATACTCTTTCAGTAGCAATTGATTCCCATTGCACGAATCAAACAAAGGGAATTGAAGTGTAATTTTTCTAATCTCTTCAAACCGCAACAAGAAACCCAGTTACGTCGACTGCCGTTTCATACGTGCCAGTTACGCACATGCCAAAACACCAGGAAATAATGTGACAAGTGGCTAAAAAAAGACTGAAGACTCTTTCAGTAGCAACTGCTTCCTGTTGCATAAGTCAAACAAAGAGAACTAAATTTCTAATATATTTTTTCTCTCCAATCTCTTTATACTGTGACGACATATACCCATTTACGTAGACTACCGTCTCTCGTAGGTGCCACTTACGTATCCTCGAAAACATGAAAAATTGACCTACGGAACATTTCCTAGCAGACGACACATGTTTCTTAAGTCAAATATAGGGAACTAAATTTCTGATTTTTTTTTTCTCCATTGTCTTTATACCATGACAACAAACCCATTTATGTTGACTACCGTCTCATAGGTGCCAGTTACGTATCCGCGAAAACATGAAAAATGGACTTTTGGAACATTTTGTAGCAGACGACACCTGTCGTTTAAGTCAATCATAGGGATTTTTCTTTTTCGTTTTCTCTCACTAGGGCCATCGATTTGGTTACGATGACTATCTCACCCATACGTGATGGTTGCGTGCTACGCATAAAATCGTAAAATCAACTTAGACACTTTCGGAGGCAACTGAAACCTGTTGCACAAATCAAAAAAAAAGGTAAACCGAATGCTTCCCTGTTTTCTTACCAGGGTCAATTTTGGTGACCTTGCGAGTCAAAAGTCAATGTTATGTTTAACTGCTGCGCAAAAATATAAAATTCAGAAGCAACCGGTTGCTGTTGCGGAAACTTTTTCCGGTTAAAAAAAATCTTGAACTAGTTTGAAGAATTTAAAAATAGGCCATAAAGATACAATAAGATGTAAGAATAACTAGTAATCATTTTTGTCTTTGATAGGATTGAAAACATTGTGGGAAAAGGAGAAAATGCTGGTAACCTGCATTGTCTCCTTTTCTCAGATTTTTTTCAAAAGCTTTCTCTTTCGGGGGTGTTAAAAGGCGTCATTGTGTGGTAAAAGGTTAACAAGTATAAACAGAACCCCCCCCCTTTACCAATCAGCCAATCAAATCCTATCCCTCTGTGAAATTATCCAATCACAGAAGCTTTAACCCTTTCCCAAACAAGCCCTGGTTTTTAAGGGTCTGGAATAGTAGCCTTTTGAAAACATTGTGGGAAAAGGAGAAAATGCTGGCTAACCAGCATTTTCTCCTTTTCCCACAATGTTTTCTAGCCTATCATAGACAGAAATTATCTTTTCAGCAAGAGTTGAATTGTCGTCTGCAAATGCTTCCAATTTAGTCTAGTCCAAAAGTTTGTCGTTTGGGAAAGGGTTAAGGAAATCAGCATGGGGCCCAGTCAGCCAATCAGAGGCTTCGAGAAATTCAAAACTGGGCCCAGTCAGCCAATCAGAGGCTTCGAGATATTCAAAGTTGGGCCCAGTCAGCCAATCAGAGAGCTTGAAAATTACTTCAAAATGGCGCCCTAATATATAGATAGAAAACAGTGAACAAAAAACGGCATAAAAGTGGATTTACAGTCTTCTTTGAAGGCTGCTGTGCAGTCCTAGGCAAACTGCTAGGCATGCACCACCCACACATGCCAGATTTCACTGAAAAAGGGCCAAAATTTAAGAAATCAGGGTGGCAGAAGACCTTGTTTTGGTCTGTTCAAGCGCCCTTGCAAGAGTTACTTCCCTTGAAATAAACCCTTGATGCCCCTTTATCCCTTAATTAGATTTCCTGACTCAGACCACATTAAATTCTGCGCATTGAATAAGCCAAAATGATCAATGTACAGTGTAAAAACCCCAGAAATTAATGTGACAAGTGGCTAAAAAAGGACTGAATACTCTTTCAGTAGCAATTGATTCCCATTGCACGAATCAAACAAAGGGAATTGAAGTGTAATTTTTCTAATCTCTTCAAACCGCAACAAGAAACCCAGTTACGTCGACTGCCATTTCATACGTGCCAGTTACGCACATGCCAAAACACCAGGAAATAATGTGACAAGTGGCTAAAAAAAGACTGAAGACTCTTTCAGTAGCAACTGCTTCCTGTTGCATAAGTCAAACAAAGAGAACTAAATTTCTAATATATTTTTTCTCTCCAATCTCTTTATACTGTGACGACATATACCCATTTACGTAGACTACCGTCTCTCGTAGGTGCCACTTACGTATCCTCGAAAACATGAAAAATTGACCTACGGAACATTTCCTAGCAGACGACACATGTTTCTTAAGTCAAATATAGGGAACTAAATTTCTGATTTTTTTTTTCTCCATTGTCTTTATACCATGACAACAAACCCATTTATGTTGACTACCGTCTCATAGGTGCCAGTTACGTATCCGCGAAAACATGAAAAATGGACTTTTGGAACATTTTGTAGCAGACGACACCTGTCGTTTAAGTCAATCATAGGGATTTTTCTTTTTCGTTTTCTCTCACTAGGGCCATCGATTTGGTTACGATGACTATCTCACCCATACGTGATGGTTGCGTGCTACACATAAAATCGTAAAATCAACTTAGACACTTTCGGAGGCAACTGAAACCTGTTGCACAAATCAAAAAAAAAGGTAAACCGAATGCTTCCCTGTTTTCTTACCAGGGTCAATTTTGGTGACCTTGCGAGTCAAAAGTCAATGTTATGTTTAACTGCTGCGCAAAAATATAAAATTCAGAAGCAACCGGTTGCTGTTGCGGAAACTTTTTCCGGTTAAAAAAAATCTTGAACTAGTTTGAAGAATTTAAAAATAGGCCATAAAGATACAATAAGATGTAAGAATAACTAGTAATCATTTTTGTCTTTGATAGGATTGAAAACATTGTGGGAAAAGGAGAAAATGCTGGTAACCTGCATTGTCTCCTTTTCTCAGATTTTTTTCAAAAGCTTTCTCTTTCGGGGGTGTTAAAAGGCGTCATTGTGTGGTAAAAGGTTAACAAGTATAAACAGAACCCCCCCCCCTTTACCAATCAGCCAATCAAATCCTATCCCTCTGTGAAATTATCCAATCACAGAAGCTTTAACCCTTTCCCAAACAAGCCCTGGTTTTTAAGGGTCTGGAATAGTAGCCTTTTGAAAACATTGTGGGAAAAGGAGAAAATGCTGGCTAACCAGCATTTTCTCCTTTTCCCACAATGTTTTCTAGCCTATCATAGACAGAAATTATCTTTTCAGCAAGAGTTGAATTGTCGTCTGCAAATGCTTCCAATTTAGTCTAGTCCAAAAGTTTGTCGTTTGGGAAAGGGTTAAGGAAATCAGCATGGGGCCCAGTCAGCCAATCAGAGGCTTCGAGAAATTCAAAACTGGGCCCAGTCAGCCAATCAGAGGCTTCGAGATATTCAAAGTTGGGCCCAGTCAGCCAATCAGAGAGCTTGAAAATTACTTCAAAATGGCGCCCTAATATATAGATAGAAAACAGTGAACAAAAAACGGCATAAAAGTGGATTTACAGTCTTCTTTGAAGGCTGCTGTGCAGTCCTAGGCAAACTGCTAGGCATGCACCACCCACACATGCCAGATTTCACTGAAAAAGGGCCAAAATTTAAGAAATCAGGGTGGCAGAAGACCTTGTTTTGGTCTGTTCAAGCGCCCTTGCAAGAGTTACTTCCCTTGAAATAAACCCTTGATGCCCCTTTATCCCTTAATTAGATTTCCTGACTCAGACCACATTAAATTCTGCGCATTGAATAAGCCAAAATGATCAATGTACAGTGTAAAAACCCCAGAAATTAATGTGACAAGTGGCTAAAAAAGGACTGAATACTCTTTCAGTAGCAATTGATTCCCATTGCACGAATCAAACAAAGGGAATTGAAGTGTAATTTTTCTAATCTCTTCAAACCGCAACAAGAAACCCAGTTACGTCGACTGCCGTTTCATACGTGCCAGTTACGCACATGCCAAAACACCAGGAAATAATGTGACAAGTGGCTAAAAAAAGACTGAAGACTCTTTCAGTAGCAACTGCTTCCTGTTGCATAAGTCAAACAAAGAGAACTAAATTTCTAATATATTTTTTCTCTCCAATCTCTTTATACTGTGACGACATATACCCATTTACGTAGACTACCGTCTCTCGTAGGTGCCACTTACGTATCCTCGAAAACATGAAAAATTGACCTACGGAACATTTCCTAGCAGACGACACATGTTTCTTAAGTCAAATATAGGGAACTAAATTTCTGATTTTTTTTTTCTCCATTGTCTTTATACCATGACAACAAACCCATTTATGTTGACTACCGTCTCATAGGTGCCAGTTACGTATCCGCGAAAACATGAAAAATGGACTTTTGGAACATTTTGTAGCAGACGACACCTGTCGTTTAAGTCAATCATAGGGATTTTTCTTTTTCGTTTTCTCTCACTAGGGCCATCGATTTGGTTACGATGACTATCTCACCCATACGTGATGGTTACGTGCTACGCATAAAATCGTAAAATCAACTTAGACACTTTCGGAGGCAACTGAAACCTGTTGCACAAATCAAAAAAAAAGGTAAACCGAATGCTTCCCTGTTTTCTTACCAGGGTCAATTTTGGTGACCTTGCGAGTCAAAAGTCAATGTTATGTTTAACTGCTGCGCAAAAATATAAAATTCAGAAGCAACCGGTTGCTGTTGCGGAAACTTTTTCCGGTTAAAAAAAATCTTGAACTAGTTTGAAGAATTTAAAAATAGGCCATAAAGATACAATAAGATGTAAGAATAACTAGTAATCATTTTTGTCTTTGATAGGATTGAAAACATTGTGGGAAAAGGAGAAAATGCTGGTAACCTGCATTGTCTCCTTTTCTCAGATTTTTTTCAAAAGCTTTCTCTTTCGGGGGTGTTAAAAGGCGTCATTGTGTGGTAAAAGGTTAACAAGTATAAACAGAACCCCCCCCCTTTACCAATCAGCCAATCAAATCCTATCCCTCTGTGAAATTATCCAATCACAGAAGCTTTAACCCTTTCCCAAACAAGCCCTGGTTTTTAAGGGTCTGGAATAGTAGCCTTTTGAAAACATTGTGGGAAAAGGAGAAAATGCTGGCTAACCAGCATTTTCTCCTTTTCCCACAATGTTTTCTAGCCTATCATAGACAGAAATTATCTTTTCAGCAAGAGTTGAATTGTCGTCTGCAAATGCTTCCAATTTAGTCTAGTCCAAAAGTTTGTCGTTTGGGAAAGGGTTAAGGAAATCAGCATGGGGCCCAGTCAGCCAATCAGAGGCTTCGAGAAATTCAAAACTGGGCCCAGTCAGCCAATCAGAGGCTTCGAGATATTCAAAGTTGGGCCCAGTCAGCCAATCAGAGAGCTTGAAAATTACTTCAAAATGGCGCCCTAATATATAGATAGAAAACAGTGAACAAAAAACGGCATAAAAGTGGATTTACAGTCTTCTTTGAAGGCTGCTGTGCAGTCCTAGGCAAACTGCTAGGCATGCACCACCCACACATGCCAGATTTCACTGAAAAAGGGCCAAAATTTAAGAAATCAGGGTGGCAGAAGACCTTGTTTTGGTCTGTTCAAGCGCCCTTGCAAGAGTTACTTCCCTTGAAATAAACCCTTGATGCCCCTTTATCCCTTAATTAGATTTCCTGACTCAGACCACATTAAATTCTGCGCATTGAATAAGCCAAAATGATCAATGTACAGTGTAAAAACCCCAGAAATTAATGTGACAAGTGGCTAAAAAAGGACTGAATACTCTTTCAGTAGCAATTGATTCCCATTGCACGAATCAAACAAAGGGAATTGAAGTGTAATTTTTCTAATCTCTTCAAACCGCAACAAGAAACCCAGTTACGTCGACTGCCGTTTCATACGTGCCAGTTACGCACATGCCAAAACACCAGGAAATAATGTGACAAGTGGCTAAAAAAAGACTGAAGACTCTTTCAGTAGCAACTGCTTCCTGTTGCATAAGTCAAACAAAGAGAACTAAATTTCTAATATATTTTTTCTCTCCAATCTCTTTATACTGTGACGACATATACCCATTTACGTAGACTACCGTCTCTCGTAGGTGCCACTTACGTATCCTCGAAAACATGAAAAATTGACCTACGGAACATTTCCTAGCAGACGACACATGTTTCTTAAGTCAAATATAGGGAACTAAATTTCTGATTTTTTTTTTCTCCATTGTCTTTATACCATGACAACAAACCCATTTATGTTGACTACCGTCTCATAGGTGCCAGTTACGTATCCGCGAAAACATGAAAAATGGACTTTTGGAACATTTTGTAGCAGACGACACCTGTCGTTTAAGTCAATCATAGGGATTTTTCTTTTTCGTTTTCTCTCACTAGGGCCATCGATTTGGTTACGATGACTATCTCACCCATACGTGATGGTTACGTGCTACGCATAAAATCGTAAAATCAACTTAGACACTTTCGGAGGCAACTGAAACCTGTTGCACAAATCAAAAAAAAAGGTAAACCGAATGCTTCCCTGTTTTCTTACCAGGGTCAATTTTGGTGACCTTGCGAGTCAAAAGTCAATGTTATGTTTAACTGCTGCGCAAAAATATAAAATTCAGAAGCAACCGGTTGCTGTTGCGGAAACTTTTTCCGGTTAAAAAAAATCTTGAACTAGTTTGAAGAATTTAAAAATAGGCCATAAAGATACAATAAGATGTAAGAATAACTAGTAATCATTTTTGTCTTTGATAGGATTGAAAACATTGTGGGAAAAGGAGAAAATGCTGGTAACCTGCATTGTCTCCTTTTCTCAGATTTTTTTCAAAAGCTTTCTCTTTCGGGGGTGTTAAAAGGCGTCATTGTGTGGTAAAAGGTTAACAAGTATAAACAGAACCCCCCCCCTTTACCAATCAGCCAATCAAATCCTATCCCTCTGTGAAATTATCCAATCACAGAAGCTTTAACCCTTTCCCAAACAAGCCCTGGTTTTTAAGGGTCTGGAATAGTAGCCTTTTGAAAACATTGTGGGAAAAGGAGAAAATGCTGGCTAACCAGCATTTTCTCCTTTTCCCACAATGTTTTCTAGCCTATCATAGACAGAAATTATCTTTTCAGCAAGAGTTGAATTGTCGTCTGCAAATGCTTCCAATTTAGTCTAGTCCAAAAGTTTGTCGTTTGGGAAAGGGTTAAGGAAATCAGCATGGGGCCCAGTCAGCCAATCAGAGGCTTCGAGAAATTCAAAACTGGGCCCAGTCAGCCAATCAGAGGCTTCGAGATATTCAAAGTTGGGCCCAGTCAGCCAATCAGAGAGCTTGAAAATTACTTCAAAATGGCGCCCTAATATATAGATAGAAAACAGTGAACAAAAAACGGCATAAAAGTGGATTTACAGTCTTCTTTGAAGGCTGCTGTGCAGTCCTAGGCAAACTGCTAGGCATGCACCACCCACACATGCCAGATTTCACTGAAAAAGGGCCAAAATTTAAGAAATCAGGGTGGCAGAAGACCTTGTTTTGGTCTGTTCAAGCGCCCTTGCAAGAGTTACTTCCCTTGAAATAAACCCTTGATGCCCCTTTATCCCTTAATTAGATTTCCTGACTCAGACCACATTAAATTCTGCGCATTGAATAAGCCAAAATGATCAATGTACAGTGTAAAAACCCCAGAAATTAATGTGACAAGTGGCTAAAAAAGGACTGAATACTCTTTCAGTAGCAATTGATTCCCATTGCACGAATCAAACAAAGGGAATTGAAGTGTAATTTTTCTAATCTCTTCAAACCGCAACAAGAAACCCAGTTACGTCGACTGCCGTTTCATACGTGCCAGTTACGCACATGCCAAAACACCAGGAAATAATGTGACAAGTGGCTAAAAAAAGACTGAAGACTCTTTCAGTAGCAACTGCTTCCTGTTGCATAAGTCAAACAAAGAGAACTAAATTTCTAATATATTTTTTCTCTCCAATCTCTTTATACTGTGACGACATATACCCATTTACGTAGACTACCGTCTCTCGTAGGTGCCACTTACGTATCCTCGAAAACATGAAAAATTGACCTACGGAACATTTCCTAGCAGACGACACATGTTTCTTAAGTCAAATATAGGGAACTAAATTTCTGATTTTTTTTTTCTCCATTGTCTTTATACCATGACAACAAACCCATTTATGTTGACTACCGTCTCATAGGTGCCAGTTACGTATCCGCGAAAACATGAAAAATGGACTTTTGGAACATTTTGTAGCAGACGACACCTGTCGTTTAAGTCAATCATAGGGATTTTTCTTTTTCGTTTTCTCTCACTAGGGCCATCGATTTGGTTACGATGACTATCTCACCCATACGTGATGGTTGCGTGCTACGCATAAAATCGTAAAATCAACTTAGACACTTTCGGAGGCAACTGAAACCTGTTGCACAAATCAAAAAAAAAGGTAAACCGAATGCTTCCCTGTTTTCTTACCAGGGTCAATTTTGGTGACCTTGCGAGTCAAAAGTCAATGTTATGTTTAACTGCTGCGCAAAAATATAAAATTCAGAAGCAACCGGTTGCTGTTGCGGAAACTTTTTCCGGTTAAAAAAAATCTTGAACTAGTTTGAAGAATTTAAAAATAGGCCATAAAGATACAATAAGATGTAAGAATAACTAGTAATCATTTTTGTCTTTGATAGGATTGAAAACATTGTGGGAAAAGGAGAAAATGCTGGTAACCTGCATTGTCTCCTTTTCTCAGATTTTTTTCAAAAGCTTTCTCTTTCGGGGGTGTTAAAAGGCGTCATTGTGTGGTAAAAGGTTAACAAGTATAAACAGAACCCCCCCCCCTTTACCAATCAGCCAATCAAATCCTATCCCTCTGTGAAATTATCCAATCACAGAAGCTTTAACCCTTTCCCAAACAAGCCCTGGTTTTTAAGGGTCTGGAATAGTAGCCTTTTGAAAACATTGTGGGAAAAGGAGAAAATGCTGGCTAACCAGCATTTTCTCCTTTTCCCACAATGTTTTCTAGCCTATCATAGACAGAAATTATCTTTTCAGCAAGAGTTGAATTGTCGTCTGCAAATGCTTCCAATTTAGTCTAGTCCAAAAGTTTGTCGTTTGGGAAAGGGTTAAGGAAATCAACATGGGGCCCAGTCAGCCAATCAGAGGCTTCGAGAAATTCAAAACTGGGCCCAGTCAGCCAATCAGAGGCTTCGAGATATTCAAAGTTGGGCCCAGTCAGCCAATCAGAGAGCTTGAAAATTACTTCAAAATGGCGCCCTAATATATAGATAGAAAACAGTGAACAAAAAACGGCATAAAAGTGGATTTACAGTCTTCTTTGAAGGCTGCTGTGCAGTCCTAGGCAAACTGCTAGGCATGCACCACCCACACATGCCAGATTTCACTGAAAAAGGGCCAAAATTTAAGAAATCAGGGTGGCAGAAGACCTTGTTTTGGTCTGTTCAAGCGCCCTTGCAAGAGTTACTTCCCTTGAAATAAACCCTTGATGCCCCTTTATCCCTTAATTAGATTTCCTGACTCAGACCACATTAAATTCTGCGCATTGAATAAGCCAAAATGATCAATGTACAGTGTAAAAACCCCAGAAATTAATGTGACAAGTGGCTAAAAAAGGACTGAATACTCTTTCAGTAGCAATTGATTCCCATTGCACGAATCAAACAAAGGGAATTGAAGTGTAATTTTTCTAATCTCTTCAAACCGCAACAAGAAACCCAGTTACGTCGACTGCCGTTTCATACGTGCCAGTTACGCACATGCCAAAACACCAGGAAATAATGTGACAAGTGGCTAAAAAAAGACTGAAGACTCTTTCAGTAGCAACTGCTTCCTGTTGCATAAGTCAAACAAAGAGAACTAAATTTCTAATATATTTTTTCTCTCCAATCTCTTTATACTGTGACGACATATACCCATTTACGTAGACTACCGTCTCTCGTAGGTGCCACTTACGTATCCTCGAAAACATGAAAAATTGACCTACGGAACATTTCCTAGCAGACGACACATGTTTCTTAAGTCAAATATAGGGAACTAAATTTCTGATTTTTTTTTTCTCCATTGTCTTTATACCATGACAACAAACCCATTTATGTTGACTACCGTCTCATAGGTGCCAGTTACGTATCCGCGAAAACATGAAAAATGGACTTTTGGAACATTTTGTAGCAGACGACACCTGTCGTTTAAGTCAATCATAGGGATTTTTCTTTTTCGTTTTCTCTCACTAGGGCCATCGATTTGGTTACGATGACTATCTCACCCATACGTGATGGTTGCGTGCTACGCATAAAATCGTAAAATCAACTTAGACACTTTCGGAGGCAACTGAAACCTGTTGCACAAATCAAAAAAAAAGGTAAACCGAATGCTTCCCTGTTTTCTTACCAGGGTCAATTTTGGTGACCTTGCGAGTCAAAAGTCAATGTTATGTTTAACTGCTGCGCAAAAATATAAAATTCAGAAGCAACCGGTTGCTGTTGCGGAAACTTTTTCCGGTTAAAAAAAATCTTGAACTAGTTTGAAGAATTTAAAAATAGGCCATAAAGATACAATAAGATGTAAGAATAACTAGTAATCATTTTTGTCTTTGATAGGATTGAAAACATTGTGGGAAAAGGAGAAAATGCTGGTAACCTGCATTGTCTCCTTTTCTCAGATTTTTTTCAAAAGCTTTCTCTTTCGGGGGTGTTAAAAGGCGTCATTGTGTGGTAAAAGGTTAACAAGTATAAACAGAACCCCCCCCCTTTACCAATCAGCCAATCAAATCCTATCCCTCTGTGAAATTATCCAATCACAGAAGCTTTAACCCTTTCCCAAACAAGCCCTGGTTTTTAAGGGTCTGGAATAGTAGCCTTTTGAAAACATTGTGGGAAAAGGAGAAAATGCTGGCTAACCAGCATTTTCTCCTTTTCCCACAATGTTTTCTAGCCTATCATAGACAGAAATTATCTTTTCAGCAAGAGTTGAATTGTCGTCTGCAAATGCTTCCAATTTAGTCTAGTCCAAAAGTTTGTCGTTTGGGAAAGGGTTAAGGAAATCAGCATGGGGCCCAGTCAGCCAATCAGAGGCTTCGAGAAATTCAAAACTGGGCCCAGTCAGCCAATCAGAGGCTTCGAGATATTCAAAGTTGGGCCCAGTCAGCCAATCAGAGAGCTTGAAAATTACTTCAAAATGGCGCCCTAATATATAGATAGAAAACAGTGAACAAAAAACGGCATAAAAGTGGATTTACAGTCTTCTTTGAAGGCTGCTGTGCAGTCCTAGGCAAACTGCTAGGCATGCACCACCCACACATGCCAGATTTCACTGAAAAAGGGCCAAAATTTAAGAAATCAGGGTGGCAGAAGACCTTGTTTTGGTCTGTTCAAGCGCCCTTGCAAGAGTTACTTCCCTTGAAATAAACCCTTGATGCCCCTTTATCCCTTAATTAGATTTCCTGACTCAGACCACATTAAATTCTGCGCATTGAATAAGCCAAAATGATCAATGTACAGTGTAAAAACCCCAGAAATTAATGTGACAAGTGGCTAAAAAAGGACTGAATACTCTTTCAGTAGCAATTGATTCCCATTGCACGAATCAAACAAAGGGAATTGAAGTGTAATTTTTCTAATCTCTTCAAACCGCAACAAGAAACCCAGTTACGTCGACTGCCGTTTCATACGTGCCAGTTACGCACATGCCAAAACACCAGGAAATAATGTGACAAGTGGCTAAAAAAAGACTGAAGACTCTTTCAGTAGCAACTGCTTCCTGTTGCATAAGTCAAACAAAGAGAACTAAATTTCTAATATATTTTTTCTCTCCAATCTCTTTATACTGTGACGACATATACCCATTTACGTAGACTACCGTCTCTCGTAGGTGCCACTTACGTATCCTCGAAAACATGAAAAATTGACCTACGGAACATTTCCTAGCAGACGACACATGTTTCTTAAGTCAAATATAGGGAACTAAATTTCTGATTTTTTTTTTCTCCATTGTCTTTATACCATGACAACAAACCCATTTATGTTGACTACCGTCTCATAGGTGCCAGTTACGTATCCGCGAAAACATGAAAAATGGACTTTTGGAACATTTTGTAGCAGACGACACCTGTCGTTTAAGTCAATCATAGGGATTTTTCTTTTTCGTTTTCTCTCACTAGGGCCATCGATTTGGTTACGATGACTATCTCACCCATACGTGATGGTTACGTGCTACGCATAAAATCGTAAAATCAACTTAGACACTTTCGGAGGCAACTGAAACCTGTTGCACAAATCAAAAAAAAAGGTAAACCGAATGCTTCCCTGTTTTCTTACCAGGGTCAATTTTGGTGACCTTGCGAGTCAAAAGTCAATGTTATGTTTAACTGCTGCGCAAAAATATAAAATTCAGAAGCAACCGGTTGCTGTTGCGGAAACTTTTTCCGGTTAAAAAAAATCTTGAACTAGTTTGAAGAATTTAAAAATAGGCCATAAAGATACAATAAGATGTAAGAATAACTAGTAATCATTTTTGTCTTTGATAGGATTGAAAACATTGTGGGAAAAGGAGAAAATGCTGGTAACCTGCATTGTCTCCTTTTCTCAGATTTTTTTCAAAAGCTTTCTCTTTCGGGGGTGTTAAAAGGCGTCATTGTGTGGTAAAAGGTTAACAAGTATAAACAGAACCCCCCCCCCCCCTTTACCAATCAGCCAATCAAATCCTATCCCTCTGTGAAATTATCCAATCACAGAAGCTTTAACCCTTTCCCAAACAAGCCCTGGTTTTTAAGGGTCTGGAATAGTAGCCTTTTGAAAACATTGTGGGAAAAGGAGAAAATGCTGGCTAACCAGCATTTTCTCCTTTTCCCACAATGTTTTCTAGCCTATCATAGACAGAAATTATCTTTTCAGCAAGAGTTGAATTGTCGTCTGCAAATGCTTCCAATTTAGTCTAGTCCAAAAGTTTGTCGTTTGGGAAAGGGTTAAGGAAATCAGCATGGGGCCCAGTCAGCCAATCAGAGGCTTCGAGAAATTCAAAACTGGGCCCAGTCAGCCAATCAGAGGCTTCGAGATATTCAAAGTTGGGCCCAGTCAGCCAATCAGAGAGCTTGAAAATTACTTCAAAATGGCGCCCTAATATATAGATAGAAAACAGTGAACAAAAAACGGCATAAAAGTGGATTTACAGTCTTCTTTGAAGGCTGCTGTGCAGTCCTAGGCAAACTGCTAGGCATGCACCACCCACACATGCCAGATTTCACTGAAAAAGGGCCAAAATTTAAGAAATCAGGGTGGCAGAAGACCTTGTTTTGGTCTGTTCAAGCGCCCTTGCAAGAGTTACTTCCCTTGAAATAAATCCTTGATGCCCCTTTATCCCTTAATTAGATTTCCTGACTCAGACCACATTAAATTCTGCGCATTGAATAAGCCAAAATGATCAATGTACAGTGTAAAAACCCCAGAAATTAATGTGACAAGTGGCTAAAAAAGGACTGAATACTCTTTCAGTAGCAATTGATTCCCATTGCACGAATCAAACAAAGGGAATTGAAGTGTAATTTTTCTAATCTCTTCAAACCGCAACAAGAAACCCAGTTACGTCGACTGCCGTTTCATACGTGCCAGTTACGCACATGCCAAAACACCAGGAAATAATGTGACAAGTGGCTAAAAAAAGACTGAAGACTCTTTCAGTAGCAACTGCTTCCTGTTGCATAAGTCAAACAAAGAGAACTAAATTTCTAATATATTTTTTCTCTCCAATCTCTTTATACTGTGACGACATATACCCATTTACGTAGACTACCGTCTCTCGTAGGTGCCACTTACGTATCCTCGAAAACATGAAAAATTGACCTACGGAACATTTCCTAGCAGACGACACATGTTTCTTAAGTCAAATATAGGGAACTAAATTTCTGATTTTTTTTTTCTCCATTGTCTTTATACCATGACAACAAACCCATTTATGTTGACTACCGTCTCATAGGTGCCAGTTACGTATCCGCGAAAACATGAAAAATGGACTTTTGGAACATTTTGTAGCAGACGACACCTGTCGTTTAAGTCAATCATAGGGATTTTTCTTTTTCGTTTTCTCTCACTAGGGCCATCGATTTGGTTACGATGACTATCTCACCCATACGTGATGGTTACGTGCTACGCATAAAATCGTAAAATCAACTTAGACACTTTCGGAGGCAACTGAAACCTGTTGCACAAATCAAAAAAAAAGGTAAACCGAATGCTTCCCTGTTTTCTTACCAGGGTCAATTTTGGTGACCTTGTGAGTCAAAAGTCAATGTTATGTTTAACTGCTGCGCAAAAATATAAAATTCAGAAGCAACCGGTTGCTGTTGCGGAAACTTTTTCCGGTTAAAAAAAATCTTGAACTAGTTTGAAGAATTTAAAAATAGGCCATAAAGATACAATAAGATGTAAGAATAACTAGTAATCATTTTTGTCTTTGATAGGATTGAAAACATTGTGGGAAAAGGAGAAAATGCTGGTAACCTGCATTGTCTCCTTTTCTCAGATTTTTTTCAAAAGCTTTCTCTTTCGGGGGTGTTAAAAGGCGTCATTGTGTGGTAAAAGGTTAACAAGTATAAACAGAACCCCCCCCCCTTTACCAATCAGCCAATCAAATCCTATCCCTCTGTGAAATTATCCAATCACAGAAGCTTTAACCCTTTCCCAAACAAGCCCTGGTTTTTAAGGGTCTGGAATAGTAGCCTTTTGAAAACATTGTGGGAAAAGGAGAAAATGCTGGCTAACCAGCATTTTCTCCTTTTCCCACAATGTTTTCTAGCCTATCATAGACAGAAATTATCTTTTCAGCAAGAGTTGAATTGTCGTCTGCAAATGCTTCCAATTTAGTCTAGTCCAAAAGTTTGTCGTTTGGGAAAGGGTTAAGGAAATCAGCATGGGGCCCAGTCAGCCAATCAGAGGCTTCGAGAAATTCAAAACTGGGCCCAGTCAGCCAATCAGAGGCTTCGAGATATTCAAAGTTGGGCCCAGTCAGCCAATCAGAGAGCTTGAAAATTACTTCAAAATGGCGCCCTAATATATAGATAGAAAACAGTGAACAAAAAACGGCATAAAAGTGGATTTACAGTCTTCTTTGAAGGCTGCTGTGCAGTCCTAGGCAAACTGCTAGGCATGCACCACCCACACATGCCAGATTTCACTGAAAAAGGGCCAAAATTTAAGAAATCAGGGTGGCAGAAGACCTTGTTTTGGTCTGTTCAAGCGCCCTTGCAAGAGTTACTTCCCTTGAAATAAACCCTTGATGCCCCTTTATCCCTTAATTAGATTTCCTGACTCAGACCACATTAAATTCTGCGCATTGAATAAGCCAAAATGATCAATGTACAGTGTAAAAACCCCAGAAATTAATGTGACAAGTGGCTAAAAAAGGACTGAATACTCTTTCAGTAGCAATTGATTCCCATTGCACGAATCAAACAAAGGGAATTGAAGTGTAATTTTTCTAATCTCTTCAAACCGCAACAAGAAACCCAGTTACGTCGACTGCCGTTTCATACGTGCCAGTTACGCACATGCCAAAACACCAGGAAATAATGTGACAAGTGGCTAAAAAAAGACTGAAGACTCTTTCAGTAGCAACTGCTTCCTGTTGCATAAGTCAAACAAAGAGAACTAAATTTCTAATATATTTTTTCTCTCCAATCTCTTTATACTGTGACGACATATACCCATTTACGTAGACTACCGTCTCTCGTAGGTGCCACTTACGTATCCTCGAAAACATGAAAAATTGACCTACGGAACATTTCCTAGCAGACGACACATGTTTCTTAAGTCAAATATAGGGAACTAAATTTCTGATTTTTTTTTTCTCCATTGTCTTTATACCATGACAACAAACCCATTTATGTTGACTACCGTCTCATAGGTGCCAGTTACGTATCCGCGAAAACATGAAAAATGGACTTTTGGAACATTTTGTAGCAGACGACACCTGTCGTTTAAGTCAATCATAGGGATTTTTCTTTTTCGTTTTCTCTCACTAGGGCCATCGATTTGGTTACGATGACTATCTCACCCATACGTGATGGTTACGTGCTACGCATAAAATCGTAAAATCAACTTAGACACTTTCGGAGGCAACTGAAACCTGTTGCACAAATCAAAAAAAAAGGTAAACCGAATGCTTCCCTGTTTTCTTACCAGGGTCAATTTTGGTGACCTTGCGAGTCAAAAGTCAATGTTATGTTTAACTGCTGCGCAAAAATATAAAATTCAGAAGCAACCGGTTGCTGTTGCGGAAACTTTTTCCGGTTAAAAAAAATCTTGAACTAGTTTGAAGAATTTAAAAATAGGCCATAAAGATACAATAAGATGTAAGAATAACTAGTAATCATTTTTGTCTTTGATAGGATTGAAAACATTGTGGGAAAAGGAGAAAATGCTGGTAACCTGCATTGTCTCCTTTTCTCAGATTTTTTTCAAAAGCTTTCTCTTTCGGGGGTGTTAAAAGGCGTCATTGTGTGGTAAAAGGTTAACAAGTATAAACAGAACCCCCCCTTTACCAATCAGCCAATCAAATCCTATCCCTCTGTGAAATTATCCAATCACAGAAGCTTTAACCCTTTCCCAAACAAGCCCTGGTTTTTAAGGGTCTGGAATAGTAGCCTTTTGAAAACATTGTGGGAAAAGGAGAAAATGCTGGCTAACCAGCATTTTCTCCTTTTCCCACAATGTTTTCTAGCCTATCATAGACAGAAATTATCTTTTCAGCAAGAGTTGAATTGTCGTCTGCAAATGCTTCCAATTTAGTCTAGTCCAAAAGTTTGTCGTTTGGGAAAGGGTTAAGGAAATCAGCATGGGGCCCAGTCAGCCAATCAGAGGCTTCGAGAAATTCAAAACTGGGCCCAGTCAGCCAATCAGAGGCTTCGAGATATTCAAAGTTGGGCCCAGTCAGCCAATCAGAGAGCTTGAAAATTACTTCAAAATGGCGCCCTAATATATAGATAGAAAACAGTGAACAAAAAACGGCATAAAAGTGGATTTACAGTCTTCTTTGAAGGCTGCTGTGCAGTCCTAGGCAAACTGCTAGGCATGCACCACCCACACATGCCAGATTTCACTGAAAAAGGGCCAAAATTTAAGAAATCAGGGTGGCAGAAGACCTTGCTTTGGTCTGTTCAAGCGCCCTTGCAAGAGTTACTTCCCTTGAAATAAACCCTTGATGCCCCTTTATCCCTTAATTAGATTTCCTGACTCAGACCACATTAAATTCTGCGCATTGAATAAGCCAAAATGATCAATGTACAGTGTAAAAACCCCAGAAATTAATGTGACAAGTGGCTAAAAAAGGACTGAATACTCTTTCAGTAGCAATTGATTCCCATTGCACGAATCAAACAAAGGGAATTGAAGTGTAATTTTTCTAATCTCTTCAAACCGCAACAAGAAACCCAGTTACGTCGACTGCCGTTTCATACGTGCCAGTTACGCACATGCCAAAACACCAGGAAATAATGTGACAAGTGGCTAAAAAAAGACTGAAGACTCTTTCAGTAGCAACTGCTTCCTGTTGCATAAGTCAAACAAAGAGAACTAAATTTCTAATATATTTTTTCTCTCCAATCTCTTTATACTGTGACGACATATAACCATTTACGTAGACTACCGTCTCTCGTAGGTGCCACTTACGTATCCTCGAAAACATGAAAAATTGACCTACGGAACATTTCCTAGCAGACGACACATGTTTCTTAAGTCAAATATAGGGAACTAAATTTCTGATTTTTTTTTTCTCCATTGTCTTTATACCATGACAACAAACCCATTTATGTTGACTACCGTCTCATAGGTGCCAGTTACGTATCCGCGAAAACATGAAAAATGGACTTTTGGAACATTTTGTAGCAGACGACACCTGTCGTTTAAGTCAATCATAGGGATTTTTCTTTTTCGTTTTCTCTCACTAGGGCCATCGATTTGGTTACGATGACTATCTCACCCATACGTGATGGTTACGTGCTACGCATAAAATCGTAAAATCAACTTAGACACTTTCGGAGGCAACTGAAACCTGTTGCACAAATCAAAAAAAAAGGTAAACCGAATGCTTCCCTGTTTTCTTACCAGGGTCAATTTTGGTGACCTTGCGAGTCAAAAGTCAATGTTATGTTTAACTGCTGCGCAAAAATATAAAATTCAGAAGCAACCGGTTGCTGTTGCGGAAACTTTTTCCGGTTAAAAAAAATCTTGAACTAGTTTGAAGAATTTAAAAATAGGCCATAAAGATACAATAAGATGTAAGAATAACTAGTAATCATTTTTGTCTTTGATAGGATTGAAAACATTGTGGGAAAAGGAGAAAATGCTGGTAACCTGCATTGTCTCCTTTTCTCAGATTTTTTTCAAAAGCTTTCTCTTTCGGGGGTGTTAAAAGGCGTCATTGTGTGGTAAAAGGTTAACAAGTATAAACAGAACCCCCCCCCTTTACCAATCAGCCAATCAAATCCTATCCCTCTGTGAAATTATCCAATCACAGAAGCTTTAACCCTTTCCCAAACAAGCCCTGGTTTTTAAGGGTCTGGAATAGTAGCCTTTTGAAAACATTGTGGGAAAAGGAGAAAATGCTGGCTAACCAGCATTTTCTCCTTTTCCCACAATGTTTTCTAGCCTATCATAGACAGAAATTATCTTTTCAGCAAGAGTTGAATTGTCGTCTGCAAATGCTTCCAATTTAGTCTAGTCCAAAAGTTTGTCGTTTGGGAAAGGGTTAAGGAAATCAGCATGGGGCCCAGTCAGCCAATCAGAGGCTTCGAGAAATTCAAAACTGGGCCCAGTCAGCCAATCAGAGGCTTCGAGATATTCAAAGTTGGGCCCAGTCAGCCAATCAGAGAGCTTGAAAATTACTTCAAAATGGCGCCCTAATATATAGATAGAAAACAGTGAACAAAAAACGGCATAAAAGTGGATTTACAGTCTTCTTTGAAGGCTGCTGTGCAGTCCTAGGCAAACTGCTAGGCATGCACCACCCACACATGCCAGATTTCACTGAAAAAGGGCCAAAATTTAAGAAATCAGGGTGGCAGAAGACCTTGTTTTGGTCTGTTCAAGCGCCCTTGCAAGAGTTACTTCCCTTGAAATAAACCCTTGATGCCCCTTTATCCCTTAATTAGATTTCCTGACTCAGACCACATTAAATTCTGCGCATTGAATAAGCCAAAATGATCAATGTACAGTGTAAAAACCCCAGAAATTAATGTGACAAGTGGCTAAAAAAGGACTGAATACTCTTTCAGTAGCAATTGATTCCCATTGCACGAATCAAACAAAGGGAATTGAAGTGTAATTTTTCTAATCTCTTCAAACCGCAACAAGAAACCCAGTTACGTCGACTGCCGTTTCATACGTGCCAGTTACGCACATGCCAAAACACCAGGAAATAATGTGACAAGTGGCTAAAAAAAGACTGAAGACTCTTTCAGTAGCAACTGCTTCCTGTTGCATAAGTCAAACAAAGAGAACTAAATTTCTAATATATTTTTTCTCTCCAATCTCTTTATACTGTGACGACATATACCCATTTACGTAGACTACCGTCTCTCGTAGGTGCCACTTACGTATCCTCGAAAACATGAAAAATTGACCTACGGAACATTTCCTAGCAGACGACACATGTTTCTTAAGTCAAATATAGGGAACTAAATTTCTGATTTTTTTTTTCTCCATTGTCTTTATACCATGACAACAAACCCATTTATGTTGACTACCGTCTCATAGGTGCCAGTTACGTATCCGCGAAAACATGAAAAATGGACTTTTGGAACATTTTGTAGCAGACGACACCTGTCGTTTAAGTCAATCATAGGGATTTTTCTTTTTCGTTTTCTCTCACTAGGGCCATCGATTTGGTTACGATGACTATCTCACCCATACGTGATGGTTACGTGCTACGCATAAAATCGTAAAATCAACTTAGACACTTTCAGAGGCAACTGAAACCTGTTGCACAAATCAAAAAAAAAGGTAAACCGAATGCTTCCCTGTTTTCTTACCAGGGTCAATTTTGGTGACCTTGCGAGTCAAAAGTCAATGTTATGTTTAACTGCTGCGCAAAAATATAAAATTCAGAAGCAACCGGTTGCTGTTGCGGAAACTTTTTCCGGTTAAAAAAAATCTTGAACTAGTTTGAAGAATTTAAAAATAGGCCATAAAGATACAATAAGATGTAAGAATAACTAGTAATCATTTTTGTCTTTGATAGGATTGAAAACATTGTGGGAAAAGGAGAAAATGCTGGTAACCTGCATTGTCTCCTTTTCTCAGATTTTTTTCAAAAGCTTTCTCTTTCGGGGGTGTTAAAAGGCGTCATTGTGTGGTAAAAGGTTAACAAGTATAAACAGAACCCCCCCCCTTTACCAATCAGCCAATCAAATCCTATCCCTCTGTGAAATTATCCAATCACAGAAGCTTTAACCCTTTCCCAAACAAGCCCTGGTTTTTAAGGGTCTGGAATAGTAGCCTTTTGAAAACATTGTGGGAAAAGGAGAAAATGCTGGCTAACCAGCATTTTCTCCTTTTCCCACAATATTTTCTAGCCTATCATAGACAGAAATTATCTTTTCAGCAAGAGTTGAATTGTCGTCTGCAAATGCTTCCAATTTAGTCTAGTCCAAAAGTTTGTCGTTTGGGAAAGGGTTAAGGAAATCAGCATGGGGCCCAGTCAGCCAATCAGAGGCTTCGAGAAATTCAAAACTGGGCCCAGTCAGCCAATCAGAGGCTTCGAGATATTCAAAGTTGGGCCCAGTCAGCCAATCAGAGAGCTTGAAAATTACTTCAAAATGGCGCCCTAATATATAGATAGAAAACAGTGAACAAAAAACGGCATAAAAGTGGATTTACAGTCTTCTTTGAAGGCTGCTGTGCAGTCCTAGGCAAACTGCTAGGCATGCACCACCCACACATGCCAGATTTCACTGAAAAAGGGCCAAAATTTAAGAAATCAGGGTGGCAGAAGACCTTGTTTTGGTCTGTTCAAGCGCCCTTGCAAGAGTTACTTCCCTTGAAATAAACCCTTGATGCCCCTTTATCCCTTAATTAGATTTCCTGACTCAGACCACATTAAATTCTGCGCATTGAATAAGCCAAAATGATCAATGTACAGTGTAAAAACCCCAGAAATTAATGTGACAAGTGGCTAAAAAAGGACTGAATACTCTTTCAGTAGCAATTGATTCCCATTGCACGAATCAAACAAAGGGAATTGAAGTGTAATTTTTCTAATCTCTTCAAACCGCAACAAGAAACCCAGTTACGTCGACTGCCGTTTCATACGTGCCAGTTACGCACATGCCAAAACACCAGGAAATAATGTGACAAGTGGCTAAAAAAAGACTGAAGACTCTTTCAGTAGCAACTGCTTCCTGTTGCATAAGTCAAACAAAGAGAACTAAATTTCTAATATATTTTTTCTCTCCAATCTCTTTATACTGTGACGACATATACCCATTTACGTAGACTACCGTCTCTCGTAGGTGCCACTTACGTATCCTCGAAAACATGAAAAATTGACCTACGGAACATTTCCTAGCAGACGACACATGTTTCTTAAGTCAAATATAGGGAACTAAATTTCTGATTTTTTTTTTCTCCATTGTCTTTATACCATGACAACAAACCCATTTATGTTGACTACCGTCTCATAGGTGCCAGTTACGTATCCGCGAAAACATGAAAAATGGACTTTTGGAACATTTTGTAGCAGACGACACCTGTCGTTTAAGTCAATCATAGGGATTTTTCTTTTTCGTTTTCTCTCACTAGGGCCATCGATTTGGTTACGATGACTATCTCACCCATACGTGATGGTTACGTGCTACGCATAAAATCGTAAAATCAACTTAGACACTTTCGGAGGCAACTGAAACCTGTTGCACAAATCAAAAAAAAAGGTAAACCGAATGCTTCCCTGTTTTCTTACCAGGGTCAATTTTGGTGACCTTGCGAGTCAAAAGTCAATGTTATGTTTAACTGCTGCGCAAAAATATAAAATTCAGAAGCAACCGGTTGCTGTTGCGGAAACTTTTTCCGGTTAAAAAAAATCTTGAACTAGTTTGAAGAATTTAAAAATAGGCCATAAAGATACAATAAGATGTAAGAATAACTAGTAATCATTTTTGTCTTTGATAGGATTGAAAACATTGTGGGAAAAGGAGAAAATGCTGGTAACCTGCATTGTCTCCTTTTCTCAGATTTTTTTCAAAAGCTTTCTCTTTCGGGGGTGTTAAAAGGCGTCATTGTGTGGTAAAAGGTTAACAAGTATAAACAGAACCCCCCCCCTTTACCAATCAGCCAATCAAATTCTATCCCTCTGTGAAATTATCCAATCACAGAAGCTTTAACCCTTTCCCAAACAAGCCCTGGTTTTTAAGGGTCTGGAATAGTAGCCTTTTGAAAACATTGTGGGAAAAGGAGAAAATGCTGGCTAACCAGCATTTTCTCCTTTTCCCACAATGTTTTCTAGCCTATCATAGACAGAAATTATCTTTTCAGCAAGAGTTGAATTGTCGTCTGCAAATGCTTCCAATTTAGTCTAGTCCAAAAGTTTGTCGTTTGGGAAAGGGTTAAGGAAATCAGCATGGGGCCCAGTCAGCCAATCAGAGGCTTCGAGAAATTCAAAACTGGGCCCAGTCAGCCAATCAGAGGCTTCGAGATATTCAAAGTTGGGCCCAGTCAGCCAATCAGAGAGCTTGAAAATTACTTCAAAATGGCGCCCTAATATATAGATAGAAAACAGTGAACAAAAAACGGCATAAAAGTGGATTTACAGTCTTCTTTGAAGGCTGCTGTGCAGTCCTAGGCAAACTGCTAGGCATGCACCACCCACACATGCCAGATTTCACTGAAAAAGGGCCAAAATTTAAGAAATCAGGGTGGCAGAAGACCTTGTTTTGGTCTGTTCAAGCGCCCTTGCAAGAGTTACTTCCCTTGAAATAAACCCTTGATGCCCCTTTATCCCTTAATTAGATTTCCTGACTCAGACCACATTAAATTCTGCGCATTGAATAAGCCAAAATGATCAATGTACAGTGTAAAAACCCCAGAAATTAATGTGACAAGTGGCTAAAAAAGGACTGAATACTCTTTCAGTAGCAATTGATTCCCATTGCACGAATCAAACAAAGGGAATTGAAGTGTAATTTTTCTAATCTCTTCAAACCGCAACAAGAAACCCAGTTACGTCGACTGCCGTTTCATACGTGCCAGTTACGCACATGCCAAAACACCAGGAAATAATGTGACAAGTGGCTAAAAAAAGACTGAAGACTCTTTCAGTAGCAACTGCTTCCTGTTGCATAAGTCAAACAAAGAGAACTAAATTTCTAATATATTTTTTCTCTCCAATCTCTTTATACTGTGACGACATATACCCATTTACGTAGACTACCGTCTCTCGTAGGTGCCACTTACGTATCCTCGAAAACATGAAAAATTGACCTACGGAACATTTCCTAGCAGACGACACATGTTTCTTAAGTCAAATATAGGGAACTAAATTTCTGATTTTTTTTTTCTCCATTGTCTTTATACCATGACAACAAACCCATTTATGTTGACTACCGTCTCATAGGTGCCAGTTACGTATCCGCGAAAACATGAAAAATGGACTTTTGGAACATTTTGTAGCAGACGACACCTGTCGTTTAAGTCAATCATAGGGATTTTTCTTTTTCGTTTTCTCTCACTAGGGCCATCGATTTGGTTACGATGACTATCTCACCCATACGTGATGGTTACGTGCTACGCATAAAATCGTAAAATCAACTTAGACACTTTCAGAGGCAACTGAAACCTGTTGCACAAATAAAAAAAAAAGGTAAACCGAATGCTTCCCTGTTTTCTTACCAGGGTCAATTTTGGTGACCTTGCGAGTCAAAAGTCAATGTTATGTTTAACTGCTGCGCAAAAATATAAAATTCAGAAGCAACCGGTTGCTGTTGCGGAAACTTTTTCCGGTTAAAAAAAATCTTGAACTAGTTTGAAGAATTTAAAAATAGGCCATAAAGATACAATAAGATGTAAGAATAACTAGTAATCATTTTTGTCTTTGATAGGATTGAAAACATTGTGGGAAAAGGAGAAAATGCTGGTAACCTGCATTGTCTCCTTTTCTCAGATTTTTTTCAAAAGCTTTCTCTTTCGGGGGTGTTAAAAGGCGTCATTGTGTGGTAAAAGGTTAACAAGTATAAACAGAACCCCCCCCCTTTACCAATCAGCCAATCAAATCCTATCCCTCTGTGAAATTATCCAATCACAGAAGCTTTAACCCTTTCCCAAACAAGCCCTGGTTTTTAAGGGTCTGGAATAGTAGCCTTTTGAAAACATTGTGGGAAAAGGAGAAAATGCTGGCTAACCAGCATTTTCTCCTTTTCCCACAATGTTTTCTAGCCTATCATAGACAGAAATTATCTTTTCAGCAAGAGTTGAATTGTCGTCTGCAAATGCTTCCAATTTAGTCTAGTCCAAAAGTTTGTCGTTTGGGAAAGGGTTAAGGAAATCAGCATGGGGCCCAGTCAGCCAATCAGAGGCTTCGAGAAATTCAAAACTGGGCCCAGTCAGCCAATCAGAGGCTTCGAGATATTCAAAGTTGGGCCCAGTCAGCCAATCAGAGAGCTTGAAAATTACTTCAAAATGGCGCCCTAATATATAGATAGAAAACAGTGAACAAAAAACGGCATAAAAGTGGATTTACAGTCTTCTTTGAAGGCTGCTGTGCAGTCCTAGGCAAACTGCTAGGCATGCACCACCCACACATGCCAGATTTCACTGAAAAAGGGCCAAAATTTAAGAAATCAGGGTGGCAGAAGACCTTGTTTTGGTCTGTTCAAGCGCCCTTGCAAGAGTTACTTCCCTTGAAATAAACCCTTGATGCCCCTTTATCCCTTAATTAGATTTCCTGACTCAGACCACATTAAATTCTGCGCATTGAATAAGCCAAAATGATCAATGTACAGTGTAAAAACCCCAGAAATTAATGTGACAAGTGGCTAAAAAAGGACTGAATACTCTTTCAGTAGCAATTGATTCCCATTGCACGAATCAAACAAAGGGAATTGAAGTGTAATTTTTCTAATCTCTTCAAACCGCAACAAGAAACCCAGTTACGTCGACTGCCGTTTCATACGTGCCAGTTACGCACATGCCAAAACACCAGGAAATAATGTGACAAGTGGCTAAAAAAAGACTGAAGACTCTTTCAGTAGCAACTGCTTCCTGTTGCATAAGTCAAACAAAGAGAACTAAATTTCTAATATATTTTTTCTCTCCAATCTCTTTATACTGTGACGACATATACCCATTTACGTAGACTACCGTCTCTCGTAGGTGCCACTTACGTATCCTCAAAAACATGAAAAATTGACCTACGGAACATTTCCTAGCAGACGACACATGTTTCTTAAGTCAAATATAGGGAACTAAATTTCTGATTTTTTTTTTCTCCATTGTCTTTATACCATGACAACAAACCCATTTATGTTGACTACCGTCTCATAGGTGCCAGTTACGTATCCGCGAAAACATGAAAAATGGACTTTTGGAACATTTTGTAGCAGACGACACCTGTCGTTTAAGTCAATCATAGGGATTTTTCTTTTTCGTTTTCTCTCACTAGGGCCATCGATTTGGTTACGATGACTATCTCACCCATACGTGATGGTTACGTGCTACGCATAAAATCGTAAAATCAACTTAGACACTTTCGGAGGCAACTGAAACCTGTTGCACAAATAAAAAAAAAAGGTAAACCGAATGCTTCCCTGTTTTCTTACCAGGGTCAATTTTGGTGACCTTGCGAGTCAAAAGTCAATGTTATGTTTAACTGCTGCGCAAAAATATAAAATTCAGAAGCAACCGGTTGCTGTTGCGGAAACTTTTTCCGGTTAAAAAAAATCTTGAACTAGTTTGAAGAATTTAAAAATAGGCCATAAAGATACAATAAGATGTAAGAATAACTAGTAATCATTTTTGTCTTTGATAGGATTGAAAACATTGTGGGAAAAGGAGAAAATGCTGGTAACCTGCATTGTCTCCTTTTCTCAGATTTTTTTCAAAAGCTTTCTCTTTCGGGGGTGTTAAAAGGCGTCATTGTGTGGTAAAAGGTTAACAAGTATAAACAGAACCCCCCCCCTTTACCAATCAGCCAATCAAATTCTATCCCTCTGTGAAATTATCCAATCACAGAAGCTTTAACCCTTTCCCAAACAAGCCCTGGTTTTTAAGGGTCTGGAATAGTAGCCTTTTGAAAACATTGTGGGAAAAGGAGAAAATGCTGGCTAACCAGCATTTTCTCCTTTTCCCACAATGTTTTCTAGCCTATCATAGACAGAAATTATCTTTTCAGCAAGAGTTGAATTGTCGTCTGCAAATGCTTCCAATTTAGTCTAGTCCAAAAGTTTGTCGTTTGGGAAAGGGTTAAGGAAATCAGCATGGGGCCCAGTCAGCCAATCAGAGGCTTCGAGAAATTCAAAACTGGGCCCAGTCAGCCAATCAGAGGCTTCGAGATATTCAAAGTTGGGCCCAGTCAGCCAATCAGAGAGCTTGAAAATTACTTCAAAATGGCGCCCTAATATATAGATAGAAAACAGTGAACAAAAAACGGCATAAAAGTGGATTTACAGTCTTCTTTGAAGGCTGCTGTGCAGTCCTAGGCAAACTGCTAGGCATGCACCACCCACACATGCCAGATTTCACTGAAAAAGGGCCAAAATTTAAGAAATCAGGGTGGCAGAAGACCTTGTTTTGGTCTGTTCAAGCGCCCTTGCAAGAGTTACTTCCCTTGAAATAAACCCTTGATGCCCCTTTATCCCTTAATTAGATTTCCTGACTCAGACCACATTAAATTCTGCGCATTGAATAAGCCAAAATGATCAATGTACAGTGTAAAAACCCCAGAAATTAATGTGACAAGTGGCTAAAAAAGGACTGAATACTCTTTCAGTAGCAATTGATTCCCATTGCACGAATCAAACAAAGGGAATTGAAGTGTAATTTTTCTAATCTCTTCAAACCGCAACAAGAAACCCAGTTACGTCGACTGCCGTTTCATACGTGCCAGTTACGCACATGCCAAAACACCAGGAAATAATGTGACAAGTGGCTAAAAAAAGACTGAAGACTCTTTCAGTAGCAGCTGCTTCCTGTTGCATAAGTCAAACAAAGAGAACTAAATTTCTAATATATTTTTTCTCTCCAATCTCTTTATACTGTGACGACATATACCCATTTACGTAGACTACCGTCTCTCGTAGGTGCCACTTACGTATCCTCGAAAACATGAAAAATTGACCTACGGAACATTTCCTAGCAGACGACACATGTTTCTTAAGTCAAATATAGGGAACTAAATTTCTGATTTTTTTTTTCTCCATTGTCTTTATACCATGACAACAAACCCATTTATGTTGACTACCGTCTCATAGGTGCCAGTTACGTATCCGCGAAAACATGAAAAATGGACTTTTGGAACATTTTGTAGCAGACGACACCTGTCGTTTAAGTCAATCATAGGGATTTTTCTTTTTCGTTTTCTCTCACTAGGGCCATCGATTTGGTTACGATGACTATCTCACCCATACGTGATGGTTACGTGCTACGCATAAAATCGTAAAATCAACTTAGACACTTTCAGAGGCAACTGAAACCTGTTGCACAAATAAAAAAAAAAGGTAAACCGAATGCTTCCCTGTTTTCTTACCAGGGTCAATTTTGGTGACCTTGCGAGTCAAAAGTCAATGTTATGTTTAACTGCTGCGCAAAAATATAAAATTCAGAAGCAACCGGTTGCTGTTGCGGAAACTTTTTCCGGTTAAAAAAAATCTTGAACTAGTTTGAAGAATTTAAAAATAGGCCATAAAGATACAATAAGATGTAAGAATAACTAGTAATCATTTTTGTCTTTGATAGGATTGAAAACATTGTGGGAAAAGGAGAAAATGCTGGTAACCTGCATTGTCTCCTTTTCTCAGATTTTTTTCAAAAGCTTTCTCTTTCGGGGGTGTTAAAAGGCGTCATTGTGTGGTAAAAGGTTAACAAGTATAAACAGAACCCCCCCCCCTTTACCAATCAGCCAATCAAATCCTATCCCTCTGTGAAATTATCCAATCACAGAAGCTTTAACCCTTTCCCAAACAAGCCCTGGTTTTTAAGGGTCTGGAATAGTAGCCTTTTGAAAACATTGTGGGAAAAGGAGAAAATGCTGGCTAACCAGCATTTTCTCCTTTTCCCACAATGTTTTCTAGCCTATCATAGACAGAAATTATCTTTTCAGCAAGAGTTGAATTGTCGTCTGCAAATGCTTCCAATTTAGTCTAGTCCAAAAGTTTGTCGTTTGGGAAAGGGTTAAGGAAATCAGCATGGGGCCCAGTCAGCCAATCAGAGGCTTCGAGAAATTCAAAACTGGGCCCAGTCAGCCAATCAGAGGCTTCGAGATATTCAAAGTTGGGCCCAGTCA
This sequence comes from Tridacna crocea, assembly GCA_943736015.1. Taxonomy (NCBI): domain Eukaryota; kingdom Metazoa; phylum Mollusca; class Bivalvia; order Cardiida; family Cardiidae; genus Tridacna; species Tridacna crocea. Next base: position 3,542,932 of record OX031063.1, read on the forward strand.
GCCAATCAGAGAGCTTGAAAATTACTTCAAAATGGCGCCCTAATATATAGATAGAAAACAGTGAACAAAAAACGGCATAAAAGTGGATTTACAGTCTTCTTTGAAGGCTGCTGTGCAGTCCTAGGCAAACTGCTAGGCATGCACCACCCACACATGCCAGATTTCACTGAAAAAGGGCCAAAATTTAAGAAATCAGGGTGGCAGAAGACCTTGTTTTGGTCTGTTCAAGCGCCCTTGCAAGAGTTACTTCCCTTGAAATAAACCCTTGATGCCCCTTTATCCCTTAATTAGATTTCCTGACTCAGACCACATTAAATTCTGCGCATTGAATAAGCCAAAATGATCAATGTACAGTGTAAAAACCCCAGAAATTAATGTGACAAGTGGCTAAAAAAGGACTGAATACTCTTTCAGTAGCAATTGATTCCCATTGCACGAATCAAACAAAGGGAATTGAAGTGTAATTTTTCTAATCTCTTCAAACCGCAACAAGAAACCCAGTTACGTCGACTGCCGTTTCATACGTGCCAGTTACGCACATGCCAAAACACCAGGAAATAATGTGACAAGTGGCTAAAAAAAGACTGAAGACTCTTTCAGTAGCAACTGCTTCCTGTTGCATAAGTCAAACAAAGAGAACTAAATTTCTAATATATTTTTTCTCTCCAATCTCTTTATACTGTGACGACATATACCCATTTACGTAGACTACCGTCTCTCGTAGGTGCCACTTACGTATCCTCGAAAACATGAAAAATTGACCTACGGAACATTTCCTAGCAGACGACACATGTTTCTTAAGTCAAATATAGGGAACTAAATTTCTGATTTTTTTTTTCTCCATTGTCTTTATACCATGACAACAAACCCATTTATGTTGACTACCGTCTCATAGGTGCCAGTTACGTATCCGCGAAAACATGAAAAATGGACTTTTGGAACATTTTGTAGCAGACGACACCTGTCGTTTAAGTCAATCATAGGGATTTTTCTTTTTCGTTTTCTCTCACTAGGGCCATCGATTTGGTTACGATGACTATCTCACCCATACGTGATGGTTACGTGCTACGCATAAAATCGTAAAATCAACTTAGACACTTTCGGAGGCAACTGAAACCTGTTGCACAAATCAAAAAAAAAGGTAAACCGAATGCTTCCCTGTTTTCTTACCAGGGTCAATTTTGGTGACCTTGCGAGTCAAAAGTCAATGTTATGTTTAACTGCTGCGCAAAAATATAAAATTCAGAAGCAACCGGTTGCTGTTGCGGAAACTTTTTCCGGTTAAAAAAAATCTTGAACTAGTTTGAAGAATTTAAAAATAGGCCATAAAGATACAATAAGATGTAAGAATAACTAGTAATCATTTTTGTCTTTGATAGGATTGAAAACATTGTGGGAAAAGGAGAAAATGCTGGTAACCTGCATTGTCTCCTTTTCTCAGATTTTTTTCAAAAGCTTTCTCTTTCGGGGGTGTTAAAAGGCGTCATTGTGTGGTAAAAGGTTAACAAGTATAAACAGAACCCCCCCCTTTACCAATCAGCCAATCAAATCCTATCCCTCTGTGAAATTATCCAATCACAGAAGCTTTAACCCTTTCCCAAACAAGCCCTGGTTTTTAAGGGTCTGGAATAGTAGCCTTTTGAAAACATTGTGGGAAAAGGAGAAAATGCTGGCTAACCAGCATTTTCTCCTTTTCCCACAATGTTTTCTAGCCTATCATAGACAGAAATTATCTTTTCAGCAAGAGTTGAATTGTCGTCTGCAAATGCTTCCAATTTAGTCTAGTCCAAAAGTTTGTCGTTTGGGAAAGGGTTAAGGAAATCAGCATGGGGCCCAGTCAGCCAATCAGAGGCTTCGAGAAATTCAAAACTGGGCCCAGTCAGCCAATCAGAGGCTTCGAGATATTCAAAGTTGGGCCCAGTCAGCCAATCAGAGAGCTTGAAAATTACTTCAAAATGGCGCCCTAATATATAGATAGAAAACAGTGAACAAAAAACGGCATAAAAGTGGATTTACAGTCTTCTTTGAAGGCTGCTGTGCAGTCCTAGGCAAACTGCTAGGCATGCACCACCCACACATGCCAGATTTCACTGAAAAAGGGCCAAAATTTAAGAAATCAGGGTGGCAGAAGACCTTGTTTTGGTCTGTTCAAGCGCCCTTGCAAGAGTTACTTCCCTTGAAATAAACCCTTGATGCCCCTTTATCCCTTAATTAGATTTCCTGACTCAGACCACATTAAATTCTGCGCATTGAATAAGCCAAAATGATCAATGTACAGTGTAAAAACCCCAGAAATTAATGTGACAAGTGGCTAAAAAAGGACTGAATACTCTTTCAGTAGCAATTGATTCCCATTGCACGAATCAAACAAAGGGAATTGAAGTGTAATTTTTCTAATCTCTTCAAACCGCAACAAGAAACCCAGTTACGTCGACTGCCGTTTCATACGTGCCAGTTACGCACATGCCAAAACACCAGGAAATAATGTGACAAGTGGCTAAAAAAAGACTGAAGACTCTTTCAGTAGCAACTGCTTCCTGTTGCATAAGTCAAACAAAGAGAACTAAATTTCTAATATATTTTTTCTCTCCAATCTCTTTATACTGTGACGACATATACCCATTTACGTAGACTACCGTCTCTCGTAGGTGCCACTTACGTATCCTCGAAAACATGAAAAATTGACCTACGGAACATTTCCTAGCAGACGACACATGTTTCTTAAGTCAAATATAGGGAACTAAATTTCTGATTTTTTTTTTCTCCATTGTCTTTATACCATGACAACAAACCCATTTATGTTGACTACCGTCTCATAGGTGCCAGTTACGTATCCGCGAAAACATGAAAAATGGACTTTTGGAACATTTTGTAGCAGACGACACCTGTCGTTTAAGTCAATCATAGGGATTTTTCTTTTTCGTTTTCTCTCACTAGGGCCATCGATTTGGTTACGATGACTATCTCACCCATACGTGATGGTTACGTGCTACGCATAAAATCGTAAAATCAACTTAGACACTTTCGGAGGCAACTGAAACCTGTTGCACAAATCAAAAAAAAAGGTAAACCGAATGCTTCCCTGTTTTCTTACCAGGGTCAATTTTGGTGACCTTGCGAGTCAAAAGTCAATGTTATGTTTAACTGCTGCGCAAAAATATAAAATTCAGAAGCAACCGGTTGCTGTTGCGGAAACTTTTTCCGGTTAAAAAAAATCTTGAACTAGTTTGAAGAATTTAAAAATAGGCCATAAAGATACAATAAGATGTAAGAATAACTAGTAATCATTTTTGTCTTTGATAGGATTGAAAACATTGTGGGAAAAGGAGAAAATGCTGGTAACCTGCATTGTCTCCTTTTCTCAGATTTTTTTCAAAAGCTTTCTCTTTCGGGGGTGTTAAAAGGCGTCATTGTGTGGTAAAAGGTTAACAAGTATAAACAGAACCCCCCCCCCTTTACCAATCAGCCAATCAAATCCTATCCCTCTGTGAAATTATCCAATCACAGAAGCTTTAACCCTTTCCCAAACAAGCCCTGGTTTTTAAGGGTCTGGAATAGTAGCCTTTTGAAAACATTGTGGGAAAAGGAGAAAATGCTGGCTAACCAGCATTTTCTCCTTTTCCCACAATGTTTTCTAGCCTATCATAGACAGAAATTATCTTTTCAGCAAGAGTTGAATTGTCGTCTGCAAATGCTTCCAATTTAGTCTAGTCCAAAAGTTTGTCGTTTGGGAAAGGGTTAAGGAAATCAGCATGGGGCCCAGTCAGCCAATCAGAGGCTTCGAGAAATTCAAAACTGGGCCCAGTCAGCCAATCAGAGGCTTCGAGATATTCAAAGTTGGGCCCAGTCAGCCAATCAGAGAGCTTGAAAATTACTTCAAAATGGCGCCCTAATATATAGATAGAAAACAGTGAACAAAAAACGGCATAAAAGTGGATTTACAGTCTTCTTTGAAGGCTGCTGTGCAGTCCTAGGCAAACTGCTAGGCATGCACCACCCACACATGCCAGATTTCACTGAAAAAGGGCCAAAATTTAAGAAATCAGGGTGGCAGAAGACCTTGTTTTGGTCTGTTCAAGCGCCCTTGCAAGAGTTACTTCCCTTGAAATAAACCCTTGATGCCCCTTTATCCCTTAATTAGATTTCCTGACTCAGACCACATTAAATTCTGCGCATTGAATAAGCCAAAATGATCAATGTACAGTGTAAAAACCCCAGAAATTAATGTGACAAGTGGCTAAAAAAGGACTGAATACTCTTTCAGTAGCAATTGATTCCCATTGCACGAATCAAACAAAGGGAATTGAAGTGTAATTTTTCTAATCTCTTCAAACCGCAACAAGAAACCCAGTTACGTCGACTGCCGTTTCATACGTGCCAGTTACGCACATGCCAAAACACCAGGAAATAATGTGACAAGTGGCTAAAAAAAGACTGAAGACTCTTTCAGTAGCAACTGCTTCCTGTTGCATAAGTCAAACAAAGAGAACTAAATTTCTAATATATTTTTTCTCTCCAATCTCTTTATACTGTGACGACATATACCCATTTACGTAGACTACCGTCTCTCGTAGGTGCCACTTACGTATCCTCGAAAACATGAAAAATTGACCTACGGAACATTTCCTAGCAGACGACACATGTTTCTTAAGTCAAATATAGGGAACTAAATTTCTGATTTTTTTTTTCTCCATTGTCTTTATACCATGACAACAAACCCATTTATGTTGACTACCGTCTCATAGGTGCCAGTTACGTATCCGCGAAAACATGAAAAATGGACTTTTGGAACATTTTGTAGCAGACGACACCTGTCGTTTAAGTCAATCATAGGGATTTTTCTTTTTCGTTTTCTCTCACTAGGGCCATCGATTTGGTTACGATGACTATCTCACCCATACGTGATGGTTACGTGCTACGCATAAAATCGTAAAATCAACTTAGACACTTTCGGAGGCAACTGAAACCTGTTGCACAAATCAAAAAAAAAGGTAAACCGAATGCTTCCCTGTTTTCTTACCAGGGTCAATTTTGGTGACCTTGCGAGTCAAAAGTCAATGTTATGTTTAACTGCTGCGCAAAAATATAAAATTCAGAAGCAACCGGTTGCTGTTGCGGAAACTTTTTCCGGTTAAAAAAAATCTTGAACTAGTTTGAAGAATTTAAAAATAGGCCATAAAGATACAATAAGATGTAAGAATAACTAGTAATCATTTTTGTCTTTGATAGGATTGAAAACATTGTGGGAAAAGGAGAAAATGCTGGTAACCTGCATTGTCTCCTTTTCTCAGATTTTTTTCAAAAGCTTTCTCTTTCGGGGGTGTTAAAAGGCGTCATTGTGTGGTAAAAGGTTAACAAGTATAAACAGAACCCCCCCCCCCTTTACCAATCAGCCAATCAAATCCTATCCCTCTGTGAAATTATCCAATCACAGAAGCTTTAACCCTTTCCCAAACAAGCCCTGGTTTTTAAGGGTCTGGAATAGTAGCCTTTTGAAAACATTGTGGGAAAAGGAGAAAATGCTGGCTAACCAGCATTTTCTCCTTTTCCCACAATGTTTTCTAGCCTATCATAGACAGAAATTATCTTTTCAGCAAGAGTTGAATTGTCGTCTGCAAATGCTTCCAATTTAGTCTAGTCCAAAAGTTTGTCGTTTGGGAAAGGGTTAAGGAAATCAGCATGGGGCCCAGTCAGCCAATCAGAGGCTTCGAGAAATTCAAAACTGGGCCCAGTCAGCCAATCAGAGGCTTCGAGATATTCAAAGTTGGGCCCAGTCAGCCAATCAGAGAGCTTGAAAATTACTTCAAAATGGCGCCCTAATATATAGATAGAAAACAGTGAACAAAAAACGGCATAAAAGTGGATTTACAGTCTTCTTTGAAGGCTGCTGTGCAGTCCTAGGCAAACTGCTAGGCATGCACCACCCACACATGCCAGATTTCACTGAAAAAGGGCCAAAATTTAAGAAATCAGGGTGGCAGAAGACCTTGTTTTGGTCTGTTCAAGCGCCCTTGCAAGAGTTACTTCCCTTGAAATAAACCCTTGATGCCCCTTTATCCCTTAATTAGATTTCCTGACTCAGACCACATTAAATTCTGCGCATTGAATAAGCCAAAATGATCAATGTACAGTGTAAAAACCCCAGAAATTAATGTGACAAGTGGCTAAAAAAGGACTGAATACTCTTTCAGTAGCAATTGATTCCCATTGCACGAATCAAACAAAGGGAATTGAAGTGTAATTTTTCTAATCTCTTCAAACCGCAACAAGAAACCCAGTTACGTCGACTGCCGTTTCATACGTGCCAGTTACGCACATGCCAAAACACCAGGAAATAATGTGACAAGTGGCTAAAAAAAGACTGAAGACTCTTTCAGTAGCAACTGCTTCCTGTTGCATAAGTCAAACAAAGAGAACTAAATTTCTAATATATTTTTTCTCTCCAATCTCTTTATACTGTGACGACATATACCCATTTACGTAGACTACCGTCTCTCGTAGGTGCCACTTACGTATCCTCGAAAACATGAAAAATTGACCTACGGAACATTTCCTAGCAGACGACACATGTTTCTTAAGTCAAATATAGGGAACTAAATTTCTGATGTTTTTTTTCTCCATTGTCTTTATACCATGACAACAAACCCATTTATGTTGACTACCGTCTCATAGGTGCCAGTTACGTATCCGCGAAAACATGAAAAATGGACTTTTGGAACATTTTGTAGCAGACGACACCTGTCGTTTAAGTCAATCATAGGGATTTTTCTTTTTCGTTTTCTCTCACTAGGGCCATCGATTTGGTTACGATGACTATCTCACCCATACGTGATGGTTACGTGCTACGCATAAAATCGTAAAATCAACTTAGACACTTTCGGAGGCAACTGAAACCTGTTGCACAAATCAAAAAAAAAGGTAAACCGAATGCTTCCCTGTTTTCTTACCAGGGTCAATTTTGGTGACCTTGCGAGTCAAAAGTCAATGTTATGTTTAACTGCTGCGCAAAAATATAAAATTCAGAAGCAACCGGTTGCTGTTGCGGAAACTTTTTCCGGTTAAAAAAAATCTTGAACTAGTTTGAAGAATTTAAAAATAGGCCATAAAGATACAATAAGATGTAAGAATAACTAGTAATCATTTTTGTCTTTGATAGGATTGAAAACATTGTGGGAAAAGGAAAAAAAAAAGCTGGTAACCTGCATTGTCTCCTTTTCTCAGATTTTTTTCAAAAGCTTTCTCTTTCGGGGGTGTTAAAAGGCGTCATTGTGTGGTAAAAGGTTAACAAGTATAAACAGAACCCCCCCCTTTACCAATCAGCCAATCAAATCCTATCCCTCTGTGAAATTATCCAATCACAGAAGCTTTAACCCTTTCCCAAACAAGCCCTGGTTTTTAAGGGTCTGGAATAGTAGCCTTTTGAAAACATTGTGGGAAAAGGAGAAAATGCTGGCTAACCAGCATTTTCTCCTTTTCCCACAATGTTTTCTAGCCTATCATAGACAGAAATTATCTTTTCAGCAAGAGTTGAATTGTCGTCTGCAAATGCTTCCAATTTAGTCTAGTCCAAAAGTTTGTCGTTTGGGAAAGGGTTAAGGAAATCAGCATGGGGCCCAGTCAGCCAATCAGAGGCTTCGAGAAATTCAAAACTGGGCCCAGTCAGCCAATCAGAGGCTTCGAGATATTCAAAGTTGGGCCCAGTCAGCCAATCAGAGAGCTTGAAAATTACTTCAAAATGGCGCCCTAATATATAGATAGAAAACAGTGAACAAAAAACGGCATAAAAGTGGATTTACAGTCTTCTTTGAAGGCTGCTGTGCAGTCCTAGGCAAACTGCTAGGCATGCACCACCCACACATGCCAGATTTCACTGAAAAAGGGCCAAAATTTAAGAAATCAGGGTGGCAGAAGACCTTGTTTTGGTCTGTTCAAGCGCCCTTGCAAGAGTTACTTCCCTTGAAATAAACCCTTGATGCCCCTTTATCCCTTAATTAGATTTCCTGACTCAGACCACATTAAATTCTGCGCATTGAATAAGCCAAAATGATCAATGTACAGTGTAAAAACCCCAGAAATTAATGTGACAAGTGGCTAAAAAAGGACTGAATACTCTTTCAGTAGCAATTGATTCCCATTGCACGAATCAAACAAAGGGAATTGAAGTGTAATTTTTCTAATCTCTTCAAACCGCAACAAGAAACCCAGTTACGTCGACTGCCGTTTCATACGTGCCAGTTACGCACATGCCAAAACACCAGGAAATAATGTGACAAGTGGCTAAAAAAAGACTGAAGACTCTTTCAGTAGCAACTGCTTCCTGTTGCATAAGTCAAACAAAGAGAGCTAAATTTCTAATATATTTTTTCTCTCCAATCTCTTTATACTGTGACGACATATACCCATTTACGTAGACTACCGTCTCTCGTAGGTGCCACTTACGTATCCTCGAAAACATGAAAAATTGACCTACGGAACATTTCCTAGCAGACGACACATGTTTCTTAAGTCAAATATAGGGAACTAAATTTCTGATTTTTTTTTTCTCCATTGTCTTTATACCATGACAACAAACCCATTTATGTTGACTACCGTCTCATAGGTGCCAGTTACGTATCCGCGAAAACATGAAAAATGGACTTTTGGAACATTTTGTAGCAGACGACACCTGTCGTTTAAGTCAATCATAGGGATTTTTCTTTTTCGTTTTCTCTCACTAGGGCCATCGATTTGGTTACGATGACTATCTCACCCATACGTGATGGTTACGTGCTACGCATAAAATCGTAAAATCAACTTAGACACTTTCGGAGGCAACTGAAACCTGTTGCACAAATCAAAAAAAAAGGTAAACCGAATGCTTCCCTGTTTTCTTACCAGGGTCAATTTTGGTGACCTTGCGAGTCAAAAGTCAATGTTATGTTTAACTGCTGCGCAAAAATATAAAATTCAGAAGCAACCGGTTGCTGTTGCGGAAACTTTTTCCGGTTAAAAAAAATCTTGAACTAGTTTGAAGAATTTAAAAATAGGCCATAAAGATACAATAAGATGTAAGAATAACTAGTAATCATTTTTGTCTTTGATAGGATTGAAAACATTGTGGGAAAAGGAGAAAATGCTGGTAACCTGCATTGTCTCCTTTTCTCAGATTTTTTTCAAAAGCTTTCTCTTTCGGGGGTGTTAAAAGGCGTCATTGTGTGGTAAAAGGTTAACAAGTATAAACAGAACCCCCCCCCTTTACCAATCAGCCAATCAAATCCTATCCCTCTGTGAAATTATCCAATCACAGAAGCTTTAACCCTTTCCCAAACAAGCCCTGGTTTTTAAGGGTCTGGAATAGTAGCCTTTTGAAAACATTGTGGGAAAAGGAGAAAATGCTGGCTAACCAGCATTTTCTCCTTTTCCCACAATGTTTTCTAGCCTATCATAGACAGAAATTATCTTTTCAGCAAGAGTTGAATTGTCGTCTGCAAATGCTTCCAATTTAGTCTAGTCCAAAAGTTTGTCGTTTGGGAAAGGGTTAAGGAAATCAGCATGGGGCCCAGTCAGCCAATCAGAGGCTTCGAGAAATTCAAAACTGGGCCCAGTCAGCCAATCAGAGGCTTCGAGATATTCAAAGTTGGGCCCAGTCAGCCAATCAGAGAGCTTGAAAATTACTTCAAAATGGCGCCCTAATATATAGATAGAAAACAGTGAACAAAAAAGGCATAAAAGTGGATTTACAGTCTTCTTTGAAGGCTGCTGTGCAGTCCTAGGCAAACTGCTAGGCATGCACCACCCACACATGCCAGATTTCACTGAAAAAGGGCCAAAATTTAAGAAATCAGGGTGGCAGAAGACCTTGTTTTGGTCTGTTCAAGCGCCCTTGCAAGAGTTACTTCCCTTGAAATAAACCCTTGATGCCCCTTTATCCCTTAATTAGATTTCCTGACTCAGACCACATTAAATTCTGCGCATTGAATAAGCCAAAATGATCAATGTACAGTGTAAAAACCCCAGAAATTAATGTGACAAGTGGCTAAAAAAGGACTGAATACTCTTTCAGTAGCAATTGATTCCCATTGCACGAATCAAACAAAGGGAATTGAAGTGTAATTTTTCTAATCTCTTCAAACCGCAACAAGAAACCCAGTTACGTCGACTGCCGTTTCATACGTGCCAGTTACGCACATGCCAAAACACCAGGAAATAATGTGACAAGTGGCTAAAAAAAGACTGAAGACTCTTTCAGTAGCAACTGCTTCCTGTTGCATAAGTCAAACAAAGAGAACTAAATTTCTAATATATTTTTTCTCTCCAATCTCTTTATACTGTGACGACATATACCCATTTACGTAGACTACCGTCTCTCGTAGGTGCCACTTACGTATCCTCGAAAACATGAAAAATTGACCTACGGAACATTTCCAAGCAGACGACACATGTTTCTTAAGTCAAATATAGGGAACTAAATTTCTGATTTTTTTTTTTCTCCATTGTCTTTATACCATGACAACAAACCCATTTATGTTGACTACCGTCTCATAGGTGCCAGTTACGTATCCGCGAAAACATGAAAAATGGACTTTTGGAACATTTTGTAGCAGACGACACCTGTCGTTTAAGTCAATCATAGGGATTTTTCTTTTTCGTTTTCTCTCACTAGGGCCATCGATTTGGTTACGATGACTATCTCACCCATACGTGATGGTTACGTGCTACGCATAAAATCGTAAAATCAACTTAGACACTTTCGGAGGCAACTGAAACCTGTTGCACAAATCAAAAAAAAAGGTAAACCGAATGCTTCCCTGTTTTCTTACCAGGGTCAATTTTGGTGACCTTGCGAGTCAAAAGTCAATGTTATGTTTAACTGCTGCGCAAAAATATAAAATTCAGAAGCAACCGGTTGCTGTTGCGGAAACTTTTTCCGGTTAAAAAAAATCTTGAACTAGTTTGAAGAATTTAAAAATAGGCCATAAAGATACAATAAGATGTAAGAATAACTAGTAATCATTTTTGTCTTTGATAGGATTGAAAACATTGTGGGAAAAGGAGAAAATGCTGGTAACCTGCATTGTCTCCTTTTCTCAGATTTTTTTCAAAAGCTTTCTCTTTCGGGGGTGTTAAAAGGCGTCATTGTGTGGTAAAAGGTTAACAAGTATAAACAGAACCCCCCCTTTACCAATCAGCCAATCAAATTCTATCCCTCTGTGAAATTATCCAATCACAGAAGCTTTAACCCTTTCCCAAACAAGCCCTGGTTTTTAAGGGTCTGGAATAGTAGCCTTTTGAAAACATTGTGGGAAAAGGAGAAAATGCTGGCTAACCAGCATTTTCTCCTTTTCCCACAATGTTTTCTAGCCTATCATAGACAGAAATTATCTTTTCAGCAAGAGTTGAATTGTCGTCTGCAAATGCTTCCAATTTAGTCTAGTCCAAAAGTTTGTCGTTTGGGAAAGGGTTAAGGAAATCAGCATGGGGCCCAGTCAGCCAATCAGAGGCTTCGAGAAATTCAAAACTGGGCCCAGTCAGCCAATCAGAGGCTTCGAGATATTCAAAGTTGGGCCCAGTCAGCCAATCAGAGAGCTTGAAAATTACTTCAAAATGGCGCCCTAATATATAGATAGAAAACAGTGAACAAAAAACGGCATAAAAGTGGATTTACAGTCTTCTTTGAAGGCTGCTGTGCAGTCCTAGGCAAACTGCTAGGCATGCACCACCCACACATGCCAGATTTCACTGAAAAAGGGCCAAAATTTAAGAAATCAGGGTGGCAGAAGACCTTGTTTTGGTCTGTTCAAGCGCCCTTGCAAGAGTTACTTCCCTTGAAATAAACCCTTGATGCCCCTTTATCCCTTAATTAGATTTCCTGACTCAGACCACATTAAATTCTGCGCATTGAATAAGCCAAAATGATCAATGTACAGTGTAAAAACCCCAGAAATTAATGTGACAAGTGGCTAAAAAAGGACTGAATACTCTTTCAGTAGCAATTGATTCCCATTGCACGAATCAAACAAAGGGAATTGAAGTGTAATTTTTCTAATCTCTTCAAACCGCAACAAGAAACCCAGTTACGTCGACTGCCGTTTCATACGTGCCAGTTACGCACATGCCAAAACACCAGGAAATAATGTGACAAGTGGCTAAAAAAAGACTGAAGACTCTTTCAGTAGCAACTGCTTCCTGTTGCATAAGTCAAACAAAGAGAACTAAATTTCTAATATATTTTTTCTCTCCAATCTCTTTATACTGTGACGACATATACCCATTTACGTAGACTACCGTCTCTCGTAGGTGCCACTTACGTATCCTCGAAAACATGAAAAATTGACCTACGGAACATTTCCTAGCAGACGACACATGTTTCTTAAGTCAAATATAGGGAACTAAATTTCTGATTTTTTTTTTCTCCATTGTCTTTATACCATGACAACAAACCCATTTATGTTGACTACCGTCTCATAGGTGCCAGTTACGTATCCGCGAAAACATGAAAAATGGACTTTTGGAACATTTTGTAGCAGACGACACCTGTCGTTTAAGTCAATCATAGGGATTTTTCTTTTTCGTTTTCTCTCACTAGGGCCATCGATTTGGTTACGATGACTATCTCACCCATACGTGATGGTTACGTGCTACGCATAAAATCGTAAAATCAACTTAGACACTTTCGGAGGCAACTGAAACCTGTTGCACAAATCAAAAAAAAAGGTAAACCGAATGCTTCCCTGTTTTCTTACCAGGGTCAATTTTGGTGACCTTGCGAGTCAAAAGTCAATGTTATGTTTAACTGCTGCGCAAAAATATAAAATTCAGAAGCAACCGGTTGCTGTTGCGGAAACTTTTTCCGGTTAAAAAAAATCTTGAACTAGTTTGAAGAATTTAAAAATAGGCCATAAAGATACAATAAGATGTAAGAATAACTAGTAATCATTTTTGTCTTTGATAGGATTGAAAACATTGTGGGAAAAGGAGAAAATGCTGGTAACCTGCATTGTCTCCTTTTCTCAGATTTTTTTCAAAAGCTTTCTCTTTCGGGGGTGTTAAAAGGCGTCATTGTGTGGTAAAAGGTTAACAAGTATAAACAGAACCCCCCCCTTTACCAATCAGCCAATCAAATCCTATCCCTCTGTGAAATTATCCAATCACAGAAGCTTTAACCCTTTCCCAAACAAGCCCTGGTTTTTAAGGGTCTGGAATAGTAGCCTTTTGAAAACATTGTGGGAAAAGGAGAAAATGCTGGCTAACCAGCATTTTCTCCTTTTCCCACAATGTTTTCTAGCCTATCATAGACAGAAATTATCTTTTCAGCAAGAGTTGAATTGTCGTCTGCAAATGCTTCCAATTTAGTCTAGTCCAAAAGTTTGTCGTTTGGGAAAGGGTTAAGGAAATCAGCATGGGGCCCAGTCAGCCAATCAGAGGCTTCGAGAAATTCAAAACTGGGCCCAGTCAGCCAATCAGAGGCTTCGAGATATTCAAAGTTGGGCCCAGTCAGCCAATCAGAGAGCTTGAAAATTACTTCAAAATGGCGCCCTAATATATAGATAGAAAACAGTGAACAAAAAACGGCATAAAAGTGGATTTACAGTCTTCTTTGAAGGCTGCTGTGCAGTCCTAGGCAAACTGCTAGGCATGCACCACCCACACATGCCAGATTTCACTGAAAAAGGGCCAAAATTTAAGAAATCAGGGTGGCAGAAGACCTTGTTTTGGTCTGTTCAAGCGCCCTTGCAAGAGTTACTTCCCTTGAAATAAACCCTTGATGCCCCTTTATCCCTTAATTAGATTTCCTGACTCAGACCACATTAAATTCTGCGCATTGAATAAGCCAAAATGATCAATGTACAGTGTAAAAACCCCAGAAATTAATGTGACAAGTGGCTAAAAAAGGACTGAATACTCTTTCAGTAGCAATTGATTCCCATTGCACGAATCAAACAAAGGGAATTGAAGTGTAATTTTTCTAATCTCTTCAAACCGCAACAAGAAACCCAGTTACGTCGACTGCCGTATCATACGTGCCAGTTACGCACATGCCAAAACACCAGGAAATAATGTGACAAGTGGCTAAAAAAAGACTGAAGACTCTTTCAGTAGCAACTGCTTCCTGTTGCATAAGTCAAACAAAGAGAACTAAATTTCTAATATATTTTTTCTCTCCAATCTCTTTATACTGTGACGACATATACCCATTTACGTAGACTACCGTCTCTCGTAGGTGCCACTTACGTATCCTCGAAAACATGAAAAATTGACCTACGGAACATTTCCTAGCAGACGACACATGTTTCTTAAGTCAAATATAGGGAACTAAATTTCTGATTTTTTTTTTCTCCATTGTCTTTATACCATGACAACAAACCCATTTATGTTGACTACCGTCTCATAGGTGCCAGTTACGTATCCGCGAAAACATGAAAAATGGACTTTTGGAACATTTTGTAGCAGACGACACCTGTCGTTTAAGTCAATCATAGGGATTTTTCTTTTTCGTTTTCTCTCACTAGGGCCATCGATTTGGTTACGATGACTATCTCACCCATACGTGATGGTTACGTGCTACGCATAAAATCGTAAAATCAACTTAGACACTTTCGGAGGCAACTGAAACCTGTTGCACAAATAAAAAAAAAAGGTAAACCGAATGCTTCCCTGTTTTCTTACCAGGGTCAATTTTGGTGACCTTGCGAGTCAAAAGTCAATGTTATGTTTAACTGCTGCGCAAAAATATAAAATTCAGAAGCAACCGGTTGCTGTTGCGGAAACTTTTTCCGGTTAAAAAAAATCTTGAACTAGTTTGAAGAATTTAAAAATAGGCCATAAAGATACAATAAGATGTAAGAATAACTAGTAATCATTTTTGTCTTTGATAGGATTGAAAACATTGTGGGAAAAGGAGAAAATGCTGGTAACCTGCATTGTCTCCTTTTCTCAGATTTTTTTCAAAAGCTTTCTCTTTCGGGGGTGTTAAAAGGCGTCATTGTGTGGTAAAAGGTTAACAAGTATAAACAGAACCCCCCCCCTTTACCAATCAGCCAATCAAATCCTATCCCTCTGTGAAATTATCCAATCACAGAAGCTTTAACCCTTTCCCAAACAAGCCCTGGTTTTTAAGGGTCTGGAATAGTAGCCTTTTGAAAACATTGTGGGAAAAGGAGAAAATGCTGGCTAACCAGCATTTTCTCCTTTTCCCACAATGTTTTCTAGCCTATCATAGACAGAAATTATCTTTTCAGCAAGAGTTGAATTGTCGTCTGCAAATGCTTCCAATTTAGTCTAGTCCAAAAGTTTGTCGTTTGGGAAAGGGTTAAGGAAATCAGCATGGGGCCCAGTCAGCCAATCAGAGGCTTCGAGAAATTCAAAACTGGGCCCAGTCAGCCAATCAGAGGCTTCGAGATATTCAAAGTTGGGCCCAGTCAGCCAATCAGAGAGCTTGAAAATTACTTCAAAATGGCGCCCTAATATATAGATAGAAAACAGTGAACAAAAAACGGCATAAAAGTGGATTTACAGTCTTCTTTGAAGGCTGCTGTGCAGTCCTAGGCAAACTGCTAGGCATGCACCACCCACACATGCCAGATTTCACTGAAAAAGGGCCAAAATTTAAGAAATCAGGGTGGCAGAAGACCTTGTTTTGGTCTGTTCAAGCGCCCTTGCAAGAGTTACTTCCCTTGAAATAAACCCTTGATGCCCCTTTATCCCTTAATTAGATTTCCTGACTCAGACCACATTAAATTCTGCGCATTGAATAAGCCAAAATGATCAATGTACAGTGTAAAAACCCCAGAAATTAATGTGACAAGTGGCTAAAAAAGGACTGAATACTCTTTCAGTAGCAATTGATTCCCATTGCACGAATCAAACAAAGGGAATTGAAGTGTAATTTTTCTAATCTCTTCAAACCGCAACAAGAAACCCAGTTACGTCGACTGCCGTATCATACGTGCCAGTTACGCACATGCCAAAACACCAGGAAATAATGTGACAAGTGGCTAAAAAAAGACTGAAGACTCTTTCAGTAGCAACTGCTTCCTGTTGCATAAGTCAAACAAAGAGAACTAAATTTCTAATATATTTTTTCTCTCCAATCTCTTTATACTGTGACGACATATACCCATTTACGTAGACTACCGTCTCTCGTAGGTGCCACTTACGTATCCTCGAAAACATGAAAAATTGACCTACGGAACATTTCCTAGCAGACGACACATGTTTCTTAAGTCAAATATAGGGAACTAAATTTCTGATTTTTTTTTTCTCCATTGTCTTTATACCATGACAACAAACCCATTTATGTTGACTACCGTCTCATAGGTGCCAGTTACGTATCCGCGAAAACATGAAAAATGGACTTTTGGAACATTTTGTAGCAGGCGACACCTGTCGTTTAAGTCAATCATAGGGATTTTTCTTTTTCGTTTTCTCTCACTAGGGCCATCGATTTGGTTACAATGACTATCTCACCCATACGTGATGGTTACGTGCTACGCATAAAATCGTAAAATCAACTTAGACACTTTCGGAGGCAACTGAAACCTGTTGCACAAATAAAAAAAAAAGGTAAACCGAATGCTTCCCTGTTTTCTTACCAGGGTCAATTTTGGTGACCTTGCGAGTCAAAAGTCAATGTTATGTTTAACTGCTGCGCAAAAATATAAAATTCAGAAGCAACCGGTTGCTGTTGCGGAAACTTTTTCCGGTTAAAAAAAATCTTGAACTAGTTTGAAGAATTTAAAAATAGGCCATAAAGATACAATAAGATGTAAGAATAACTAGTAATCATTTTTGTCTTTGATAGGATTGAAAACATTGTGGGAAAAGGAGAAAATGCTGGTAACCTGCATTGTCTCCTTTTCTCAGATTTTTTTCAAAAGCTTTCTCTTTCGGGGGTGTTAAAAGGCGTCATTGTGTGGTAAAAGGTTAACAAGTATAAACAGAACCCCCCCCTTTACCAATCAGCCAATCAAATCCTATCCCTCTGTGAAATTATCCAATCACAGAAGCTTTAACCCTTTCCCAAACAAGCCCTGGTTTTTAAGGGTCTGGAATAGTAGCCTTTTGAAAACATTGTGGGAAAAGGAGAAAATGCTGGCTAACCAGCATTTTCTCCTTTTCCCACAATGTTTTCTAGCCTATCATAGACAGAAATTATCTTTTCAGCAAGAGTTGAATTGTCGTCTGCAAATGCTTCCAATTTAGTCTAGTCCAAAAGTTTGTCGTTTGGGAAAGGGTTAAGGAAATCAGCATGGGGCCCAGTCAGCCAATCAGAGGCTTCGAGAAATTCAAAACTGGGCCCAGTCAGCCAATCAGAGGCTTCGAGATATTCAAAGTTGGGCCCAGTCAGCCAATCAGAGAGCTTGAAAATTACTTCAAAATGGCGCCCTAATATATAGATAGAAAACAGTGAACAAAAAACGGCATAAAAGTGGATTTACAGTCTTCTTTGAAGGCTGCTGTGCAGTCCTAGGCAAACTGCTAGGCATGCACCACCCACACATGCCAGATTTCACTGAAAAAGGGCCAAAATTTAAGAAATCAGGGTGGCAGAAGACCTTGTTTTGGTCTGTTCAAGCGCCCTTGCAAGAGTTACTTCCCTTGAAATAAACCCTTGATGCCCCTTTATCCCTTAATTAGATTTCCTGACTCAGACCACATTAAATTCTGCGCATTGAATAAGCCAAAATGATCAATGTACAGTGTAAAAACCCCAGAAATTAATGTGACAAGTGGCTAAAAAAGGACTGAATACTCTTTCAGTAGCAATTGATTCCCATTGCACGAATCAAACAAAGGGAATTGAAGTGTAATTTTTCTAATCTCTTCAAACCGCAACAAGAAACCCAGTTACGTCGACTGCCGTATCATACGTGCCAGTTACGCACATGCCAAAACACCAGGAAATAATGTGACAAGTGGCTAAAAAAAGACTGAAGACTCTTTCAGTAGCAACTGCTTCCTGTTGCATAAGTCAAACAAAGAGAACTAAATTTCTAATATATTTTTTCTCTCCAATCTCTTTATACTGTGACGACATATACCCATTTACGTAGACTACCGTCTCTCGTAGGTGCCACTTACGTATCCTCGAAAACATGAAAAATTGACCTACGGAACATTTCCTAGCAGACGACACATGTTTCTTAAGTCAAATATAGGGAACTAAATTTCTGATTTTTTTTTTCTCCATTGTCTTTATACCATGACAACAAACCCATTTATGTTGACTACCGTCTCATAGGTGCCAGTTACGTATCCGCGAAAACATGAAAAATGGACTTTTGGAACATTTTGTAGCAGACGACACCTGTCGTTTAAGTCAATCATAGGGATTTTTCTTTTTCGTTTTCTCTCACTAGGGCCATCGATTTGGTTACGATGACTATCTCACCCATACGTGATGGTTACGTGCTACGCATAAAATCGTAAAATCAACTTAGACACTTTCGGAGGCAACTGAAACCTGTTGCACAAATCAAAAAAAAAGGTAAACCGAATGCTTCCCTGTTTTCTTACCAGGGTCAATTTTGGTGACCTTGCGAGTCAAAAGTCAATGTTATGTTTAACTGCTGCGCAAAAATATAAAATTCAGAAGCAACCGGTTGCTGTTGCGGAAACTTTTTCCGGTTAAAAAAAATCTTGAACTAGTTTGAAGAATTTAAAAATAGGCCATAAAGATACAATAAGATGTAAGAATAACTAGTAATCATTTTTGTCTTTGATAGGATTGAAAACATTGTGGGAAAAGGAGAAAATGCTGGTAACCTGCATTGTCTCCTTTTCTCAGATTTTTTTCAAAAGCTTTCTCTTTCGGGGGTGTTAAAAGGCGTCATTGTGTGGTAAAAGGTTAACAAGTATAAACAGAACCCCCCCCCTTTACCAATCAGCCAATCAAATCCTATCCCTCTGTGAAATTATCCAATCACAGAAGCTTTAACCCTTTCCCAAACAAGCCCTGGTTTTTAAGGGTCTGGAATAGTAGCCTTTTGAAAACATTGTGGGAAAAGGAGAAAATGCTGGCTAACCAGCATTTTCTCCTTTTCCCACAATGTTTTCTAGCCTATCATAGACAGAAATTATCTTTTCAGCAAGAGTTGAATTGTCGTCTGCAAATGCTTCCAATTTAGTCTAGTTCAAAAGTTTGTCGTTTGGGAAAGGGTTAAGGAAATCAGCATGGGGCCCAGTCAGCCAATCAGAGGCTTCGAGAAATTCAAAACTGGGCCCAGTCAGCCAATCAGAGGCTTCGAGATATTCAAAGTTGGGCCCAGTCAGCCAATCAGAGAGCTTGAAAATTACTTCAAAATGGCGCCCTAATATATAGATAGAAAACAGTGAACAAAAAACGGCATAAAAGTGGATTTACAGTCTTCTTTGAAGGCTGCTGTGCAGTCCTAGGCAAACTGCTAGGCATGCACCACCCACACATGCCAGATTTCACTGAAAAAGGGCCAAAATTTAAGAAATCAGGGTGGCAGAAGACCTTGTTTTGGTCTGTTCAAGCGCCCTTGCAAGAGTTACTTCCCTTGAAATAAACCCTTGATGCCCCTTTATCCCTTAATTAGATTTCCTGACTCAGACCACATTAAATTCTGCGCATTGAATAAGCCAAAATGATCAATGTACAGTGTAAAAACCCCAGAAATTAATGTGACAAGTGGCTAAAAAAGGACTGAATACTCTTTCAGTAGCAATTGATTCCCATTGCACGAATCAAACAAAGGGAATTGAAGTGTAATTTTTCTAATCTCTTCAAACCGCAACAAGAAACCCAGTTACGTCGACTGCCGTATCATACGTGCCAGTTACGCACATGCCAAAACACCAGGAAATAATGTGACAAGTGGCTAAAAAAAGACTGAAGACTCTTTCAGTAGCAACTGCTTCCTGTTGCATAAGTCAAACAAAGAGAACTAAATTTCTAATATATTTTTTCTCTCCAATCTCTTTATACTGTGACGACATATACCCATTTACGTAGACTACCGTCTCTCGTAGGTGCCACTTACGTATCCTCGAAAACATGAAAAATTGACCTACGGAACATTTCCTAGCAGACGACACATGTTTCTTAAGTCAAATATAGGGAACTAAATTTCTGATTTTTTTTTTCTCCATTGTCTTTATACCATGACAACAAACCCATTTATGTTGACTACCGTCTCATAGGTGCCAGTTACGTATCCGCGAAAACATGAAAAATGGACTTTTGGAACATTTTGTAGCAGACGACACCTGTCGTTTAAGTCAATCATAGGGATTTTTCTTTTTCGTTTTCTCTCACTAGGGCCATCGATTTGGTTACGATGACTATCTCACCCATACGTGATGGTTACGTGCTACGCATAAAATCGTAAAATCAACTTAGACACTTTCGGAGGCAACTGAAACCTGTTGCACAAATAAAAAAAAAAGGTAAACCGAATGCTTCCCTGTTTTCTTACCAGGGTCAATTTTGGTGACCTTGCGAGTCAAAAGTCAATGTTATGTTTAACTGCTGCGCAAAAATATAAAATTCAGAAGCAACCGGTTGCTGTTGCGGAAACTTTTTCCGGTTAAAAAAAATCTTGAACTAGTTTGAAGAATTTAAAAATAGGCCATAAAGATACAATAAGATGTAAGAATAACTAGTAATCATTTTTGTCTTTGATAGGATTGAAAACATTGTGGGAAAAGGAGAAAATGCTGGTAACCTGCATTGTCTCCTTTTCTCAGATTTTTTTCAAAAGCTTTCTCTTTCGGGGGTGTTAAAAGGCGTCATTGTGTGGTAAAAGGTTAACAAGTATAAACAGAACCCCCCCCCCTTTACCAATCAGCCAATCAAATCCTATCCCTCTGTGAAATTATCCAATCACAGAAGCTTTAACCCTTTCCCAAACAAGCCCTGGTTTTTAAGGGTCTGGAATAGTAGCCTTTTGAAAACATTGTGGGAAAAGGAGAAAATGCTGGCTAACCAGCATTTTCTCCTTTTCCCACAATGTTTTCTAGCCTATCATAGACAGAAATTATCTTTTCAGCAAGAGTTGAATTGTCGTCTGCAAATGCTTCCAATTTAGTCTAGTCCAAAAGTTTGTCGTTTGGGAAAGGGTTAAGGAAATCAGCATGGGGCCCAGTCAGCCAATCAGAGGCTTCGAGAAATTCAAAACTGGGCCCAGTCAGCCAATCAGAGGCTTCGAGATATTCAAAGTTGGGCCCAGTCAGCCAATCAGAGAGCTTGAAAATTACTTCAAAATGGCGCCCTAATATATAGATAGAAAACAGTGAACAAAAAACGGCATAAAAGTGGATTTACAGTCTTCTTTGAAGGCTGCTGTGCAGTCCTAGGCAAACTGCTAGGCATGCACCACCCACACATGCCAGATTTCACTGAAAAAGGGCCAAAATTTAAGAAATCAGGGTGGCAGAAGACCTTGTTTTGGTCTGTTCAAGCGCCCTTGCAAGAGTTACTTCCCTTGAAATAAACCCTTGATGCCCCTTTATCCCTTAATTAGATTTCCTGACTCAGACCACATTAAATTCTGCGCATTGAATAAGCCAAAATGATCAATGTACAGTGTAAAAACCCCAGAAATTAATGTGACAAGTGGCTAAAAAAGGACTGAATACTCTTTCAGTAGCAATTGATTCCCATTGCACGAATCAAACAAAGGGAATTGAAGTGTAATTTTTCTAATCTCTTCAAACCGCAACAAGAAACCCAGTTACGTCGACTGCCGTATCATACGTGCCAGTTACGCACATGCCAAAACACCAGGAAATAATGTGACAAGTGGCTAAAAAAAGACTGAAGACTCTTTCAGTAGCAACTGCTTCCTGTTGCATAAGTCAAACAAAGAGAACTAAATTTCTAATATATTTTTTCTCTCCAATCTCTTTATACTGTGACGACATATACCCATTTACGTAGACTACCGTCTCTCGTAGGTGCCACTTACGTATCCTCGAAAACATGAAAAATTGACCTACGGAACATTTCCTAGCAGACGACACATGTTTCTTAAGTCAAATATAGGGAACTAAATTTCTGATTTTTTTTTTCTCCATTGTCTTTATACCATGACAACAAACCCATTTATGTTGACTACCGTCTCATAGGTGCCAGTTACGTATCCGCGAAAACATGAAAAATGGACTTTTGGAACATTTTGTAGCAGACGACACCTGTCGTTTAAGTCAATCATAGGGATTTTTCTTTTTCGTTTTCTCTCACTAGGGCCATCGATTTGGTTACGATGACTATCTCACCCATACGTGATGGTTACGTGCTACGCATAAAATCGTAAAATCAACTTAGACACTTTCGGAGGCAACTGAAACCTGTTGCACAAATCAAAAAAAAAGGTAAACCGAATGCTTCCCTGTTTTCTTACCAGGGTCAATTTTGGTGACCTTGCGAGTCAAAAGTCAATGTTATGTTTAACTGCTGCGCAAAAATATAAAATTCAGAAGCAACCGGTTGCTGTTGCGGAAACTTTTTCCGGTTAAAAAAAATCTTGAACTAGTTTGAAGAATTTAAAAATAGGCCATAAAGATACAATAAGATGTAAGAATAACTAGTAATCATTTTTGTCTTTGATAGGATTGAAAACATTGTGGGAAAAGGAGAAAATGCTGGTAACCTGCATTGTCTCCTTTTCTCAGATTTTTTTCAAAAGCTTTCTCTTTCGGGGGTGTTAAAAGGCGTCATTGTGTGGTAAAAGGTTAACAAGTATAAACAGAACCCCCCCTTTACCAATCAGCCAATCAAATCCTATCCCTCTGTGAAATTATCCAATCACAGAAGCTTTAACCCTTTCCCAAACAAGCCCTGGTTTTTAAGGGTCTGGAATAGTAGCCTTTTGAAAACATTGTGGGAAAAGGAGAAAATGCTGGCTAACCAGCATTTTCTCCTTTTCCCACAATGTTTTCTAGCCTATCATAGACAGAAATTATCTTTTCAGCAAGAGTTGAATTGTCGTCTGCAAATGCTTCCAATTTAGTCTAGTCCAAAAGTTTGTCGTTTGGGAAAGGGTTAAGGAAATCAGCATGGGGCCCAGTCAGCCAATCAGAGGCTTCGAGAAATTCAAAACTGGGCCCAGTCAGCCAATCAGAGGCTTCGAGATATTCAAAGTTGGGCCCAGTCAGCCAATCAGAGAGCTTGAAAATTACTTCAAAATGGCGCCCTAATATATAGATAGAAAACAGTGAACAAAAAACGGCATAAAAGTGGATTTACAGTCTTCTTTGAAGGCTGCTGTGCAGTCCTAGGCAAACTGCTAGGCATGCACCACCCACACATGCCAGATTTCACTGAAAAAGGGCCAAAATTTAAGAAATCAGGGTGGCAGAAGACCTTGTTTTGGTCTGTTCAAGCGCCCTTGCAAGAGTTACTTCCCTTGAAATAAACCCTTGATGCCCCTTTATCCCTTAATTAGATTTCCTGACTCAGACCACATTAAATTCTGCGCATTGAATAAGCCAAAATGATCAATGTACAGTGTAAAAACCCCAGAAATTAATGTGACAAGTGGCTAAAAAAGGACTGAATACTCTTTCAGTAGCAATTGATTCCCATTGCACGAATCAAACAAAGGGAATTGAAGTGTAATTTTTCTAATCTCTTCAAACCGCAACAAGAAACCCAGTTACGTCGACTGCCGTATCATACGTGCCAGTTACGCACATGCCAAAACACCAGGAAATAATGTGACAAGTGGCTAAAAAAAGACTGAAGACTCTTTCAGTAGCAACTGCTTCCTGTTGCATAAGTCAAACAAAGAGAACTAAATTTCTAATATATTTTTTCTCTCCAATCTCTTTATACTGTGACGACATATACCCATTTACGTAGACTACCGTCTCTCGTAGGTGCCACTTACGTATCCTCGAAAACATGAAAAATTGACCTACGGAACATTTCCTAGCAGACGACACATGTTTCTTAAGTCAAATATAGGGAACTAAATTTCTGATTTTTTTTTTCTCCATTGTCTTTATACCATGACAACAAACCCATTTATGTTGACTACCGTCTCATAGGTGCCAGTTACGTATCCGCGAAAACATGAAAAATGGACTTTTGGAACATTTTGTAGCAGACGACACCTGTCGTTTAAGTCAATCATAGGGATTTTTCTTTTTCGTTTTCTCTCACTAGGGCCATCGATTTGGTTACGATGACTATCTCACCCATACGTGATGGTTACGTGCTACGCATAAAATCGTAAAATCAACTTAGACACTTTCGGAGGCAACTGAAACCTGTTGCACAAATCAAAAAAAAAGGTAAACCGAATGCTTCCCTGTTTTCTTACCAGGGTCAATTTTGGTGACCTTGCGAGTCAAAAGTCAATGTTATGTTTAACTGCTGCGCAAAAATATAAAATTCAGAAGCAACCGGTTGCTGTTGCGGAAACTTTTTCCGGTTAAAAAAAATCTTGAACTAGTTTGAAGAATTTAAAAATAGGCCATAAAGATACAATAAGATGTAAGAATAACTAGTAATCATTTTTGTCTTTGATAGGATTGAAAACATTGTGGGAAAAGGAGAAAATGCTGGTAACCTGCATTGTCTCCTTTTCTCAGATTTTTTTCAAAAGCTTTCTCTTTCGGGGGTGTTAAAAGGCGTCATTGTGTGGTAAAAGGTTAACAAGTATAAACAGAACCCCCCCCTTTACCAATCAGCCAATCAAATCCTATCCCTCTGTGAAATTATCCAATCACAGAAGCTTTAACCCTTTCCCAAACAAGCCCTGGTTTTTAAGGGTCTGGAATAGTAGCCTTTTGAAAACATTGTGGGAAAAGGAGAAAATGCTGGCTAACCAGCATTTTCTCCTTTTCCCACAATGTTTTCTAGCCTATCATAGACAGAAATTATCTTTTCAGCAAGAGTTGAATTGTCGTCTGCAAATGCTTCCAATTTAGTCTAGTCCAAAAGTTTGTCGTTTGGGAAAGGGTTAAGGAAATCAGCATGGGGCCCAGTCAGCCAATCAGAGGCTTCGAGAAATTCAAAACTGGGCCCAGTCAGCCAATCAGAGGCTTCGAGATATTCAAAGTTGGGCCCAGTCAGCCAATCAGAGAGCTTGAAAATTACTTCAAAATGGCGCCCTAATATATAGATAGAAAACAGTGAACAAAAAACGGCATAAAAGTGGATTTACAGTCTTCTTTGAAGGCTGCTGTGCAGTCCTAGGCAAACTGCTAGGCATGCACCACCCGCACATGCCAGATTTCACTGAAAAAGGGCCAAAATTTAAGAAATCAGGGTGGCAGAAGACCTTGTTTTGGTCTGTTCAAGCGCCCTTGCAAGAGTTACTTCCCTTGAAATAAACCCTTGATGCCCCTTTATCCCTTAATTAGATTTCCTGACTCAGACCACATTAAATTCTGCGCATTGAATAAGCCAAAATGATCAATGTACAGTGTAAAAACCCCAGAAATTAATGTGACAAGTGGCTAAAAAAGGACTGAATACTCTTTCAGTAGCAATTGATTCCCATTGCACGAATCAAACAAAGGGAATTGAAGTGTAATTTTTCTAATCTCTTCAAACCGCAACAAGAAACCCAGTTACGTCGACTGCCGTATCATACGTGCCAGTTACGCACATGGCAAAACACCAGGAAATAATGTGACAAGTGGCTAAAAAAAGACTGAAGACTCTTTCAGTAGCAACTGCTTCCTGTTGCATAAGTCAAACAAAGAGAACTAAATTTCTAATATATTTTTTCTCTCCAATCTCTTTATACTGTGACGACATATAACCATTTACGTAGACTACCGTCTCTCGTAGGTGCCACTTACGTATCCTCGAAAACATGAAAAATTGACCTACGGAACATTTCCTAGCAGACGACACATGTTTCTTAAGTCAAATATAGGGAACTAAATTTCTGATTTTTTTTTTCTCCATTGTCTTTATACCATGACAACAAACCCATTTATGTTGACTACCGTCTCATAGGTGCCAGTTACGTATCCGCGAAAACATGAAAAATGGACTTTTGGAACATTTTGTAGCAGACGACACCTGTCGTTTAAGTCAATCATAGGGATTTTTCTTTTTCGTTTTCTCTCACTAGGGCCATCGATTTGGTTACGATGACTATCTCACCCATACGTGATGGTTACGTGCTACGCATAAAATCGTAAAATCAACTTAGACACTTTCGGAGGCAACTGAAACCTGTTGCACAAATAAAAAAAAAAGGTAAACCGAATGCTTCCCTGTTTTCTTACCAGGGTCAATTTTGGTGACCTTGCGAGTCAAAAGTCAATGTTATGTTTAACTGCTGCGCAAAAATATAAAATTCAGAAGCAACCGGTTGCTGTTGCGGAAACTTTTTCCGGTTAAAAAAAATCTTGAACTAGTTTGAAGAATTTAAAAATAGGCCATAAAGATACAATAAGATGTAAGAATAACTAGTAATCATTTTTGTCTTTGATAGGATTGAAAACATTGTGGGAAAAGGAGAAAATGCTGGTAACCTGCATTGTCTCCTTTTCTCAGATTTTTTTCAAAAGCTTTCTCTTTCGGGGGTGTTAAAAGGCGTCATTGTGTGGTAAAAGGTTAACAAGTATAAACAGAACCCCCCCCCTTTACCAATCAGCCAATCAAATCCTATCCCTCTGTGAAATTATCCAATCACAGAAGCTTTAACCCTTTCCCAAACAAGCCCTGGTTTTTAAGGGTCTGGAATAGTAGCCTTTTGAAAACATTGTGGGAAAAGGAGAAAATGCTGGCTAACCAGCATTTTCTCCTTTTCCCACAATGTTTTCTAGCCTATCATAGACAGAAATTATCTTTTCAGCAAGAGTTGAATTGTCGTCTGCAAATGCTTCCAATTTAGTCTAGTCCAAAAGTTTGTCGTTTGGGAAAGGGTTAAGGAAATCAGCATGGGGCCCAGTCAGCCAATCAGAGGCTTCGAGAAATTCAAAACTGGGCCCAGTCAGCCAATCAGAGGCTTCGAGATATTCAAAGTTGGGCCCAGTCAGCCAATCAGAGAGCTTGAAAATTACTTCAAAATGGCGCCCTAATATATAGATAGAAAACAGTGAACAAAAAACGGCATAAAAGTGGATTTACAGTCTTCTTTGAAGGCTGCTGTGCAGTCCTAGGCAAACTGCTAGGCATGCACCACCCGCACATGCCAGATTTCACTGAAAAAGGGCCAAAATTTAAGAAATCAGGGTGGCAGAAGACCTTGTTTTGGTCTGTTCAAGCGCCCTTGCAAGAGTTACTTCCCTTGAAATAAACCCTTGATGCCCCTTTATCCCTTAATTAGATTTCCTGACTCAGACCACATTAAATTCTGCGCATTGAATAAGCCAAAATGATCAATGTACAGTGTAAAAACCCCAGAAATTAATGTGACAAGTGGCTAAAAAAGGACTGAATACTCTTTCAGTAGCAATTGATTCCCATTGCACGAATCAAACAAAGGGAATTGAAGTGTAATTTTTCTAATCTCTTCAAACCGCAACAAGAAACCCAGTTACGTCGACTGCCGTATCATACGTGCCAGTTACGCACATGCCAAAACACCAGGAAATAATGTGACAAGTGGCTAAAAAAAGACTGAAGACTCTTTCAGTAGCAACTGCTTCCTGTTGCATAAGTCAAACAAAGAGAACTAAATTTCTAATATATTTTTTCTCTCCAATCTCTTTATACTGTGACGACATATACCCATTTACGTAGACTACCGTCTCTCGTAGGTGCCACTTACGTATCCTCGAAAACATGAAAAATTGACCTACGGAACATTTCCTAGCAGACGACACATGTTTCTTAAGTCAAATATAGGGAACTAAATTTCTGATTTTTTTTTTCTCCATTGTCTTTATACCATGACAACAAATCCATTTATGTTGACTACCGTCTCATAGGTGCCAGTTACGTATCCGCGAAAACATGAAAAATGGACTTTTGGAACATTTTGTAGCAGACGACACCTGTCGTTTAAGTCAATCATAGGGATTTTTCTTTTTCGTTTTCTCTCACTAGGGCCATCGATTTGGTTACGATGACTATCTCACCCATACGTGATGGTTACGTGCTACGCATAAAATCGTAAAATCAACTTAGACACTTTCGGAGGCAACTGAAACCTGTTGCACAAATCAAAAAAAAAGGTAAACCGAATGCTTCCCTGTTTTCTTACCAGGGTCAATTTTGGTGACCTTGCGAGTCAAAAGTCAATGTTATGTTTAACTGCTGCGCAAAAGTATAAAATTCAGAAGCAACCGGTTGCTGTTGCGGAAACTTTTTCCGGTTAAAAAAAATCTTGAACTAGTTTGAAGAATTTAAAAATAGGCCATAAAGATACAATAAGATGTAAGAATAACTAGTAATCATTTTTGTCTTTGATAGGATTGAAAACATTGTGGGAAAAGGAGAAAATGCTGGTAACCTGCATTGTCTCCTTTTCTCAGATTTTTTTCAAAAGCTTTCTCTTTCGGGGGTGTTAAAAGGCGTCATTGTGTGGTAAAAGGTTAACAAGTATAAACAGAACCCCCCCCTTTACCAATCAGCCAATCAAATCCTATCCCTCTGTGAAATTATCCAATCACAGAAGCTTTAACCCTTTCCCAAACAAGCCCTGGTTTTTAAGGGTCTGGAATAGTAGCCTTTTGAAAACATTGTGGGAAAAGGAGAAAATGCTGGCTAACCAGCATTTTCTCCTTTTCCCACAATGTTTTCTAGCCTATCATAGACAGAAATTATCTTTTCAGCAAGAGTTGAATTGTCGTCTGCAAATGCTTCCAATTTAGTCTAGTCCAAAAGTTTGTCGTTTGGGAAAGGGTTAAGGAAATCAGCATGGGGCCCAGTCAGCCAATCAGAGGCTTCGAGAAATTCAAAACTGGGCCCAGTCAGCCAATCAGAGGCTTCGAGATATTCAAAGTTGGGCCCAGTCAGCCAATCAGAGAGCTTGAAAATTACTTCAAAATGGCGCCCTAATATATAGATAGAAAACAGTGAACAAAAAACGGCATAAAAGTGGATTTACAGTCTTCTTTGAAGGCTGCTGTGCAGTCCTAGGCAAACTGCTAGGCATGCACCACCCACACATGCCAGATTTCACTGAAAAAGGGCCAAAATTTAAGAAATCAGGGTGGCAGAAGACCTTGTTTTGGTCTGTTCAAGCGCCCTTGCAAGAGTTACTTCCCTTGAAATAAACCCTTGATGCCCCTTTATCCCTTAATTAGATTTCCTGACTCAGACCACATTAAATTCTGCGCATTGAATAAGCCAAAATGATCAATGTACAGTGTAAAAACCCCAGAAATAAATGTGACAAGTGGCTAAAAAAGGACTGAATACTCTTTCAGTAGCAATTGATTCCCATTGCACGAATCAAACAAAGGGAATTGAAGTGTAATTTTTCTAATCTCTTCAAACCGCAACAAGAAACCCAGTTACGTCGACTGCCGTATCATACGTGCCAGTTACGCACATGCCAAAACACCAGGAAATAATGTGACAAGTGGCTAAAAAAAGACTGAAGACTCTTTCAGTAGCAACTGCTTCCTGTTGCATAAGTCAAACAAAGAGAACTAAATTTCTAATATATTTTTTCTCTCCAGTCTCTTTATACTGTGACGACATATACCCATTTACGTAGACTACCGTCTCTCGTAGGTGCCACTTACGTATCCTCGAAAACATGAAAAATTGACCTACGGAACATTTCCTAGCAGACGACACATGTTTCTTAAGTCAAATATAGGGAACTAAATTTCTGATTTTTTTTTTCTCCATTGTCTTTATACCATGACAACAAACCCATTTATGTTGACTACCGTCTCATAGGTGCCAGTTACGTATCCGCGAAAACATGAAAAATGGACTTTTGGAACATTTTGTAGCAGACGACACCTGTCGTTTAAGTCAATCATAGGGATTTTTCTTTTTCGTTTTCTCTCACTAGGGCCATCGATTTGGTTACGATGACTATCTCACCCATACGTGATGGTTACGTGCTACGCATAAAATCGTAAAATCAACTTAGACACTTTCGGAGGCAACTGAAACCTGTTGCACAAATCAAAAAAAAAGGTAAACCGAATGCTTCCCTGTTTTCTTACCAGGGTCAATTTTGGTGACCTTGCGAGTCAAAAGTCAATGTTATGTTTAACTGCTGCGCAAAAATATAAAATTCAGAAGCAACCGGTTGCTGTTGCGGAAACTTTTTCCGGTTAAAAAAAATCTTGAACTAGTTTGAAGAATTTAAAAATAGGCCATAAAGATACAATAAGATGTAAGAATAACTAGTAATCATTTTTGTCTTTGATAGGATTGAAAACATTGTGGGAAAAGGAGAAAATGCTGGTAACCTGCATTGTCTCCTTTTCTCAGATTTTTTTCAAAAGCTTTCTCTTTCGGGGGTGTTAAAAGGCGTCATTGTGTGGTAAAAGGTTAACAAGTATAAACAGAACCCCCCCCCTTTACCAATCAGCCAATCAAATCCTATCCCTCTGTGAAATTATCCAATCACAGAAGCTTTAACCCTTTCCCAAACAAGCCCTGGTTTTTAAGGGTCTGGAATAGTAGCCTTTTGAAAACATTGTGGGAAAAGGAGAAAATGCTGGCTTACCAGCATTTTCTCCTTTTCCCACAATGTTTTCTAGCCTATCATAGACAGAAATTATCTTTTCAGCAAGAGTTGAATTGTCGTCTGCAAATGCTTCCAATTTAGTCTAGTTCAAAAGTTTGTCGTTTGGGAAAGGGTTAAGGAAATCAGCATGGGGCCCAGTCAGCCAATCAGAGGCTTCGAGAAATTCAAAACTGGGCCCAGTCAGCCAATCAGAGGCTTCGAGATATTCAAAGTTGGGCCCAGTCAGCCAATCAGAGAGCTTGAAAATTACTTCAAAATGGCGCCCTAATATATAGATAGAAAACAGTGAACAAAAAACGGCATAAAAGTGGATTTACAGTCTTCTTTGAAGGCTGCTGTGCAGTCCTAGGCAAACTGCTAGGCATGCACCACCCACACATGCCAGATTTCACTGAAAAAGGGCCAAAATTTAAGAAATCAGGGTGGCAGAAGACCTTGTTTTGGTCTGTTCAAGCGCCCTTGCAAGAGTTACTTCCCTTGAAATAAACCCTTGATGCCCCTTTATCCCTTAATTAGATTTCCTGACTCAGACCACATTAAATTCTGCGCATTGAATAAGCCAAAATGATCAATGTACAGTGTAAAAACCCCAGAAATTAATGTGACAAGTGGCTAAAAAAGGACTGAATACTCTTTCAGTAGCAATTGATTCCCATTGCACGAATCAAACAAAGGGAATTGAAGTGTAATTTTTCTAATCTCTTCAAACCGCAACAAGAAACCCAGTTACGTCGACTGCCGTTTCATACGTGCCAGCTACGCACATGCCAAAACACCAGGAAATAATGTGACAAGTGGCTAAAAAAAGACTGAAGACTCTTTCAGTAGCAACTGCTTCCTGTTGCATAAGTCAAACAAAGAGAACTAAATTTCTAATATATTTTTTCTCTCCAATCTCTTTATACTGTGACGACATATACCCATTTATTTAGACTACCGTCTCTCGTAGGTGCCACTTACGTATCCTCGAAAACATGAAAAATTGACCTACGGAACATTTCCTAGCAGACGACACATGTTTCTTAAGTCAAATATAGGGAACTAAATTTCTGATTTTTTTTTCTCCATTGTCTTTATACCATGACAACAAACCCATTTATGTTGACTACCATCTCATAGGTGCCAGTTACGTATCCGCGAAAACATGAAAAATGGACTTTTGGAACATTTTGTAGCAGACGACACCTGTCGTTTAAGTCAATCATAGGGATTTTTCTTTTTCGTTTTCTCTCACTAGGGCCATCGATTTGGTTACGATGACTATCTCACCCATACGTGATGGTTACGTGCTACGCATAAAATCGTAAAATCAACTTAGACACTTTCGGAGGCAACTGAAACCTGTTGCACAAATCAAAAAAAAAGGTAAACCGAATGCTTCCCTGTTTTCTTACCAGGGTCAATTTTGGTGACCTTGCGAGTCAAAAGTCAATGTTATGTTTAACTGCTGCGCAAAAATATAAAATTCAGAAGCAACCGGTTGCTGTTGCGGAAACTTTTTCCGGTTAAAAAAAATCTTGAACTAGTTTGAAGAATTTAAAAATAGGCCATAAAGATACAATAAGATGTAAGAATAACTAGTAATCATTTTTGTCTTTGATAGGATTGAAAACATTGTGGGAAAAGGAGAAAATGCTGGTAACCTGCATTGTCTCCTTTTCTCAGATTTTTTTCAAAAGTTTTCTCTTTCGGGGGTGTTAAAAGGCGTCATTGTGTGGTAAAAGGTTAACAAGTATAAACAGAACCCCCCCTTTACCAATCAGCCAATCAAATCCTATCCCTCTGTGAAATTATCCAATCACAGAAGCTTTAACCCTTTCCCAAACAAGCCCTGGTTTTTAAGGGTCTGGAATAGTAGCCTTTTGAAAACATTGTGGGAAAAGGAGAAAATGCTGGCTAACCAGCATTTTCTCCTTTTCCCACAATGTTTTCTAGCCTATCATAGACAGAAATTATCTTTTCAGCAAGAGTTGAATTGTCGTCTGCAAATGCTTCCAATTTAGTCTAGTCCAAAAGTTTGTCGTTTGGGAAAGGGTTAAGGAAATCAGCATGGGGCCCAGTCAGCCAATCAGAGGCTTCGAGAAATTCAAAACTGGGCCCAGTCAGCCAATCAGAGGCTTCGAGATATTCAAAGTTGGGCCCAGTCAGCCAATCAGAGAGCTTGAAAATTACTTCAAAATGGCGCCCTAATATATAGATAGAAAACAGTGAACAAAAAACGGCATAAAAGTGGATTTACAGTCTTCTTTGAAGGCTGCTGTGCAGTCCTAGGCAAACTGCTAGGCATGCACCACCCACACATGCCAGATTTCACTGAAAAGGGCCAAAATTTAAGAAATCAGGGTGGCAGAAGACCTTGTTTTGGTCTGTTCAAGCGCCCTTGCAAGAGTTACTTCCCTTGAAATAAACCCTTGATGCCCCTTTATCCCTTAATTAGATTTCCTGACTCAGACCACATTAAATTCTGCGCATTGAATAAGCCAAAATGATCAATGTACAGTGTAAAAACCCCAGAAATTAATGTGACAAGTGGCTAAAAAAGGACTGAATACTCTTTCAGTAGCAATTGATTCCCATTGCACGAATCAAACAAAGGGAATTGAAGTGTAATTTTTCTAATCTCTTCAAACCGCAACAAGAAACCCAGTTACGTCGACTGCCGTATCATACGTGCCAGTTACGCACATGCCAAAACACCAGGAAATAATGTGACAAGTGGCTAAAAAAAGACTGAAGACTCTTTCAGTAGCAACTGCTTCCTGTTGCATAAGTCAAACAAAGAGAACTAAATTTCTAATATATTTTTTCTCTCCAATCTCTTTATACTGTGACGACATATACCCATTTACGTAGACTACCGTCTCTCGTAGGTGCCACTTACGTATCCTCGAAAACATGAAAAATTGACCTACGGAACATTTCCTAGCAGACGACACATGTTTCTTAAGTCAAATATAGGGAACTAAATTTCTGATTTTTTTTTTCTCCATTGTCTTTATACCATGACAACAAACCCATTTATGTTGACTACCGTCTCATAGGTGCCAGTTACGTATCCGCGAAAACATGAAAAATGGACTTTTGGAACATTTTGTAGCAGACGACACCTGTCGTTTAAGTCAATCATAGGGATTTTTCTTTTTCGTTTTCTCTCACTAGGGCCATCGATTTGGTTACGATGACTATCTCACCCATACGTGATGGTTACGTGCTACGCATAAAATCGTAAAATCAACTTAGACACTTTCGGAGGCAACTGAAACCTGTTGCACAAATCAAAAAAAAAGGTAAACCGAATGCTTCCCTGTTTTCTTACCAGGGTCAATTTTGGTGACCTTGCGAGTCAAAAGTCAATGTTATGTTTAACTGCTGCGCAAAAATATAAAATTCAGAAGCAACCGGTTGCTGTTGCGGAAACTTTTTCCGGTTAAAAAAAATCTTGAACTAGTTTGAAGAATTTAAAAATAGGCCATAAAGATACAATAAGATGTAAGAATAACTAGTAATCATTTTTGTCTTTGATAGGATTGAAAACATTGTGGGAAAAGGAGAAAATGCTGGTAACCTGCATTGTCTCCTTTTCTCAGATTTTTTTCAAAAGCTTTCTCTTTCGGGGGTGTTAAAAGGCGTCATTGTGTGGTAAAAGGTTAACAAGTATAAACAGAACCCCCCCCCTTTACCAATCAGCCAATCAAATCCTATCCCTCTGTGAAATTATCCAATCACAGAAGCTTTAACCCTTTCCCAAACAAGCCCTGGTTTTTAAGGGTCTGGAATAGTAGCCTTTTGAAAACATTGTGGGAAAAGGAGAAAATGCTGGCTAACCAGCATTTTCTCCTTTTCCCACAATGTTTTCTAGCCTATCATAGACAGAAATTATCTTTTCAGCAAGAGTTGAATTGTCGTCTGCAAATGCTTCCAATTTAGTCTAGTCCAAAAGTTTGTCGTTTGGGAAAGGGTTAAGGAAATCAGCATGGGGCCCAGTCAGCCAATCAGAGGCTTCGAGAAATTCAAAACTGGGCCCAGTCAGCCAATCAGAGGCTTCGAGATATTCAAAGTTGGGCCCAGTCAGCCAATCAGAGAGCTTGAAAATTACTTCAAAATGGCGCCCTAATATATAGATAGAAAACAGTGAACAAAAAACGGCATAAAAGTGGATTTACAGTCTTCTTTGAAGGCTGCTGTGCAGTCCTAGGCAAACTGCTAGGCATGCACCACCCACACATGCCAGATTTCACTGAAAAAGGGCCAAAATTTAAGAAATCAGGGTGGCAGAAGACCTTGTTTTGGTCTGTTCAAGCGCCCTTGCAAGAGTTACTTCCCTTGAAATAAACCCTTGATGCCCCTTTATCCCTTAATTAGATTTCCTGACTCAGACCACATTAAATTCTGCGCATTGAATAAGCCAAAATGATCAATGTACAGTGTAAAAACCCCAGAAATTAATGTGACAAGTGGCTAAAAAAGGACTGAATACTCTTTCAGTAGCAATTGATTCCCATTGCACGAATCAAACAAAGGGAATTGAAGTGTAATTTTTCTAATCTCTTCAAACCGCAACAAGAAACCCAGTTACGTCGACTGCCGTATCATACGTGCCAGTTACGCACATGCCAAAACACCAGGAAATAATGTGACAAGTGGCTAAAAAAAGACTGAAGACTCTTTCAGTAGCAACTGCTTCCTGTTGCATAAGTCAAACAAAGAGAACTAAATTTCTAATATATTTTTTCTCTCCAATCTCTTTATACTGTGACGACATATACCCATTTACGTAGACTACCGTCTCTCGTAGGTGCCACTTACGTATCCTCGAAAACATGAAAAATTGACCTACGGAACATTTCCTAGCAGACGACACATGTTTCTTAAGTCAAATATAGGGAACTAAATTTCTGATTTTTTTTTTCTCCATTGTCTTTATACCATGACAACAAACCCATTTATGTTGACTACCGTCTCATAGGTGCCAGTTACGTATCCGCGAAAACATGAAAAATGGACTTTTGGAACATTTTGTAGCAGACGACACCTGTCGTTTAAGTCAATCATAGGGATTTTTCTTTTTCGTTTTCTCTCACTAGGGCCATCGATTTGGTTACGATGACTATCTCACCCATACGTGATGGTTACGTGCTACGCATAAAATCGTAAAATCAACTTAGACACTTTCGGAGGCAACTGAAACCTGTTGCACAAATCAAAAAAAAAGGTAAACCGAATGCTTCCCTGTTTTCTTACCAGGGTCAATTTTGGTGACCTTGCGAGTCAAAAGTCAATGTTATGTTTAACTGCTGCGCAAAAATATAAAATTCAGAAGCAACCGGTTGCTGTTGCGGAAACTTTTTCCGGTTAAAAAAAATCTTGAACTAGTTTGAAGAATTTAAAAATAGGCCATAAAGATACAATAAGATGTAAGAATAACTAGTAATCATTTTTGTCTTTGATAGGATTGAAAACATTGTGGGAAAAGGAGAAAATGCTGGTAACCTGCATTGTCTCCTTTTCTCAGATTTTTTTCAAAAGCTTTCTCTTTCGGGGGTGTTAAAAGGCGTCATTGTGTGGTAAAAGGTTAACAAGTATAAACAGAACCCCCCCCTTTACCAATCAGCCAATCAAATCCTATCCCTCTGTGAAATTATCCAATCACAGAAGCTTTAACCCTTTCCCAAACAAGCCCTGGTTTTTAAGGGTCTGGAATAGTAGCCTTTTGAAAACATTGTGGGAAAAGGAGAAAATGCTGGCTAACCAGCATTTTCTCCTTTTCCCACAATGTTTTCTAGCCTATCATAGACAGAAATTATCTTTTCAGCAAGAGTTGAATTGTCGTCTGCAAATGCTTCCAATTTAGTCTAGTCTAAAAGTTTGTCGTTTGGGAAAGGGTTAAGGAAATCAGCATGGGGCCCAGTCAGCCAATCAGAGGCTTCGAGAAATTCAAAACTGGGCCCAGTCAGCCAATCAGAGGCTTCGAGATATTCAAAGTTGGGCCCAGTCAGCCAATCAGAGAGCTTGAAAATTACTTCAAAATGGCGCCCTAATATATAGATAGAAAACAGTGAACAAAAAACGGCATAAAAGTGGATTTACAGTCTTCTTTGAAGGCTGCTGTGCAGTCCTAGGCAAACTGCTAGGCATGCACCACCCACACATGCCAGATTTCACTGAAAAAGGGCCAAAATTTAAGAAATCAGGGTGGCAGAAGACCTTGTTTTGGTCTGTTCAAGCGCCCTTGCAAGAGTTACTTCCCTTGAAATAAACCCTTGATGCCCCTTTATCCCTTAATTAGATTTCCTGACTCAGACCACATTAAATTCTGCGCATTGAATAAGCCAAAATGATCAATGTACAGTGTAAAAACCCCAGAAATTAATGTGACAAGTGGCTAAAAAAGGACTGAATACTCTTTCAGTAGCAATTGATTCCCATTGCACGAATCAAACAAAGGGAATTGAAGTGTAATTTTTCTAATCTCTTCAAACCGCAACAAGAAACCCAGTTACGTCGACTGCCGTTTCATACGTGCCAGTTACGCACATGCCAAAACACCAGGAAATAATGTGACAAGTGGCTAAAAAAAGACTGAAGACTCTTTCAGTAGCAACTGCTTCCTGTTGCATAAGTCAAACAAAGAGAACTAAATTTCTAATATATTTTTTCTCTCCAATCTCTTTATACTGTGACGACATATACCCATTTACGTAGACTACCGTCTCTCGTAGGTGCCACTTACGTATCCTCGAAAACATGAAAAATTGACCTACGGAACATTTCCTAGCAGACGACACATGTTTCTTAAGTCAAATATAGGGAACTAAATTTCTGATTTTTTTTTTCTCCATTGTCTTTATACCATGACAACAAACCCATTTATGTTGACTACCGTCTCATAGGTGCCAGTTACGTATCCGCGAAAACATGAAAAATGGACTTTTGGAACATTTTGTAGCAGACGACACCTGTCGTTTAAGTCAATCATAGGGATTTTTCTTTTTCGTTTTCTCTCAC
Source organism: Tridacna crocea (assembly GCA_943736015.1). Lineage (NCBI taxonomy): Eukaryota > Metazoa > Mollusca > Bivalvia > Cardiida > Cardiidae > Tridacna > Tridacna crocea. Next base: position 3,580,509 of record OX031063.1, read on the forward strand.
TAGGGCCATCGATTTGGTTACGATGACTATCTCACCCATACGTGATGGTTACGTGCTACGCATAAAATCGTAAAATCAACTTAGACACTTTCGGAGGCAACTGAAACCTGTTGCACAAATCAAAAAAAAAGGTAAACCGAATGCTTCCCTGTTTTCTTACCAGGGTCAATTTTGGTGACCTTGCGAGTCAAAAGTCAATGTTATGTTTAACTGCTGCGCAAAAATATAAAATTCAGAAGCAACCGGTTGCTGTTGCGGAAACTTTTTCCGGTTAAAAAAAATCTTGAACTAGTTTGAAGAATTTAAAAATAGGCCATAAAGATACAATAAGATGTAAGAATAACTAGTAATCATTTTTGTCTTTGATAGGATTGAAAACATTGTGGGAAAAGGAGAAAATGCTGGTAACCTGCATTGTCTCCTTTTCTCAGATTTTTTTCAAAAGCTTTCTCTTTCGGGGGTGTTAAAAGGCGTCATTGTGTGGTAAAAGGTTAACAAGTATAAACAGAACCCCCCCCCCTTTACCAATCAGCCAATCAAATCCTATCCCTCTGTGAAATTATCCAATCACAGAAGCTTTAACCCTTTCCCAAACAAGCCCTGGTTTTTAAGGGTCTGGAATAGTAGCCTTTTGAAAACATTGTGGGAAAAGGAGAAAATGCTGGCTAACCAGCATTTTCTCCTTTTCCCACAATGTTTTCTAGCCTATCATAGACAGAAATTATCTTTTCAGCAAGAGTTGAATTGTCGTCTGCAAATGCTTCCAATTTAGTCTAGTCCAAAAGTTTGTCGTTTGGGAAAGGGTTAAGGAAATCAGCATGGGGCCCAGTCAGCCAATCAGAGGCTTCGAGAAATTCAAAACTGGGCCCAGTCAGCCAATCAGAGGCTTCGAGATATTCAAAGTTGGGCCCAGTCAGCCAATCAGAGAGCTTGAAAATTACTTCAAAATGGCGCCCTAATATATAGATAGAAAACAGTGAACAAAAAACGGCATAAAAGTGGATTTACAGTCTTCTTTGAAGGCTGCTGTGCAGTCCTAGGCAAACTGCTAGGCATGCACCACCCACACATGCCAGATTTCACTGAAAAGGGCCAAAATTTAAGAAATCAGGGTGGCAGAAGACCTTGTTTTGGTCTGTTCAAGCGCCCTTGCAAGAGTTACTTCCCTTGAAATAAACCCTTGATGCCCCTTTATCCCTTAATTAGATTTCCTGACTCAGACCACATTAAATTCTGCGCATTGAATAAGCCAAAATGATCAATGTACAGTGTAAAAACCCCAGAAATTAATGTGACAAGTGGCTAAAAAAGGACTGAATACTCTTTCAGTAGCAATTGATTCCCATTGCACGAATCAAACAAAGGGAATTGAAGTGTAATTTTTCTAATCTCTTCAAACCGCAACAAGAAACCCAGTTACGTCGACTGCCGTATCATACGTGCCAGTTACGCACATGCCAAAACACCAGGAAATAATGTGACAAGTGGCTAAAAAAAGACTGAAGACTCTTTCAGTAGCAACTGCTTCCTGTTGCATAAGTCAAACAAAGAGAACTAAATTTCTAATATATTTTTTCTCTCCAATCTCTTTATACTGTGACGACATATACCCATTTACGTAGACTACCGTCTCTCGTAGGTGCCACTTACGTATCCTCGAAAACATGAAAAATTGACCTACGGAACATTTCCTAGCAGACGACACATGTTTCTTAAGTCAAATATAGGGAACTAAATTTCTGATTTTTTTTTTCTCCATTGTCTTTATACCATGACAACAAACCCATTTATGTTGACTACCGTCTCATAGGTGCCAGTTACGTATCCGCGAAAACATGAAAAATGGACTTTTGGAACATTTTGTAGCAGACGACACCTGTCGTTTAAGTCAATCATAGGGATTTTTCTTTTTCGTTTTCTCTCACTAGGGCCATCGATTTGGTTACGATGACTATCTCACCCATACGTGATGGTTACGTGCTACGCATAAAATCGTAAAATCAACTTAGACACTTTCGGAGGCAACTGAAACCTGTTGCACAAATCAAAAAAAAAGGTAAACCGAATGCTTCCCTGTTTTCTTACCAGGGTCAATTTTGGTGACCTTGCGAGTCAAAAGTCAATGTTATGTTTAACTGCTGCGCAAAAATATAAAATTCAGAAGCAACCGGTTGCTGTTGCGGAAACTTTTTCCGGTTAAAAAAAATCTTGAACTAGTTTGAAGAATTTAAAAATAGGCCATAAAGATACAATAAGATGTAAGAATAACTAGTAATCATTTTTGTCTTTGATAGGATTGAAAACATTGTGGGAAAAGGAGAAAATGCTGGTAACCTGCATTGTCTCCTTTTCTCAGATTTTTTTCAAAAGCTTTCTCTTTCGGGGGTGTTAAAAGGCGTCATTGTGTGGTAAAAGGTTAACAAGTATAAACAGAACCCCCCCCCTTTACCAATCAGCCAATCAAATCCTATCCCTCTGTGAAATTATCCAATCACAGAAGCTTTAACCCTTTCCCAAACAAGCCCTGGTTTTTAAGGGTCTGGAATAGTAGCCTTTTGAAAACATTGTGGGAAAAGGAGAAAATGCTGGCTAACCAGCATTTTCTCCTTTTCCCACAATGTTTTCTAGCCTATCATAGACAGAAATTATCTTTTCAGCAAGAGTTGAATTGTCGTCTGCAAATGCTTCCAATTTAGTCTAGTCCAAAAGTTTGTCGTTTGGGAAAGGGTTAAGGAAATCAGCATGGGGCCCAGTCAGCCAATCAGAGGCTTCGAGAAATTCAAAACTGGGCCCAGTCAGCCAATCAGAGGCTTCGAGATATTCAAAGTTGGGCCCAGTCAGCCAATCAGAGAGCTTGAAAATTACTTCAAAATGGCGCCCTAATATATAGATAGAAAACAGTGAACAAAAAACGGCATAAAAGTGGATTTACAGTCTTCTTTGAAGGCTGCTGTGCAGTCCTAGGCAAACTGCTAGGCATGCACCACCCACACATGCCAGATTTCACTGAAAAAGGGCCAAAATTTAAGAAATCAGGGTGGCAGAAGACCTTGTTTTGGTCTGTTCAAGCGCCCTTGCAAGAGTTACTTCCCTTGAAATAAACCCTTGATGCCCCTTTATCCCTTAATTAGATTTCCTGACTCAGACCACATTAAATTCTGCGCATTGAATAAGCCAAAATGATCAATGTACAGTGTAAAAACCCCAGAAATTAATGTGACAAGTGGCTAAAAAAGGACTGAATACTCTTTCAGTAGCAATTGATTCCCATTGCACGAATCAAACAAAGGGAATTGAAGTGTAATTTTTCTAATCTCTTCAAACCGCAACAAGAAACCCAGTTACGTCGACTGCCGTATCATACGTGCCAGTTACGCACATGCCAAAACACCAGGAAATAATGTGACAAGTGGCTAAAAAAAGACTGAAGACTCTTTCAGTAGCAACTGCTTCCTGTTGCATAAGTCAAACAAAGAGAACTAAATTTCTAATATATTTTTTCTCTCCAATCTCTTTATACTGTGACGACATATACCCATTTACGTAGACTACCGTCTCTCGTAGGTGCCACTTACGTATCCTCGAAAACATGAAAAATTGACCTACGGAACATTTCCTAGCAGACGACACATGTTTCTTAAGTCAAATATAGGGAACTAAATTTCTGATTTTTTTTTTCTCCATTGTCTTTATACCATGACAACAAACCCATTTATGTTGACTACCGTCTCATAGGTGCCAGTTACGTATCCGCGAAAACATGAAAAATGGACTTTTGGAACATTTTGTAGCAGACGACACCTGTCGTTTAAGTCAATCATAGGGATTTTTCTTTTTCGTTTTCTCTCACTAGGGCCATCGATTTGGTTACGATGACTATCTCACCCATACGTGATGGTTACGTGCTACGCATAAAATCGTAAAATCAACTTAGACACTTTCGGAGGCAACTGAAACCTGTTGCACAAATCAAAAAAAAAGGTAAACCGAATGCTTCCCTGTTTTCTTACCAGGGTCAATTTTGGTGACCTTGCGAGTCAAAAGTCAATGTTATGTTTAACTGCTGCGCAAAAATATAAAATTCAGAAGCAACCGGTTGCTGTTGCGGAAACTTTTTCCGGTTAAAAAAAATCTTGAACTAGTTTGAAGAATTTAAAAATAGGCCATAAAGATACAATAAGATGTAAGAATAACTAGTAATCATTTTTGTCTTTGATAGGATTGAAAACATTGTGGGAAAAGGAGAAAATGCTGGTAACCTGCATTGTCTCCTTTTCTCAGATTTTTTTCAAAAGCTTTCTCTTTCGGGGGTGTTAAAAGGCGTCATTGTGTGGTAAAAGGTTAACAAGTATAAACAGAACCCCCCCCCTTTACCAATCAGCCAATCAAATCCTATCCCTCTGTGAAATTATCCAATCACAGAAGCTTTAACCCTTTCCCAAACAAGCCCTGGTTTTTAAGGGTCTGGAATAGTAGCCTTTTGAAAACATTGTGGGAAAAGGAGAAAATGCTGGCTAACCAGCATTTTCTCCTTTTCCCACAATGTTTTCTAGCCTATCATAGACAGAAATTATCTTTTCAGCAAGAGTTGAATTGTCGTCTGCAAATGCTTCCAATTTAGTCTAGTCCAAAAGTTTGTCGTTTGGGAAAGGGTTAAGGAAATCAGCATGGGGCCCAGTCAGCCAATCAGAGGCTTCGAGAAATTCAAAACTGGGCCCAGTCAGCCAATCAGAGGCTTCGAGATATTCAAAGTTGGGCCCAGTCAGCCAATCAGAGAGCTTGAAAATTACTTCAAAATGGCGCCCTAATATATAGATAGAAAACAGTGAACAAAAAACGGCATAAAAGTGGATTTACAGTCTTCTTTGAAGGCTGCTGTGCAGTCCTAGGCAAACTGCTAGGCATGCACCACCCACACATGCCAGATTTCACTGAAAAAGGGCCAAAATTTAAGAAATCAGGGTGGCAGAAGACCTTGTTTTGGTCTGTTCAAGCGCCCTTGCAAGAGTTACTTCCCTTGAAATAAACCCTTGATGCCCCTTTATCCCTTAATTAGATTTCCTGACTCAGACCACATTAAATTCTGCGCATTGAATAAGCCAAAATGATCAATGTACAGTGTAAAAACCCCAGAAATTAATGTGACAAGTGGCTAAAAAAGGACTGAATACTCTTTCAGTAGCAATTGATTCCCATTGCACGAATCAAACAAAGGGAATTGAAGTGTAATTTTTCTAATCTCTTCAAACCGCAACAAGAAACCCAGTTACGTCGACTGCCGTTTCATACGTGCCAGTTACGCACATGCCAAAACACCAGGAAATAATGTGACAAGTGGCTAAAAAAAGACTGAAGACTCTTTCAGTAGCAACTGCTTCCTGTTGCATAAGTCAAACAAAGAGAACTAAATTTCTAATATATTTTTTCTCTCCAATCTCTTTATACTGTGACGACATATACCCATTTACGTAGACTACCGTCTCTCGTAGGTGCCACTTACGTATCCTCGAAAACATGAAAAATTGACCTACGGAACATTTCCTAGCAGACGACACATGTTTCTTAAGTCAAATATAGGGAACTAAATTTCTGATTTTTTTTTTCTCCATTGTCTTTATACCATGACAACAAACCCATTTATGTTGACTACCGTCTCATAGGTGCCAGTTACGTATCCGCGAAAACATGAAAAATGGACTTTTGGAACATTTTGTAGCAGACGACACCTGTCGTTTAAGTCAATCATAGGGATTTTTCTTTTTCGTTTTCTCTCACTAGGGCCATCGATTTGGTTACGATGACTATCTCACCCATACGTGATGGTTACGTGCTACGCATAAAATCGTAAAATCAACTTAGACACTTTCGGAGGCAACTGAAACCTGTTGCACAAATCAAAAAAAAAGGTAAACCGAATGCTTCCCTGTTTTCTTACCAGGGTCAATTTTGGTGACCTTGCGAGTCAAAAGTCAATGTTATGTTTAACTGCTGCGCAAAAATATAAAATTCAGAAGCAACCGGTTGCTGTTGCGGAAACTTTTTCCGGTTAAAAAAAATCTTGAACTAGTTTGAAGAATTTAAAAATAGGCCATAAAGATACAATAAGATGTAAGAATAACTAGTAATCATTTTTGTCTTTGATAGGATTGAAAACATTGTGGGAAAAGGAGAAAATGCTGGTAACCTGCATTGTCTCCTTTTCTCAGATTTTTTTCAAAAGCTTTCTCTTTCGGGGGTGTTAAAAGGCGTCATTGTGTGGTAAAAGGTTAACAAGTATAAACAGAACCCCCCCCCCTTTACCAATCAGCCAATCAAATCCTATCCCTCTGTGAAATTATCCAATCACAGAAGCTTTAACCCTTTCCCAAACAAGCCCTGGTTTTTAAGGGTCTGGAATAGTAGCCTTTTGAAAACATTGTGGGAAAAGGAGAAAATGCTGGCTAACCAGCATTTTCTCCTTTTCCCACAATGTTTTCTAGCCTATCATAAACAGAAATTATCTTTTCAGCAAGAGTTGAATTGTCGTCTGCAAATGCTTCCAATTTAGTCTAGTCCAAAAGTTTGTCGTTTGGGAAAGGGTTAAGGAAATCAGCATGGGGCCCAGTCAGCCAATCAGAGGCTTCGAGAAATTCAAAACTGGGCCCAGTCAGCCAATCAGAGGCTTCGAGATATTCAAAGTTGGGCCCAGTCAGCCAATCAGAGAGCTTGAAAATTACTTCAAAATGGCGCCCTAATATATAGATAGAAAACAGTGAACAAAAAACGGCATAAAAGTGGATTTACAGTCTTCTTTGAAGGCTGCTGTGCAGTCCTAGGCAAACTGCTAGGCATGCACCACCCACACATGCCAGATTTCACTGAAAAAGGGCCAAAATTTAAGAAATCAGGGTGGCAGAAGACCTTGTTTTGGTCTGTTCAAGCGCCCTTGCAAGAGTTACTTCCCTTGAAATAAACCCTTGATGCCCCTTTATCCCTTAATTAGATTTCCTGACTCAGACCACATTAAATTCTGCGCATTGAATAAGCCAAAATGATCAATGTACAGTGTAAAAACCCCAGAAATTAATGTGACAAGTGGCTAAAAAAGGACTGAATACTCTTTCAGTAGCAATTGATTCCCATTGCACGAATCAAACAAAGGGAATTGAAGTGTAATTTTTCTAATCTCTTCAAACCGCAACAAGAAACCCAGTTACGTCGACTGCCGTTTCATACGTGCCAGTTACGCACATGCCAAAACACCAGGAAATAATGTGACAAGTGGCTAAAAAAAGACTGAAGACTCTTTCAGTAGCAACTGCTTCCTGTTGCATAAGTCAAACAAAGAGAACTAAATTTCTAATATATTTTTTCTCTCCAATCTCTTTATACTGTGACGACATATACCCATTTACGTAGACTACCGTCTCTCGTAGGTGCCACTTACGTATCCTCGAAAACATGAAAAATTGACCTACGGAACATTTCCTAGCAGACGACACATGTTTCTTAAGTCAAATATAGGGAACTAAATTTCTGATTTTTTTTTTCTCCATTGTCTTTATACCATGACAACAAACCCATTTATGTTGACTACCGTCTCATAGGTGCCAGTTACGTATCCGCGAAAACATGAAAAATGGACTTTTGGAACATTTTGTAGCAGACGACACCTGTCGTTTAAGTCAATCATAGGGATTTTTCTTTTTCGTTTTCTCTCACTAGGGCCATCGATTTGGTTACGATGACTATCTCACCCATACGTGATGGTTACGTGCTACGCATAAAATCGTAAAATCAACTTAGACACTTTCGGAGGCAACTGAAACCTGTTGCACAAATCAAAAAAAAAGGTAAACCGAATGCTTCCCTGTTTTCTTACCAGGGTCAATTTTGGTGACCTTGCGAGTCAAAAGTCAATGTTATGTTTAACTGCTGCGCAAAAATATAAAATTCAGAAGCAACCGGTTGCTGTTGCGGAAACTTTTTCCGGTTAAAAAAAATCTTGAACTAGTTTGAAGAATTTAAAAATAGGCCATAAAGATACAATAAGATGTAAGAATAACTAGTAATCATTTTTGTCTTTGATAGGATTGAAAACATTGTGGGAAAAGGAGAAAATGCTGGTAACCTGCATTGTCTCCTTTTCTCAGATTTTTTTCAAAAGCTTTCTCTTTCGGGGGTGTTAAAAGGCGTCATTGTGTGGTAAAAGGTTAACAAGTATAAACAGAACCCCCCCCTTTACCAATCAGCCAATCAAATCCTATCCCTCTGTGAAATTATCCAATCACAGAAGCTTTAACCCTTTCCCAAACAAGCCCTGGTTTTTAAGGGTCTGGAATAGTAGCCTTTTGAAAACATTGTGGGAAAAGGAGAAAATGCTGGCTAACCAGCATTTTCTCCTTTTCCCACAATGTTTTCTAGCCTATCATAAACAGAAATTATCTTTTCAGCAAGAGTTGAATTGTCGTCTGCAAATGCTTCCAATTTAGTCTAGTCCAAAAGTTTGTCGTTTGGGAAAGGGTTAAGGAAATCAGCATGGGGCCCAGTCAGCCAATCAGAGGCTTCGAGAAATTCAAAACTGGGCCCAGTCAGCCAATCAGAGGCTTCGAGATATTCAAAGTTGGGCCCAGTCAGCCAATCAGAGAGCTTGAAAATTACTTCAAAATGGCGCCCTAATATATAGATAGAAAACAGTGAACAAAAAACGGCATAAAAGTGGATTTACAGTCTTCTTTGAAGGCTGCTGTGCAGTCCTAGGCAAACTGCTAGGCATGCACCACCCACACATGCCAGATTTCACTGAAAAAGGGCCAAAATTTAAGAAATCAGGGTGGCAGAAGACCTTGTTTTGGTCTGTTCAAGCGCCCTTGCAAGAGTTACTTCCCTTGAAATAAACCCTTGATGCCCCTTTATCCCTTAATTAGATTTCCTGACTCAGACCACATTAAATTCTGCGCATTGAATAAGCCAAAATGATCAATGTACAGTGTAAAAACCCCAGAAATTAATGTGACAAGTGGCTAAAAAAGGACTGAATACTCTTTCAGTAGCAATTGATTCCCATTGCACGAATCAAACAAAGGGAATTGAAGTGTAATTTTTCTAATCTCTTCAAACCGCAACAAGAAACCCAGTTACGTCGACTGCCGTTTCATACGTGCCAGTTACGCACATGCCAAAACACCAGGAAATAATGTGACAAGTGGCTAAAAAAAGACTGAAGACTCTTTCAGTAGCAACTGCTTCCTGTTGCATAAGTCAAACAAAGAGAACTAAATTTCTAATATATTTTTTCTCTCCAATCTCTTTATACTGTGACGACATATACCCATTTACGTAGACTACCGTCTCTCGTAGGTGCCACTTACGTATCCTCGAAAACATGAAAAATTGACCTACGGAACATTTCCTAGCAGACGACACATGTTTCTTAAGTCAAATATAGGGAACTAAATTTCTGATGTTTTTTTTCTCCATTGTCTTTATACCATGACAACAAACCCATTTATGTTGACTACCGTCTCATAGGTGCCAGTTACGTATCCGCGAAAACATGAAAAATGGACTTTTGGAACATTTTGTAGCAGACGACACCTGTCGTTTAAGTCAATCATAGGGATTTTTCTTTTTCGTTTTCTCTCACTAGGGCCATCGATTTGGTTACGATGACTATCTCACCCATACGTGATGGTTACGTGCTACGCATAAAATCGTAAAATCAACTTAGACACTTTCGGAGGCAACTGAAACCTGTTGCACAAATCAAAAAAAAAGGTAAACCGAATGCTTCCCTGTTTTCTTACCAGGGTCAATTTTGGTGACCTTGCGAGTCAAAAGTCAATGTTATGTTTAACTGCTGCGCAAAAATATAAAATTCAGAAGCAACCGGTTGCTGTTGCGGAAACTTTTTCCGGTTAAAAAAAATCTTGAACTAGTTTGAAGAATTTAAAAATAGGCCATAAAGATACAATAAGATGTAAGAATAACTAGTAATCATTTTTGTCTTTGATAGGATTGAAAACATTGTGGGAAAAGGAGAAAATGCTGGTAACCTGCATTGTCTCCTTTTCTCAGATTTTTTTCAAAAGCTTTCTCTTTCGGGGGTGTTAAAAGGCGTCATTGTGTGGTAAAAGGTTAACAAGTATAAACAGAACCCCCCCCTTTACCAATCAGCCAATCAAATCCTATCCCTCTGTGAAATTATCCAATCACAGAAGCTTTAACCCTTTCCCAAACAAGCCCTGGTTTTTAAGGGTCTGGAATAGTAGCCTTTTGAAAACATTGTGGGAAAAGGAGAAAATGCTGGCTAACCAGCATTTTCTCCTTTTCCCACAATGTTTTCTAGCCTATCATAGACAGAAATTATCTTTTCAGCAAGAGTTGAATTGTCGTCTGCAAATGCTTCCAATTTAGTCTAGTCCAAAAGTTTGTCGTTTGGGAAAGGGTTAAGGAAATCAGCATGGGGCCCAGTCAGCCAATCAGAGGCTTCGAGAAATTCAAAACTGGGCCCAGTCAGCCAATCAGAGGCTTCGAGATATTCAAAGTTGGGCCCAGTCAGCCAATCAGAGAGCTTGAAAATTACTTCAAAATGGCGCCCTAATATATAGATAGAAAACAGTGAACAAAAAACGGCATAAAAGTGGATTTACAGTCTTCTTTGAAGGCTGCTGTGCAGTCCTAGGCAAACTGCTAGGCATGCACCACCCACACATGCCAGATTTCACTGAAAAAGGGCCAAAATTTAAGAAATCAGGGTGGCAGAAGACCTTGTTTTGGTCTGTTCAAGCGCCCTTGCAAGAGTTACTTCCCTTGAAATAAACCCTTGATGCCCCTTTATCCCTTAATTAGATTTCCTGACTCAGACCACATTAAATTCTGCGCATTGAATAAGCCAAAATGATCAATGTACAGTGTAAAAACCCCAGAAATTAATGTGACAAGTGGCTAAAAAAGGACTGAATACTCTTTCAGTAGCAATTGATTCCCATTGCACGAATCAAACAAAGGGAATTGAAGTGTAATTTTTCTAATCTCTTCAAACCGCAACAAGAAACCCAGTTACGTCGACTGCCGTTTCATACGTGCCAGTTACGCACATGCCAAAACACCAGGAAATAATGTGACAAGTGGCTAAAAAAAGACTGAAGACTCTTTCAGTAGCAACTGCTTCCTGTTGCATAAGTCAAACAAAGAGAACTAAATTTCTAATATATTTTTTCTCTCCAATCTCTTTATACTGTGACGACATATACCCATTTACGTAGACTACCGTCTCTCGTAGGTGCCACTTACGTATCCTCGAAAACATGAAAAATTGACCTACGGAACATTTCCTAGCAGACGACACATGTTTCTTAAGTCAAATATAGGGAACTAAATTTCTGATGTTTTTTTTCTCCATTGTCTTTATACCATGACAACAAACCCATTTATGTTGACTACCGTCTCATAGGTGCCAGTTACGTATCCGCGAAAACATGAAAAATGGACTTTTGGAACATTTTGTAGCAGACGACACCTGTCGTTTAAGTCAATCATAGGGATTTTTCTTTTTCGTTTTCTCTCACTAGGGCCATCGATTTGGTTACGATGACTATCTCACCCATACGTGATGGTTACGTGCTACGCATAAAATCGTAAAATCAACTTAGACACTTTCGGAGGCAACTGAAACCTGTTGCACAAATAAAAAAAAAAGGTAAACCGAATGCTTCCCTGTTTTCTTACCAGGGTCAATTTTGGTGACCTTGCGAGTCAAAAGTCAATGTTATGTTTAACTGCTGCGCAAAAATATAAAATTCAGAAGCAACCGGTTGCTGTTGCGGAAACTTTTTCCGGTTAAAAAAAATCTTGAACTAGTTTGAAGAATTTAAAAATAGGCCATAAAGATACAATAAGATGTAAGAATAACTAGTAATCATTTTTGTCTTTGATAGGATTGAAAACATTGTGGGAAAAGGAGAAAATGCTGGTAACCTGCATTGTCTCCTTTTCTCAGATTTTTTTCAAAAGCTTTCTCTTTCGGGGGTGTTAAAAGGCGTCATTGTGTGGTAAAAGGTTAACAAGTATAAATAGAACCCCCCCCTTTACCAATCAGCCAATCAAATCCTATCCCTCTGTGAAATTATCCAATCACAGAAGCTTTAACCCTTTCCCAAACAAGCCCTGGTTTTTAAGGGTCTGGAATAGTAGCCTTTTGAAAACATTGTGGGAAAAGGAGAAAATGCTGGCTAACCAGCATTTTCTCCTTTTCCCACAATGTTTTCTAGCCTATCATAGACAGAAATTATCTTTTCAGCAAGAGTTGAATTGTCGTCTGCAAATGCTTCCAATTTAGTCTAGTCCAAAAGTTTGTCGTTTGGGAAAGGGTTAAGGAAATCAGCATGGGGCCCAGTCAGCCAATCAGAGGCTTCGAGAAATTCAAAACTGGGCCCAGTCAGCCAATCAGAGGCTTCGAGATATTCAAAGTTGGGCCCAGTCAGCCAATCAGAGAGCTTGAAAATTACTTCAAAATGGCGCCCTAATATATAGATAGAAAACAGTGAACAAAAAACGGCATAAAAGTGGATTTACAGTCTTCTTTGAAGGCTGCTGTGCAGTCCTAGGCAAACTGCTAGGCATGCACCACCCACACATGCCAGATTTCACTGAAAAAGGGCCAAAATTTAAGAAATCAGGGTGGCAGAAGACCTTGTTTTGGTCTGTTCAAGCGCCCTTGCAAGAGTTACTTCCCTTGAAATAAACCCTTGATGCCCCTTTATCCCTTAATTAGCTTTCCTGACTCAGACCACATTAAATTCTGCGCATTGAATAAGCCAAAATGATCAATGTACAGTGTAAAAACCCCAGAAATTAATGTGACAAGTGGCTAAAAAAGGACTGAATACTCTTTCAGTAGCAATTGATTCCCATTGCACGAATCAAACAAAGGGAATTGAAGTGTAATTTTTCTAATCTCTTCAAACCGCAACAAGAAACCCAGTTACGTCGACTGCCGTTTCATACGTGCCAGTTACGCACATGCCAAAACACCAGGAAATAATGTGACAAGTGGCTAAAAAAAGACTGAAGACTCTTTCAGTAGCAACTGCTTCCTGTTGCATAAGTCAAACAAAGAGAACTAAATTTCTAATATATTTTTTCTCTCCAATCTCTTTATACTGTGACGACATATACCCATTTACGTAGACTACCGTCTCTTGTAGGTGCCACTTACGTATCCTCGAAAACATGAAAAATTGACCTACGGAACATTTCCTAGCAGACGACACATGTTTCTTAAGTCAAATATAGGGAACTAAATTTCTGATTTTTTTTTCTCCATTGTCTTTATACCATGACAACAAACCCATTTACGTTGACTACCGTCTCATAGGTGCCAGTTACGTATCCGCGAAAACATGAAAAATGGACTTTTGGAACATTTTGTAGCAGACGACACCTGTCGTTTAAGTCAATCATAGGGATTTTTCTTTTTCGTTTTCTCTCACTAGGGCCATCGATTTGGTTACGATGACTATCTCACCCATACGTGATGGTTACGTGCTACGCATAAAATCGTAAAATCAACTTAGACACTTTCGGAGGCAACTGAAACCTGTTGCACAAATCAAAGAAAGGTAAACCGAATGCTTCCCTGTTTTCTTACCAGGGTCAATTTTGGTGACCTTGTGAGTCAAAAGTCAATGTTATGTTTAACTGCTGCGCAAAAATATAAAATTCAGAAGCAACCGGTTGCTGTTGCGGAAACTTTTTCCGGTTAAAAAAAATCTTGAACTAGTTTGAAGAATTTAAAAATAGGCCATAAAGATACAATAAGATGTAAGAATAACTAGTAATCATTTTTGTCTTTGATAGGATTGAAAACATTGTGGGAAAAGGAGAAAATGCTGGTAACCTGCATTGTCTCCTTTTCTCAGATTTTTTTCAAAAGCTTTCTCTTTCGGGGGTGTTAAAAGGCGTCATTGTGTGGTAAAAGGTTAACAAGTATAAACAGAACCCCCCCCTTTACCAATCAGCCAATCAAATCCTATCCCTCTGTGAAATTATCCAATCACAGAAGCTTTAACCCTTTCCCAAACAAGCCCTGGTTTTTAAGGGTCTGGAATAGTAGCCTTTTGAAAACATTGTGGGAAAAGGAGAAAATGCTGGCTAACCAGCATTTTCTCCTTTTCCCACAATGTTTTCTAGCCTATCATAGACAGAAATTATCTTTTCAGCAAGAGTTGAATTGTCGTCTGCAAATGCTTCCAATTTAGTCTAGTCCAAAAGTTTGTCGTTTGGGAAAGGGTTAAGGAAATCAGCATGGGGCCCAGTCAGCCAATCAGAGGCTTCGAGAAATTCAAAACTGGGCCCAGTCAGCCAATCAGAGGCTTCGAGATATTCAAAGTTGGGCCCAGTCAGCCAATCAGAGAGCTTGAAAATTACTTCAAAATGGCGCCCTAATATATAGATAGAAAACAGTGAACAAAAAACGGCATAAAAGTGGATTTACAGTCTTCTTTGAAGGCTGCTGTGCAGTCCTAGGCAAACTGCTAGGCATGCACCACCCACACATGCCAGATTTCACTGAAAAAGGGCCAAAATTTAAGAAATCAGGGTGGCAGAAGACCTTGTTTTGGTCTGTTCAAGCGCCCTTGCAAGAGTTACTTCCCTTGAAATAAACCCTTGATGCCCCTTTATCCCTTAATTAGATTTCCTGACTCAGACCACATTAAATTCTGCGCATTGAATAAGCCAAAATGATCAATGTACAGTGTAAAAACCCCAGAAATTAATGTGACAAGTGGCTAAAAAAGGACTGAATACTCTTTCAGTAGCAATTGATTCCCATTGCACGAATCAAACAAAGGGAATTGAAGTGTAATTTTTCTAATCTCTTCAAACCGCAACAAGAAACCCAGTTACGTCGACTGCCGTTTCATACGTGCCAGTTACGCACATGCCAAAACACCAGGAAATAATGTGACAAGTGGCTAAAAAAAGACTGAAGACTCTTTCAGTAGCAACTGCTTCCTGTTGCATAAGTCAAACAAAGAGAACTAAATTTCTAATATATTTTTTCTCTCCAATCTCTTTATACTGTGACGACATATACCCATTTACGTAGACTACCGTCTCTCGTAGGTGCCACTTACGTATCCTCGAAAACATGAAAAATTGACCTACGGAACATTTCCTAGCAGACGACACATGTTTCTTAAGTCAAATATAGGGAACTAAATTTCTGATTTTTTTTTCTCCATTGTCTTTATACCATGACAACAAACCCATTTACGTTGACTACCGTCTCATAGGTGCCAGTTACGTATCCGCGAAAACATGAAAAATGGACTTTTGGAACATTTTGTAGCAGACGACACCTGTCGTTTAAGTCAATCATAGGGATTTTTCTTTTTCGTTTTCTCTCTCTAGGGCCATCGATTTGGTTACGATGACTATCTCACCCATACGTGATGGTTACGTGCTACGCATAAAATCGTAAAATCAACTTAGACACTTTTGGAGGCAACTGAAACCTGTTGCACAAATGAAAAAAAAAGGTAAACCGAATGCTTCCCTGTTTTCTTACCAGGGTCAATTTTGGTGACCTTGCGAGTCAAAAGTCAATGTTATGTTTAACTGCTGCGCAAAAATATAAAATTCAGAAGCAACCGGTTGCTGTTGCGGAAACTTTTTCCGGTTAAAAAAAATCTTGAACTAGTTTGAAGAATTTAAAAATAGGCCATAAAGATACAATAAGATGTAAGAATAACTAGTAATCATTTTTGTCTTTGATAGGATTGAAAACATTGTGGGAAAAGGAGAAAATGCTGGTAACCTGCATTGTCTCCTTTTCTCAGATTTTTTTCAAAAGCTTTCTCTTTCGGGGGTGCTAAAAGGCGTCATTGTGTGGTAAAAGGTTAACAAGTATAAACAGAACCCCCCCCCCCTTTACCAATCAGCCAATCAAATCCTATCCCTCTGTGAAATTATCCAATCACAGAAGCTTTAACCCTTTCCCAAACAAGCCCTGGTTTTTAAGGGTCTGGAATAGTAGCCTTTTGAAAACATTGTGGGAAAAGGAGAAAATGCTGGCTAACCAGCATTTTCTCCTTTTCCCACAATGTTTTCTAGCCTATCATAGACAGAAATTATCTTTTCAGCAAGAGTTGAATTGTCGTCTGCAAATGCTTCCAATTTAGTCTAGTCCAAAAGTTTGTCGTTTGGGAAAGGGTTAAGGAAATCAGCATGGGGCCCAGTCAGCCAATCAGAGGCTTCGAGAAATTCAAAACTGGGCCCAGTCAGCCAATCAGAGGCTTCGAGATATTCAAAGTTGGGCCCAGTCAGCCAATCAGAGAGCTTGAAAATTACTTCAAAATGGCGCCCTAATATATAGATAGAAAACAGTGAACAAAAAACGGCATAAAAGTGGATTTACAGTCTTCTTTGAAGGCTGCTGTGCAGTCCTAGGCAAACTGCTAGGCATGCACCACCCACACATGCCAGATTTCACTGAAAAAGGGCCAAAATTTAAGAAATCAGGGTGGCAGAAGACCTTGTTTTGGTCTGTTCAAGCGCCCTTGCAAGAGTTACTTCCCTTGAAATAAACCCTTGATGCCCCTTTATCCCTTAATTAGATTTCCTGACTCAGACCACATTAAATTCTGCGCATTGAATAAGCCAAAATGATCAATGTACAGTGTAAAAACCCCAGAAATTAATGTGACAAGTGGCTAAAAAAGGACTGAATACTCTTTCAGTAGCAATTGATTCCCATTGCACGAATCAAACAAAGGGAATTGAAGTGTAATTTTTCTAATCTCTTCAAACCGCAACAAGAAACCCAGTTACGTCGACTGCCGTTTCATACGTGCCAGTTACGCACATGCCAAAACACCAGGAAATAATGTGACAAGTGGCTAAAAAAAGACTGAAGACTCTTTCAGTAGCAACTGCTTCCTGTTGCATAAGTCAAACAAAGAGAACTAAATTTCTAATATATTTTTTCTCTCCAATCTCTTTATACTGTGACGACATATACCCATTTACGTAGACTACCGTCTCTCGTAGGTGCCACTTACGTATCCTCGAAAACATGAAAAATTGACCTACGGAACATTTCCTAGCAGACGACACATGTTTCTTAAGTCAAATATAGGGAACTAAATTTCTGATTTTTTTTTCTCCATTGTCTTTATACCATGACAACAAACCCATTTACGTTGACTACCGTCTCATAGGTGCCAGTTACGTATCCGCGAAAACATGAAAAATGGACTTTTGGAACATTTTGTAGCAGACGACACCTGTCGTTTAAGTCAATCATAGGGATTTTTCTTTTTCGTTTTCTCTCTCTAGGGCCATCGATTTGGTTACGATGACTATCTCACCCATACGTGATGGTTACGTGCTACGCATAAAATCGTAAAATCAACTTAGACACTTTTGGAGGCAACTGAAACCTGTTGCACAAATCAAAAAAAAAGGTAAACCGAATGCTTCCCTGTTTTCTTACCAGGGTCAATTTTGGTGACCTTGCGAGTCAAAAGTCAATGTTATGTTTAACTGCTGCGCAAAAATATAAAATTCAGAAGCAACCGGTTGCTGTTGCGGAAACTTTTTCCGGTTAAAAAAAATCTTGAACTAGTTTGAAGAATTTAAAAATAGGCCATAAAGATACAATAAGATGTAAGAATAACTAGTAATCATTTTTGTCTTTGATAGGATTGAAAACATTGTGGGAAAAGGAGAAAATGCTG
The DNA here is from genome assembly GCA_943736015.1 of Tridacna crocea. Taxonomy (NCBI): domain Eukaryota; kingdom Metazoa; phylum Mollusca; class Bivalvia; order Cardiida; family Cardiidae; genus Tridacna; species Tridacna crocea. The sequence continues at coordinate 3,598,232 of OX031063.1, forward strand.
GTAACCTGCATTGTCTCCTTTTCTCAGATTTTTTTCAAAAGCTTTCTCTTTCGGGGGTGTTAAAAGGCGTCATTGTGTGGTAAAAGGTTAACAAGTATAAACAGAACCCCCCCCCTTTACCAATCAGCCAATCAAATCCTATCCCTCTGTGAAATTATCCAATCACAGAAGCTTTAACCCTTTCCCAAACAAGCCCTGGTTTTTAAGGGTCTGGAATAGTAGCCTTTTGAAAACATTGTGGGAAAAGGAGAAAATGCTGGCTAACCAGCATTTTCTCCTTTTCCCACAATGTTTTCTAGCCTATCATAGACAGAAATTATCTTTTCAGCAAGAGTTGAATTGTCGTCTGCAAATGCTTCCAATTTAGTCTAGTCCAAAAGTTTGTCGTTTGGGAAAGGGTTAAGGAAATCAGCATGGGGCCCAGTCAGCCAATCAGAGGCTTCGAGAAATTCAAAACTGGGCCCAGTCAGCCAATCAGAGGCTTCGAGATATTCAAAGTTGGGCCCAGTCAGCCAATCAGAGAGCTTGAAAATTACTTCAAAATGGCGCCCTAATATATAGATAGAAAACAGTGAACAAAAAACGGCATAAAAGTGGATTTACAGTCTTCTTTGAAGGCTGCTGTGCAGTCCTAGGCAAACTGCTAGGCATGCACCACCCACACATGCCAGATTTCACTGAAAAAGGGCCAAAATTTAAGAAATCAGGGTGGCAGAAGACCTTGTTTTGGTCTGTTCAAGCGCCCTTGCAAGAGTTACTTCCCTTGAAATAAACCCTTGATGCCCCTTTATCCCTTAATTAGATTTCCTGACTCAGACCACATTAAATTCTGCGCATTGAATAAGCCAAAATGATCAATGTACAGTGTAAAAACCCCAGAAATTAATGTGACAAGTGGCTAAAAAAGGACTGAATACTCTTTCAGTAGCAATTGATTCCCATTGCACGAATCAAACAAAGGGAATTGAAGTGTAATTTTTCTAATCTCTTCAAACCGCAACAAGAAACCCAGTTACGTCGACTGCCGTTTCATACGTGCCAGTTACGCACATGCCAAAACACCAGGAAATAATGTGACAAGTGGCTAAAAAAAGACTGAAGACTCTTTCAGTAGCAACTGCTTCCTGTTGCATAAGTCAAACAAAGAGAACTAAATTTCTAATATATTTTTTCTCTCCAATCTCTTTATACTGTGACGACATATACCCATTTACGTAGACTACCGTCTCTCGTAGGTGCCACTTACGTATCCTCGAAAACATGAAAAATTGACCTACGGAACATTTCCTAGCAGACGACACATGTTTCTTAAGTCAAATATAGGGAACTAAATTTCTGATTTTTTTTTTCTCCATTGTCTTTATACCATGACAGCAAACCCATTTACGTTGACTACCGTCTCATAGGTGCCAGTTACGTATCCGCGAAAACATGAAAAATGGACTTTTGGAACATTTTGTAGCAGACGACACCTGTCGTTTAAGTCAATCATAGGGATTTTTCTTTTTCGTTTTCTCTCACTAGGGCCATCGATTTGGTTACGATGACTATCTCACCCATACGTGATGGTTACGTGCTACGCATAAAATCGTAAAATCAACTTAGACACTTTCGGAGGCAACTGAAACCTGTTGCACAAATCAAAAAAAAAGGTAAACCGAATGCTTCCCTGTTTTCTTACCAGGGTCAATTTTGGTGACCTTGCGAGTCAAAAGTCAATGTTATGTTTACCTGCTGCGCAAAAATATAAAATTCAGAAGCAACCGGTTGCTGTTGCGGAAACTTTTTCCGGTTAAAAAAAATCTTGAACTAGTTTGAAGAATTTAAAAATAGGCCATAAAGATACAATAAGATGTAAGAATAACTAGTAATCATTTTTGTCTTTGATAGGATTGAAAACATTGTGGGAAAAGGAGAAAATGCTGGTAACCTGCATTGTCTCCTTTTCTCAGATTTTTTTCAAAAGCTTTCTCTTTCGGGGGTGTTAAAAGGCGTCATTGTGTGGTAAAAGGTTAACAAGTATAAATAGAACCCCCCCCTTTACCAATCAGCCAATCAAATCCTATCCCTCTGTGAAATTATCCAATCACAGAAGCTTTAACCCTTTCCCAAACAAGCCCTGGTTTTTAAGGGTCTGGAATAGTAGCCTTTTGAAAACATTGTGGGAAAAGGAGAAAATGCTGGCTAACCAGCATTTTCTCCTTTTCCCACAATGTTTTCTAGCCTATCATAGACAGAAATTATCTTTTCAGCAAGAGTTGAATTGTCGTCTGCAAATGCTTCCAATTTAGTCTAGTCCAAAAGTTTGTCGTTTGGGAAAGGGTTAAGGAAATCAGCATGGGGCCCAGTCAGCCAATCAGAGGCTTCGAGAAATTCAAAACTGGGCCCAGTCAGCCAATCAGAGGCTTCGAGATATTCAAAGTTGGGCCCAGTCAGCCAATCAGAGAGCTTGAAAATTACTTCAAAATGGCGCCCTAATATATAGATAGAAAACAGTGAACAAAAAACGGCATAAAAGTGGATTTACAGTCTTCTTTGAAGGCTGCTGTGCAGTCCTAGGCAAACTGCTAGGCATGCACCACCCACACATGCCAGATTTCACTGAAAAAGGGCCAAAATTTAAGAAATCAGGGTGGCAGAAGACCTTGTTTTGGTCTGTTCAAGCGCCCTTGCAAGAGTTACTTCCCTTGAAATAAACCCTTGATGCCCCTTTATCCCTTAATTAGATTTCCTGACTCAGACCACATTAAATTCTGCGCATTGAATAAGCCAAAATGATCAATGTACAGTGTAAAAACCCCAGAAATTAATGTGACAAGTGGCTAAAAAAGGACTGAATACTCTTTCAGTAGCAATTGATTCCCATTGCACGAATCAAACAAAGGGAATTGAAGTGTAATTTTTCTAATCTCTTCAAACCGCAACAAGAAACCCAGTTACGTCGACTGCCGTTTCATACGTGCCAGTTACGCACATGCCAAAACACCAGGAAATAATGTGACAAGTGGCTAAAAAAAGACTGAAGACTCTTTCAGTAGCAACTGCTTCCTGTTGCATAAGTCAAACAAAGAGAACTAAATTTCTAATATATTTTTTCTCTCCAATCTCTTTATACTGTGACGACATATACCCATTTACGTAGACTACCGTCTCTCGTAGGTGCCACTTACGTATCCTCGAAAACATGAAAAATTGACCTACGGAACATTTCCTAGCAGACGACACATGTTTCTTAAGTCAAATATAGGGAACTAAATTTCTGATTTTTTTTTCTCCATTGTCTTTATACCATGACAACAAACCCATTTACGTTGACTACCGTCTCATAGGTGCCAGTTACGTATCCGCGAAAACATGAAAAATGGACTTTTGGAACATTTTGTAGCAGACGACACCTGTCGTTTAAGTCAATCATAGGGATTTTTCTTTTTCGTTTTCTCTCACTAGGGCCATCGATTTGGTTACGATGACTATCTCACCCATACATGATGGTTACGTGCTACGCATAAAATCATAAAATCAACTTAGACACTTTCGGAGGCAACTGAAACCTGTTGCACAAATCAAAAAAAAAGGTAAACCGAATGCTTCCCTGTTTTCTTACCAGGGTCAATTTTGGTGACCTTGCGAGTCAAAAGTCAATGTTATGTTTAACTGCTGCGCAAAAATATAAAATTCAGAAGCAACCGGTTGCTGTTGCGGAAACTTTTTCCGGTTAAAAAAAATCTTGAACTAGTTTGAAGAATTTAAAAATAGGCCATAAAGATACAATAAGATGTAAGAATAACTAGTAATCATTTTTGTCTTTGATAGGATTGAAAACATTGTGGGAAAAGGAGAAAATGCTGGTAACCTGCATTGTCTCCTTTTCTCAGATTTTTTTCAAAAGCTTTCTCTTTCGGGGGTGTTAAAAGGCGTCATTGTGTGGTAAAAGGTTAACAAGTATAAACAGAACCCCCCCCCTTTACCAATCAGCCAATCAAATCCTATCCCTCTGTGAAATTATCCAATCACAGAAGCTTTAACCCTTTCCCAAACAAGCCCTGGTTTTTAAGGGTCTGGAATAGTAGCCTTTTGAAAACATTGTGGGAAAAGGAGAAAATGCTGGCTAACCAGCATTTTCTCCTTTTCCCACAATGTTTTCTAGCCTATCATAGACAGAAATTATCTTTTCAGCAAGAGTTGAATTGTCGTCTGCAAATGCTTCCAATTTAGTCTAGTCCAAAAGTTTGTCGTTTGGGAAAGGGTTAAGGAAATCAGCATGGGGCCCAGTCAGCCAATCAGAGGCTTCGAGAAATTCAAAACTGGGCCCAGTCAGCCAATCAGAGGCTTCGAGATATTCAAAGTTGGGCCCAGTCAGCCAATCAGAGAGCTTGAAAATTACTTCGAAATGGCGCCCTAATATATAGATAGAAAACAGTGAACAAAAAACGGCATAAAAGTGGATTTACAGTCTTCTTTGAAGGCTGCTGTGCAGTCCTAGGCAAACTGCTAGGCATGCACCACCCACACATGCCAGATTTCACTGAAAAAGGGCCAAAATTTAAGAAATCAGGGTGGCAGAAGACCTTGTTTTGGTCTGTTCAAGCGCCCTTGCAAGAGTTACTTCCCTTGAAATAAACTCTTGATGCCCCTTTATCCCTTAATTAGATTTCCTGACTCAGACCACATTAAATTCTGCGCATTGAATAAGCCAAAATGATCAATGTACAGTGTAAAAACCCCAGAAATTAATGTGACAAGTGGCTAAAAAAGGACTGAATACTCTTTCAGTAGCAATTGATTCCCATTGCACGAATCAAACAAAGGGAATTGAAGTGTAATTTTTCTAATCTCTTCAAACCGCAACAAGAAACCCAGTTACGTCGACTGCCGTTTCATACGTGCCAGTTACGCACATGCCAAAACACCAGGAAATAATGTGACAAGTGGCTAAAAAAAGACTGAAGACTCTTTCAGTAGCAACTGCTTCCTGTTGCATAAGTCAAACAAAGAGAACTAAATTTCTAATATATTTTTTCTCTCCAATCTCTTTATACTGTGACGACATATACCCATTTACGTAGACTACCGTCTCTCGTAGGTGCCACTTACGTATCCTCGAAAACATGAAAAATTGACCTATGGAACATTTCCTAGCAGACGACACATGTTTCTTAAGTCAAATATAGGGAACTAAATTTCTGATTTTTTTTCCTCCATTGTCTTTATACCATGACAACAAACCCATTTACGTTGACTACCGTCTCATAGGTGCCAGTTACGTATCTGCGAAAACATGAAAAATGGACTTTTGGAACATTTTGTAGCAGACGACACCTGTCGTTTAAGTCAATCATAGGGATTTTTCTTTTTCGTTTTCTCTCACTAGGGCCATCGATTTGGTTACGATGACTATCTCACCCATACGTGATGGTTACGTGCTACGCATAAAATCGTAAAATCAACTTAGACACTTTCGGAGGCAACTGAAACCTGTTGCACAAATCAAAGAAAGGTAAACCGAATGCTTCCCTGTTTTCTTACCAGGGTCAATTTTGGTGACCTTGCGAGTCAAAAGTCAATGTTATGTTTAACTGCTGCGCAAAAATATAAAATTCAGAAGCAACCGGTTGCTGTTGCGGAAACTTTTTCCGGTTAAAAAAAATCTTGAACTAGTTTGAAGAATTTAAAAATAGGCCATAAAGATACAATAAGATGTAAGAATAACTAGTAATCATTTTTGTCTTTGATAGGATTGAAAACATTGTGGGAAAAGGAGAAAATGCTGGTAACCTGCATTGTCTCCTTTTCTCAGATTTTTTTCAAAAGCTTTCTCTTTCGGGGGTGTTAAAAGGCGTCATTGTGTGGTAAAAGGTTAACAAGTATAAACAGAACCCCCCCCTTTACCAATCAGCCAATCAAATCCTATCCCTCTGTGAAATTATCCAATCACAGAAGCTTTAACCCTTTCCCAAACAAGCCCTGGTTTTTAAGGGTCTGGAATAGTAGCCTTTTGAAAACATTGTGGGAAAAGGAGAAAATGCTGGCTAACCAGCATTTTCTCCTTTTCCCACAATGTTTTCTAGCCTATCATAGACAGAAATTATCTTTTCAGCAAGAGTTGAATTGTCGTCTGCAAATGCTTCCAATTTAGTCTAGTCCAAAAGTTTGTCGTTTGGGAAAGGGTTAAGGAAATCAGCATGGGGCCCAGTCAGCCAATCAGAGGCTTCGAGAAATTCAAAACTGGGCCCAGTCAGCCAATCAGAGGCTTCGAGATATTCAAAGTTGGGCCCAGTCAGCCAATCAGAGAGCTTGAAAATTACTTCAAAATGGCGCCCTAATATATAGATAGAAAACAGTGAACAAAAAACGGCATAAAAGTGGATTTACAGTCTTCTTTGAAGGCTGCTGTGCAGTCCTAGGCAAACTGCTAGGCATGCACCACCCACACATGCCAGATTTCACTGAAAAAGGGCCAAAATTTAAGAAATCAGGGTGGCAGAAGACCTTGTTTTGGTCTGTTCAAGCGCCCTTGCAAGAGTTACTTCCCTTGAAATAAACCCTTGATGCCCCTTTATCCCTTAATTAGATTTCCTGACTCAGACCACATTAAATTCTGCGCATTGAATAAGCCAAAATGATCAATGTACAGTGTAAAAACCCCAGAAATTAATGTGACAAGTGGCTAAAAAAGGACTGAATACTCTTTCAGTAGCAATTGATTCCCATTGCACGAATCAAACAAAGGGAATTGAAGTGTAATTTTTCTAATCTCTTCAAACCGCAACAAGAAACCCAGTTACGTCGACTGCCGTTTCATACGTGCCAGTTACGCACATGCCAAAACACCAGGAAATAATGTGACAAGTGGCTAAAAAAAGACTGAAGACTCTTTCAGTAGCAACTGCTTCCTGTTGCATAAGTTAAACAAAGAGAACTAAATTTCTAATATATTTTTTCTCTCCAATCTCTTTATACTGTGACGACATATACCCATTTACGTAGACTACCGTCTCTCGTAGGTGCCACTTACGTATCCTCGAAAACATGAAAAATTGACCTACGGAACATTTCCTAGCAGACGACACATGTTTCTTAAGTCAAATATAGGGAACTAAATTTCTGATTTTTTTTTTCTCCATTGTCTTTATACCATGACAGCAAACCCATTTACGTTGACTACCGTCTCATAGGTGCCAGTTACGTATCCGCGAAAACATGAAAAATGGACTTTTGGAACATTTTGTAGCAGACGACACCTGTCGTTTAAGTCAATCATAGGGATTTTTCTTTTTCGTTTTCTCTCACTAGGGCCATCGATTTGGTTACGATGACTATCTCACCCATACGTGATGGTTACGTGCTACGCATAAAATCGTAAAATCAACTTAGACACTTTCGGAGGCAACTGAAACCTGTTGCACAAATCAAAAAAAAAGGTAAACCGAATGCTTCCCTGTTTTCTTACCAGGGTCAATTTTGGTGACCTTGCGAGTCAAAAGTCAATGTTATGTTTAACTGCTGCGCAAAAATATAAAATTCAGAAGCAACCGGTTGCTGTTGCGGAAACTTTTTCCGGTTAAAAAAAATCTTGAACTAGTTTGAAGAATTTAAAAATAGGCCATAAAGATACAATAAGATGTAAGAATAACTAGTAATCATTTTTGTCTTTGATAGGATTGAAAACATTGTGGGAAAAGGAGAAAATGCTGGTAACCTGCATTGTCTCCTTTTCTCAGATTTTTTTCAAAAGCTTTCTCTTTCGGGGGTGTTAAAAGGCGTCATTGTGTGGTAAAAGGTTAACAAGTATAAATAGAACCCCCCCCTTTACCAATCAGCCAATCAAATCCTATCCCTCTGTGAAATTATCCAATCACAGAAGCTTTAACCCTTTCCCAAACAAGCCCTGGTTTTTAAGGGTCTGGAATAGTAGCCTTTTGAAAACATTGTGGGAAAAGGAGAAAATGCTGGCTAACCAGCATTTTCTCCTTTTCCCACAATGTTTTCTAGCCTATCATAGACAGAAATTATCTTTTCAGCAAGAGTTGAATTGTCGTCTGCAAATGCTTCCAATTTAGTCTAGTCCAAAAGTTTGTCGTTTGGGAAAGGGTTAAGGAAATCAGCATGGGGCCCAGTCAGCCAATCAGAGGCTTCGAGAAATTCAAAACTGGGCCCAGTCAGCCAATCAGAGGCTTCGAGATATTCAAAGTTGGGCCCAGTCAGCCAATCAGAGAGCTTGAAAATTACTTCAAAATGGCGCCCTAATATATAGATAGAAAACAGTGAACAAAAAACGGCATAAAAGTGGATTTACAGTCTTCTTTGAAGGCTGCTGTGCAGTCCTAGGCAAACTGCTAGGCATGCACCACCCACACATGCCAGATTTCACTGAAAAAGGGCCAAAATTTAAGAAATCAGGGTGGCAGAAGACCTTGTTTTGGTCTGTTCAAGCGCCCTTGCAAGAGTTACTTCCCTTGAAATAAACCCTTGATGCCCCTTTATCCCTTAATTAGATTTCCTGACTCAGACCACATTAAATTCTGCGCATTGAATAAGCCAAAATGATCAATGTACAGTGTAAAAACCCCAGAAATTAATGTGACAAGTGGCTAAAAAAGGACTGAATACTCTTTCAGTAGCAATTGATTCCCATTGCACGAATCAAACAAAGGGAATTGAAGTGTAATTTTTCTAATCTCTTCAAACCGCAACAAGAAACCCAGTTACGTCGACTGCCGTTTCATACGTGCCAGTTACGCACATGCCAAAACACCAGGAAATAATGTGACAAGTGGCTAAAAAAAGACTGAAGACTCTTTCAGTAGCAACTGCTTCCTGTTGCATAAGTCAAACAAAGAGAACTAAATTTCTAATATATTTTTTCTCTCCAATCTCTTTATACTGTGACGACATATACCCATTTACGTAGACTACCGTCTCTCGTAGGTGCCACTTACGTATCCTCGAAAACATGAAAAATTGACCTACGGAACATTTCCTAGCAGACGACACGTTTCTTAAGTCAAATATAGGGAACTAAATTTCTGATTTTTTTTTTCTCCATTGTCTTTATACCATGACAACAAACCCATTTACGTTGACTGCCATCTCATAGGTGCCAGTTACATATCCGCGAAAACATGAAAAATGGACTTTTGGAACATTTTGTAGCAGACGACACCTGTCGTTTAAGTCAATCATAGGGATTTTTCTTTTTCGTTTTCTCTCACTAGGGCCATCGATTTGGTTACGATGACTATCTCACCCATACGTGATGGTTACGTGCTACGCATAAAATCGTAAAATCAACTTAGACACTTTCGGAGGCAACTGAAACCTGTTGCACAAATCAAAGAAAGGTAAACCGAATGCTTCCCTGTTTTCTTACCAGGGTCAATTTTGGTGACCTTGCGAGTCAAAAGTCAATGTTATGTTTAACTGCTGCGCAAAAATATAAAATTCAGAAGCAACCGGTTGCTGTTGCGGAAACTTTTTCCGGTTAAAAAAAATCTTGAACTAGTTTGAAGAATTTAAAAATAGGCCATAAAGATACAATAAGATGTAAGAATAACTAGTAATCATTTTTGTCTTTGATAGGATTGAAAACATTGTGGGAAAAGGAGAAAATGCTGGTAACCTGCATTGTCTCCTTTTCTCAGATTATTTTCAAAAGCTTTCTCTTTCGGGGATGTTAAAAGGCGTCATTGTGTGGTAAAAGGTTAACAAGTATAAACAGAACCCCCCCCTTTACCAATCAGCCAATCAAATCCTATCCCTCTGTGAAATTATCCAATCACAGAAGCTTTAACCCTTTCCCAAACAAGCCCTGGTTTTTAAGGGTCTGGAATAGTAGCCTTTTGAAAACATTGTGGGAAAAGGAGAAAATGCTGGTTAACCAGCATTTTCTCCTTTTCCCACAATGTTTTCTAGCCTATCATAGACAGAAATTATCTTTTCAGCAAGAGTTGAATTGTCGTCTGCAAATGCTTCCAATTTAGTCTAGTCCAAAAGTTTGTCGTTTGGAAAAGGGTTAAGGAAATCAGCATGGGGCCCAGTCAGCCAATCAGAGGCTTCGAGAAATTCAAAACTGGGCCCAGTCAGCCAATCAGAGGCTTCGAGATATTCAAAGTTGGGCCCAGTCAGCCAATCAGAGAGCTTGAAAATTACTTCAAAATGGCGCCCTAATATATAGATAGAAAACAGTGAACAAAAAACGGCATAAAAGTGGATTTACAGTCTTCTTTGAAGGCTGCTGTGCAGTCCTAGGCAAACTGCTAGGCATGCACCACCCACACATGCCAGATTTCACTGAAAAAGGGCCAAAATTTAAGAAATCAGGGTGGCAGAAGACCTTGTTTTGGTCTGTTCAAGCGCCCTTGCAAGAGTTACTTCCCTTGAAATAAACCCTTGATGCCCCTTTATCCCTTAATTAGATTTCCTGACTCAGACCACATTAAATTCTGCGCATTGAATAAGCCAAAATGATCAATGTACAGTGTAAAAACCCCAGAAATTAATGTGACAAGTGGCTAAAAAAGGACTGAATACTCTTTCAGTAGCAATTGATTCCCATTGCATGAATCAAACAAAGGGAATTGAAGTGTAATTTTTCTAATCTCTTCAAACCGCAACAAGAAACCCAGTTACGTCGACTGCCGTTTCATACGTGCCAGTTATGCACATGCCAAAACACCAGGAAATAATGTGACAAGTGGCTAAAAAAAGACTGAAGACTCTTTCAGTAGCAACTGCTTCCTGTTGCATAAGTCAAACAAAGAGAACTAAATTTCTAATATATTTTTTCTCTCCAATCTCTTTATACTGTGACGACATATACCCATTTACGTAGACTACCGTCTCTCGTAGGTGCCACTTACGTATCCTCGAAAACATGAAAAATTGACCTACGGAACATTTCCTAGCAGACGACACATGTTTCTTAAGTCAAATATAGGGAACTAAATTTCTGATTCTTTTTTTCTCCATTGTCTTTATACCATGACAACAAACCAATATACGTTGACTACCGTCTCATAGGTGCCAGTTACGTATCCGCGAAAACATGAAAAATGGACTTTTGGAACATTTTGTAGCAGACGACACCTGTCGTTTAAGTCAATCATAGGGATTTTTCTTTTTCGTTTTCTCTCACTAGGGCCATCGATTTGGTTACGATGACTATCTCACCCATACGTGATGGTTACGTGCTACGCATAAAATCGTAAAATCAACTTAGACACTTTCGGAGGCAACTGAAACCTGTTGCACAAATCAAAGAAAGGTAAACCGAATGCTTCCCTGTTTTCTTACCAGGGTCAATTTTGGTGACCTTGCGAGTCAAAAGTCAATGTTATGTTTAACTGCTGCGCAAAAATATAAAATTCAGAAGCAACCGGTTGCTGTTGCGGAAACTTTTTCCGGTTAAAAAAAATCTTGAACTAGTTTGAAGAATTTAAAAATAGGCCATAAAGATACAATAAGATGTAAGAATAACTAGTAATCATTTTTGTCTTTGATAGGATTGAAAACATTGTGGGAAAAGGAGAAAATGCTGGTAACCTGCATTGTCTCCTTTTCTCAGATTTTTTTCAAAAGCTTTCTCTTTCGGGGATGTTAAAAGGCGTCATTGTGTGGTAAAAGGTTAACAAGTATAAACAGAACCCCCCCCTTTACCAATCAGCCAATCAAATCCTATCCCTCTGTGAAATTATCCAATCACAGAAGCTTTAACCCTTTCCCAAACAAGCCCTGGTTTTTAAGGGTCTGGAATAGTAGCCTTTTGAAAACATTGTGGGAAAAGGAGAAAATGCTGGCTAACCAGCATTTTCTCCTTTTCCCACAATGTTTTCTAGCCTATCATAGACAGAAATTATCTTTTCAGCAAGAGTTGAATTGTCGTCTGCAAATGCTTCCAATTTAGTCTAGTCCAAAAGTTTGTCGTTTGGGAAAGGGTTAAGGAAATCAGCATGGGGCCCAGTCAGCCAATCAGAGGCTTCGAGAAATTCAAAACTGGGCCCAGTCAGCCAATCAGAGGCTTCGAGATATTCAAAGTTGGGCCCAGTCAGCCAATCAGAGAGCTTGAAAATTACTTCAAAATGGCGCCCTAATATATAGATAGAAAACAGTGAACAAAAAACGGCATAAAAGTGGATTTACAGTCTTCTTTGAAGGCTGCTGTGCAGTCCTAGGCAAACTGCTAGGCATGCACCACCCACACATGCCAGATTTCACTGAAAAAGGGCCAAAATTTAAGAAATCAGGGTGGCAGAAGACCTTGTTTTGGTCTGTTCAAGCGCCCTTGCAAGAGTTACTTCCCTTGAAATAAACCCTTGATGCCCCTTTATCCCTTAATTAGATTTCCTGACTCAGACCACATTAAATTCTGCGCATTGAATAAGCCAAAATGATCAATGTACAGTGTAAAAACCCCAGAAATTAATGTGACAAGTGGCTAAAAAAGGACTGAATACTCTTTCAGTAGCAATTGATTCCCATTGCACGAATCAAACAAAGGGAATTGAAGTGTAATTTTTCTAATCTCTTCAAACCGCAACAAGAAACCCAGTTACGTCGACTGCCGTTTCATACGTGCCAGTTACGCACATGCCAAAACACCAGGAAATAATGTGACAAGTGGCTAAAAAAAGACTGAAGACTCTTTCAGTAGCAACTGCTTCCTGTTGCATAAGTCAAACAAAGAGAACTAAATTTCTAATATATTTTTTCTCTCCAATCTCTTTATACTGTGACGACATATACCCATTTACGTAGACTACCGTCTCTCGTAGGTGCCACTTACGTATCCTCGAAAACATGAAAAATTGACCTACGGAACATTTCCTAGCAGACGACACATGTTTCTTAAGTCAAATATAGGGAACTAAATTTCTGATTTTTTTTTTCTCCATTGTCTTTATACCATGACAACAAACCCATTTACGTTGACTACCGTCTCATAGGTGCCAGTTACGTATCCGCGAAAACATGAAAAATGGACTTTTGGAACATTTTGTAGCAGACGACACCTGTCGTTTAAGTCAATCATAGGGATTTTTCTTTTTCGTTTTCTCTCACTAGGGCCATCGATTTGGTTACGATGACTATCTCACCCATACGTGATGGTTACGTGCTACGCATAAAATCGTAAAATCAACTTAGACACTTTCGGAGGCAACTGAAACCTGTTGCACAAATCAAAGAAAGGTAAACCGAATGCTTCCCTGTTTTCTTACCAGGGTCAATTTTGGTGACCTTGCGAGTCAAAAGTCAATGTTATGTTTAACTGCTGCGCAAAAATATAAAATTCAGAAGCAACCGGTTGCTGTTGCGGAAACTTTTTCCGGTTAAAAAAAATCTTGAACTAGTTTGAAGAATTTAAAAATAGGCCATAAAGATACAATAAGATGTAAGAATAACTAGTAATCATTTTTGTCTTTGATAGGATTGAAAACATTGTGGGAAAAGGAGAAAATGCTGGTAACCTGCATTGTCTCCTTTTCTCAGATTTTTTTCAAAAGCTTTCTCTTTCGGGGGTGTTAAAAGGCGTCATTGTGTGGTAAAAGGTTAACAAGTATAAACAGAACCCCCCCCCCTTTACCAATCAGCCAATCAAATCCTATCCCTCTGTGAAATTATCCAATCACAGAAGCTTTAACCCTTTCCCAAACAAGCCCTGGTTTTTAAGGGTCTGGAATAGTAGCCTTTTGAAAACATTGTGGGAAAAGGAGAAAATGCTGGCTAACCAGCATTTTCTCCTTTTCCCACAATGTTTTCTAGCCTATCATAGACAGAAATTATCTTTTCAGCAAGAGTTGAATTGTCGTCTGCAAATGCTTCCAATTTAGTCTAGTCCAAAAGTTTGTCGTTTGGGAAAGGGTTAAGGAAATCAGCATGGGGCCCAGTCAGCCAATCAGAGGCTTCGAGAAATTCAAAACTGGGCCCAGTCAGCCAATCAGAGGCTTCGAGATATTCAAAGTTGGGCCCAGTCAGCCAATCAGAGAGCTTGAAAATTACTTCAAAATGGCGCCCTAATATATAGATAGAAAACAGTGAACAAAAAACGGCATAAAAGTGGATTTACAATCTTCTTTGAAGGCTGCTGTGCAGTCCTAGGCGAACTGCTAGGCATGCACCACCCACACATGCCAGATTTCACTGAAAAAGGGCCAAAATTTAAGAAATCAGGGTGGCAGAAGACCTTGTTTTGGTCTGTTCAAGCGCCCTTGCAAGAGTTACTTCCCTTGAAATAAACCCTTGATGCCCCTTTATCCCTTAATTAGATTTCCTGACTCAGACCACATTAAATTCTGCGCATTGAATAAGCCAAAATGATCAATGTACAGTGTAAAAACCCCAGAAATTAATGTGACAAGTGGCTAAAAAAGGACTGAATACTCTTTCAGTAGCAATTGATTCCCATTGCACGAATCAAACAAAGGGAATTGAAGTGTAATTTTTCTAATCTCTTCAAACCGCAACAAGAAACCCAGTTACGTCGACTGCCGTTTCATACGTGCCAGTTACGCACATGCCAAAACACCAGGAAATAATGTGACAAGTGGCTAAAAAAAGACTGAAGACTCTTTCAGTAGCAACTGCTTCCTGTTGCATAAGTCAAACAAAGAGAACTAAATTTCTAATATATTTTTTCTCTCCAATCTCTTTATACTGTGACGACATATACCCATTTACGTAGACTACCGTCTCTCATAGGTGCCACTTACGTATCCTCGAAAACATGAAAAATTGACCTACGGAACATTTCCTAGCAGACGACACATGTTTCTTAAGTCAAATATAGGGAACTAAATTTCTGATTTTTTTTTTCTCCATTGTCTTTATACCATGACAACAAACCCATTTACGTTGACTAGCATCTCATAGGTGCCAGTTACGTATCCGCGAAAACATGAAAAATGGACTTTTGGAACATTTTGTAGCAGACGACACCTGTCGTTTAAGTCAATCATAGGGATTTTTCTTTTTCGTTTTCTCTCACTAGGGCCATCGATTTGGTTACGATGACTATCTCACCCATACGTGATGGTTACGTGCTACGCATAAAATCGTAAAATCAACTTAGACACTTTCGGAGGCAACTGAAACCTGTTGCACAAATCAAAGAAAGGTAAACCGAATGCTTCCCTGTTTTCTTACCAGGGTCAATTTTGGTGACCTTGCGAGTCAAAAGTCAATGTTATGTTTAACTGCTGCGCAAAAATATAAAATTCAGAAGCAACCGGTTGCTGTTGCGGAAACTTTTTCCGGTTAAAAAAAATCTTGAACTAGTTTAAAGAATTTAAAAATAGGCCATAAAGATACAATAAGATGTAAGAATAACTAGTAATCATTTTTGTCTTTGATAGGATTGAAAACATTGTGGGAAAAGGAGAAAATGCTGGTAACCTGCATTGTCTCCTTTTCTCAGATTTTTTTCAAAAGCTTTCTCTTTCGGGGGTGTTAAAAGGCGTCATTGTGTGGTAAAAGGTTAACAAGTATAAACAGAACCCCCCCCCCCTTTACCAATCAGCCAATCAAATCCTATCCCTCTGTGAAATTATCCAATCACAGAAGCTTTAACCCTTTCCCAAACAAGCCCTGGTTTTTAAGGGTCTGGAATAGTAGCCTTTTGAAAACATTGTGGGAAAAGGAGAAAATGCTGGCTAACCAGCATTTTCTCCTTTTCCCACAATGTTTTCTAGCCTATCATAGACAGAAATTATCTTTTCAGCAAGAGTTGAATTGTCGTCTGCAAATGCTTCCAATTTAGTCTAGTCCAAAAGTTTGTCGTTTGGGAAAGGGTTAAGGAAATCAGCATGGGGCCCAGTCAGCCAATCAGAGGCTTCGAGAAATTCAAAACTGGGCCCAGTCAGCCAATCAGAGGCTTCGAGATATTCAAAGTTGGGCCCAGTCAGCCAATCAGAGAGCTTGAAAATTACTTCAAAATGGCGCCCTAATATATAGATAGAAAACAGTGAACAAAAAACGGCATAAAAGTGGATTTACAGTCTTCTTTGAAGGCTGCTGTGCAGTCCTAGGCGAACTGCTAGGCATGCACCACCCACACATGCCAGATTTCACTGAAAAAGGGCCAAAATTTAAGAAATCAGGGTGGCAGAAGACCTTGTTTTGGTCTGTTCAAGCGCCCTTGCAAGAGTTACTTCCCTTGAAATAAACCCTTGATGCCCCTTTATCCCTTAATTAGATTTCCTGACTCAGACCACATTAAATTCTGCGCATTGAATAAGCCAAAATGATCAATGTACAGTGTAAAAACCCCAGAAATTAATGTGACAAGTGGCTAAAAAAGGACTGAATACTCTTTCAGTAGCAATTGATTCCCATTGCACGAATCAAACAAAGGGAATTGAAGTGTAATTTTTCTAATCTCTTCAAACCGCAACAAGAAACCCAGTTACGTCGACTGCCGTTTCATACGTGCCAGTTACGCACATGCCAAAACACCAGGAAATAATGTGACAAGTGGCTAAAAAAAGACTGAAGACTCTTTCAGTAGCAACTGCTTCCTGTTGCATAAGTCAAACAAAGAGAACTAAATTTCTAATATATTTTTTCTCTCCAATCTCTTTATACTGTGACGACATATACCCATTTACGTAGACTACCGTCTCTCATAGGTGCCACTTACGTATCCTCGAAAACATGAAAAATTGACCTACGGAACATTTCCTAGCAGACGACACATGTTTCTTAAGTCAAATATAGGGAACTAAATTTCTGATTTTTTTTTTCTCCATTGTCTTTATACCATGACAACAAACCCATTTACGTTGACTAGCATCTCATAGGTGCCAGTTACGTATCCGCGAAAACATGAAAAATGGACTTTTGGAACATTTTGTAGCAGACGACACCTGTCGTTTAAGTCAATCATAGGGATTTTTCTTTTTCGTTTTCTCTCACTAGGGCCATCGATTTGGTTACGATGACTATCTCACCCATACGTGATGGTTACGTGCTACGCATAAAATCGTAAAATCAACTTAGACACTTTCGGAGGCAACTGAAACCTGTTGCACAAATCAAAGAAAGGTAAACCGAATGCTTCCCTGTTTTCTTACCAGGGTCAATTTTGGTGACCTTGCGAGTCAAAAGTCAATGTTATGTTTAACTGCTGCGCAAAAATATAAAATTCAGAAGCAACCGGTTGCTGTTGCGGAAACTTTTTCCGGTTAAAAAAAATCTTGAACTAGTTTAAAGAATTTAAAAATAGGCCATAAAGATACAATAAGATGTAAGAATAACTAGTAATCATTTTTGTCTTTGATAGGATTGAAAACATTGTGGGAAAAGGAGAAAATGCTGGTAACCTGCATTGTCTCCTTTTCTCAGATTTTTTTCAAAAGCTTTCTCTTTCGGGGGTGTTAAAAGGCGTCATTGTGTGGTAAAAGGTTAACAAGTATAAACAGAACCCCCCCCCCTTTACCAATCAGCCAATCAAATCCTATCCCTCTGTGAAATTATCCAATCACAGAAGCTTTAACCCTTTCCCAAACAAGCCCTGGTTTTTAAGGGTCTGGAATAGTAGCCTTTTGAAAACATTGTGGGAAAAGGAGAAAATGCTGGCTAACCAGCATTTTCTCCTTTTCCCACAATGTTTTCTAGCCTATCATAGACAGAAATTATCTTTTCAGCAAGAGTTGAATTGTCGTCTGCAAATGCTTCCAATTTAGTCTAGTCCAAAAGTTTGTCGTTTGGGAAAGGGTTAAGGAAATCAGCATGGGGCCCAGTCAGCCAATCAGAGGCTTCGAGAAATTCAAAACTGGGCCCAGTCAGCCAATCAGAGGCTTCGAGATATTCAAAGTTGGGCCCAGTCAGCCAATCAGAGAGCTTGAAAATTACTTCAAAATGGCGCCCTAATATATAGATAGAAAACAGTGAACAAAAAACGGCATAAAAGTGGATTTACAGTCTTCTTTGAAGGCTGCTGTGCAGTCCTAGGCGAACTGCTAGGCATGCACCACCCACACATGCCAGATTTCACTGAAAAAGGGCCAAAATTTAAGAAATCAGGGTGGCAGAAGACCTTGTTTTGGTCTGTTCAAGCGCCCTTGCAAGAGTTACTTCCCTTGAAATAAACCCTTGATGCCCCTTTATCCCTTAATTAGATTTCCTGACTCAGACCACATTAAATTCTGCGCATTGAATAAGCCAAAATGATCAATGTACAGTGTAAAAACCCCAGAAATTAATGTGACAAGTGGCTAAAAAAGGACTGAATACTCTTTCAGTAGCAATTGATTCCCATTGCACGAATCAAACAAAGGGAATTGAAGTGTAATTTTTCTAATCTCTTCAAACCGCAACAAGAAACCCAGTTACGTCGACTGCCGTTTCATACGTGCCAGTTATGCACATGCCAAAACACCAGGAAATAATGTGACAAGTGGCTAAAAAAAGACTGAAGACTCTTTCAGTAGCAACTGCTTCCTGTTGCATAAGTCAAACAAAGAGAACTAAATTTCTAATATATTTTTTCTCTCCAATCTCTTTATACTGTGACGACATATACCCATTTACGTAGACTACCGTCTCTCATAGGTGCCACTTACGTATCCTCGAAAACATGAAAAATTGACCTACGGAACATTTCCTAGCAGACGACACATGTTTCTTAAGTCAAATATAGGGAACTAAATTTCTGATTTTTTTTTTCTCCATTGTCTTTATACCATGACAACAAACCCATTTACGTTGACTAGCATCTCATAGGTGCCAGTTACGTATCCGCGAAAACATGAAAAATGGACTTTTGGAACATTTTGTAGCAGACGACACCTGTCGTTTAAGTCAATCATAGGGATTTTTCTTTTTCGTTTTCTCTCACTAGGGCCATCGATTTGGTTACGATGACTATCTCACCCATACGTGATGGTTACGTGCTACGCATAAAATCGTAAAATCAACTTAGACACTTTCGGAGGCAACTGAAACCTGTTGCACAAATCAAAGAAAGGTAAACCGAATGCTTCCCTGTTTTCTTACCAGGGTCAATTTTGGTGACCTTGCGAGTCAAAAGTCAATGTTATGTTTAACTGCTGCGCAAAAATATAAAATTCAGAAGCAACCGGTTGCTGTTGCGGAAACTTTTTCCGGTTAAAAAAAATCTTGAACTAGTTTGAAGAATTTAAAAATAGGCCATAAAGATACAATAAGATGTAAGAATAACTAGTAATCATTTTTGTCTTTGATAGGATTGAAAACATTGTGGGAAAAGGAGAAAATGCTGGTAACCTGCATTGTCTCCTTTTCTCAGATTTTTTTCAAAAGCTTTCTCTTTCGGGGATGTTAAAAGGCGTCATTGTGTGGTAAAAGGTTAACAAGTATAAACAGAACCCCCCCCCCTTTACCAATCAGCCAATCAAATCCTATCCCTCTGTGAAATTATCCAATCACAGAAGCTTTAACCCTTTCCCAAACAAGCCCTGGTTTTTAAGGGTCTGGAATAGTAGCCTTTTGAAAACATTGTGGGAAAAGGAGAAAATGCTGGCTAACCAGCATTTTCTCCTTTTCCCACAATGTTTTCTAGCCTATCATAGACAGAAATTATCTTTTCAGCAAGAGTTGAATTGTCGTCTGCAAATGCTTCCAATTTAGTCTAGTCCAAAAGTTTGTCGTTTGGGAAAGGGTTAAGGAAATCAGCATGGGGCCCAGTCAGCCAATCAGAGGCTTCGAGAAATTCAAAACTGGGCCCAGTCAGCCAATCAGAGGCTTCGAGATATTCAAAGTTGGGCCCAGTCAGCCAATCAGAGAGCTTGAAAATTACTTCAAAATGGCGCCCTAATACATAGATAGAAAACAGTGAACAAAAAACGGCATAAAAGTGGATTTACAGTCTTCTTTGAAGGCTGCTGTGCAGTCCTAGGCAAACTGCTAGGCATGCACCACCCACACATGCCAGATTTCACTGAAAAAGGGCCAAAATTTAAGAAATCAGGGTGGCAGAAGACCTTGTTTTGGTCTGTTCAAGCGCCCTTGCAAGAGTTACTTCCCTTGAAATAAACCCTTGATGCCCCTTTATCCCTTAATTAGATTTCCTGACTCAGACCACATTAAATTCTGCGCATTGAATAAGCCAAAATGATCAATGTACAGTGTAAAAACCCCAGAAATTAATGTGACAAGTGGCTAAAAAAGGACTGAATACTCTTTCAGTAGCAATTGATTCCCATTGCACGAATCAAACAAAGGGAATTGAAGTGTAATTTTTCTAATCTCTTCAAACCGCAACAAGAAACCCAGTTACGTCGACTGCCGTTTCATACGTGCCAGTTACGCACATGCCAAAACACCAGGAAATAATGTGACAAGTGGCTAAAAAAAGACTGAAGACTCTTTCAGTAGCAACTGCTTCCTGTTGCATAAGTCAAACAAAGAGAACTAAATTTCTAATATATTTTTTCTCTCCAATCTCTTTATACTGTGACGACATATACCCATTTACGTAGACTACCGTCTCTCGTAGGTGCCACTTACGTATCCTCGAAAACATGAAAAATTGACCTACGGAACATTTCCTAGCAGACGACACATGTTTCTTAAGTCAAATATAGGGAACTAAATTTCTGATTTTTTTTTTCTCCATTGTCTTTATACCATGACAACAAACCCATTTACGTTGACTACCGTCTCATAGGTGCCAGTTACGTATCCGCGAAAACATGAAAAATGGACTTTTGGAACATTTTGTAGCAGACGACACCTGTCGTTTAAGTCAATCATAGGGATTTTTCTTTTTCGTTTTCTCTCACTAGGGCCATCGATTTGGTTACGATGACTATCTCACCCATACGTGATGGTTACGTGCTACGCATAAAATCGTAAAATCAACTTAGACACTTTCGGAGGCAACTGAAACCTGTTGCACAAATCAAAGAAAGGTAAACCGAATGCTTCCCTGTTTTCTTACCAGGGTCAATTTTGGTGACCTTGCGAGTCAAAAGTCAATGTTATGTTTAACTGCTGCGCAAAAATATAAAATTCAGAAGCAACCGGTTGCTGTTGCGGAAACTTTTTCCGGTTAAAAAAAATCTTGAACTAGTTTGAAGAATTTAAAAATAGGCCATAAAGATACAATAAGATGTAAGAATAACTAGTAATCATTTTTGTCTTTGATAGGATTGAAAACATTGTGGGAAAAGGAGAAAATGCTGGTAACCTGCATTGTCTCCTTTTCTCAGATTTTTTTCAAAAGCTTTCTCTTTCGGGGATGTTAAAAGGCGTCATTGTGTGGTAAAAGGTTAACAAGTATAAACAGAACCCCCCCCTTTACCAATCAGCCAATCAAATCCTATCCCTCTGTGAAATTATCCAATCACAGAAGCTTTAACCCTTTCCCAAACAAGCCCTGGTTTTTAAGGGTCTGGAATAGTAGCCTTTTGAAAACATTGTGGGAAAAGGAGAAAATGCTGGCTAACCAGCATTTTCTCCTTTTCCCACAATGTTTTCTAGCCTATCATAGACAGAAATTATCTTTTCAGCAAGAGTTGAATTGTCGTCTGCAAATGCTTCCAATTTAGTCTAGTCCAAAAGTTTGTCGTTTGGGAAAGGGTTAAGGAAATCAGCATGGGGCCCAGTCAGCCAATCAGAGGCTTCGAGAAATTCAAAACTGGGCCCAGTCAGCCAATCAGAGGCTTCGAGATATTCAAAGTTGGGCCCAGTCAGCCAATCAGAGAGCTTGAAAATTACTTCAAAATGGCGCCCTAATATATAGATAGAAAACAGTGAACAAAAAACGGCATAAAAGTGGATTTACAGTCTTCTTTGAAGGCTGCTGTGCAGTCCTAGGCAAACTGCTAGGCATGCACCACCCACACATGCCAGATTTCACTGAAAAAGGGCCAAAATTTAAGAAATCAGGGTGGCAGAAGACCTTGTTTTGGTCTGTTCAAGCGCCCTTGCAAGAGTTACTTCCCTTGAAATAAACCCTTGATGCCCCTTTATCCCTTAATTAGATTTCCTGACTCAGACCACATTAAATTCTGCGCATTGAATAAGCCAAAATGATCAATGTACAGTGTAAAAACCCCAGAAATTAATGTGACAAGTGGCTAAAAAAGGACTGAATACTCTTTCAGTAGCAATTGATTCCCATTGCACGAATCAAACAAAGGGAATTGAAGTGTAATTTTTCTAATCTCTTCAAACCGCAACAAGAAACCCAGTTACGTCGACTGCCGTTTCATACGTGCCAGTTATGCACATGCCAAAACACCAGGAAATAATGTGACAAGTGGCTAAAAAAAGACTGAAGACTCTTTCAGTAGCAACTGCTTCCTGTTGCATAAGTCAAACAAAGAGAACTAAATTTCTAATATATTTTTTCTCTCCAATCTCTTTATACTGTGACGACATATACCCATTTACGTAGACTACCGTCTCTCGTAGGTGCCACTTACGTATCCTCGAAAACATGAAAAATTGACCTACGGAACATTTCCTAGCAGACGACACATGTTTCTTAAGTCAAATATAGGGAACTAAATTTCTGATTTTTTTTTTCTCCATTGTCTTTATACCATGACAACAAACCCATTTACGTTGACTACCGTCTCATAGGTGCCAGTTACGTATCCGCGAAAACATGAAAAATGGACTTTTGGAACATTTTGTAGCAGACGACACCTGTCGTTTAAGTCAATCATAGGGATTTTTCTTTTTCGTTTTCTCTCACTAGGGCCATCGATTTGGTTACGATGACTATCTCACCCATACGTGATGGTTACGTGCTACGCATAAAATCGTAAAATCAACTTAGACACTTTCGGAGGCAACTGAAACCTGTTGCACAAATCAAAGAAAGGTAAACCGAATGCTTCCCTGTTTTCTTACCAGGGTCAATTTTGGTGACCTTGCGAGTCAAAAGTCAATGTTATGTTTAACTGCTGCGCAAAAATATAAAATTCAGAAGCAACCGGTTGCTGTTGCGGAAACTTTTTCCGGTTAAAAAAAATCTTGAACTAGTTTGAAGAATTTAAAAATAGGCCATAAAGATACAATAAGATGTAAGAATAACTAGTAATCATTTTTGTCTTTGATAGGATTGAAAACATTGTGGGAAAAGGAGAAAATGCTGGTAACCTGCATTGTCTCCTTTTCTCAGATTTTTTTCAAAAGCTTTCTCTTTCGGGGGTGTTAAAAGGCGTCATTGTGTGGTAAAAGGTTAACAAGTATAAACAGAACCCCCCCCTTTACCAATCAGCCAATCAAATCCTATCCCTCTGTAAAATTATCCAATCACAGAAGCTTTAACCCTTTCCCAAACAAGCCCTGGTTTTTAAGGGTCTGGAATAGTAGCCTTTTGAAAACATTGTGGGAAAAGGAGAAAATGCTGGCTAACCAGCATTTTCTCCTTTTCCCACAATGTTTTCTAGCCTATCATAGACAGAAATTATCTTTTCAGCAAGAGTTGAATTGTCGTCTGCAAATGCTTCCAATTTAGTCTAGTCCAAAAGTTTGTCGTTTGGGAAAGGGTTAAGGAAATCAGCATGGGGCCCAGTCAGCCAATCAGAGGCTTCGAGATATTCAAAACTGGGCCCAGTCAGCCAATCAGAGGCTTCGAGATATTCAAAGTTGGGCCCAGTCAGCCAATCAGAGAGCTTGAAAATTACTTGAAAATGGCGCCCTAATATATAGATAGAAAACAGTGAACAAAAAACGGCATAAAAGTGGATTTACAGTCTTCTTTGAAGGCTGCTGTGCAGTCCTAGGCGAACTGCTAGGCATGCACCACCCACACATGCCAGATTTCACTGAAAAAGGGCCAAAATTTAAGAAATCAGGGTGGCAGAAGACCTTGTTTTGGTCTGTTCAAGCGCCCTTGCAAGAGTTACTTCCCTTGAAATAAACCCTTGATGCCCCTTTATCCCTTAATTAGATTTCCTGACTCAGACCACATTAAATTCTGCGCATTGAATAAGCCAAAATGATCAATGTACAGTGTAAAAACCCCAGAAATTAATGTGACAAGTGGCTAAAAAAGGACTGAATACTCTTTCAGTAGCAATTGATTCCCATTGCACGAATCAAACAAAGGGAATTGAAGTGTAATTTTTCTAATCTCTTCAAACCGCAACAAGAAACCCAGTTACGTCGACTGCCGTTTCATACGTGCCAGTTACGCACATGCCAAAACACCAGGAAATAATGTGACAAGTGGCTAAAAAAAGACTGAAGACTCTTTCAGTAGCAACTGCTTCCTGTTGCATAAGTCAAACAAAGAGAACTAAATTTCTAATATATTTTTTCTCTCCAATCTCTTTATACTGTGACGACATATACCCATTTACGTAGACTACCGTCTCTCGTAGGTGCCACTTACGTATCCTCGAAAACATGAAAAATTGACCTACGGAACATTTCCTAGCAGACGACACATGTTTCTTAAGTCAAATATAGGGAACTAAATTTCTGATTTTTTTTTTCTCCATTGTCTTTATACCATGACAACAAACCCATTTACGTTGACTAGCATCTCATAGGTGCCAGTTACGTATCCGCGAAAACATGAAAAATGGACTTTTGAAACATTTTGTAGCAGACGACACCTGTCGTTTAAGTCAATCATAGGGATTTTTCTTTTTCGTTTTCTCTCACTAGGGCCATCGATTTGGTTACGATGACTATCTCACCCATACGTGATGGTTACGTGCTACGCATAAAATCGTAAAATCAACTTAGACACTTTCGGAGGCAACTGAAACCTGTTGCACAAATCAAAGAAAGGTAAACCGAATGCTTCCCTGTTTTCTTACCAGGGTCAATTTTGGTGACCTTGTGAGTCAAAAGTCAATGTTATGTTTAACTGCTGCGCAAAAATATAAAATTCAGAAGCAACCGGTTGCTGTTGCGGAAACTTTTTCCGGTTAAAAAAAATCTTGAACTAGTTTGAAGAATTTAAAAATAGGCCATAAAGATACAATAAGATGTAAGAATAACTAGTAATCATTTTTGTCTTTGATAGGATTGAAAACATTGTGGGAAAAGGAGAAAATGCTGGTAACCTGCATTGTCTCCTTTTCTCAGATTATTTTCAAAAGCTTTCTCTTTCGGGGGTGTTAAAAGGCGTCATTGTGTGGTAAAAGGTTAACAAATATAAACACAACCCCCCCCTTTACCAATCAGCCAATCAAATCCTATCCCTCTGTGAAATTATCCAATCACAGAAGCTTTAACCCTTTCCCAAACAAGCCCTGGTTTTTAAGGGTCTGGAATAGTAGCCTTTTGAAAACATTGTGGGAAAAGGAGAAAATGCTGGCTAACCAGCATTTTCTCCTTTTCCCACAATGTTTTCTAGCCTATCATAGACAGAAATTATCTTTTCAGCAAGAGTTGAATTGTCGACTGCAAATGCTTCCAATTTAGTCTAGTCCAAAAGTTTGTCGTTTGGGAAAGGGTTAAGGAAATCAGCATGGGGCCCAGTCAGCCAATCAGAGGCTTCGAGAAATTCAAAACTGGGCCCAGTCAGCCAATCAGAGGCTTCGAGATATTCAAAGTTGGGCCCAGTCAGCCAATCAGAGAGCTTGAAAATTACTTCAAAATGGCGCCCTAATATATAGATAGAAAACAGTGAACAAAAAACGGCATAAAAGTGGATTTACAGTCTTCTTTGAAGGCTGCTGTGCAGTCCTAGGCAAACTGCTAGGCATGCACCACCCACACATGCCAGATTTCACTGAAAAAGGGCCAAAATTTAAGAAATCAGGGTGGCAGAAGACCTTGTTTTGGTCTGTTCAAGCGCCCTTGCAAGAGTTACTTCCCTTGAAATAAACCCTTGATGCCCCTTTATCCCTTAATTAGATTTCCTGACTCAGACCACATTAAATTCTGCGCATTGAATAAGCCAAAATGATCAATGTACAGTGTAAAAACCCCAGAAATTAATGTGACAAGTGGCTAAAAAAGGACTGAATACTCTTTCAGTAGCAATTGATTCCCATTGCATGAATCAAACAAAGGGAATTGAAGTGTAATTTTTCTAATCTCTTCAAACCGCAACAAGAAACCCAGTTACGTCGACTGCCGTTTCATACGTGCCAGTTATGCACATGCCAAAACACCAGGAAATAATGTGACAAGTGGCTAAAAAAAGACTGAAGACTCTTTCAGTAGCAACTGCTTCCTGTTGCATAAGTCAAACAAAGAGAACTAAATTTCTAATATATTTTTTCTCTCCAATCTCTTTATACTGTGACGACATATACCCATTTACGTAGACTACCGTCTCTCGTAGGTGCCACTTACGTATCCTCGAAAACATGAAAAATTGACCTACGGAACATTTCCTAGCAGACGACACATGTTTCTTAAGTCAAATATAGGGAACTAAATTTCTGATTTTTTTTTTCTCCATTGTCTTTATACCATGACAACAAACCCATTTACGTTGACTAGTATCTCATAGGTGCCAGTTACGTATCCGCGAAAACATGAAAAATGGACTTTTGGAACATTTTGTAGCAGACGACACCTGTCGTTTAAGTCAATCATAGGGATTTTTCTTTTTCGTTTTCTCTCACTAGGGCCATCGATTTGGTTACGATGACTATCTCACCCATACGTGATGGTTACGTGCTACGCATAAAATCGTAAAATCAACTTAGACACTTTCGGAGGCAACTGAAACCTGTTGCACAAATCAAAGAAAGGTAAACCGAATGCTTCCCTGTTTTCTTACCAGGGTCAATTTTGGTGACCTTGCGAGTCAAAAGTCAATGTTATGTTTAACTGCTGCGCAAAAATATAAAATTCAGAAGCAACCGGTTGCTGTTGCGGAAACTTTTTCCGGTTAAAAAAAATCTTGAACTAGTTTGAAGAATTTAAAAATAGGCCATAAAGATACAATAAGATGTAAGAATAACTAGTAATCATTTTTGTCTTTGATAGGATTGAAAACATTGTGGGAAAAGGAGAAAATGCTGGTAACCTGCATTGTCTCCTTTTCTCAGATTTTTTTCAAAAGCTTTCTCTTTCGGGGGTGTTAAAAGGCGTCATTGTGTGGTAAAAGGTTAACAAATATAAACAGAACCCCCCCCTTTACCAATCAGCCAATCAAATCCTATCCCTCTGTGAAATTATCCAATCACAGAAGCTTTAACCCTTTCCCAAACAAGCCCTGGTTTTTAAGGGTCTGGAATAGTAGCCTTTTGAAAACATTGTGGGAAAAGGAGAAAATGCTGGCTAACCAGCATTTTCTCCTTTTCCCACAATGTTTTCTAGCCTATCATAGACAGAAATTATCTTTTCAGCAAGAGTTGAATTGTCGTCTGCAAATGCTTCCAATTTAGTCTAGTCCAAAAGTTTGTCGTTTGGGAAAGGGTTAAGGAAATCAGCATGGGGCCCAGTCAGCCAATCAGAGGCTTCGAGAAATTCAAAACTGGGCCCAGTCAGCCAATCAGAGGCTTCGAGATATTCAAAGTTGGGCCCAGTCAGCCAATCAGAGAGCTTGAAAATTACTTCAAAATGGCGCCCTAATATATAGATAGAAAACAGTGAACAAAAAACGGCATAAAAGTGGATTTACAGTCTTCTTTGAAGGCTGCTGTGCAGTCCTAGGCAAACTGCTAGGCATGCACCACCCACACATGCCAGATTTCACTGAAAAAGGGCCAAAATTTAAGAAATCAGGGTGGCAGAAGACCTTGTTTTGGTCTGTTCAAGCGCCCTTGCAAGAGTTACTTCCCTTGAAATAAACCCTTGATGCCCCTTTATCCCTTAATTAGATTTCCTGACTCAGACCACATTAAATTCTGCGCATTGAATAAGCCAAAATGATCAATGTACAGTGTAAAAACCCCAGAAATTAATGTGACAAGTGGCTAAAAAAGGACTGAATACTCTTTCAGTAGCAATTGATTCCCATTGCATGAATCAAACAAAGGGAATTGAAGTGTAATTTTTCTAATCTCTTCAAACCGCAACAAGAAACCCAGTTACGTCGACTGCCGTTTCATACGTGCCAGTTATGCACATGCCAAAACACCAGGAAATAATGTGACAAGTGGCTAAAAAAAGACTGAAGACTCTTTCAGTAGCAACTGCTTCCTGTTGCATAAGTCAAACAAAGAGAACTAAATTTCTAATATATTTTTTCTCTCCAATCTCTTTATACTGTGACGACATATACCCATTTACGTAGACTACCGTCTCTCGTAGGTGCCACTTACTTATCCTCGAAAACATGAAAAATTGACCTACGGAACATTTCCTAGCAGACGACACATGTTTCTTAAGTCAAATATAGGGAACTAAATTTCTGATTTTTTTTTCTCCATTGTCTTTATACCATGACAACAAACCCATTTACGTTGACTAGCATCTCATAGGTGCCAGTTACGTATCCGCGAAAACATGAAAAATGGACTTTTGGAACATTTTGTAGCAGACGACACCTGTCGTTTAAGTCAATCATAGGGATTTTTCTTTTTCATTTTCTCTCACTAGGGCCATCGATTTGGTTACGATGACTATCTCACCCATACGTGATGGTTACATGCTACGCATAAAATCGTAAAATCAACTTAGACACTTTCGGAGGCAACTGAAACCTGTTGCACAAATCAAAGAAAGGTAAACCGAATGCTTCCCTGTTTTCTTACCAGGGTCAATTTTGGTGACCTTGCGAGTCAAAAGTCAATGTTATGTTTAACTGCTGCGCAAAAATATAAAATTCAGAAGCAACCGGTTGCTGTTGCGGAAACTTTTTCCGGTTAAAAAAAATCTTGAACTAGTTTGAAGAATTTAAAAATAGGCCATAAAGATACAATAAGATGTAAGAATAACTAGTAATCATTTTTGTCTTTGATAGGATTGAAAACATTGTGGGAAAAGGAGAAAATGCTGGTAACCTGCATTGTCTCCTTTTCTCAGATTTTTTTCAAAAGCTTTCTCTTTCGGGGGTGTTAAAAGGCGTCATTGTGTGGTAAAAGGTTAACAAATATAAACAGAACCCCCCCCTTTACCAATCAGCCAATCAAATCCTATCCCTCTGTGAAATTATCCAATCACAGAAGCTTTAACCCTTTCCCAAACAAGCCCTGGTTTTTAAGGGTCTGGAATAGTAGCCTTTTGAAAACATTGTGGGAAAAGGAGAAAATGCTGGCTAACCAGCATTTTCTCCTTTTCCCACAATGTTTTCTAGCCTATCATAGACAGAAATTATCTTTTCAGCAAGAGTTGAATTGTCGTCTGCAAATGCTTCCAATTTAGTCTAGTCCAAAAGTTTGTCGTTTGGGAAAGGGTTAAGGAAATCAGCATGGGGCCCAGTCAGCCAATCAGAGGCTTCGAGAAATTCAAAACTGGGCCCAGTCAGCCAATCAGAGGCTTCGAGATATTCAAAGTTGGGCCCAGTCAGCCAATCAGAGAGCTTGAAAATTACTTCAAAATGGCGCCCTAATATATAGATAGAAAACAGTGAACAAAAAACGGCATAAAAGTGGATTTACAGTCTTCTTTGAAGGCTGCTGTGCAGTCCTAGGCAAACTGCTAGGCATGCACCACCCACACATGCCAGATTTCACTGAAAAAGGGCCAAAATTTAAGAAATCAGGGTGGCAGAAGACCTTGTTTTGGTCTGTTCAAGCGCCCTTGCAAGAGTTACTTCCCTTGAAATAAACCCTTGATGCCCCTTTATCCCTTAATTAGATTTCCTGACTCAGACCACATTAAATTCTGCGCATTGAATAAGCCAAAATGATCAATGTACAGTGTAAAAACCCCAGAAATTAATGTGACAAGTGGCTAAAAAAGGACTGAATACTCTTTCAGTAGCAATTGATTCCCATTGCATGAATCAAACAAAGGGAATTGAAGTGTAATTTTTCTAATCTCTTCAAACCGCAACAAGAAACCCAGTTACGTCGACTGCCGTTTCATACGTGCCAGTTATGCACATGCCAAAACACCAGGAAATAATGTGACAAGTGGCTAAAAAAAGACTGAAGACTCTTTCAGTAGCAACTGCTTCCTGTTGCATAAGTCAAACAAAGAGAACTAAATTTCTAATATATTTTTTCTCTCCAATCTCTTTATACTGTGACGACATATACCCATTTACGTAGACTACCGTCTCTCGTAGGTGCCACTTACGTATCCTCGAAAACATGAAAAATTGACCTACGGAACATTTCCTAGCAGACGACACATGTTTCTTAAGTCAAATATAGGGAACTAAATTTCTGATTCTTTTTTTCTCCATTGTCTTTATACCATGACAACAAACCAATTTACGTTGACTACCGTCTCATAGGTGCCAGTTACGTATCCGCGAAAACATGAAAAATGGACTTTTGGAACATTTTGTAGCAGACGACACCTGTCGTTTAAGTCAATCATAGGGATTTTTCTTTTTCGTTTTCTCTCACTAGGGCCATCGATTTGGTTACGATGACTATCTCACCCATACGTGATGGTTACGTGCTACGCATAAAATCGTAAAATCAACTTAGACACTTTCGGAGGCAACTGAAACCTGTTGCACAAATCAAAGAAAGGTAAACCGAATGCTTCCCTGTTTTCTTACCAGGGTCAATTTTGGTGACCTTGCGAGTCAAAAGTCAATGTTATGTTTAACTGCTGCGCAAAAATATAAAATTCAGAAGCAACCGGTTGCTGTTGCGGAAACTTTTTCCGGTTAAAAAAAATCTTGAACTAGTTTGAAGAATTTAAAAATAGGCCATAAAGATACAATAAGATGTAAGAATAACTAGTAATCATTTTTGTCTTTGATAGGATTGAAAACATTGTGGGAAAAGGAGAAAATGCTGGTAACCTGCATTGTCTCCTTTTCTCAGATTTTTTTCAAAAGCTTTCTCTTTCGGGGATGTTAAAAGGCGTCATTGTGTGGTAAAAGGTTAACAAGTATAAACAGAACCCCCCCCTTTACCAATCAGCCAATCAAATCCTATCCCTCTGTGAAATTATCCAATCACAGAAGCTTTAACCCTTTCCCAAACAAGCCCTGGTTTTTAAGGGTCTGGAATAGTAGCCTTTAGAAAACATTGTGGGAAAAGGAGAAAATGCTGGCTAACCAGCATTTTCTCCTTTTCCCACAATGTTTTCTAGCCTATCATAGACAGAAATTATCTTTTCAGCAAGAGTTGAATTGTCGTCTGCAAATGCTTCCAATTTAGTCTAGTCCAAAAGTTTGTCGTTTGGGAAAGGGTTAAGGAAATCAGCATGGGGCCCAGTCAGCCAATCAGAGGCTTCGAGAAATTCAAAACTGGGCCCAGTCAGCCAATCAGAGGCTTCGAGATATTCAAAGTTGGGCCCAGTCAGCCAATCAGAGAGCTTGAAAATTACTTCAAAATGGCGCCCTAATATATAGATAGAAAACAGTGAACAAAAAACGGCATAAAAGAGGATTTACAGTCTTCTTTGAAGGCTGCTGTGCAGTCCTAGGCAAACTGCTAGGCATGCACCACCCACACATGCCAGATTTCACTGAAAAAGGGCCAAAATTTAAGAAATCAGGGTGGCAGAAGACCTTGTTTTGGTCTGTTCAAGCGCCCTTGCAAGAGTTACTTCCCTTGAAATAAACCCTTGATGCCCCTTTATCCCTTAATTAGATTTCCTGACTCAGACCACATTAAATTCTGCGCATTGAATAAGCCAAAATGATCAATGTACAGTGTAAAAACCCCAGAAATTAATGTGACAAGTGGCTAAAAAAGGACTGAATACTCTTTCAGTAGCAATTGATTCCCATTGCACGAATCAAACAAAGGGAATTGAAGTGTAATTTTTCTAATCTCTTCAAACCGCAACAAGAAACCCAGTTACGTCGACTGCCGTTTCATACGTGCCAGTTATGCACATGCCAAAACACCAGGAAATAATGTGACAAGTGGCTAAAAAAAGACTGAAGACTCTTTCAGTAGCAACTGCTTCCTGTTGCATAAGTCAAACAAAGAGAACTAAATTTCTAATATATTTTTTCTCTCCAATCTCTTTATACTGTGACGACATATACCCATTTACGTAGACTACCGTCTCTCGTAGGTGCCACTTACGTATCCTCGAAAACATGAAAAATTGACCTACGGAACATTTCCTAGCAGACGACACATGTTTCTTAAGTCAAATATAGGGAACTAAATTTCTGATTTTTTTTTTCTCCATTGTCTTTATACCATGACAACAAACCCATTTACGTTGACTACCGTCTCATAGGTGCCAGTTACGTATCCGCGAAAACATGAAAAATGGACTTTTGGAACATTTTGTAGCAGACGACACCTGTCGTTTAAGTCAATCATAGGGATTTTTCTTTTTCGTTTTCTCTCACTAGGGCCATCGATTTGGTTACGATGACTATCTCACCCATACGTGATGGTTACGTGCTACGCATAAAATCGTAAAATCAACTTAGACACTTTCGGAGGCAACTGAAACCTGTTGCACAAATCAAAGAAAGGTAAACCGAATGCTTCCCTGTTTTCTTACCAGGGTCAATTTTGGTGACCTTGCGAGTCAAAAGTCAATGTTATGTTTAACTGCTGCGCAAAAATATAAAATTCAGAAGCAACCGGTTGCTGTTGCGGAAACTTTTTCCGGTTAAAAAAAATCTTGAACTAGTTTGAAGAATTTAAAAATAGGCCATAAAGATACAATAAGATGTAAGAATAACTAGTAATCATTTTTGTCTTTGATAGGATTGAAAACATTGTGGGAAAAGGAGAAAATGCTGGTAACCTGCATTGTCTCCTTTTCTCAGATTTTTTTCAAAAGCTTTCTCTTTCGGGGGTGTTAAAAGGCGTCATTGTGTGGTAAAAGGTTAACAAGTATAAACAGAACCCCCCCCTTTACCAATCAGCCAATCAAATCCTATCCCTCTGTAAAATTATCCAATCACAGAAGCTTTAACCCTTTCCCAAACAAGCCCTGGTTTTTAAGGGTCTGGAATAGTAGCCTTTTGAAAACATTGTGGGAAAAGGAGAAAATGCTGGCTAACCAGCATTTTCTCCTTTTCCCACAATGTTTTCTAGCCTATCATAGACAGAAATTATCTTTTCAGCAAGAGTTGAATTGTCGTCTGCAAATGCTTCCAATTTAGTCTAGTCCAAAAGTTTGTCGTTTGGGAAAGGGTTAAGGAAATCAGCATGGGGCCCAGTCAGCCAATCAGAGGCTTCGAGATATTCAAAACTGGGCCCAGTCAGCCAATCAGAGGCTTCGAGATATTCAAAGTTGGGCCCAGTCAGCCAATCAGAGAGCTTGAAAATTACTTGAAAATGGCGCCCTAATATATAGATAGAAAACAGTGAACAAAAAACGGCATAAAAGTGGATTTACAGTCTTCTTTGAAGGCTGCTGTGCAGTCCTAGGCGAACTGCTAGGCATGCACCACCCACACATGCCAGATTTCACTGAAAAAGGGCCAAAATTTAAGAAATCAGGGTGGCAGAAGACCTTGTTTTGGTCTGTTCAAGCGCCCTTGCAAGAGTTACTTCCCTTGAAATAAACCCTTGATGCCCCTTTATCCCTTAATTAGATTTCCTGACTCAGACCACATTAAATTCTGCGCATTGAATAAGCCAAAATGATCAATGTACAGTGTAAAAACCCCAGAAATTAATGTGACAAGTGGCTAAAAAAGGACTGAATACTCTTTCAGTAGCAATTGATTCCCATTGCATGAATCAAACAAAGGGAATTGAAGTGTAATTTTTCTAATCTCTTCAAACCGCAACAAGAAACCCAGTTACGTCGACTGCCGTTTCATACGTGCCAGTTACGCACATGCCAAAACACCAGGAAATAATGTGACAAGTGGCTAAAAAAAGACTGAAGACTCTTTCAGTAGCAACTGCTTCCTGTTGCATAAGTCAAACAAAGAGAACTAAATTTCTAATATATTTTTTCTCTCCAATCTCTTTATACTGTGACGACATATACCCATTTACGTAGACTACCGTCTCTCGTAGGTGCCACTTACGTATCCTCGAAAACATGAAAAATTGACCTACGGAACATTTCCTAGCAGACGACACATGTTTCTTAAGTCAAATATAGGGAACTAAATTTCTGATTTTTTTTTTCTCCATTGTCTTTATACCATGACAACAAACCCATTTACGTTGACTAGCATCTCATAGGTGCCAGTTACGTATCCGCGAAAACATGAAAAATGGACTTTTGAAACATTTTGTAGCAGACGACACCTGTCGTTTAAGTCAATCATAGGGATTTTTCTTTTTCGTTTTCTCTCACTAGGGCCATCGATTTGGTTACGATGACTATCTCACCCATACGTGATGGTTACGTGCTACGCATAAAATCGTAAAATCAACTTAGACACTTTCGGAGGCAACTGAAACCTGTTGCACAAATCAAAGAAAGGTAAACCGAATGCTTCCCTGTTTTCTTACCAGGGTCAATTTTGGTGACCTTGTGAGTCAAAAGTCAATGTTATGTTTAACTGCTGCGCAAAAATATAAAATTCAGAAGCAACCGGTTGCTGTTGCGGAAACTTTTTCCGGTTAAAAAAAATCTTGAACTAGTTTGAAGAATTTAAAAATAGGCCATAAAGATACAATAAGATGTAAGAATAACTAGTAATCATTTTTGTCTTTGATAGGATTGAAAACATTGTGGGAAAAGGAGAAAATGCTGGTAACCTGCATTGTCTCCTTTTCTCAGATTATTTTCAAAAGCTTTCTCTTTCGGGGGTGTTAAAAGGCGTCATTGTGTGGTAAAAGGTTAACAAATATAAACACAACCCCCCCCTTTACCAATCAGCCAATCAAATCCTATCCCTCTGTGAAATTATCCAATCACAGAAGCTTTAACCCTTTCCCAAACAAGCCCTGGTTTTTAAGGGTCTGGAATAGTAGCCTTTTGAAAACATTGTGGGAAAAGGAGAAAATGCTGGCTAACCAGCATTTTCTCCTTTTCCCACAATGTTTTCTAGCCTATCATAGACAGAAATTATCTTTTCAGCAAGAGTTGAATTGTCGACTGCAAATGCTTCCAATTTAGTCTAGTCCAAAAGTTTGTCGTTTGGGAAAGGGTTAAGGAAATCAGCATGGGGCCCAGTCAGCCAATCAGAGGCTTCGAGAAATTCAAAACTGGGCCCAGTCAGCCAATCAGAGGCTTCGAGATATTCAAAGTTGGGCCCAGTCAGCCAATCAGAGAGCTTGAAAATTACTTCAAAATGGCGCCCTAATATATAGATAGAAAACAGTGAACAAAAAACGGCATAAAAGTGGATTTACAGTCTTCTTTGAAGGCTGCTGTGCAGTCCTAGGCAAACTGCTAGGCATGCACCACCCACACATGCCAGATTTCACTGAAAAAGGGCCAAAATTTAAGAAATCAGGGTGGCAGAAGACCTTGTTTTGGTCTGTTCAAGCGCCCTTGCAAGAGTTACTTCCCTTGAAATAAACCCTTGATGCCCCTTTATCCCTTAATTAGATTTCCTGACTCAGACCACATTAAATTCTGCGCATTGAATAAGCCAAAATGATCAATGTACAGTGTAAAAACCCCAGAAATTAATGTGACAAGTGGCTAAAAAAGGACTGAATACTCTTTCAGTAGCAATTGATTCCCATTGCATGAATCAAACAAAGGGAATTGAAGTGTAATTTTTCTAATCTCTTCAAACCGCAACAAGAAACCCAGTTACGTCGACTGCCGTTTCATACGTGCCAGTTATGCACATGCCAAAACACCAGGAAATAATGTGACAAGTGGCTAAAAAAAGACTGAAGACTCTTTCAGTAGCAACTGCTTCCTGTTGCATAAGTCAAACAAAGAGAACTAAATTTCTAATATATTTTTTCTCTCCAATCTCTTTATACTGTGACGACATATACCCATTTACGTAGACTACCGTCTCTCGTAGGTGCCACTTACGTATCCTCGAAAACATGAAAAATTGACCTACGGAACATTTCCTAGCAGACGACACATGTTTCTTAAGTCAAATATAGGGAACTAAATTTCTGATTTTTTTTTTCTCCATTGTCTTTATACCATGACAACAAACCCATTTACGTTGACTAGTATCTCATAGGTGCCAGTTACGTATCCGCGAAAACATGAAAAATGGACTTTTGGAACATTTTGTAGCAGACGACACCTGTCGTTTAAGTCAATCATAGGGATTTTTCTTTTTCGTTTTCTCTCACTAGGGCCATCGTTTTGGTTACGATGACTATCTCACCCATACGTGATGGTTACGTGCTACGCATAAAATCGTAAAATCAACTTAGACACTTTCGGAGGCAACTGAAACCTGTTGCACAAATCAAAGAAAGGTAAACCGAATGCTTCCCTGTTTTCTTACCAGGGTCAATTTTGGTGACCTTGCGAGTCAAAAGTCAATGTTATGTTTAACTGCTGCGCAAAAATATAAAATTCAGAAGCAACCGGTTGCTGTTGCGGAAACTTTTTCCGGTTAAAAAAAATCTTGAACTAGTTTGAAGAATTTAAAAATAGGCCATAAAGATACAATAAGATGTAAGAATAACTAGTAATCATTTTTGTCTTTGATAGGATTGAAAACATTGTGGGAAAAGGAGAAAATGCTGGTAACCTGCATTGTCTCCTTTTCTCAGATTTTTTTCAAAAGCTTTCTCTTTCGGGGGTGTTAAAAGGCGTCATTGTGTGGTAAAAGGTTAACAAATATAAACAGAACCCCCCCCTTTACCAATCAGCCAATCAAATCCTATCCCTCTGTGAAATTATCCAATCACAGAAGCTTTAACCCTTTCCCAAACAAGCCCTGGTTTTTAAGGGTCTGGAATAGTAGCCTTTTGAAAACATTGTGGGAAAAGGAGAAAATGCTGGCTAACCAGCATTTTCTCCTTTTCCCACAATGTTTTCTAGCCTATCATAGACAGAAATTATCTTTTCAGCAAGAGTTGAATTGTCGTCTGCAAATGCTTCCAATTTAGTCTAGTCCAAAAGTTTGTCGTTTGGGAAAGGGTTAAGGAAATCAGCATGGGGCCCAGTCAGCCAATCAGAGGCTTCGAGAAATTCAAAACTGGGCCCAGTCAGCCAATCAGAGGCTTCGAGATATTCAAAGTTGGGCCCAGTCAGCCAATCAGAGAGCTTGAAAATTACTTCAAAATGGCGCCCTAATATATAGATAGAAAACAGTGAACAAAAAACGGCATAAAAGTGGATTTACAGTCTTCTTTGAAGGCTGCTGTGCAGTCCTAGGCAAACTGCTAGGCATGCACCACCCACACATGCCAGATTTCACTGAAAAAGGGCCAAAATTTAAGAAATCAGGGTGGCAGAAGACCTTGTTTTGGTCTGTTCAAGCGCCCTTGCAAGAGTTACTTCCCTTGAAATAAACCCTTGATGCCCCTTTATCCCTTAATTAGATTTCCTGACTCAGACCACATTAAATTCTGCGCATTGAATAAGCCAAAATGATCAATGTACAGTGTAAAAACCCCAGAAATTAATGTGACAAGTGGCTAAAAAAGGACTGAATACTCTTTCAGTAGCAATTGATTCCCATTGCATGAATCAAACAAAGGGAATTGAAGTGTAATTTTTCTAATCTCTTCAAACCGCAACAAGAAACCCAGTTACGTCGACTGCCGTTTCATACGTGCCAGTTATGCACATGCCAAAACACCAGGAAATAATGTGACAAGTGGCTAAAAAAAGACTGAAGACTCTTTCAGTAGCAACTGCTTCCTGTTGCATAAGTCAAACAAAGAGAACTAAATTTCTAATATATTTTTTCTCTCCAATCTCTTTATACTGTGACGACATATACCCATTTACGTAGACTACCGTCTCTCGTAGGTGCCACTTACTTATCCTCGAAAACATGAAAAATTGACCTACGGAACATTTCCTAGCAGACGACACATGTTTCTTAAGTCAAATATAGGGAACTAAATTTCTGATTTTTTTTTCTCCATTGTCTTTATACCATGACAACAAACCCATTTACGTTGACTAGCATCTCATAGGTGCCAGTTACGTATCCGCGAAAACATGAAAAATGGACTTTTGGAACATTTTGTAGCAGACGACACCTGTCGTTTAAGTCAATCATAGGGATTTTTCTTTTTCATTTTCTCTCACTAGGGCCATCGATTTGGTTACGATGACTATCTCACCCATACGTGATGGTTACATGCTACGCATAAAATCGTAAAATCAACTTAGACACTTTCGGAGGCAACTGAAACCTGTTGCACAAATCAAAGAAAGGTAAACCGAATGCTTCCCTGTTTTCTTACCAGGGTCAATTTTGGTGACCTTGCGAGTCAAAAGTCAATGTTATGTTTAACTGCTGCGCAAAAATATAAAATTCAGAAGCAACCGGTTGCTGTTGCGGAAACTTTTTCCGGTTAAAAAAAATCTTGAACTAGTTTGAAGAATTTAAAAATAGGCCATAAAGATACAATAAGATGTAAGAATAACTAGTAATCATTTTTGTCTTTGATAGGATTGAAAACATTGTGGGAAAAGGAGAAAATGCTGGTAACCTGCATTGTCTCCTTTTCTCAGATTTTTTTCAAAAGCTTTCTCTTTCGGGGGTGTTAAAAGGCGTCATTGTGTGGTAAAAGGTTAACAAATATAAACAGAACCCCCCCCTTTACCAATCAGCCAATCAAATCCTATCCCTCTGTGAAATTATCCAATCACAGAAGCTTTAACCCTTTCCCAAACAAGCCCTGGTTTTTAAGGGTCTGGAATAGTAGCCTTTTGAAAACATTGTGGGAAAAGGAGAAAATGCTGGCTAACCAGCATTTTCTCCTTTTCCCACAATGTTTTCTAGCCTATCATAGACAGAAATTATCTTTTCAGCAAGAGTTGAATTGTCGTCTGCAAATGCTTCCAATTTAGTCTAGTCCAAAAGTTTGTCGTTTGGGAAAGGGTTAAGGAAATCAGCATGGGGCCCAGTCAGCCAATCAGAGGCTTCGAGAAATTCAAAACTGGGCCCAGTCAGCCAATCAGAGGCTTCGAGATATTCAAAGTTGGGCCCAGTCAGCCAATCAGAGAGCTTGAAAATTACTTCAAAATGGCGCCCTAATATATAGATAGAAAACAGTGAACAAAAAACGGCATAAAAGTGGATTTACAGTCTTCTTTGAAGGCTGCTGTGCAGTCCTAGGCAAACTGCTAGGCATGCACCACCCACACATGCCAGATTTCACTGAAAAAGGGCCAAAATTTAAGAAATCAGGGTGGCAGAAGACCTTGTTTTGGTCTGTTCAAGCGCCCTTGCAAGAGTTACTTCCCTTGAAATAAACCCTTGATGCCCCTTTATCCCTTAATTAGATTTCCTGACTCAGACCACATTAAATTCTGCGCATTGAATAAGCCAAAATGATCAATGTACAGTGTAAAAACCCCAGAAATTAATGTGACAAGTGGCTAAAAAAGGACTGAATACTCTTTCAGTAGCAATTGATTCCCATTGCATGAATCAAACAAAGGGAATTGAAGTGTAATTTTTCTAATCTCTTCAAACCGCAACAAGAAACCCAGTTACGTCGACTGCCGTTTCATACGTGCCAGTTATGCACATGCCAAAACACCAGGAAATAATGTGACAAGTGGCTAAAAAAAGACTGAAGACTCTTTCAGTAGCAACTGCTTCCTGTTGCATAAGTCAAACAAAGAGAACTAAATTTCTAATATATTTTTTCTCTCCAATCTCTTTATACTGTGACGACATATACCCATTTACGTAGACTACCGTCTCTCGTAGGTGCCACTTACGTATCCTCGAAAACATGAAAAATTGACCTACGGAACATTTCCTAGCAGACGACACATGTTTCTTAAGTCAAATATAGGGAACTAAATTTCTGATTCTTTTTTTCTCCATTGTCTTTATACCATGACAACAAACCAATTTACGTTGACTACCGTCTCATAGGTGCCAGTTACGTATCCGCGAAAACATGAAAAATGGACTTTTGGAACATTTTGTAGCAGACGACACCTGTCGTTTAAGTCAATCATAGGGATTTTTCTTTTTCGTTTTCTCTCACTAGGGCCATCGATTTGGTTACGATGACTATCTCACCCATACGTGATGGTTACGTGCTACGCATAAAATCGTAAAATCAACTTAGACACTTTCGGAGGCAACTGAAACCTGTTGCACAAATCAAAGAAAGGTAAACCGAATGCTTCCCTGTTTTCTTACCAGGGTCAATTTTGGTGACCTTGCGAGTCAAAAGTCAATGTTATGTTTAACTGCTGCGCAAAAATATAAAATTCAGAAGCAACCGGTTGCTGTTGCGGAAACTTTTTCCGGTTAAAAAAAATCTTGAACTAGTTTGAAGAATTTAAAAATAGGCCATAAAGATACAATAAGATGTAAGAATAACTAGTAATCATTTTTGTCTTTGATAGGATTGAAAACATTGTGGGAAAAGGAGAAAATGCTGGTAACCTGCATTGTCTCCTTTTCTCAGATTTTTTTCAAAAGCTTTCTCTTTCGGGGATGTTAAAAGGCGTCATTGTGTGGTAAAAGGTTAACAAGTATAAACAGAACCCCCCCCTTTACCAATCAGCCAATCAAATCCTATCCCTCTGTGAAATTATCCAATCACAGAAGCTTTAACCCTTTCCCAAACAAGCCCTGGTTTTTAAGGGTCTGGAATAGTAGCCTTTAGAAAACATTGTGGGAAAAGGAGAAAATGCTGGCTAACCAGCATTTTCTCCTTTTCCCACAATGTTTTCTAGCCTATCATAGACAGAAATTATCTTTTCAGCAAGAGTTGAATTGTCGTCTGCAAATGCTTCCAATTTAGTCTAGTCCAAAAGTTTGTCGTTTGGGAAAGGGTTAAGGAAATCAGCATGGGGCCCAGTCAGCCAATCAGAGGCTTCGAGAAATTCAAAACTGGGCCCAGTCAGCCAATCAGAGGCTTCGAGATATTCAAAGTTGGGCCCAGTCAGCCAATCAGAGAGCTTGAAAATTACTTCAAAATGGCGCCCTAATATATAGATAGAAAACAGTGAACAAAAAACGGCATAAAAGAGGATTTACAGTCTTCTTTGAAGGCTGCTGTGCAGTCCTAGGCAAACTGCTAGGCATGCACCACCCACACATGCCAGATTTCACTGAAAAAGGGCCAAAATTTAAGAAATCAGGGTGGCAGAAGACCTTGTTTTGGTCTGTTCAAGCGCCCTTGCAAGAGTTACTTCCCTTGAAATAAACCCTTGATGCCCCTTTATCCCTTAATTAGATTTCCTGACTCAGACCACATTAAATTCTGCGCATTGAATAAGCCAAAATGATCAATGTACAGTGTAAAAACCCCAGAAATTAATGTGACAAGTGGCTAAAAAAGGACTGAATACTCTTTCAGTAGCAATTGATTCCCATTGCATGAATCAAACAAAGGGAATTGAAGTGTAATTTTTCTAATCTCTTCAAACCGCAACAAGAAACCCAGTTACGTCGACTGCCGTTTCATACGTGCCAGTTACGCACATGCCAAAACACCAGGAAATAATGTGACAAGTGGCTAAAAAAAGACTGAAGACTCTTTCAGTAGCAACTGCTTCCTGTTGCATAAGTCAAACAAAGAGAACTAAATTTCTAATATATTTTTTCTCTCCAATCTCTTTATACTGTGACGACATATACCCATTTACGTAGACTACCGTCTCTCGTAGGTGCCACTTACGTATCCTCGAAAACATGAAAAATTGACCTACGGAACATTTCCTAGCAGACGACACATGTTTCTTAAGTCAAATATAGGGAACTAAATTTCTGATTTTTTTTTTCTCCATTGTCTTTATACCATGACAACAAACCCATTTACGTTGACTACCGTCTCATAGGTGCCAGTTACGTATCCGCGAAAACATGAAAAATGGACTTTTGGAACATTTTGTAGCAGACGACACCTGTCGTTTAAGTCAATCATAGGGATTTTTCTTTTTCGTTTTCTCTCACTAGGGCCATCGATTTGGTTACGATGACTATCTCACCCATACGTGATGGTTACGTGCTACGCATAAAATCGTAAAATCAACTTAGACACTTTCGGAGGCAACTGAAACCTGTTGCACAAATCAAAGAAAGGTAAACCGAATGCTTCCCTGTTTTCTTACCAGGGTCAATTTTGGTGACCTTGCGAGTCAAAAGTCAATGTTATGTTTAACTGCTGCGCAAAAATATAAAATTCAGAAGCAACCGGTTGCTGTTGCGGAAACTTTTTCCGGTTAAAAAAAATCTTGAACTAGTTTGAAGAATTTAAAAATAGGCCATAAAGATACAATAAGATGTAAGAATAACTAGTAATCATTTTTGTCTTTGATAGGATTGAAAACATTGTGGGAAAAGGAGAAAATGCTGGTAACCTGCATTGTCTCCTTTTCTCAGATTTTTTTCAAAAGCTTTCTCTTTCGGGGGTGTTAAAAGGCGTCATTGTGTGGTAAAAGGTTAACAAGTATAAACAGAACCCCCCCCTTTACCAATCAGCCAATCAAATCCTATCCCTCTGTGAAATTATCCAATCACAGAAGCTTTAACCCTTTCCCAAACAAGCCCTGGTTTTTAAGGGTCTGGAATAGTAGCCTTTAGAAAACATTGTGGGAAAAGGAGAAAATGCTGGCTAACCAGCATTTTCTCCTTTTCCCACAATGTTTTCTAGCCTATCATAGACAGAAATTATCTTTTCAGCAAGAGTTGAATTGTCGTCTGCAAATGCTTCCAATTTAGTCTAGTCCAAAAGTTTGTCGTTTGGGAAAGGGTTAAGGAAATCAGCATGGGGCCCAGTCAGCCAATCAGAGGCTTCGAGAAATTCAAAACTGGGCCCAGTCAGCCAATCAGAGGCTTCGAGATATTCAAAGTTGGGCCCAGTCAGCCAATCAGAGAGCTTGAAAATTACTTCAAAATGGCGCCCTAATACATAGATAGAAAACAGTGAACAAAAAACGGCATAAAAGTGGATTTACAGTCTTCTTTGAAGGCTGCTGTGCAGTCCTAGGCAAACTGCTAGGCATGCACCACCCACACATGCCAGATTTCACTGAAAAAGGGCCAAAATTTAAGAAATCAGGGTGGCAGAAGACCTTGTTTTGGTCTGTTCAAGCGCCCTTGCAAGAGTTACTTCCCTTGAAATAAACCCTTGATGCCCCTTTATCCCTTAATTAGATTTCCTGACTCAGACCACATTAAATTCTGCGCATTGAATAAGC
Organism: Tridacna crocea; assembly: GCA_943736015.1. Taxonomy (NCBI): domain Eukaryota; kingdom Metazoa; phylum Mollusca; class Bivalvia; order Cardiida; family Cardiidae; genus Tridacna; species Tridacna crocea. Next base: position 3,641,372 of record OX031063.1, read on the forward strand.
CAAAATGATCAATGTACAGTGTAAAAACCCCAGAAATTAATGTGACAAGTGGCTAAAAAAGGACTGAATACTCTTTCAGTAGCAATTGATTCCCATTGCATGAATCAAACAAAGGGAATTGAAGTGTAATTTTTCTAATCTCTTCAAACCGCAACAAGAAACCCAGTTACGTCGACTGCCGTTTCATACGTGCCAGTTACGCACATGCCAAAACACCAGGAAATAATGTGACAAGTGGCTAAAAAAAGACTGAAGACTCTTTCAGTAGCAACTGCTTCCTGTTGCATAAGTCAAACAAAGAGAACTAAATTTCTAATATATTTTTTCTCTCCAATCTCTTTATACTGTGACGACATATACCCATTTACGTAGACTACCGTCTCTCGTAGGTGCCACTTACGTATCCTCGAAAACATGAAAAATTGACCTACGGAACATTTCCTAGCAGACGACACATGTTTCTTAAGTCAAATATAGGGAACTAAATTTCTGATTTTTTTTTTCTCCATTGTCTTTATACCATGACAACAAACCCATTTACGTTGACTACCGTCTCATAGGTGCCAGTTACGTATCCACGAAAACATGAAAAATGGACTTTTGGAACATTTTGTAGCAGACGACACCTGTCGTTTAAGTCAATCATAGGGATTTTTCTTTTTCGTTTTCTCTCACTAGGGCCATCGATTTGGTTACGATGACTATCTCACCCATACGTGATGGTTACGTGCTACGCATAAAATCGTAAAATCAACTTAGACACTTTCGGAGGCAACTGAAACCTGTTGCACAAATCAAAGAAAGGTAAACCGAATGCTTCCCTGTTTTCTTACCAGGGTCAATTTTGGTGACCTTGCGAGTCAAAAGTCAATGTTATGTTTAACTGCTGCGCAAAAATATAAAATTCAGAAGCAACCGGTTGCTGTTGCGGAAACTTTTTCCGGTTAAAAAAAATTTTGAACTAGTTTGAAGAATTTAAAAATAGGCCATAAAGATACAATAAGATGTAAGAATAACTAGTAATCATTTTTGTCTTTGATAGGATTGAAAACATTGTGGGAAAAGGAGAAAATGCTGGTAACCTGCATTGTCTCCTTTTCTCAGATTTTTTTCAAAAGCTTTCTCTTTCGGGGGTGTTAAAAGGCGTCATTGTGTGGTAAAAGGTTAACAAGTATAAACAGAACCCCCCCCTTTACCAATCAGCCAATCAAATCCTATCCCTCTGTGAAATTATCCAATCACAGAAGCTTTAACCCTTTCCCAAACAAGCCCTGGTTTTTAAGGGTCTGGAATAGTAGCCTTTTGAAAACATTGTGGGAAAAGGAGAAAATGCTGGCTAACCAGCATTTTCTCCTTTTCCCACAATGTTTTCTAGCCTATCATAGACAGAAATTATCTTTTCAGCAAGAGTTGAATTGTCGTCTGCAAATGCTTCCAATTTAGTCTAGTCCAAAAGTTTGTCGTTTGGGAAAGGGTTAAGGAAATCAGCATGGGGCCCAGTCAGCCAATCAGAGGCTTCGAGAAATTCAAAACTGGGCCCAGTCAGCCAATCAGAGGCTTCGAGATATTCAAAGTTGGGCCCAGTCAGCCAATCAGAGAGCTTGAAAATTACTTCAAAATGGCGCCCTAATACATAGATAGAAAACAGTGAACAAAAAACGGCATAAAAGTGGATTTACAGTCTTCTTTGAAGGCTGCTGTGCAGTCCTAGGCAAACTGCTAGGCATGCACCACCCACACATGCCAGATTTCACTGAAAAAGGGCCAAAATTTAAGAAATCAGGGTGGCAGAAGACCTTGTTTTGGTCTGTTCAAGCGCCCTTGCAAGAGTTACTTCCCTTGAAATAAACCCTTGATGCCCCTTTATCCCTTAATTAGATTTCCTGACTCAGACCACATTAAATTCTGCGCATTGAATAAGCCAAAATGATCAATGTACAGTGTAAAAACCCCAGAAATTAATGTGACAAGTGGCTAAAAAAGGACTGAATACTCTTTCAGTAGCAATTGATTCCCATTGCACGAATCAAACAAAGGGAATTGAAGTGTAATTTTTCTAATCTCTTCAAACCGCAACAAGAAACCCAGTTACGTCGACTGCCGTTTCATACGTGCCAGTTACGCACATGCCAAAACACCAGGAAATAATGTGACAAGTGGCTAAAAAAAGACTGAAGACTCTTTCAGTAGCAACTGCTTCCTGTTGCATAAGTCAAACAAAGAGAACTAAATTTCTAATATATTTTTTCTCTCCAATCTCTTTATACTGTGACGACATATACCCATTTACGTAGACTACCGTCTCTCGTAGGTGCCACTTACGTATCCTCGAAAACATGAAAAATTGACCTACGGAACATTTCCTAGCAGACGACACATGTTTCTTAAGTCAAATATAGGGAACTAAATTTCTGATTTTTTTTTTCTCCATTGTCTTTATACCATGACAACAAACCCATTTACGTTGACTACCGTCTCATAGGTGCCAGTTACGTATCCGCGAAAACATGAAAAATGGACTTTTGGAACATTTTGTAGCAGACGACACCTGTCGTTTAAGTCAATCATAGGGATTTTTCTTTTTCGTTTTCTCTCACTAGGGCCATCGATTTGGTTACGATGACTATCTCACCCATACGTGATGGTTACGTGCTACGTATAAAATCGTAAAATCAACTTAGACACTTTCGGAGGCAACTGAAACCTGTTGCACAAATCAAAGAAAGGTAAACCGAATGCTTCCCTGTTTTCTTACCAGGGTCAATTTTGGTGACCTTGCGAGTCAAAAGTCAATGTTATGTTTAACTGCTGCGCAAAAATATAAAATTCAGAAGCAACCGGTTGCTGTTGCGGAAACTTTTTCCGGTTAAAAAAAATCTTGAACTAGTTTGAAGAATTTAAAAATAGGCCATAAAGATACAATAAGATGTAAGAATAACTAGTAATCATTTTTGTCTTTGATAGGATTGAAAACATTGTGGGAAAAGGAGAAAATGCTGGTAACCTGCATTGTCTCCTTTTCTCAGATTTTTTTCAAAAGCTTTCTCTTTCGGGGGTGTTAAAAGGCGTCATTGTGTGGTAAAAGGTTAACAAGTATAAACAGAACCCCCCCCCCTTTACCAATCAGCTAATCAAATCCTATCCCTCTGTGAAATTATCCAATCACAGAAGCTTTAACCCTTTCCCAAACAAGCCCTGGTTTTTAAGGGTCTGGAATAGTAGCCTTTAGAAAACATTGTGGGAAAAGGAGAAAATGCTGGCTAACCAGCATTTTCTCCTTTTCCCACAATGTTTTCTAGCCTATCATAGACAGAAATTATCTTTTCAGCAAGAGTTGAATTGTCGTCTGCAAATGCTTCCAATTTAGTCTAGTCCAAAAGTTTGTCGTTTGGGAAAGGGTTAAGGAAATCAGCATGGGGCCCAGTCAGCCAATCAGAGGCTTCGAGAAATTCAAAACTGGGCCCAGTCAGCCAATCAGAGGCTTCGAGATATTCAAAGTTGGGCCCAGTCAGCCAATCAGAGAGCTTGAAAATTACTTCAAAATGGCGCCCTAATACATAGATAGAAAACAGTGAACAAAAAACGGCATAAAAGTGGATTTACAGTCTTCTTTGAAGGCTGCTGTGCAGTCCTAGGCAAACTGCTAGGCATGCACCACCCACACATGCCAGATTTCACTGAAAAAGGGCCAAAATTTAAGAAATCAGGGTGGCAGAAGACCTTGTTTTGGTCTGTTCAAGCGCCCTTGCAAGAGTTACTTCCCTTGAAATAAACCCTTGATGCCCCTTTATCCCTTAATTAGATTTCCTGACTCAGACCACATTAAATTCTGCGCATTGAATAAGCCAAAATGATCAATGTACAGTGTAAAAACCCCAGAAATTAATGTGACAAGTGGCTAAAAAAGGACTGAATACTCTTTCAGTAGCAATTGATTCCCATTGCACGAATCAAACAAAGGGAATTGAAGTGTAATTTTTCTAATCTCTTCAAACCGCAACAAGAAACCCAGTTACGTCGACTGCCGTTTCATCATACGTGCCAGTTACGCACATGCCAAAACACCAGGAAATAATGTGACAAGTGGCTAAAAAAAGACTGAAGACTCTTTCAGTAGCAACTGCTTCCTGTTGCATAAGTCAAACAAAGAGATCTAAATTTCTAATATATTTTTTCTCTCCAATTTCTTTATACTGTGACGACATATACCCATTTACGTAGACTACCGTCTCTCGTAGGTGCCACTTACGTATCCTCGAAAACATGAAAAATTGACCTACGGAACATTTCCTAGCAGACGACACATGTTTCTTAAGTCAAATATAGGGAACTAAATTTCTGATTTTTTTTTTCTCCATTGTCTTTATACCATGACAACAAACCCATTTACGTTGACTACCGTCTCATAGGTGCCAGTTACGTATCCGCGAAAACATGAAAAATGGACTTTTGGAACATTTTGTAGCAGACGACACCTGTCGTTTAAGTCAATCATAGGGATTTTTCTTTTTCGTTTTCTCTCACTAGGGCCATCGATTTGGTTACGATGACTATCTCACCCATACGTGATGGTTACGTGCTACGCATAAAATCGTAAAATCAACTTAGACACTTTCGGAGGCAACTGAAACCTGTTGCACAAATCAAAGAAAGGTAAACCGAATGCTTCCCTGTTTTCTTACCAGGGTCAATTTTGGTGACCTTGCGAGTCAAAAGTCAATGTTATGTTTAACTGCTGCGCAAAAATATAAAATTCAGAAGCAACCGGTTGCTGTTGCGGAAACTTTTTCCGGTTAAAAAAAATCTTGAACTAGTTTGAAGAATTTAAAAATAGGCCATAAAGATACAATAAGATGTAAGAATAACTAGTAATCATTTTTGTCTTTGATAGGATTGAAAACATTGTGGGAAAAGGAGAAAATGCTGGTAACCTGCATTGTCTCCTTTTCTCAGATTATTTTCAAAAGCTTTCTCTTTCGGGGGTGTTAAAAGGCGTCATTGTGTGGTAAAAGGTTAACAAGTATAAACAGAACCCCCCCCCTTTACCAATCAGCCAATCAAATCCTATCCCTCTGTGAAATTATCCAATCACAGAAGTTTTAACCCTTTCCCAAACAAGCCCTGGTTTTTAAGGGTCAGGAATAGTAGCCTTTTGAAAACATTGTGGGAAAAGGAGAAAATGCTGGCTAACCAGCATTTTCTCCTTTTCCCACAATGTTTTCTAGCCTATCATAGACAGAAATTATCTTTTCAGCAAGAGTTGAATTGTCGTCTGCAAATGCTTCCAATTTAGTCTAGTCCAAAAGTTTGTCGTTTGGGAAAGGGTTAAGGAAATCAGCATGGGGCCCAGTCAGCCAATCAGAGGCTTCGAGAAATTCAAAACTGGGCCCAGTCAGCCAATCAGAGGCTTCGAGATATTCAAAGTTGGGCCCAGTCAGCCAATCAGAGAGCTTGAAAATTACTTCAAAATGGCGCCCTAATACATAGATAGAAAACAGTGAACAAAAAACGGCATAAAAGTGGATTTACAGTCTTCTTTGAAGGCTGCTGTGCAGTCCTAGGCAAACTGCTAGGCATGCACCACCCACACATGCCAGATTTCACTGAAAAAGGGCCAAAATTTAAGAAATCAGGGTGGCAGAAGACCTTGTTTTGGTCTGTTCAAGCGCCCTTGCAAGAGTTACTTCCCTTGAAATAAACCCTTGATGCCCCTTTATCCCTTAATTAGATTTCCTGACTCAGACCACATTAAATTCTGCGCATTGAATAAGCCAAAATGATCAATGTACAGTGTAAAAACCCCAGAAATTAATGTGACAAGTGGCTAAAAAAGGACTGAATACTCTTTCAGTAGCAATTGATTCCCATTGCACGAATCAAACAAAGGGAATTGAAGTGTAATTTTTCTAATCTCTTCAAACCGCAACAAGAAACCCAGTTACGTCGACTGCCGTTTCATACGTGCCAGTTACGCACATGCCAAAACACCAGGAAATAATGTGACAAGTGGCTAAAAAAAGACTGAAGACACTTTCAGTAGCAACTGCTTCCTGTTGCATAAGTCAAACAAAGAGAACTAAATTTCTAATATATTTTTTCTCTCCAATCTCTTTATACTGTGACGACATATACCCATTTACGTAGACTACCGTCTCTCGTAGGTGCCACTTACGTATCCTCGAAAACATGAAAAATTGACCTACGGAACATTTCCTAGCAGACGACACATGTTTCTTAAGTCAAATATAGGGAACTAAATTTCTGATTTTTTTTTTCTCCATTGTCTTTATACCATGACAACAAACCCATTTACGTTGACTACCGTCTCATAGGTGCCAGTTACGTATCCGCGAAAACATGAAAAATGGACTTTTGGAACATTTTGTAGCAGACGACACCTGTCGTTTAAGTCAATCATAGGGATTTTTCTTTTTCGTTTTCTCTCACTAGGGCCATCGATTTGGTTACGATGACTATCTCACCCATACGTGATGGTTACGTGCTACGCATAAAATCGTAAAATCAACTTAGACACTTTCGGAGGCAACTGAAACCTGTTGCACAAATCAAAGAAAGGTAAACCGAATGCTTCCCTGTTTTCTTACCAGGGTCAATTTTGGTGACCTTGCGAGTCAAAAGTCAATGTTATGTTTAACTGCTGCGCAAAAATATAAAATTCAGAAGCAACCGGTTGCTGTTGTGGAAACTTTTTCCGGTTAAAAAAAATCTTGAACTAGTTTGAAGAATTTAAAAATAGGCCATAAAGATACAATAAGATGTAAGAATAACTAGTAATCATTTTTGTCTTTGATAGGATTGAAAACATTGTGGGAAAAGGAGAAAATGCTGGTAACCTGCATTGTCTCCTTTTCTCAGATTTTTTTCAAAAGCTTTCTCTTTCGGGGGTGTTAAAAGGCGTCATTGTGTGGTAAAAGGTTAACAAGTATAAACAGAACCCCCCCCCTTTACCAATCAGCCAATCAAATCCTATCCCTCTGTGAAATTATCCAATCACAGAAGCTTTAACCCTTTCCCAAACAAGCCCTGGTTTTTAAGGGTCTGGAATAGTAGCCTTTTGAAAACATTGTGGGAAAAGGAGAAAATGCTGGCTAACCATCATTTTCTCCTTTTCCCACAATGTTTTCTAGCCTATCATAGACAGAAATTATCTTTTCAGCAAGAGTTGAATTGTCGTCTGCAAATGCTTCCAATTTAGTCTAGTCCAAAAGTTTGTCGTTTGGGAAAGGGTTAAGGAAATCAGCATGGGGCCCAGTCAGCCAATCAGAGGCTTCGAGAAATTCAAAACTGGGCCCAGTCAGCCAATCAGAGGCTTCGAGATATTCAAAGTTGGGCCCAGTCAGCCAATCAGAGAGCTTGAAAATTACTTCAAAATGGCGCCCTAATACATAGATAGAAAACAGTGAACAAAAAACGGCATAAAAGTGGATTTACAGTCTTCTTTGAAGGCTGCTGTGCAGTCCTAGGCAAACTGCTAGGCATGCACCACCCACACATGCCAGATTTCACTGAAAAAGGGCCAAAATTTAAGAAATCAGGGTGGCAGAAGACCTTGTTTTGGTCTGTTCAAGCGCCCTTGCAAGAGTTACTTCCCTTGAAATAAACCCTTGATGCCCCTTTATCCCTTAATTAGATTTCCTGACTCAGACCACATTAAATTCTGCGCATTGAATAAGCCAAAATGATCAATGTACAGTGTAAAAACCCCAGAAATTAATGTGACAAGTGGCTAAAAAAGGACTGAATACTCTTTCAGTAGCAATTGATTCCCATTGCACGAATCAAACAAAGGGAATTGAAGTGTAATTTTTCTAATCTCTTCAAACCGCAACAAGAAACCCAGTTACGTCGACTGCCGTTTCATACGTGCCAGTTACGCACATGCCAAAACACCAGGAAATAATGTGACAAGTGGCTAAAAAAAGACTGAAGACTCTTTCAGTAGCAACTGCTTCCTGTTGCATAAGTCAAACAAAGAGAACTAAATTTCTAATATATTTTTTCTCTCCAATCTCTTTATACTGTGACGACATATACCCATTTACGTAGACTACCGTCTCTCGTAGGTGCCACTTACGTATCCTCGAAAACATGAAAAATTGACCTACGGAACATTTCCTAGCAGACGACACATGTTTCTTAAGTCAAATATAGGGAACTAAATTTCTGATTTTTTTTTTCTCCATTGTCTTTATACCATGACAACAAACCCATTTACGTTGACTACCGTCTCATAGGTGCCAGTTACGTATCCGCGAAAACATGAAAAATGGACTTTTGGAACATTTTGTAGCAGACGACACCTGTCGTTTAAGTCAATCATAGGGATTTTTCTTTTTCGTTTTCTCTCACTAGGGCCATCGATTTGGTTACGATGACTATCTCACCCATACGTGATGGTTACGTGCTACGCATAAAATCGTAAAATCAACTTAGACACTTTCGGAGGCAACTGAAACCTGTTGCACAAATCAAAGAAAGGTAAACCGAATGCTTCCCTGTTTTCTTACCAAGGTCAATTTTGGTGACCTTGCGAGTCAAAAGTCAATATTATGTTTAACTGCTGCGCAAAAATATAAAATTCAGAAGCAACCGGTTGCTGCTGCGGAAACTTTTTCCGGTTAAAAAAAATCTTGAACTAGTTTGAAGAATTTAAAAATAGGCCATAAAGATACAATAAGATGTAAGAATAACTAGTAATCATTTTTGTCTTTGATAGGATTAAAAACATTGTGGGAAAAGGAGAAAATGCTGGTAACCTGCATTGTCTCCTTTTCTCAGATTATTTTCAAAAGCTTTCTCTTTCGGGGGTGTTAAAAGGCGTCATTGTGTGGTAAAAGGTTAACAAGTATAAACAGAACCCCCCCCTTTACCAATCAGCCAATCAAATCCTATCCCTCTGTGAAATTATCCAATCACAGAAGCTTTAACCCTTTCCCAAACAAGCCCTGGTTTTTAAGGGTCAGGAATAGTAGCCTTTTGAAAACATTGTGGGAAAAGGAGAAAATGCTGGCTAACCAGCATTTTCTCCTTTTCCCACAATGTTTTCTAGCCTATCATAGACAGAAATTATCTTTTCAGCAAGAGTTGAATTGTCGTCTGAAAATGCTTCCAATTTAGTCTAGTCCAAAAGTTTGTCGTTTGGGAAAGGGTTAAGGAAATCAGCATGGGGCCCAGTCAGCCAATCAGAGGCTTCGAGAAATTCAAAACTGGGCCCAGTCAGCCAATCAGAGGCTTCGAGATATTCAAAGTTGGGCCCAGTCAGCCAATCAGAGAGCTTGAAAATTACTTCAAAATGGCGCCCTAATACATAGATAGAAAACAGTGAACAAAAAACGGCATAAAAGTGGATTTACAGTCTTCTTTGAAGGCTGCTGTGCAGTCCTAGGCAAACTGCTAGGCATGCACCACCCACACATGCCAGATTTCACTGAAAAAGGGCCAAAATTTAAGAAATCAGGGTGGCAGAAGACCTTGTTTTGGTCTGTTCAAGCGCCCTTGCAAGAGTTACTTCCCTTGAAATAAACCCTTGATGCCCCTTTATCCCTTAATTAGATTTCCTGACTCAGACCACATTAAATTCTGCGCATTGAATAAGCCAAAATGATCAATGTACAGTGTAAAAACCCCAGAAATTAATGTGACAAGTGGCTAAAAAAGGACTGAATACTCTTTCAGTAGCAATTGATTCCCATTGCACGAATCAAACAAAGGGAATTGAAGTGTAATTTTTCTAATCTCTTCAAACCGCAACAAGAAACCCAGTTACGTCGACTGCCGTTTCATACGTGCCAGTTACGCACATGCCAAAACACCAGGAAATAATGTGACAAGTGGCTAAAAAAAGACTGAAGACTCTTTCAGTAGCAACTGCTTCCTGTTGCATAAGTCAAACAAAGAGAACTAAATTTCTAATATATTTTTTCTCTCCAATCTCTTTATACTGTGACGACATATACCCATTTACGTAGACTACCGTCTCTCGTAGGTGCCACTTACGTATCCTCGAAAACATGAAAAATTGACCTACGGAACATTTCCTAGCAGACGACACATGTTTCTTAAGTCAAATATAGGGAACTAAATTTCTGATTTTTTTTTTCTCCATTGTCTTTATACCATGACAACAAACCCATTTACGTTGACTACCGTCTCATAGGTGCCAGTTACGTATCCGCGAAAACATGAAAAATGGACTTTTGGAACATTTTGTAGCAGACGACACCTGTCGTTTAAGTCAATCATAGGGATTTTTCTTTTTCGTTTTCTCTCACTAGGGCCATCGATTTGGTTACGATGACTATCTCACCCATACGTGATGGTTACGTGCTACGCATAAAATCGTAAAATCAACTTAGACACTTTCGGAGGCAACTGAAACCTGTTGCACAAATCAAAGAAAGGTAAACCGAATGCTTCCCTGTTTTCTTACCAGGGTCAATTTTGGTGACCTTGCGAGTCAAAAGTCAATGTTATGTTTAACTGCTGCGCAAAAATATAAAATTCAGAAGCAACCGGTTGCTGTTGTGGAAACTTTTTCCGGTTAAAAAAAATCTTGAACTAGTTTGAAGAATTTAAAAATAGGCCATAAAGATACAATAAGATGTAAGAATAACTAGTAATCATTTTTGTCTTTGATAGGATTGAAAACATTGTGGGAAAAGGAGAAAATGCTGGTAACCTGCATTGTCTCCTTTTCTCAGATTTTTTTCAAAAGCTTTCTCTTTCGGGGGTGTTAAAAGGCGTCATTGTGTGGTAAAAGGTTAACAAGTATAAACAGAACCCCCCCCCTTTACCAATCAGCCAATCAAATCCTATCCCTCTGTGAAATTATCCAATCACAGAAGCTTTAACCCTTTCCCAAACAAGCCCTGGTTTTTAAGGGTCTGGAATAGTAGCCTTTTGAAAACATTGTGGGAAAAGGAGAAAATGCTGGCTAACCATCATTTTCTCCTTTTCCCACAATGTTTTCTAGCCTATCATAGACAGAAATTATCTTTTCAGCAAGAGTTGAATTGTCGTCTGCAAATGCTTCCAATTTAGTCTAGTCCAAAAGTTTGTCGTTTGGGAAAGGGTTAAGGAAATCAGCATGGGGCCCAGTCAGCCAATCAGAGGCTTCGAGAAATTCAAAACTGGGCCCAGTCAGCCAATCAGAGGCTTCGAGATATTCAAAGTTGGGCCCAGTCAGCCAATCAGAGAGCTTGAAAATTACTTCAAAATGGCGCCCTAATACATAGATAGAAAACAGTGAACAAAAAACGGCATAAAAGTGGATTTACAGTCTTCTTTGAAGGCTGCTGTGCAGTCCTAGGCAAACTGCTAGGCATGCACCACCCACACATGCCAGATTTCACTGAAAAAGGGCCAAAATTTAAGAAATCAGGGTGGCAGAAGACCTTGTTTTGGTCTGTTCAAGCGCCCTTGCAAGAGTTACTTCCCTTGAAATAAACCCTTGATGCCCCTTTATCCCTTAATTAGATTTCCTGACTCAGACCACATTAAATTCTGCGCATTGAATAAGCCAAAATGATCAATGTACAGTGTAAAAACCCCAGAAATTAATGTGACAAGTGGCTAAAAAAGGACTGAATACTCTTTCAGTAGCAATTGATTCCCATTGCACGAATCAAACAAAGGGAATTGAAGTGTAATTTTTCTAATCTCTTCAAACCGCAACAAGAAACCCAGTTACGTCGACTGCCGTTTCATACGTGCCAGTTACGCACATGCCAAAACACCAGGAAATAATGTGACAAGTGGCTAAAAAAAGACTGAAGACTCTTTCAGTAGCAACTGCTTCCTGTTGCATAAGTCAAACAAAGAGAACTAAATTTCTAATATATTTTTTCTCTCCAATCTCTTTATACTGTGACGACATATACCCATTTACGTAGACTACCGTCTCTCGTAGGTGCCACTTACGTATCCTCGAAAACATGAAAAATTGACCTACGGAACATTTCCTAGCAGACGACACATGTTTCTTAAGTCAAATATAGGGAACTAAATTTCTGATTTTTTTTTTCTCCATTGTCTTTATACCATGACAACAAACCCATTTACGTTGACTACCGTCTCATAGGTGCCAGTTACGTATCCGCGAAAACATGAAAAATGGACTTTTGGAACATTTTGTAGCAGACGACACCTGTCGTTTAAGTCAATCATAGGGATTTTTCTTTTTCGTTTTCTCTCACTAGGGCCATCGATTTGGTTACGATGACTATCTCACCCATACGTGATGGTTACGTGCTACGCATAAAATCGTAAAATCAACTTAGACACTTTCGGAGGCAACTGAAACCTGTTGCACAAATCAAAGAAAGGTAAACCGAATGCTTCCCTGTTTTCTTACCAGGGTCAATTTTGGTGACCTTGCGAGTCAAAAGTCAATGTTATGTTTAACTGCTGCGCAAAAATATAAAATTCAGAAGCAACCGGTTGTTGTTGCGGAAACTTTTTCCGGTTAAAAAAAATCTTGAACTAGTTTGAAGAATTTAAAAATAGGCCATAAAGATACAATAAGATGTAAGAATAACTAGTAATCATTTTTGTCTTTGATAGGATTGAAAACATTGTGGGAAAAGGAGAAAATGCTGGTAACCTGCATTGTCTCCTTTTCTCAGATTATTTTCAAAAGCTTTCTCTTTCGGGGGTGTTAAAAGGCGTCATTGTGTGGTAAAAGGTTAACAAGTATAAACAGAACCCGCCCCCTTTACCAATCAGCCAATCAAATCCTATCCCTCTGTGAAATTATCCAATCACAGAAGCTTTAACCCTTTCCCAAACAAGCCCTGGTTTTTAAGGGTCTGGAATAGTAGCCTTTTGAAAACATTGTGGGAAAAGGAGAAAATGCTGGCTAACCAGCATTTTCTCCTTTTCCCACAATGTTTTCTAGCCTATCATAGACAGAAATTATCTTTTCAGCAAGAGTTGAATTGTCGTCTGCAAATGCTTCCAATTTAGTCTAGTCCAAAAGTTTGTCGTTTGGGAAAGGGTTAAGGAAATCAGCATGGGGCCCAGTCAGCCAATCAGAGGCTTCGAGAAATTCAAAACTGGGCCCAGTCAGCCAATCAGAGGCTTCGAGATATTCAAAGTTGGGCCCAGTCAGCCAATCAGAGAGCTTGAAAATTACTTCAAAATGGCGCCCTAATATATAGATAGAAAACAGTGAACAAAAAACGGCATAAAAGTGGATTTACAGTCTTCTTTGAAGGCTGCTGTGCAGTCCTAGGCAAACTGCTAGGCATGCACCACCCACACATGCCAGATTTCACTGAAAAAGGGCCAAAATTTAAGAAATCAGGGTGGCAGAAGACCTTGTTTTGGTCTGTTCAAGCGCCCTTGCAAGAGTTACTTCCCTTGAAATAAACCCTTGATGCCCCTTTATCCCTTAATTAGATTTCCTGACTCAGACCACATTAAATTCTGCGCATTGAATAAGCCAAAATGATCAATGTACAGTGTAAAAACCCCAGAAATTAATGTGACAAGTGGCTAAAAAAGGACTGAATACTCTTTCAGTAGCAATTGATTCCCATTGCACGAATCAAACAAAGGGAATTGAAGTGTAATTTTTCTAATCTCTTCAAACCGCAACAAGAAACCCAGTTACGTCGACTGCCGTTTCATACGTGCCAGTTACGCACATGCCAAAACACCAGGAAATAATGTGACAAGTGGCTAAAAAAAGACTGAAGACTCTTTCAGTAGCAACTGCTTCCTGTTGCATAAGTCAAACAAAGAGAACTAAATTTCTAATATATTTTTTCTCTCCAATCTCTTTATACTGTGACGACATATACCCATTTACGTAGACTACCGTCTCTCGTAGGTGCCACTTACGTATCCTCGAAAACATGAAAAATTGACCTACGGAACATTTCCTAGCAGACGACACATGTTTCTTAAGTCAAATATAGGGAACTAAATTTCTGATTTTTTTTTTCTCCATTGTCTTTATACCATGACAACAAACCCATTTACGTTGACTACCGTCTCATAGGTGCCAGTTACGTATCCGCGAAAACATGAAAAATGGACTTTTGGAACATTTTGTAGCAGACGACACCTGTCGTTTAAGTCAATCATAGGGATTTTTCTTTTTCGTTTTCTCTCACTAGGGCCATCGATTTGGTTACGATGACTATCTCACCCATACGTGATGGTTACGTGCTACGCATAAAATCGTAAAATCAACTTAGACACTTTCGGAGGCAACTGAAACCTGTTGCACAAATCAAAGAAAGGTAAACCGAATGCTTCCCTGTTTTCTTACCAGGGTCAATTTTGGTGACCTTGCGAGTCAAAAGTCAATGTTATGTTTAACTGCTGCGCAAAAATATAAAATTCAGAAGCAACCGGTTGCTGCTGCGGAAACTTTTTCCGGTTAAAAAAAATCTTGAACTAGTTTGAAGAATTTAAAAATAGGCCATAAAGATACAATAAGATGTAAGAATAACTAGTAATCATTTTTGTCTTTGATAGGATTGAAAACATTGTGGGAAAAGGAGAAAATGCTGGTAACCTGCATTGTCTCCTTTTCTCAGATTTTTTTCAAAAGCTTTCTCTTTCGGGGGTGTTAAAAGGCGTCATTGTGTGGTAAAAGGTTAACAAGTATAAACAGAACCCCCCCCCTTTACCAATCAGCCAATCAAATCCTATCCCTCTGTGAAATTATCCAATCACAGAAGCTTTAACCCTTTCCCAAACAAGCCCTGGTTTTTAAGGGTCTGGAATAGTAGCCTTTTGAAAACATTGTGGGAAAAGGAGAAAATGCTGGCTAACCATCATTTTCTCCTTTTCCCACAATGTTTTCTAGTCTATCATAGACAGAAATTATCTTTTCAGCAAGAGTTGAATTGTCGTCTGCAAATGCTTCCAATTTAGTCTAGTCCAAAAGTTTGTCGTTTGGGAAAGGGTTAAGGAAATCAGCATGGGGCCCAGTCAGCCAATCAGAGGCTTCGAGAAATTCAAAACTGGGCCCAGTCAGCCAATCAGAGGCTTCGAGATATTCAAAGTTGGGCCCAGTCAGCCAATCAGAGAGCTTGAAAATTACTTCAAAATGGCGCCCTAATACATAGATAGAAAACAGTGAACAAAAAACGGCATAAAAGTGGATTTACAGTCTTCTTTGAAGGCTGCTGTGCAGTCCTAGGCAAACTGCTAGGCATGCACCACCCACACATGCCAGATTTCACTGAAAAAGGGCCAAAATTTAAGAAATCAGGGTGGCAGAAGACCTTGTTTTGGTCTGTTCAAGCGCCCTTGCAAGAGTTACTTCCCTTGAAATAAACCCTTGATGCCCCTTTATCCCTTAATTAGATTTCCTGACTCAGACCACATTAAATTCTGCGCATTGAATAAGCCAAAATGATCAATGTACAGTGTAAAAACCCCAGAAATTAATGTGACAAGTGGCTAAAAAAGGACTGAATACTCTTTCAGTAGCAATTGATTCCCATTGCACGAATCAAACAAAGGGAATTGAAGTGTAATTTTTCTAATCTCTTCAAACCGCAACAAGAAACCCAGTTACGTCGACTGCCGTTTCATACGTGCCAGTTACGCACATGCCAAAACACCAGGAAATAATGTGACAAGTGGCTAAAAAAAGACTGAAGACTCTTTCAGTAGCAACTGCTTCCTGTTGCATAAGTCAAACAAAGAGAACTAAATTTCTAATATATTTTTTCTCTCCAATCTCTTTATACTGTGACGACATATACCCATTTACGTAGACTACCGTCTCTCGTAGGTGCCACTTACGTATCCTCGAAAACATGAAAAATTGACCTACGGAACATTTCCTAGCAGACGACACATGTTTCTTAAGTCAAATATAGGGAACTAAATTTCTGATTTTTTTTTTCTCCATTGTCTTTATACCATGACAACAAACCCATTTACGTTGACTACCGTCTCATAGGTGCCAGTTACGTATCCGCGAAAACATGAAAAATGGACTTTTGGAACATTTTGTAGCAGACGACACCTGTCGTTTAAGTCAATCATAGGGATTTTTCTTTTTCGTTTTCTCTCACTAGGGCCATCGATTTGGTTACGATGACTATCTCACCCATACGTGATGGTTACGTGCTACGCATAAAATCGTAAAATCAACTTAGACACTTTCGGAGGCAACTGAAACCTGTTGCACAAATCAAAGAAAGGTAAACCGAATGCTTCCCTGTTTTCTTACCAGGGTCAATTTTGGTGACCTTGCGAGTCAAAAGTCAATGTTATGTTTAACTGCTGCGCAAAAATATAAAATTCAGAAGCAACCGGTTGCTGTTGCGGAAACTTTTTCCGGTTAAAAAAAATCTTGAACTAGTTTGAAGAATTTAAAAATAGGCCATAAAGATACAATAAGATGTAAGAATAACTAGTAATCATTTTTGTCTTTGATAGGATTGAAAACATTGTGGGAAAAGGAGAAAATGCTGGTAACCTGCATTGTCTCCTTTTCTCAGATTATTTTCAAAAGCTTTCTCTTTCGGGGGTGTTAAAAGGCGTCATTGTGTGGTAAAAGGTTAACAAGTATAAACAGAACCCGCCCCCTTTACCAATCAGCCAATCAAATCCTATCCCTCTGTGAAATTATCCAATCACAGAAGCTTTAACCCTTTCCCAAACAAGCCCTGGTTTTTAAGGGTCTGGAATAGTAGCCTTTTGAAAACATTGTGGGAAAAGGAGAAAATGCTGGCTAACCAGCATTTTCTCCTTTTCCCACAATGTTTTCTAGCCTATCATAGACAGAAATTATCTTTTCAGCAAGAGTTGAATTGTCGTCTGCAAATGCTTCCAATTTAGTCTAGTCCAAAAGTTTGTCGTTTGGGAAAGGGTTAAGGAAATCAGCATGGGGCCCAGTCAGCCAATCAGAGGCTTCGAGAAATTCAAAACTGGGCCCAGTCAGCCAATCAGAGGCTTCGAGATATTCAAAGTTGGGCCCAGTCAGCCAATCAGAGAGCTTGAAAATTACTTCAAAATGGCGCCCTAATATATAGATAGAAAACAGTGAACAAAAAACGGCATAAAAGTGGATTTACAGTCTTCTTTGAAGGCTGCTGTGCAGTCCTAGGCAAACTGCTAGGCATGCACCACCCACACATGCCAGATTTCACTGAAAAAGGGCCAAAATTTAAGAAATCAGGGTGGCAGAAGACCTTGTTTTGGTCTGTTCAAGCGCCCTTGCAAGAGTTACTTCCCTTGAAATAAACCCTTGATGCCCCTTTATCCCTTAATTAGATTTCCTGACTCAGACCACATTAAATTCTGCGCATTGAATAAGCCAAAATGATCAATGTACAGTGTAAAAACCCCAGAAATTAATGTGACAAGTGGCTAAAAAAGGACTGAATACTCTTTCAGTAGCAATTGATTCCCATTGCACGAATCAAACAAAGGGAATTGAAGTGTAATTTTTCTAATCTCTTCAAACCGCAACAAGAAACCCAGTTACGTCGACTGCCGTTTCATACGTGCCAGTTACGCACATGCCAAAACACCAGGAAATAATGTGACAAGTGGCTAAAAAAAGACTGAAGACTCTTTCAGTAGCAACTGCTTCCTGTTGCATAAGTCAAACAAAGAGAACTAAATTTCTAATATATTTTTTCTCTCCAATCTCTTTATACTGTGACGACATATACCCATTTACGTAGACTACCGTCTCTCGTAGGTGCCACTTACGTATCCTCGAAAACATGAAAAATTGACCTACGGAACATTTCCTAGCAGACGACACATGTTTCTTAAGTCAAATATAGGGAACTAAATTTCTGATTTTTTTTTCTCCATTGTCTTTATACCATGACAACAAACCCATTTACGTTGACTACCGTCTCATAGGTGCCAGTTACGTATCCGCGAAATCATGAAAAATGGACTTTTGGAACATTTTGTAGCAGACGACACCTGTCGTTTAAGTCAATCATAGGGATTTTTCTTTTTCGTTTTCTCTCACTAGGGCCATCGATTTGGTTACGATGACTATCTCACCCATACGTGATGGTTACGTGCTACGCATAAAATCGTAAAATCAACTTAGACACTTTCGGAGGCAACTGAAACCTGTTGCACAAATCAAAGAAAGGTAAACCGAATGCTTCCCTGTTTTCTTACCAGGGTCAATTTTGGTGACCTTGCGAGTCAAAAGTCAATGTTATGTTTAACTGCTGCGCAAAAATATAAAATTCAGAAGCAACCGGTTGCTGTTGCGGAAACTTTTTCCGGTTAAAAAAAATCTTGAACTAGTTTGAAGAATTTAAAAATAGGCCATAAAGATACAATAAGATGTAAGAATAACTAGTAATCATTTTTGTCTTTGATAGGATTGAAAACATTGTGGGAAAAGGAGAAAATGCTGGTAACCTGCATTGTCTCCTTTTCTCAGATTATTTTCAAAAGCTTTCTCTTTCGGGGGTGTTAAAAGGCGTCATTGTGTGGTAAAAGGTTAACAAGTATAAACAGAACCTCCCCCCTTTACCAATCAGCCAATCAAATCCTATCCCTCTGTGAAATTATCCAATCACAGAAGCTTTAACCCTTTCCCAAACAAGCCCTGGTTTTTAAGGGTCTGGAATAGTAGCCTTTTGAAAACATTGTGGGAAAAGGAGAAAATGCTGGCTAACCATCATTTTCTCCTTTTCCCACAATGTTTTCTAGCCTATCATAGACAGAAATTATCTTTTCAGCAAGAGTTGAATTGTCGTCTACAAATGCTTCCAATTTAGTCTAGTCCAAAAGTTTGTCGTTTGGGAAAGGGTTAAGGAAATCAGCATGGGGCCCAGTCAGCCAATCAGAGGCTTCGAGAAATTCAAAACTGGGCCCAGTCAGCCAATCAGAGGCTTCGAGATATTCAAAGTTGGGCCCAGTCAGCCAATCAGAGAGCTTGAAAATTACTTCAAAATGGCGCCCTAATACATAGATAGAAAACAGTGAACAAAAAACGGCATAAAAGTGGATTTACAGTCTTCTTTGAAGGCTGCTGTGCAGTCCTAGGCAAACTGCTAGGCATGCACCACCCACACATGCCAGATTTCACTGAAAAAGGGCCAAAATTTAAGAAATCAGGGTGGCAGAAGACCTTGTTTTGGTCTGTTCAAGCGCCCTTGCAAGAGTTACTTCCCTTGAAATAAACCCTTGATGCCCCTTTATCCCTTAATTAGATTTCCTGACTCAGACCACATTAAATTCTGCGCATTGAATAAGCCAAAATGATCAATGTACAGTGTAAAAACCCCAGAAATTAATGTGACAAGTGGCTAAAAAAGGACTGAATACTCTTTCAGTAGCAATTGATTCCCATTGCACGAATCAAACAAAGGGAATTGAAGTGTAATTTTTCTAATCTCTTCAAACCGCAACAAGAAACCCAGTTACGTCGACTGCCGTTTCATACGTGCCAGTTACGCACATGCCAAAACACCAGGAAATAATGTGACAAGTGGCTAAAAAAAGACTGAAGACTCTTTCAGTAGCAACTGCTTCCTGTTGCATAAGTCAAACAAAGAGAACTAAATTTCTAATATATTTTTTCTCTCCAATCTCTTTATACTGTGACGACATATACCCATTTACGTAGACTACCGTCTCTCGTAGGTGCCACTTACGTATCCTCGAAAACATGAAAAATTGACCTACGGAACATTTCCTAGCAGACGACACATGTTTCTTAAGTCAAATATAGGGAACTAAATTTCTGATTTTTTTTTTCTCCATTGTCTTTATACCATGACAACAAACCCATTTACGTTGACTACCGTCTCATAGGTGCCAGTTACGTATCCGCGAAAACATGAAAAATGGACTTTTGGAACATTTTGTAGCAGACGACACCTGTCGTTTAAGTCAATCATAGGGATTTTTCTTTTTCGTTTTCTCTCACTAGGGCCATCGATTTGGTTACGATGACTATCTCACCCATACGTGATGGTTACGTGCTACGCATAAAATCGTAAAATCAACTTAGACACTTTCGGAGGCAACTGAAACCTGTTGCACAAATCAAAGAAAGGTAAACCGAATGCTTCCCTGTTTTCTTACCAGGGTCAATTTTGGTGACCTTGCGAGTCAAAAGTCAATGTTATGTTTAACTGCTGCGCAAAAATATAAAATTCAGAAGCAACCGGTTGCTGTTGCGGAAACTTTTTCCGGTTAAAAAAAATCTTGAACTAGTTTGAAGAATTTAAAAATAGGCCATAAAGATACAATAAGATGTAAGAATAACTAGTAATCATTTTTGTCTTTGATAGGATTGAAAACATTGTGGGAAAAGGAGAAAATGCTGGTAACCTGCATTGTCTCCTTTTCTCAGATTATTTTCAAAAGCTTTCTCTTTCGGGGGTGTTAAAAGGCGTCATTGTGTGGTAAAAGGTTAACAAGTATAAACAGAACCCGCCCCCTTTACCAATCAGCCAATCAAATCCTATCCCTCTGTGAAATTATCCAATCACAGAAGCTTTAACCCTTTCCCAAACAAGCCCTGGTTTTTAAGGGTCTGGAATAGTAGCCTTTTGAAAACATTGTGGGAAAAGGAGAAAATGCTGGCTAACCAGCATTTTCTCCTTTTCCCACAATGTTTTCTAGCCTATCATAGACAGAAATTATCTTTTCAGCAAGAGTTGAATTGTCGTCTGCAAATGCTTCCAATTTAGTCTAGTCCAAAAGTTTGTCGTTTGGGAAAGGGTTAAGGAAATCAGCATGGGGCCCAGTCAGCCAATCAGAGGCTTCGAGAAATTCAAAACTGGGCCCAGTCAGCCAATCAGAGGCTTCGAGATATTCAAAGTTGGGCCCAGTCAGCCAATCAGAGAGCTTGAAAATTACTTCAAAATGGCGCCCTAATATATAGATAGAAAACAGTGAACAAAAAACGGCATAAAAGTGGATTTACAGTCTTCTTTGAAGGCTGCTGTGCAGTCCTAGGCAAACTGCTAGGCATGCACCACCCACACATGCCAGATTTCACTGAAAAAGGGCCAAAATTTAAGAAATCAGGGTGGCAGAAGACCTTGTTTTGGTCTGTTCAAGCGCCCTTGCAAGAGTTACTTCCCTTGAAATAAACCCTTGATGCCCCTTTATCCCTTAATTAGATTTCCTGACTCAGACCACATTAAATTCTGCGCATTGAATAAGCCAAAATGATCAATGTACAGTGTAAAAACCCCAGAAATTAATGTGACAAGTGGCTAAAAAAGGACTGAATACTCTTTCAGTAGCAATTGATTCCCATTGCACGAATCAAACAAAGGGAATTGAAGTGTAATTTTTCTAATCTCTTCAAACCGCAACAAGAAACCCAGTTACGTCGACTGCCGTTTCATACGTGCCAGTTACGCACATGCCAAAACACCAGGAAATAATGTGACAAGTGGCTAAAAAAAGACTGAAGACTCTTTCAGTAGCAACTGCTTCCTGTTGCATAAGTCAAACAAAGAGAACTAAATTTCTAATATATTTTTTCTCTCCAATCTCTTTATACTGTGACGACATATACCCATTTACGTAGACTACCGTCTCTCGTAGGTGCCACTTACGTATCCTCGAAAACATGAAAAATTGACCTACGGAACATTTCCTAGCAGACGACACATGTTTCTTAAGTCAAATATAGGGAACTAAATTTCTGATTTTTTTTTCTCCATTGTCTTTATACCATGACAACAAACCCATTTACGTTGACTACCGTCTCATAGGTGCCAGTTACGTATCCGCGAAAACATGAAAAATGGACTTTTGGAACATTTTGTAGCAGACGACACCTGTCGTTTAAGTCAATCATAGGGATTTTTCTTTTTCGTTTTCTCTCACTAGGGCCATCGATTTGGTTACGATGACTATCTCACCCATACGTGATGGTTACGTGCTACGCATAAAATCGTAAAATCAACTTAGACACTTTCGGAGGCAACTGAAACCTGTTGCACAAATCAAAGAAAGGTAAACCGAATGCTTCCCTGTTTTCTTACCAGGGTCAATTTTGGTGACCTTGCGAGTCAAAAGTCAATGTTATGTTTAACTGCTGCGCAAAAATATAAAATTCAGAAGCAACCGGTTGCTGCTGCGGAAACTTTTTCCGGTTAAAAAAAATCTTGAACTAGTTTGAAGAATTTAAAAATAGGCCATAAAGATACAATAAGATGTAAGAATAACTAGTAATCATTTTTGTCTTTGATAGGATTGAAAACATTGTGGGAAAAGGAGAAAATGCTGGTAACCTGCATTGTCTCCTTTTCTCAGATTTTTTTCAAAAGCTTTCTCTTTCGGGGGTGTTAAAAGGCGTCATTGTGTGGTAAAAGGTTAACAAGTATAAACAGAACCCCCCCCCTTTACCAATCAGCCAATCAAATCCTATCCCTCTGTGAAATTATCCAATCACAGAAGCTTTAACCCTTTCCCAAACAAGCCCTGGTTTTTAAGGGTCTGGAATAGTAGCCTTTTGAAAACATTGTGGGAAAAGGAGAAAATGCTGGCTAACCATCATTTTCTCCTTTTCCCACAATGTTTTCTAGTCTATCATAGACAGAAATTATCTTTTCAGCAAGAGTTGAATTGTCGTCTGCAAATGCTTCCAATTTAGTCTAGTCCAAAAGTTTGTCGTTTGGGAAAGGGTTAAGGAAATCAGCATGGGGCCCAGTCAGCCAATCAGAGGCTTCGAGAAATTCAAAACTGGGCCCAGTCAGCCAATCAGAGGCTTCGAGATATTCAAAGTTGGGCCCAGTCAGCCAATCAGAGAGCTTGAAAATTACTTCAAAATGGCGCCCTAATACATAGATAGAAAACAGTGAACAAAAAACGGCATAAAAGTGGATTTACAGTCTTCTTTGAAGGCTGCTGTGCAGTCCTAGGCAAACTGCTAGGCATGCACCACCCACACATGCCAGATTTCACTGAAAAAGGGCCAAAATTTAAGAAATCAGGGTGGCAGAAGACCTTGTTTTGGTCTGTTCAAGCGCCCTTGCAAGAGTTACTTCCCTTGAAATAAACCCTTGATGCCCCTTTATCCCTTAATTAGATTTCCTGACTCAGACCACATTAAATTCTGCGCATTGAATAAGCCAAAATGATCAATGTACAGTGTAAAAACCCCAGAAATTAATGTGACAAGTGGCTAAAAAAGGACTGAATACTCTTTCAGTAGCAATTGATTCCCATTGCACGAATCAAACAAAGGGAATTGAAGTGTAATTTTTCTAATCTCTTCAAACCGCAACAAGAAACCCAGTTACGTCGACTGCCGTTTCATACGTGCCAGTTACGCACATGCCAAAACACCAGGAAATAATGTGACAAGTGGCTAAAAAAAGACTGAAGACTCTTTCAGTAGCAACTGCTTCCTGTTGCATAAGTCAAACAAAGAGAACTAAATTTCTAATATATTTTTTCTCTCCAATCTCTTTATACTGTGACGACATATACCCATTTACGTAGACTACCGTCTCTCGTAGGTGCCACTTACGTATCCTCGAAAACATGAAAAATTGACCTACGGAACATTTCCTAGCAGACGACACATGTTTCTTAAGTCAAATATAGGGAACTAAATTTCTGATTTTTTTTTTCTCCATTGTCTTTATACCATGACAACAAACCCATTTACGTTGACTACCGTCTCATAGGTGCCAGTTACGTATCCGCGAAAACATGAAAAATGGACTTTTGGAACATTTTGTAGCAGACGACACCTGTCGTTTAAGTCAATCATAGGGATTTTTCTTTTTCGTTTTCTCTCACTAGGGCCATCGATTTGGTTACGATGACTATCTCACCCATACGTGATGGTTACGTGCTACGCATAAAATCGTAAAATCAACTTAGACACTTTCGGAGGCAACTGAAACCTGTTGCACAAATCAAAGAAAGGTAAACCGAATGCTTCCCTGTTTTCTTACCAGGGTCAATTTTGGTGACCTTGCGAGTCAAAAGTCAATGTTATGTTTAACTGCTGCGCAAAAATATAAAATTCAGAAGCAACCGGTTGCTGTTGCGGAAACTTTTTCCGGTTAAAAAAAATCTTGAACTAGTTTGAAGAATTTAAAAATAGGCCATAAAGATACAATAAGATGTAAGAATAACTAGTAATCATTTTTGTCTTTGATAGGATTGAAAACATTGTGGGAAAAGGAGAAAATGCTGGTAACCTGCATTGTCTCCTTTTCTCAGATTATTTTCAAAAGCTTTCTCTTTCGGGGGTGTTAAAAGGCGTCATTGTGTGGTAAAAGGTTAACAAGTATAAACAGAACCCGCCCCCTTTACCAATCAGCCAATCAAATCCTATCCCTCTGTGAAATTATCCAATCACAGAAGCTTTAACCCTTTCCCAAACAAGCCCTGGTTTTTAAGGGTCTGGAATAGTAGCCTTTTGAAAACATTGTGGGAAAAGGAGAAAATGCTGGCTAACCAGCATTTTCTCCTTTTCCCACAATGTTTTCTAGCCTATCATAGACAGAAATTATCTTTTCAGCAAGAGTTGAATTGTCGTCTGCAAATGCTTCCAATTTAGTCTAGTCCAAAAGTTTGTCGTTTGGGAAAGGGTTAAGGAAATCAGCATGGGGCCCAGTCAGCCAATCAGAGGCTTCGAGAAATTCAAAACTGGGCCCAGTCAGCCAATCAGAGGCTTCGAGATATTCAAAGTTGGGCCCAGTCAGCCAATCAGAGAGCTTGAAAATTACTTCAAAATGGCGCCCTAATATATAGATAGAAAACAGTGAACAAAAAACGGCATAAAAGTGGATTTACAGTCTTCTTTGAAGGCTGCTGTGCAGTCCTAGGCAAACTGCTAGGCATGCACCACCCACACATGCCAGATTTCACTGAAAAAGGGCCAAAATTTAAGAAATCAGGGTGGCAGAAGACCTTGTTTTGGTCTGTTCAAGCGCCCTTGCAAGAGTTACTTCCCTTGAAATAAACCCTTGATGCCCCTTTATCCCTTAATTAGATTTCCTGACTCAGACCACATTAAATTCTGCGCATTGAATAAGCCAAAATGATCAATGTACAGTGTAAAAACCCCAGAAATTAATGTGACAAGTGGCTAAAAAAGGACTGAATACTCTTTCAGTAGCAATTGATTCCCATTGCACGAATCAAACAAAGGGAATTGAAGTGTAATTTTTCTAATCTCTTCAAACCGCAACAAGAAACCCAGTTACGTCGACTGCCGTTTCATACGTGCCAGTTACGCACATGCCAAAACACCAGGAAATAATGTGACAAGTGGCTAAAAAAAGACTGAAGACTCTTTCAGTAGCAACTGCTTCCTGTTGCATAAGTCAAACAAAGAGAACTAAATTTCTAATATATTTTTTCTCTCCAATCTCTTTATACTGTGACGACATATACCCATTTACGTAGACTACCGTCTCTCGTAGGTGCCACTTACGTATCCTCGAAAACATGAAAAATTGACCTACGGAACATTTCCTAGCAGACGACACATGTTTCTTAAGTCAAATATAGGGAACTAAATTTCTGATTTTTTTTTCTCCATTGTCTTTATACCATGACAACAAACCCATTTACGTTGACTACCGTCTCATAGGTGCCAGTTACGTATCCGCGAAATCATGAAAAATGGACTTTTGGAACATTTTGTAGCAGACGACACCTGTCGTTTAAGTCAATCATAGGGATTTTTCTTTTTCGTTTTCTCTCACTAGGGCCATCGATTTGGTTACGATGACTATCTCACCCATACGTGATGGTTACGTGCTACGCATAAAATCGTAAAATCAACTTAGACACTTTCGGAGGCAACTGAAACCTGTTGCACAAATCAAAGAAAGGTAAACCGAATGCTTCCCTGTTTTCTTACCAGGGTCAATTTTGGTGACCTTGCGAGTCAAAAGTCAATGTTATGTTTAACTGCTGCGCAAAAATATAAAATTCAGAAGCAACCGGTTGCTGTTGCGGAAACTTTTTCCGGTTAAAAAAAATCTTGAACTAGTTTGAAGAATTTAAAAATAGGCCATAAAGATACAATAAGATGTAAGAATAACTAGTAATCATTTTTGTCTTTGATAGGATTGAAAACATTGTGGGAAAAGGAGAAAATGCTGGTAACCTGCATTGTCTCCTTTTCTCAGATTATTTTCAAAAGCTTTCTCTTTCGGGGGTGTTAAAAGGCGTCATTGTGTGGTAAAAGGTTAACAAGTATAAACAGAACCTCCCCCCTTTACCAATCAGCCAATCAAATCCTATCCCTCTGTGAAATTATCCAATCACAGAAGCTTTAACCCTTTCCCAAACAAGCCCTGGTTTTTAAGGGTCTGGAATAGTAGCCTTTTGAAAACATTGTGGGAAAAGGAGAAAATGCTGGCTAACCATCATTTTCTCCTTTTCCCACAATGTTTTCTAGCCTATCATAGACAGAAATTATCTTTTCAGCAAGAGTTGAATTGTCGTCTACAAATGCTTCCAATTTAGTCTAGTCCAAAAGTTTGTCGTTTGGGAAAGGGTTAAGGAAATCAGCATGGGGCCCAGTCAGCCAATCAGAGGCTTCGAGAAATTCAAAACTGGGCCCAGTCAGCCAATCAGAGGCTTCGAGATATTCAAAGTTGGGCCCAGTCAGCCAATCAGAGAGCTTGAAAATTACTTCAAAATGGCGCCCTAATACATAGATAGAAAACAGTGAACAAAAAACGGCATAAAAGTGGATTTACAGTCTTCTTTGAAGGCTGCTGTGCAGTCCTAGGCAAACTGCTAGGCATGCACCACCCACACATGCCAGATTTCACTGAAAAAGGGCCAAAATTTAAGAAATCAGGGTGGCAGAAGACCTTGTTTTGGTCTGTTCAAGCGCCCTTGCAAGAGTTACTTCCCTTGAAATAAACCCTTGATGCCCCTTTATCCCTTAATTAGATTTCCTGACTCAGACCACATTAAATTCTGCGCATTGAATAAGCCAAAATGATCAATGTACAGTGTAAAAACCCCAGAAATTAATGTGACAAGTGGCTAAAAAAGGACTGAATACTCTTTCAGTAGCAATTGATTCCCATTGCACGAATCAAACAAAGGGAATTGAAGTGTAATTTTTCTAATCTCTTCAAACCGCAACAAGAAACCCAGTTACGTCGACTGCCGTTTCATACGTGCCAGTTACGCACATGCCAAAACACCAGGAAATAATGTGACAAGTGGCTAAAAAAAGACTGAAGACTCTTTCAGTAGCAACTGCTTCCTGTTGCATAAGTCAAACAAAGAGAACTAAATTTCTAATATATTTTTTCTCTCCAATCTCTTTATACTGTGACGACATA
Source organism: Tridacna crocea (assembly GCA_943736015.1). Lineage (NCBI taxonomy): Eukaryota > Metazoa > Mollusca > Bivalvia > Cardiida > Cardiidae > Tridacna > Tridacna crocea. The sequence continues at coordinate 3,668,650 of OX031063.1, forward strand.
TACCCATTTACGTAGACTACCGTCTCTCGTAGGTGCCACTTACGTATCCTCGAAAACATGAAAAATTGACCTACGGAACATTTCCTAGCAGACGACACATGTTTCTTAAGTCAAATATAGGGAACTAAATTTCTGATTTTTTTTTTCTCCATTGTCTTTATACCATGACAACAAACCCATTTACGTTGACTACCGTCTCATAGGTGCCAGTTACGTATCCGCGAAAACATGAAAAATGGACTTTTGGAACATTTTGTAGCAGACGACACCTGTCGTTTAAGTCAATCATAGGGATTTTTCTTTTTCGTTTTCTCTCACTAGGGCCATCGATTTGGTTACGATGACTATCTCACCCATACGTGATGGTTACGTGCTACGCATAAAATCGTAAAATCAACTTAGACACTTTCGGAGGCAACTGAAACCTGTTGCACAAATCAAAGAAAGGTAAACCGAATGCTTCCCTGTTTTCTTACCAGGGTCAATTTTGGTGACCTTGCGAGTCAAAAGTCAATGTTATGTTTAACTGCTGCGCAAAAATATAAAATTCAGAAGCAACCGGTTGCTGTTGCGGAAACTTTTTCCGGTTAAAAAAAATCTTGAACTAGTTTGAAGAATTTAAAAATAGGCCATAAAGATACAATAAGATGTAAGAATAACTAGTAATCATTTTTGTCTTTGATAGGATTGAAAACATTGTGGGAAAAGGAGAAAATGCTGGTAACCTGCATTGTCTCCTTTTCTCAGATTATTTTCAAAAGCTTTCTCTTTCGGGGGTGTTAAAAGGCGTCATTGTGTGGTAAAAGGTTAACAAGTATAAACAGAACCCGCCCCCTTTACCAATCAGCCAATCAAATCCTATCCCTCTGTGAAATTATCCAATCACAGAAGCTTTAACCCTTTCCCAAACAAGCCCTGGTTTTTAAGGGTCTGGAATAGTAGCCTTTTGAAAACATTGTGGGAAAAGGAGAAAATGCTGGCTAACCAGCATTTTCTCCTTTTCCCACAATGTTTTCTAGCCTATCATAGACAGAAATTATCTTTTCAGCAAGAGTTGAATTGTCGTCTGCAAATGCTTCCAATTTAGTCTAGTCCAAAAGTTTGTCGTTTGGGAAAGGGTTAAGGAAATCAGCATGGGGCCCAGTCAGCCAATCAGAGGCTTCGAGAAATTCAAAACTGGGCCCAGTCAGCCAATCAGAGGCTTCGAGATATTCAAAGTTGGGCCCAGTCAGCCAATCAGAGAGCTTGAAAATTACTTCAAAATGGCGCCCTAATATATAGATAGAAAACAGTGAACAAAAAACGGCATAAAAGTGGATTTACAGTCTTCTTTGAAGGCTGCTGTGCAGTCCTAGGCAAACTGCTAGGCATGCACCACCCACACATGCCAGATTTCACTGAAAAAGGGCCAAAATTTAAGAAATCAGGGTGGCAGAAGACCTTGTTTTGGTCTGTTCAAGCGCCCTTGCAAGAGTTACTTCCCTTGAAATAAACCCTTGATGCCCCTTTATCCCTTAATTAGATTTCCTGACTCAGACCACATTAAATTCTGCGCATTGAATAAGCCAAAATGATCAATGTACAGTGTAAAAACCCCAGAAATTAATGTGACAAGTGGCTAAAAAAGGACTGAATACTCTTTCAGTAGCAATTGATTCCCATTGCACGAATCAAACAAAGGGAATTGAAGTGTAATTTTTCTAATCTCTTCAAACCGCAACAAGAAACCCAGTTACGTCGACTGCCGTTTCATACGTGCCAGTTACGCACATGCCAAAACACCAGGAAATAATGTGACAAGTGGCTAAAAAAAGACTGAAGACTCTTTCAGTAGCAACTGCTTCCTGTTGCATAAGTCAAACAAAGAGAACTAAATTTCTAATATATTTTTTCTCTCCAATCTCTTTATACTGTGACGACATATACCCATTTACGTAGACTACCGTCTCTCGTAGGTGCCACTTACGTATCCTCGAAAACATGAAAAATTGACCTACGGAACATTTCCTAGCAGACGACACATGTTTCTTAAGTCAAATATAGGGAACTAAATTTCTGATTTTTTTTTCTCCATTGTCTTTATACCATGACAACAAACCCATTTACGTTGACTACCGTCTCATAGGTGCCAGTTACGTATCCGCGAAAACATGAAAAATGGACTTTTGGAACATTTTGTAGCAGACGACACCTGTCGTTTAAGTCAATCATAGGGATTTTTCTTTTTCGTTTTCTCTCACTAGGGCCATCGATTTGGTTACGATGACTATCTCACCCATACGTGATGGTTACGTGCTACGCATAAAATCGTAAAATCAACTTAGACACTTTCGGAGGCAACTGAAACCTGTTGCACAAATCAAAGAAAGGTAAACCGAATGCTTCCCTGTTTTCTTACCAGGGTCAATTTTGGTGACCTTGCGAGTCAAAAGTCAATGTTATGTTTAACTGCTGCGCAAAAATATAAAATTCAGAAGCAACCGGTTGCTGTTGCGGAAACTTTTTCCGGTTAAAAAAAATCTTGAACTAGTTTGAAGAATTTAAAAATAGGCCATAAAGATACAATAAGATGTAAGAATAACTAGTAATCATTTTTGTCTTTGATAGGATTGAAAACATTGTGGGAAAAGGAGAAAATGCTGGTAACCTGCATTGTCTCCTTTTCTCAGATTATTTTCAAAAGCTTTCTCTTTCGGGGGTGTTAAAAGGCGTCATTGTGTGGTAAAAGGTTAACAAGTATAAACAGAACCTCCCCCCTTTACCAATCAGCCAATCAAATCCTATCCCTCTGTGAAATTATCCAATCACAGAAGCTTTAACCCTTTCCCAAACAAGCCCTGGTTTTTAAGGGTCTGGAATAGTAGCCTTTTGAAAACATTGTGGGAAAAGGAGAAAATGCTGGCTAACCATCATTTTCTCCTTTTCCCACAATGTTTTCTAGCCTATCATAGACAGAAATTATCTTTTCAGCAAGAGTTGAATTGTCGTCTGCAAATGCTTCCAATTTAGTCTAGTCCAAAAGTTTGTCGTTTGGGAAAGGGTTAAGGAAATCAGCATGGGGCCCAGTCAGCCAATCAGAGGCTTCGAGAAATTCAAAACTGGGCCCAGTCAGCCAATCAGAGGCTTCGAGATATTCAAAGTTGGGCCCAGTCAGCCAATCAGAGAGCTTGAAAATTACTTCAAAATGGCGCCCTAATACATAGATAGAAAACAGTGAACAAAAAACGGCATAAAAGTGGATTTACAGTCTTCTTTGAAGGCTGCTGTGCAGTCCTAGGCAAACTGCTAGGCATGCACCACCCACACATGCCAGATTTCACTGAAAAAGGGCCAAAATTTAAGAAATCAGGGTGGCAGAAGACCTTGTTTTGGTCTGTTCAAGCGCCCTTGCAAGAGTTACTTCCCTTGAAATAAACCCTTGATGCCCCTTTATCCCTTAATTAGATTTCCTGACTCAGACCACATTAAATTCTGCGCATTGAATAAGCCAAAATGATCAATGTACAGTGTAAAAACCCCAGAAATTAATGTGACAAGTGGCTAAAAAAGGACTGAATACTCTTTCAGTAGCAATTGATTCCCATTGCACGAATCAAACAAAGGGAATTGAAGTGTAATTTTTCTAATCTCTTCAAACCGCAACAAGAAACCCAGTTACGTCGACTGCCGTTTCATACGTGCCAGTTACGCACATGCCAAAACACCAGGAAATAATGTGACAAGTGGCTAAAAAAAGACTGAAGACTCTTTCAGTAGCAACTGCTTCCTGTTGCATAAGTCAAACAAAGAGAACTAAATTTCTAATATATTTTTTCTCTCCAATCTCTTTATACTGTGACGACATATACCCATTTACGTAGACTACCGTCTCTCGTAGGTGCCACTTACGTATCCTCGAAAACATGAAAAATTGACCTACGGAACATTTCCTAGCAGACGACACATGTTTCTTAAGTCAAATATAGGGAACTAAATTTCTGATTTTTTTTTTCTCCATTGTCTTTATACCATGACAACAAACCCATTTACGTTGACTACCGTCTCATAGGTGCCAGTTACGTATCCGCGAAAACATGAAAAATGGACTTTTGGAACATTTTGTAGCAGACGACACCTGTCGTTTAAGTCAATCATAGGGATTTTTCTTTTTCGTTTTCTCTCACTAGGGCCATCGATTTGGTTACGATGACTATCTCACCCATACGTGATGGTTACGTGCTACGCATAAAATCGTAAAATCAACTTAGACACTTTCGGAGGCAACTGAAACCTGTTGCACAAATCAAAGAAAGGTAAACCGAATGCTTCCCTGTTTTCTTACCAGGGTCAATTTTGGTGACCTTGCGAGTCAAAAGTCAATGTTATGTTTAACTGCTGCGCAAAAATATAAAATTCAGAAGCAACCGGTTGCTGTTGCGGAAACTTTTTCCGGTTAAAAAAAATCTTGAACTAGTTTGAAGAATTTAAAAATAGGCCATAAAGATACAATAAGATGTAAGAATAACTAGTAATCATTTTTGTCTTTGATAGGATTGAAAACATTGTGGGAAAAGGAGAAAATGCTGGTAACCTGCATTGTCTCCTTTTCTCAGATTATTTTCAAAAGCTTTCTCTTTCGGGGGTGTTAAAAGGCGTCATTGTGTGGTAAAAGGTTAACAAGTATAAACAGAACCCGCCCCCTTTACCAATCAGCCAATCAAATCCTATCCCTCTGTGAAATTATCCAATCACAGAAGCTTTAACCCTTTCCCAAACAAGCCCTGGTTTTTAAGGGTCTGGAATAGTAGCCTTTTGAAAACATTGTGGGAAAAGGAGAAAATGCTGGCTAACCAGCATTTTCTCCTTTTCCCACAATGTTTTCTAGCCTATCATAGACAGAAATTATCTTTTCAGCAAGAGTTGAATTGTCGTCTGCAAATGCTTCCAATTTAGTCTAGTCCAAAAGTTTGTCGTTTGGGAAAGGGTTAAGGAAATCAGCATGGGGCCCAGTCAGCCAATCAGAGGCTTCGAGAAATTCAAAACTGGGCCCAGTCAGCCAATCAGAGGCTTCGAGATATTCAAAGTTGGGCCCAGTCAGCCAATCAGAGAGCTTGAAAATTACTTCAAAATGGCGCCCTAATATATAGATAGAAAACAGTGAACAAAAAACGGCATAAAAGTGGATTTACAGTCTTCTTTGAAGGCTGCTGTGCAGTCCTAGGCAAACTGCTAGGCATGCACCACCCACACATGCCAGATTTCACTGAAAAAGGGCCAAAATTTAAGAAATCAGGGTGGCAGAAGACCTTGTTTTGGTCTGTTCAAGCGCCCTTGCAAGAGTTACTTCCCTTGAAATAAACCCTTGATGCCCCTTTATCCCTTAATTAGATTTCCTGACTCAGACCACATTAAATTCTGCGCATTGAATAAGCCAAAATGATCAATGTACAGTGTAAAAACCCCAGAAATTAATGTGACAAGTGGCTAAAAAAGGACTGAATACTCTTTCAGTAGCAATTGATTCCCATTGCACGAATCAAACAAAGGGAATTGAAGTGTAATTTTTCTAATCTCTTCAAACCGCAACAAGAAACCCAGTTACGTCGACTGCCGTTTCATACGTGCCAGTTACGCACATGCCAAAACACCAGGAAATAATGTGACAAGTGGCTAAAAAAAGACTGAAGACTCTTTCAGTAGCAACTGCTTCCTGTTGCATAAGTCAAACAAAGAGAACTAAATTTCTAATATATTTTTTCTCTCCAATCTCTTTATACTGTGACGACATATACCCATTTACGTAGACTACCGTCTCTCGTAGGTGCCACTTACGTATCCTCGAAAACATGAAAAATTGACCTACGGAACATTTCCTAGCAGACGACACATGTTTCTTAAGTCAAATATAGGGAACTAAATTTCTGATTTTTTTTTCTCCATTGTCTTTATACCATGACAACAAACCCATTTACGTTGACTACCGTCTCATAGGTGCCAGTTACGTATCCGCGAAAACATGAAAAATGGACTTTTGGAACATTTTGTAGCAGACGACACCTGTCGTTTAAGTCAATCATAGGGATTTTTCTTTTTCGTTTTCTCTCACTAGGGCCATCGATTTGGTTACGATGACTATCTCACCCATACGTGATGGTTACGTGCTACGCATAAAATCGTAAAATCAACTTAGACACTTTCGGAGGCAACTGAAACCTGTTGCACAAATCAAAGAAAGGTAAACCGAATGCTTCCCTGTTTTCTTACCAGGGTCAATTTTGGTGACCTTGCGAGTCAAAAGTCAATGTTATGTTTAACTGCTGCGCAAAAATATAAAATTCAGAAGCAACCGGTTGCTGTTGCGGAAACTTTTTCCGGTTAAAAAAAATCTTGAACTAGTTTGAAGAATTTAAAAATAGGCCATAAAGATACAATAAGATGTAAGAATAACTAGTAATCATTTTTGTCTTTGATAGGATTGAAAACATTGTGGGAAAAGGAGAAAATGCTGGTAACCTGCATTGTCTCCTTTTCTCAGATTATTTTCAAAAGCTTTCTCTTTCGGGGGTGTTAAAAGGCGTCATTGTGTGGTAAAAGGTTAACAAGTATAAACAGAACCTCCCCCCTTTACCAATCAGCCAATCAAATCCTATCCCTCTGTGAAATTATCCAATCACAGAAGCTTTAACCCTTTCCCAAACAAGCCCTGGTTTTTAAGGGTCTGGAATAGTAGCCTTTTGAAAACATTGTGGGAAAAGGAGAAAATGCTGGCTAACCATCATTTTCTCCTTTTCCCACAATGTTTTCTAGCCTATCATAGACAGAAATTATCTTTTCAGCAAGAGTTGAATTGTCGTCTGCAAATGCTTCCAATTTAGTCTAGTCCAAAAGTTTGTCGTTTGGGAAAGGGTTAAGGAAATCAGCATGGGGCCCAGTCAGCCAATCAGAGGCTTCGAGAAATTCAAAACTGGGCCCAGTCAGCCAATCAGAGGCTTCGAGATATTCAAAGTTGGGCCCAGTCAGCCAATCAGAGAGCTTGAAAATTACTTCAAAATGGCGCCCTAATATATAGATAGAAAACAGTGAACAAAAAACGGCATAAAAGTGGATTTACAGTCTTCTTTGAAGGCTGCTGTGCAGTCCTAGGCAAACTGCTAGGCATGCACCACCCACACATGCCAGATTTCACTGAAAAAGGGCCAAAATTTAAGAAATCAGGGTGGCAGAAGACCTTGTTTTGGTCTGTTCAAGCGCCCTTGCAAGAGTTACTTCCCTTGAAATAAACCCTTGATGCCCCTTTATCCCTTAATTAGATTTCCTGACTCAGACCACATTAAATTCTGCGCATTGAATAAGCCAAAATGATCAATGTACAGTGTAAAAACCCCAGAAATTAATGTGACAAGTGGCTAAAAAAGGACTGAATACTCTTTCAGTAGCAATTGATTCCCATTGCACGAATCAAACAAAGGGAATTGAAGTGTAATTTTTCTAATCTCTTCAAACCGCAACAAGAAACCCAGTTACGTCGACTGCCGTTTCATACGTGCCAGTTACGCACATGCCAAAACACCAGGAAATAATGTGACAAGTGGCTAAAAAAAGACTGAAGACTCTTTCAGTAGCAACTGCTTCCTGTTGCATAAGTCAAACAAAGAGAACTAAATTTCTAATATATTTTTTCTCTCCAATCTCTTTATACTGTGACGACATATACCCATTTACGTAGACTACCGTCTCTCGTAGGTGCCACTTACGTATCCTCGAAAACATGAAAAATTGACCTACGGAACATTTCCTAGCAGACGACACATGTTTCTTAAGTCAAATATAGGGAACTAAATTTCTGATTTTTTTTTTCTCCATTGTCTTTATACCATGACAACAAACCCATTTACGTTGACTACCGTCTCATAGGTGCCAGTTACGTATCCGCGAAAACATGAAAAATGGACTTTTGGAACATTTTGTAGCAGACGACACCTGTCGTTTAAGTCAATCATAGGGATTTTTCTTTTTCGTTTTCTCTCACTAGGGCCATCGATTTGGTTACGATGACTATCTCACCCATACGTGATGGTTACGTGCTACGCATAAAATCGTAAAATCAACTTAGACACTTTCGGAGGCAACTGAAACCTGTTGCACAAATCAAAGAAAGGTAAACCGAATGCTTCCCTGTTTTCTTACCAGGGTCAATTTTGGTGACCTTGCGAGTCAAAAGTCAATGTTATGTTTAACTGCTGCGCAAAAATATAAAATTCAGAAGCAACCGGTTGCTGTTGCGGAAACTTTTTCCGGTTAAAAAAAATCTTGAACTAGTTTGAAGAATTTAAAAATAGGCCATAAAGATACAATAAGATGTAAGAATAACTAGTAATCATTTTTGTCTTTGATAGGATTGAAAACATTGTGGGAAAAGGAGAAAATGCTGGTAACCTGCATTGTCTCCTTTTCTCAGATTATTTTCAAAAGCTTTCTCTTTCGGGGGTGTTAAAAGGCGTCATTGTGTGGTAAAAGGTTAACAAGTATAAACAGAACCTCCCCCCTTTACCAATCAGCCAATCAAATCCTATCCCTCTGTGAAATTATCCAATCACAGAAGCTTTAACCCTTTCCCAAACAAGCCCTGGTTTTTAAGGGTCTGGAATAGTAGCCTTTTGAAAACATTGTGGGAAAAGGAGAAAATGCTGGCTAACCATCATTTTCTCCTTTTCCCACAATGTTTTCTAGCCTATCATAGACAGAAATTATCTTTTCAGCAAGAGTTGAATTGTCGTCTGCAAATGCTTCCAATTTAGTCTAGTCCAAAAGTTTGTCGTTTGGGAAAGGGTTAAGGAAATCAGCATGGGGCCCAGTCAGCCAATCAGAGGCTTCGAGAAATTCAAAACTGGGCCCAGTCAGCCAATCAGAGGCTTCGAGATATTCAAAGTTGGGCCCAGTCAGCCAATCAGAGAGCTTGAAAATTACTTCAAAATGGCGCCCTAATACATAGATAGAAAACAGTGAACAAAAAACGGCATAAAAGTGGATTTACAGTCTTCTTTGAAGGCTGCTGTGCAGTCCTAGGCAAACTGCTAGGCATGCACCACCCACACATGCCAGATTTCACTGAAAAAGGGCCAAAATTTAAGAAATCAGGGTGGCAGAAGACCTTGTTTTGGTCTGTTCAAGCGCCCTTGCAAGAGTTACTTCCCTTGAAATAAACCCTTGATGCCCCTTTATCCCTTAATTAGATTTCCTGACTCAGACCACATTAAATTCTGCGCATTGAATAAGCCAAAATGATCAATGTACAGTGTAAAAACCCCAGAAATTAATGTGACAAGTGGCTAAAAAGGGACTGAATACTCTTTCAGTAGCAATTGATTCCCATTGCACGAATCAAACAAAGGGAATTGAAGTGTAATTTTTCTAATCTCTTCAAACCGCAACAAGAAACCCAGTTACGTCGACTGCCGTTTCATACGTGCCAGTTACGCACATGCCAAAACACCAGGAAATAATGTGACAAGTGGCTAAAAAAAGACTGAAGACTCTTTCAGTAGCAACTGCTTCCTGTTGCATAAGTCAAACAAAGAGAACTAAATTTCTAATATATTTTTTCTCTCCAATCTCTTTATACTGTGACGACATATACCCATTTACGTAGACTACCGTCTCTCGTAGGTGCCACTTACGTATCCTCGAAAACATGAAAAATTGACCTACGGAACATTTCCTAGCAGACGACACATGTTTCTTAAGTCAAATATAGGGAACTAAATTTCTGATTTTTTTTTTCTCCATTGTCTTTATACCATGACAACAAACCCATTTACGTTGACTACCGTCTCATAGGTGCCAGTTACGTATCCGCGAAAACATGAAAAATGGACTTTTGGAACATTTTGTAGCAGACGACACCTGTCGTTTAAGTCAATCATAGGGATTTTTCTTTTTCGTTTTCTCTCACTAGGGCCATCGATTTGGTTACGATGACTATCTCACCCATACGTGATGGTTACGTGCTACGCATAAAATCGTAAAATCAACTTAGACACTTTCGGAGGCAACTGAAACCTGTTGCACAAATCAAAGAAAGGTAAACCGAATGCTTCCCTGTTTTCTTACCAGGGTCAATTTTGGTGACCTTGCGAGTCAAAAGTCAATGTTATGTTTAACTGCTGCGCAAAAATATAAAATTCAGAAGCAACCGGTTGCTGTTGCGGAAACTTTTTCCGGTTAAAAAAAATCTTGAACTAGTTTGAAGAATTTAAAAATAGGCCATAAAGATACAATAAGATGTAAGAATAACTAGTAATCATTTTTGTCTTTGATAGGATTGAAAACATTGTGGGAAAAGGAGAAAATGCTGGTAACCTGCATTGTCTCCTTTTCTCAGATTATTTTCAAAAGCTTTCTCTTTCGGGGGTGTTAAAAGGCGTCATTGTGTGGTAAAAGGTTAACAAGTATAAACAGAACCCGCCCCCTTTACCAATCAGCCAATCAAATCCTATCCCTCTGTGAAATTATCCAATCACAGAAGCTTTAACCCTTTCCCAAACAAGCCCTGGTTTTTAAGGGTCTGGAATAGTAGCCTTTTGAAAACATTGTGGGAAAAGGAGAAAATGCTGGCTAACCAGCATTTTCTCCTTTTCCCACAATGTTTTCTAGCCTATCATAGACAGAAATTATCTTTTCAGCAAGAGTTGAATTGTCGTCTGCAAATGCTTCCAATTTAGTCTAGTCCAAAAGTTTGTCGTTTGGGAAAGGGTTAAGGAAATCAGCATGGGGCCCAGTCAGCCAATCAGAGGCTTCGAGAAATTCAAAACTGGGCCCAGTCAGCCAATCAGAGGCTTCGAGATATTCAAAGTTGGGCCCAGTCAGCCAATCAGAGAGCTTGAAAATTACTTCAAAATGGCGCCCTAATATATAGATAGAAAACAGTGAACAAAAAACGGCATAAAAGTGGATTTACAGTCTTCTTTGAAGGCTGCTGTGCAGTCCTAGGCAAACTGCTAGGCATGCACCACCCACACATGCCAGATTTCACTGAAAAAGGGCCAAAATTTAAGAAATCAGGGTGGCAGAAGACCTTGTTTTGGTCTGTTCAAGCGCCCTTGCAAGAGTTACTTCCCTTGAAATAAACCCTTGATGCCCCTTTATCCCTTAATTAGATTTCCTGACTCAGACCACATTAAATTCTGCGCATTGAATAAGCCAAAATGATCAATGTACAGTGTAAAAACCCCAGAAATTAATGTGACAAGTGGCTAAAAAAGGACTGAATACTCTTTCAGTAGCAATTGATTCCCATTGCACGAATCAAACAAAGGGAATTGAAGTGTAATTTTTCTAATCTCTTCAAACCGCAACAAGAAACCCAGTTACGTCGACTGCCGTTTCATACGTGCCAGTTACGCACATGCCAAAACACCAGGAAATAATGTGACAAGTGGCTAAAAAAAGACTGAAGACTCTTTCAGTAGCAACTGCTTCCTGTTGCATAAGTCAAACAAAGAGAACTAAATTTCTAATATATTTTTTCTCTCCAATCTCTTTATACTGTGACGACATATACCCATTTACGTAGACTACCGTCTCTCGTAGGTGCCACTTACGTATCCTCGAAAACATGAAAAATTGACCTACGGAACATTTCCTAGCAGACGACACATGTTTCTTAAGTCAAATATAGGGAACTAAATTTCTGATTTTTTTTTCTCCATTGTCTTTATACCATGACAACAAACCCATTTACGTTGACTACCGTCTCATAGGTGCCAGTTACGTATCCGCGAAAACATGAAAAATGGACTTTTGGAACATTTTGTAGCAGACGACACCTGTCGTTTAAGTCAATCATAGGGATTTTTCTTTTTCGTTTTCTCTCACTAGGGCCATCGATTTGGTTACGATGACTATCTCACCCATACGTGATGGTTACGTGCTACGCATAAAATCGTAAAATCAACTTAGACACTTTCGGAGGCAACTGAAACCTGTTGCACAAATCAAAGAAAGGTAAACCGAATGCTTCCCTGTTTTCTTACCAGGGTCAATTTTGGTGACCTTGCGAGTCAAAAGTCAATGTTATGTTTAACTGCTGCGCAAAAATATAAAATTCAGAAGCAACCGGTTGCTGTTGCGGAAACTTTTTCCGGTTAAAAAAAATCTTGAACTAGTTTGAAGAATTTAAAAATAGGCCATAAAGATACAATAAGATGTAAGAATAACTAGTAATCATTTTTGTCTTTGATAGGATTGAAAACATTGTGGGAAAAGGAGAAAATGCTGGTAACCTGCATTGTCTCCTTTTCTCAGATTATTTTCAAAAGCTTTCTCTTTCGGGGGTGTTAAAAGGCGTCATTGTGTGGTAAAAGGTTAACAAGTATAAACAGAACCTCCCCCCTTTACCAATCAGCCAATCAAATCCTATCCCTCTGTGAAATTATCCAATCACAGAAGCTTTAACCCTTTCCCAAACAAGCCCTGGTTTTTAAGGGTCTGGAATAGTAGCCTTTTGAAAACATTGTGGGAAAAGGAGAAAATGCTGGCTAACCATCATTTTCTCCTTTTCCCACAATGTTTTCTAGCCTATCATAGACAGAAATTATCTTTTCAGCAAGAGTTGAATTGTCGTCTGCAAATGCTTCCAATTTAGTCTAGTCCAAAAGTTTGTCGTTTGGGAAAGGGTTAAGGAAATCAGCATGGGGCCCAGTCAGCCAATCAGAGGCTTCGAGAAATTCAAAACTGGGCCCAGTCAGCCAATCAGAGGCTTCGAGATATTCAAAGTTGGGCCCAGTCAGCCAATCAGAGAGCTTGAAAATTACTTCAAAATGGCGCCCTAATACATAGATAGAAAACAGTGAACAAAAAACGGCATAAAAGTGGATTTACAGTCTTCTTTGAAGGCTGCTGTGCAGTCCTAGGCAAACTGCTAGGCATGCACCACCCACACATGCCAGATTTCACTGAAAAAGGGCCAAAATTTAAGAAATCAGGGTGGCAGAAGACCTTGTTTTGGTCTGTTCAAGCGCCCTTGCAAGAGTTACTTCCCTTGAAATAAACCCTTGATGCCCCTTTATCCCTTAATTAGATTTCCTGACTCAGACCACATTAAATTCTGCGCATTGAATAAGCCAAAATGATCAATGTACAGTGTAAAAACCCCAGAAATTAATGTGACAAGTGGCTAAAAAAGGACTGAATACTCTTTCAGTAGCAATTGATTCCCATTGCACGAATCAAACAAAGGGAATTGAAGTGTAATTTTTCTAATCTCTTCAAACCGCAACAAGAAACCCAGTTACGTCGACTGCCGTTTCATACGTGCCAGTTACGCACATGCCAAAACACCAGGAAATAATGTGACAAGTGGCTAAAAAAAGACTGAAGACTCTTTCAGTAGCAACTGCTTCCTGTTGCATAAGTCAAACAAAGAGAACTAAATTTCTAATATATTTTTTCTCTCCAATCTCTTTATACTGTGACGACATATACCCATTTACGTAGACTACCGTCTCTCGTAGGTGCCACTTACGTATCCTCGAAAACATGAAAAATTGACCTACGGAACATTTCCTAGCAGACGACACATGTTTCTTAAGTCAAATATAGGGAACTAAATTTCTGATTTTTTTTTTCTCCATTGTCTTTATACCATGACAACAAACCCATTTACGTTGACTACCGTCTCATAGGTGCCAGTTACGTATCCGCGAAAACATGAAAAATGGACTTTTGGAACATTTTGTAGCAGACGACACCTGTCGTTTAAGTCAATCATAGGGATTTTTCTTTTTCGTTTTCTCTCACTAGGGCCATCGATTTGGTTACGATGACTATCTCACCCATACGTGATGGTTACGTGCTACGCATAAAATCGTAAAATCAACTTAGACACTTTCGGAGGCAACTGAAACCTGTTGCACAAATCAAAGAAAGGTAAACCGAATGCTTCCCTGTTTTCTTACCAGGGTCAATTTTGGTGACCTTGCGAGTCAAAAGTCAATGTTATGTTTAACTGCTGCGCAAAAATATAAAATTCAGAAGCAACCGGTTGCTGTTGCGGAAACTTTTTCCGGTTAAAAAAAATCTTGAACTAGTTTGAAGAATTTAAAAATAGGCCATAAAGATACAATAAGATGTAAGAATAACTAGTAATCATTTTTGTCTTTGATAGGATTGAAAACATTGTGGGAAAAGGAGAAAATGCTGGTAACCTGCATTGTCTCCTTTTCTCAGATTATTTTCAAAAGCTTTCTCTTTCGGGGGTGTTAAAAGGCGTCATTGTGTGGTAAAAGGTTAACAAGTATAAACAGAACCCGCCCCCTTTACCAATCAGCCAATCAAATCCTATCCCTCTGTGAAATTATCCAATCACAGAAGCTTTAACCCTTTCCCAAACAAGCCCTGGTTTTTAAGGGTCTGGAATAGTAGCCTTTTGAAAACATTGTGGGAAAAGGAGAAAATGCTGGCTAACCAGCATTTTCTCCTTTTCCCACAATGTTTTCTAGCCTATCATAGACAGAAATTATCTTTTCAGCAAGAGTTGAATTGTCGTCTGCAAATGCTTCCAATTTAGTCTAGTCCAAAAGTTTGTCGTTTGGGAAAGGGTTAAGGAAATCAGCATGGGGCCCAGTCAGCCAATCAGAGGCTTCGAGAAATTCAAAACTGGGCCCAGTCAGCCAATCAGAGGCTTCGAGATATTCAAAGTTGGGCCCAGTCAGCCAATCAGAGAGCTTGAAAATTACTTCAAAATGGCGCCCTAATATATAGATAGAAAACAGTGAACAAAAAACGGCATAAAAGTGGATTTACAGTCTTCTTTGAAGGCTGCTGTGCAGTCCTAGGCAAACTGCTAGGCATGCACCACCCACACATGCCAGATTTCACTGAAAAAGGGCCAAAATTTAAGAAATCAGGGTGGCAGAAGACCTTGTTTTGGTCTGTTCAAGCGCCCTTGCAAGAGTTACTTCCCTTGAAATAAACCCTTGATGCCCCTTTATCCCTTAATTAGATTTCCTGACTCAGACCACATTAAATTCTGCGCATTGAATAAGCCAAAATGATCAATGTACAGTGTAAAAACCCCAGAAATTAATGTGACAAGTGGCTAAAAAAGGACTGAATACTCTTTCAGTAGCAATTGATTCCCATTGCACGAATCAAACAAAGGGAATTGAAGTGTAATTTTTCTAATCTCTTCAAACCGCAACAAGAAACCCAGTTACGTCGACTGCCGTTTCATACGTGCCAGTTACGCACATGCCAAAACACCAGGAAATAATGTGACAAGTGGCTAAAAAAAGACTGAAGACTCTTTCAGTAGCAACTGCTTCCTGTTGCATAAGTCAAACAAAGAGAACTAAATTTCTAATATATTTTTTCTCTCCAATCTCTTTATACTGTGACGACATATACCCATTTACGTATGTAGTACGATGGTCCTGCAGTGAGCACGAGGCTCCAGCTAGCCGATACTTAGTCGATACTAAGACAACACAACACTCTCAGTGGATATCATTTACTAGTTCCAGATGAATCGAAGTAAATAGGTTCAAAGCAACTGTTGAAAGTAATTGTTCAATGTAAATGTAGATGTTGCATCTGAAAAATATACAAATAAAACAAACTAAATAAACAGAAAGAAATCGTCTGCCTTTCTCTGAAAGAAACAAATAACCTGGTTCAGACATGCAGAATTCCTTTTAATTATCTTTAGCCTTGCTCCTAATCCTAGGACAAGGCAAAAGACAATTAAAGCACTAATGACAACATACAGCTTAATACATACAGTTCTAGTGCCCTAACACAGAAGAAGGATAGAGGAGAGGAACATAAAAGCATACAAACATAAACTTTCGACACAATACAAATACATTCCACTCACCAGTTTGAGGAACTGAATACAAGTCCACAAGAAATACTCTCCAAGTCAACCACTCTGGTGCTGTGCTGTTACACTAGAAACTGTAATTAAAATGTGCAAATGTTACAGTAAACTATAAGAACCTCCTTTTCCTGTTAATGGACTGTTAGACTTTAAAACAGAATGAATGCTGCCATTTCTCAACGACGCGCAAAGCTATTGACACGAAAACTTGTTGCAATTCAAAATAAGCTTAATGAAAACGCGTATAAATAAATGTCAGCGTATCAAAACCAAGCTGTATGAAATAAATACAAATAGAATACCGAATGAACAATTTAAGACGTAATAATTTCACAGGAAATATAAAAATTCAATGTCTGCTATCTCAATGTCTTTGCCGCTCTGCCAGATTCACGGGGACTGCGTGAGCGAAACTCATGCATAAGCAAAAGAGCTCAATGGAAAGAAATGAAAGGAAAGGAAGGAATGTACAGATCAAAGTACTGGAGTACTAAAAATACAACCGTGCCACATACTTCCCCTCTGTTGAAAATGACGTCTCGTCATTATCCTCAAACCAACAAGAAGCACACAAACCAAACTAGTCTGTCAATGTAAGTCAATATAGTAGTGTCACATACAACTAGTAAATGTATCTATATACATCTAACTACAACTACTGTACAAAAAAGGCAATACTATCTCATAGATGTATCTACATAACTCTAAAGTACTTATTTACAAAACTGACACTACTACTACTACTATGACTAACTACAAAACATAACTTTCAAAGCATGTTGACGTTACAACCCACATCTCCTCCCCCTCTTTCAAAAGGTCTATGACCTTAAAGGTCAATGAAAACAAAGACTGGCATATTGAAACAAGTATAATTAAATAAAACAATGATACAAACTGTACAAAGGTAGCAAACAAAACATATAAAATCATTTCATGACTGCTTGTATTAATCTATGAGCTGTCAAACTGTCAAGCTCACTCAGCACTCCCGACTTAACCAGAGTATCCAGGGCCTGCACTCTACTATCGACCTGTCGGTTGGTCATACGATACATAACATAATCACCAAACCTGTCCGGTGGTTTCTTCTGTCTGGTTGGTCTAGGTGTTCGAGGTGCTGGAATGGGTCGAGCTGCAGTCTCTGTTATGTCTGTATTGATCTCTTTTTCATGCGTCTCTTCTTCTTGAACATTTTGTTCTTCAGTCTGATCTTCAGCCAACTCATCATCCTGAAAAGAGAAAGAAAATTCATTATTAGCACTATGAATATGCTCTGCATCTTCATCTATGGAATCTTCTATGATCTCTTCCTGGTCAGGTTGAGCATCTTCCAGTGAATCTGATCTGTCATCCAATTCTGTCTCATCTCTCACTTCAACAGTTTGGAGATTAACTTCTTGAACTAAACTCGACTCTATATGGGCGTCCCCATCTAAGTATGCTTCAGAAGCAAAACCAATTACCTCACAGTCAGAGTCTTTCTCAAGTTCTTCTTTTGTGACGTCACCTTCATTTGTAATTGTCTTTTCATCCCTGGATGCATCCCTATTATATTCAATAGATGGATCTTCATCATCACAATCCTCCTCCTCCTCACTAACCTCCTCATCACAGCTCTGATGTGACACCAAAAGCAAGTGATTGCGATGTAAAGTCCTTTCTATATCAGTCTCTTCTGATCTCAGTCTAAACACTGGAATGTCCGGCCTTGGTTGTTCTACAACAACAAATAAATCTGGTTCATATTTGTCCTTTATTTTATGTTTCCCGTCGTAAGCTAATTTCTTGACTAAAACTTTATCACCAGGTGATAATTTGACAGAAACTGCTTTTTTATCATAGTAATCTTTCTGCTTTTTCTTGGACTTCTCTGTATGTTCTACGACTATCCTGTGTGTCTTCTCTAGACGATTTTGTAGGTCCTCTAAGTATTGTTTCGTGGACTCAGGTGTTACAGATTCTTGTCTGGCATTCTGAAAAAGAACATCTACAGGCAAGCGAGGGGTTCTACCAAAGAGGAGTTCAAAAGGAGCAACTTTAGTGGTCTCGTGCGGTGTACAGTTGTAATAGTAGACGAGAGAATTAACATACTTCTTCCAATCTCCTTTCTGGTCTTCCTCTAATGTGCCAAGCATACTCAGAAGAGTTCTGTTGAAGCGTTCTGGGCCAGCATTACCTTCCGGGTGGTAAGGAGTGGTGTGACTTTTCTTAATTCCCATCAGTGTACAGAGTTCATGTATGAGGTTGCTTTCAAAATTTGCTCCTTGGTCCGAATGAATCCTTGTCGGAATGCCAAAATGAATAAAAAATTCATTGAACAATGCTTCTGCTGTAGTATGGGCAGTCTGGTTTCTTGTTGGCACAGCTTTGGCAAATTTTGTGTAATGGTCAGTAATAACCAGAATATTTCCAACATTTCCTTTGGAAGGTTCTAAAGTAAGGAAGTCTATACAGACTAACTCCAAAGGATAAGAACTCTGAACATTTACAAGTGGTTCCTTTTGGATGGTCTTCTTTCTTCTAATACACCTGTCACAAGTTTCTATCCACTGGTTTACATCTGAACTTACACCTGGCCAGTAAAATCTCTCTCTGATGAGACGTAGGGTTCTGTCTTGGCCTGGATGTCCAATATCATTATGGATACTTTTAAGGATATCCTTTCTATAAGACTTAGGGACAACCAACTGTTCAACAACCCTATCATCCTCTCTGAGATTTCTAAATAGGATACCTCTTTTGATACTGAAGTTTTTATATTGCTTTCGCATAGCAAGGTCATCCTTCAGATCAAGGTATTTTGGAAGTCTTTTATCTATACAAGCTATTCTCCACTTATCAATAAGCTTGTCTTGTCGCTGAGCAGTCCTTATTTCTCGAAGCTCTTTTTGTGCAATTGGACAGCCTGGTTCCTCAATAATGTCAACCAGATTGACATTCCTTGATGGGATCAGCTCAAAGTAAGCTGGGGTTACAGCAATACAAATAGCTTTGACTGTGCTATCCGGTAGGTTAACCCTTTCACAATCACTGAAATCCGAAATCTTCTCAAAAGGGTACCTACTCATACCATCAGCATCTGCGTTTTTCATACCAGATCTGTACTGGATGTCAAACTGATATTGACCAAGAGCTGATGCCCAACGCTGTCCAGTTGCATCAAGCTTAGCAGATGTCAACACATATGTAAGTGGGTTATTGTCTGTCAAGACTGTAAAATGGCTAGCTGCCAAATAATCACTAAACTTTTCAGTGATTGCCCACTTCAATGCTAAAAATTCAAGTTTAAAAGCACTGTACTTTTGTTCAGATTTGTTCAGTGCACGACTTGCATAAGCAATTACCCGTTTCAACCCATCCTGCTCCTGATATAATACGGCTCCAAGAGCTTTGCATGAAGCATCCGTGTGGAGTTCAAAAGGAAGTGAAAAATCCGGGTAAGCTAATATAGGAGGAGAGGAAAGTAGTTCTTTGATATGATCAAAAACTTCCTGCTCCTTTTCAGTCCAATTCCATAACAATGATTTGGACTTAGCACCTTTCTTAGGTGATGTCGGAGGTAAAAGCTCTGACAAAGGCTTTGAAATTTTGCTATAGTCTTTGATGAACCTGCGGTAGTAACCAGCGAAAGCTAAAAACGATCGCAATTCATCTGGGTTACTAGGCGTAGGCCAGTTCTGTACCTTGTCAATTTTTGAAGGGTCAGTTTCAATACCTTTTCCACTGACTACATGGCCAAGGAAATTGACACTAGATCGGTAAAAACAACACTTTTCAGGAGCAAGTTTCAAATTCGCCTCCTGTAACTTTGTTAAAACAATACCGAGTCGCTCCAGATGTTGCTCAAAGCTGTCGCTGAATATGATGAGATCATCTAGGTAGATTAGACATATCTTCATGTTTAAATCTCCTAAAATATCCTGCATAATACGCTGGTAGGTTGATGGACTATTGGTCAATCCAAATGGCATTTTGTTGTATTCAAAGAATCCGAGGGTGCCAACTGTAAATGCTGTTCTTTCTTTGTGGGACTCCTCTACTTCTATCTGATGGTAACCAGACTTCATGTCCATAGTGGTAAAGAATCTAGCACCATGTAAACAATCAAAAATTTCTTCAAGTCTGGGAAGAGCAAATGAGTCCTTCACTGTAATATCATTCAGCTGGCGATAGTCCACACAAAGGCGTAATTTTCCATTCTTCTTTCTAACTAGAACAACGTTAGAAGAATAAGGGGACTTCGAAGGTCTAATAACTCCGGCTGCAAGTAATCCCTCAATATGTTGTCTAACTTCCTCAATCATATTCGGAGGAATCCGTCGATGTCTCTGTTTAAAAGGTACATTTGTGACGAGGTCTATTCGGTGTTTGATCCTGTTGCAGACACCAATATCTGTGTCGCTGGTGGAAAAAATGTCACCATGTCTTTTCAAAAGATCAGCAAGTCGCTGCTTGTCACTGGGGTTTAGCAAATCTTCCTCGTCAATATTTAATTCTTTCAGTATCTCATCCCTTGTGTTGTCCTCAATCTTGGTAAACACTTCTTCCTCAACAGTCACTGGCTGAATTTCACAAATGATGGCTCTAGGAGCTATGGTTACTGTTTGAGTACTAAGGTTGGACAAGGATACTACCACTTGTTTCCTCTGTCTAGAATCAAACTGTATGACAGAAGGAGTAACATCTATAGACTCTGGTAACTGACTATCTTTGCTTTCCTGGATGATAGCAGTAGTACATGGGAAATCTAAAACTTTGTCGGTTGTGCCTATAACTTGTACTGTTTGGTTAGGACTAATACTTACCTTTTTGGTTAAGGCACTTCTAACCACAGCTAATCTATTTTTATTTTTCTTCAAGTCCTTTTCCCGTATGACAATGGACCTAAAACTAAGGTACCATGGAGTAAAAAGGTTGGCTTTTTGAAGAAACTGTTCTCCATGACAGGATTTGCAGTCTTCCATCAATTCTTGAAGAATGTTGGTCCCTAAAATAACAGGGGTCTTTGCCGAATACTGTGTGTCGGGAGTTACCAAAAACAAACATGTTATTGGTTTAGCATTGGGTAGTCCCTTTGGCACAGCAATATCTACTTCAACATACCCAGTGTACGGCAAACTTTCACCATCCGCACACTCAATGTTTAAAATATCACCAACTGGATATAGCTCACAGTTGAGATACGAATCATAAAAAGATTGTGACACAAGGCTGACACAACTACCTGTATCTAACAATGCTTTTACAGAATGAGGACCAAGAAGTATGTCTGCCTCATTCACATCTCCAACTAATTTGGGATCGTTGTTAATAAAAGGAGTGCTCAAATCAGATCCCGCGACAGGAGCACACATTAGTTTGGGCAATCCTTCGGAGAATGACCTTTGGATTTACATTTCGAACACACAAGTTGTGCAAGAATAATTGGACATTTATACTGAACATGCCCTCTTTGTTTGCATAGGAAACAAGTTGGCGCAAATGTATCTTCTGCCTTAGGGTCAGATGGCTTGTTCTGTTTATTGTCATAGGACTTCTGACTTCCTCCTCGCCTAGGCCTCCTATTCCTCCAATTACCTTGCTGGGTTGCTTGACTCGAAGTTTGATTTTGTCCTTTCTCCAGTTTGTCAATTCTTTCATTGATTTGTTTTAACAACTGCTTTATCTCAGAATCTTCTTCTTTCTTTTCAGGTTGGACGGCTGGTTTGCATGGTCTCTTATCCGTGTCTGTATCCTTCAGGTCAGCTTCTAATCTCCTGAGTTCTCGCTTGAACTCATCATATGAAGACTCTTTATCACACTGATATGCTGACATAAGTTTCAAATCTCTTCGTAGGCCAGAGTGCAGCACCTGTTTCAAAATGTCTCTATCATGTCGATCCAGACCTTTAAGTTCCACTGCCTTGTCGAACAACTCTTCTAATCTAGCCGCAAACGACTCAACACATTCATTGGCCTTCTGTTCGCATGTGTAAAACTTCTTCATGATGCTTTCTGAAGTCTCTATAGTACCATAGTCACTCTGTAGCTTTTCTAAGACTTCCCTTAGAGAGACTCTTGGACCTAATCTACGTAGCTTATCGCTTGCACCGCCCTTTAACGCTCTCCTCATACCGAAAAGGATTTGTTCCTCACTAAAATTTCTAGTCTCCATGACTGACGTAACCTCATATTTAAATGTGTCCCAATTTACCTCTCCACGTCCTTCCTCACCAAAGAAAATTGAAAACTTTGGGTAATGATGTATCTCAGCGCGAGGTAATTGATCAAAGGCTCTACCAGGGAACTCACGAGATGGCGTTTGAAGTTCGGTAACGATTCGTGATAGCCTGACAACATCAGCCATAGAACCAACCTGGGGCTGAAAACCCAAAGTGCGAAGAGTCTGAATCATTTGTACCTCAGCCTCTGACATGCCTCCAACAGCTTCTCCCATCTTATCAGACTCATCAGTCTTAACTTCTTTAGAAGCCATGGTAAAGCACAAAGAACAATCCAAAAGCTGAAGTTGGGACAACCAAGTAAAAAGGTACAAGTAAAAAATAAAAGAGACTGGCAGGGATAGGCTAGGCTTGTCCACCAACACCTGCCTAAGACAAAACATTTGTCAACCCCAAAATACTTTCACTAAAGTATGTGAGCAGAAATACCAAGTATTATTTGGCTACCTGTAATACAAAAGAATTAACTTCTCTTGGATGCTGAAATCTGCTACAGGGTAGGCTGAAATACTAAATGCTAGCACTGAAGTTCAATGACTAAAGTGTATCAACCTGTAATTAGGTTTGTGTTCCAGTTAAATCATGTTAACTGTATGAAATGCAATGTATAGTTTATCAGTGTTTTGGTAAATAAACAACAAAGTCAGTTTGAACAATTGTATTAAGATAAACAAGCAAAATACAAGTTATATACAAATAATCAATTTCTATCAAAAGAAATACAACACCTGTAATTTGTCACCACAATGACTCAATGTGAAAGGGTGCACTATACAATCACAATAAATAATACAAAAATTATGTCCTTTTGTCGAAATGTTTTCAAATAATACTAATGTTTTCTTTTATCACAATGTTTTCGAACAACGTAAAAGGATGAACTATGTATGCCCTCAAGTCTTAAAATGGCTAATAATTAAATGGTTCACTGTGTACTCAATGAAGGTAACTAGAAAATTTTTCTTTTGTCGCAATGTTTTCAGGCAATGTACCACTATGAAGTATATGCAATACTGTAATCCACAAAGATCAAGGTCAGCTTGCTAATCTGTACAAATGCTGGGATACAATGAAAAAAAAAAAAAATTTACAAACTCAAACCTTCAACCGGTTTCAAATAAGTCGGTGACTTGTAAGGCTGTTTCCTTTCTAGGCTGTTTCGAAGTTGCTTCCGAACAGTGCCGAAAAAAAAAATCTCGCGATATCAATACAAGAAATTTCTAGTATTCAGAACTAAGCTTTTATGAAAATTGCAAACAGTGTGCAATTTAATACAAGAAATTTCCGGTATAAACTTTCCGATTTACTTCTGCGGTAGTGTGTATTTCTGACTAAGCAATCACAATATCTTGCCAATATAAACAAAGAGAGTAAGTCTTTCTGTATATTGGTGTATAAGTATTTCAAATAAACCGTATTTCCACTAAATGCAAGAAGAAATACTTTAACTATGGCAAATAAGGGATCAAGATCAATTGCAAAAAAAATTTTTTTTTTTTTTACAAGGCAATCTTATGCCATGAGCAATCACATCTGTTGCCTAAAAATTGTTTATGTGAGCTTCAAATTCTATAAATGTAGTTTCCTGAATAAATAATATAAATTAGAAATCAAAGTTTCTTTGAATTCTACTTTCTAAACCAACATGATGCAAATTAAATCACAAAACAAGTGTCTCTTGTTGAAAGAAGGGGGAGGGGGGTGTTTATGTAAGAAAATTCAAATGACTACATGACTAGGTGTACTGGGACCCAAAGTATATTGAACTAATAATAGCCATCTACAAAACTAACTACCAATTCTACATAGTAATTCTATCTACTGAGTAAACTTGGTAAACAGATTACATGTCAGCAGTCAAGTCAAGGTCAAATTCTTCAGAATAAGCAGAAACAGTGTGGAACAGGGAGAAAAAACTGAATTTTCAGATAAAGTGGGTAAAATTGGATTCAAATCAACATATGCAATGACTTTCCAAGTAATTGACTGAGAAATGTGTTATTTCAACTCTCAAAGTACTCAGATCAGAATGTAAAGGCTGTGATCAGATTATATAAGAGCAAAAGCAAAAAGAAGGAACAAACTAACCAGTCAAGTAAGTAGTTTCAAGTGATACTAGACAGAATATACTTTGCTGAAAGGAAAAAAAAATCAGAACGCCGCGAAAGAAGGTATTACTGGTCGCAAATAGTTGTAATCAATGTAGCAGATGACTAAATTTTCTTGTTTTCAAAATTTCAATGCGAAAATGGCAACACTCACAGAATAAATATTAATGTGAATTTACTTTTAGGAAATAGTGAAGAAATGTACTAAATGTCTAATGTGAAGCAGAAATTACTTAACCTACACCAGATTAAAGCATGCAAAGTGAGATTTCTCTCAGACTACAATAACACTCCAAAGTCTACTCACGCATACTCAAGTGAAAAGAACTGCAAAGATGGCACTAAAACTGATAATCAGAGATTGGCAATGTCTGTAGTAAACTTCTAAAGTTTCTAAAATCACATGGTCACTGTATCATGAAATAAATGTTCTGTTCTTGAAAAATGTCACTGAAGTCGAGCTGGTCTCTCTGCCTCCAAAGAAAGAAAAAACGTCCTCGTTCCAAGTATTGGTCGAATGTAAGGGTCGAATGTAAGGAATAACTGAAATCACAGTCCTCTTTGAAGATTTACGTTGGGCGCCAGATGTAGTACGATGGTCCTGCAGTGAGCACGAGGCTCCAGCTAGCCGATACTTAGTCGATACTAAGACAACACAACACTCTCAGTGGATATCATTTACTAGTTCCAGATGAATCGAAGTAAATAGGTTCAAAGCAACTGTTGAAAGTAATTGTTCAATGTAAATGTAGATGTTGCATCTGAAAAATATACAAATAAAACAAACTAAATAAACAGAAAGAAATCGTCTGCCTTTCTCTGAAAGAAACAAATAACCTGGTTCAGACATGCAGAATTCCTTTTAATTATCTTTAGCCTTGCTCCTAATCCTAGGACAAGGCAAAAGACAATTAAAGCACTAATGACAACATACAGCTTAATACATACAGTTCTAGTGCCCTAACACAGAAGAAGGATAGAGGAGAGGAACATAAAAGCATACAAACATAAACTTTCGACACAATACAAATACATTCCACTCACCAGTTTGAGGAACTGAATACAAGTCCACAAGAAATACTCTCCAAGTCAACCACTCTGGTGCTGTGCTGTTACACTAGAAACTGTAATTAAAATGTGCAAATGTTACAGTAAACTATAAGAACCTCCTTTTCCTGTTAATGGACTGTTAGACTTTAAAACAGAATGAATGCTGCCATTTCTCAACGACGCGCAAAGCTATTGACACGAAAACTTGTTGCAATTCAAAATAAGCTTAATGAAAACGCGTATAAATAAATGTCAGCGTATCAAAACCAAGCTGTATGAAATAAATACAAATAGAATACCGAATGAACAATTTAAGACGTAATAATTTCACAGGAAATATAAAAATTCAATGTCTGCTATCTCAATGTCTTTGCCGCTCTGCCAGATTCACGGGGACTGCGTGAGCGAAACTCATGCATAAGCAAAAGAGCTCAATGGAAAGAAATGAAAGGAAAGGAAGGAATGTACAGATCAAAGTACTGGAGTACTAAAAATACAACCGTGCCACACGTAGACTACCGTCTCTCGTAGGTGCCACTTACGTATCCTCGAAAACATGAAAAATTGACCTACGGAACATTTCCTAGCAGACGACACATGTTTCTTAAGTCAAATATAGGGAACTAAATTTCTGATTTTTTTTTCTCCATTGTCTTTATACCATGACAACAAACCCATTTACGTTGACTACCGTCTCATAGGTGCCAGTTACGTATCCGCGAAAACATGAAAAATGGACTTTTGGAACATTTTGTAGCAGACGACACCTGTCGTTTAAGTCAATCATAGGGATTTTTCTTTTTCGTTTTCTCTCACTAGGGCCATCGATTTGGTTACGATGACTATCTCACCCATACGTGATGGTTACGTGCTACGCATAAAATCGTAAAATCAACTTAGACACTTTCGGAGGCAACTGAAACCTGTTGCACAAATCAAAGAAAGGTAAACCGAATGCTTCCCTGTTTTCTTACCAGGGTCAATTTTGGTGACCTTGCGAGTCAAAAGTCAATGTTATGTTTAACTGCTGCGCAAAAATATAAAATTCAGAAGCAACCGGTTGCTGTTGCGGAAACTTTTTCCGGTTAAAAAAAATCTTGAACTAGTTTGAAGAATTTAAAAATAGGCCATAAAGATACAATAAGATGTAAGAATAACTAGTAATCATTTTTGTCTTTGATAGGATTGAAAACATTGTGGGAAAAGGAGAAAATGCTGGTAACCTGCATTGTCTCCTTTTCTCAGATTATTTTCAAAAGCTTTCTCTTTCGGGGGTGTTAAAAGGCGTCATTGTGTGGTAAAAGGTTAACAAGTATAAACAGAACCCCCCCCCCTTTACCAATCAGCCAATCAAATCCTATCCCTCTGTGAAATTATCCAATCACAGAAGCTTTAACCCTTTCCCAAACAAGCCCTGGTTTTTAAGGGTCTGGAATAGTAGCCTTTTGAAAACATTGTGGGAAAAGGAGAAAATGCTGGCTAACCAGCATTTTCTCCTTTTCCCACAATGTTTTCTAGCCTATCATAGACAGAAATTATCTTTTCAGCAAGAGTTGAATTGTCGTCTGCAAATGCTTCCAATTTAGTCTAGTCCAAAAGTTTGTCGTTTGGGAAAGGGTTAAGGAAATCAGCATGGGGCCCAGTCAGCCAATCAGAGGCTTCGAGAAATTCAAAACTGGGCCCAGTCAGCCAATCAGAGGCTTCGAGATATTCAAAGTTGGGCCCAGTCAGCCAATCAGAGAGCTTGAAAATTACTTCAAAATGGCGCCCTAATATATAGATAGAAAACAGTGAACAAAAAACGGCATAAAAGTGGATTTACAGTCTTCTTTGAAGGCTGCTGTGCAGTCCTAGGCAAACTGCTAGGCATGCACCACCCACACATGCCAGATTTCACTGAAAAAGGGCCAAAATTTAAGAAATCAGGGTGGCAGAAGACCTTGTTTTGGTCTGTTCAAGCGCCCTTGCAAGAGTTACTTCCCTTGAAATAAACCCTTGATGCCCCTTTATCCCTTAATTAGATTTCCTGACTCAGACCACATTAAATTCTGCGCATTGAATAAGCCAAAATGATCAATGTACAGTGTAAAAACCCCAGAAATTAATGTGACAAGTGGCTAAAAAGGGACTGAATACTCTTTCAGTAGCAATTGATTCCCATTGCACGAATCAAACAAAGGGAATTGAAGTGTAATTTTTCTAATCTCTTCAAACCGCAACAAGAAACCCAGTTACGTCGACTGCCGTTTCATACGTGCCAGTTACGCACATGCCAAAACACCAGGAAATAATGTGACAAGTGGCTAAAAAAAGACTGAAGACTCTTTCAGTAGCAACTGCTTCCTGTTGCATAAGTCAAACAAAGAGAACTAAATTTCTAATATATTTTTTCTCTCCAATCTCTTTATACTGTGACGACATATACCCATTTACGTAGACTACCGTCTCTCGTAGGTGCCACTTACGTATCCTCGAAAACATGAAAAATTGACCTACGGAACATTTCCTAGCAGACGACACATGTTTCTTAAGTCAAATATAGGGAACTAAATTTCTGTTTTTTTTTTCTCCATTGTCTTTATACCATGACAACAAACCCATTTACGTTGACTACCGTCTCATAGGTGCCAGTTACGTATCCGCGAAAACATGAAAAATGGACTTTTGGAACATTTTGTAGCAGACGACACCTGTCGTTTAAGTCAATCATAGGGATTTTTCTTTTTCGTTTTCTCTCACTAGGGCCATCGATTTGGTTACGATGACTATCTCACCCATACGTGATGGTTACGTGCTACGCATAAAATCGTAAAATCAACTTAGACACTTTCGGAGGCAACTGAAACCTGTTGCACAAATCAAAGAAAGGTAAACCGAATGCTTCCCTGTTTTCTTACCAGGGTCAATTTTGGTGACCTTGCGAGTCAAAAGTCAATGTTATGTTTAACTGCTGCGCAAAAATATAAAATTCAGAAGCAACCGGTTGCTGTTGCGGAAACTTTTTCCGGTTAAAAAAAATCTTGAACTAGTTTGAAGAATTTAAAAATAGGCCATAAAGATACAATAAGATGTAAGAATAACTAGTAATCATTTTTGTCTTTGATAGGATTGAAAACATTGTGGGAAAAGGAGAAAATGCTGGTAACCTGCATTGTCTCCTTTTCTCAGATTATTTTCAAAAGCTTTCTCTTTCGGGGGTGTTAAAAGGCGTCATTGTGTGGTAAAAGGTTAACAAGTATAAACAGAACCTCCCCCCTTTACCAATCAGCCAATCAAATCCTATCCCTCTGTGAAATTATCCAATCACAGAAGCTTTAACCCTTTCCCAAACAAGCCCTGGTTTTTAAGGGTCTGGAATAGTAGCCTTTTGAAAACATTGTGGGAAAAGGAGAAAATGCTGGCTAACCATCATTTTCTCCTTTTCCCACAATGTTTTCTAGCCTATCATAGACAGAAATTATCTTTTCAGCAAGAGTTGAATTGTCGTCTGCAAATGCTTCCAATTTAGTCTAGTCCAAAAGTTTGTCGTTTGGGAAAGGGTTAAGGAAATCAGCATGGGGCCCAGTCAGCCAATCAGAGGCTTCGAGAAATTCAAAACTGGGCCCAGTCAGCCAATCAGAGGCTTCGAGATATTCAAAGTTGGGCCCAGTCAGCCAATCAGAGAGCTTGAAAATTACTTCAAAATGGCGCCCTAATACATAGATAGAAAACAGTGAACAAAAAACGGCATAAAAGTGGATTTACAGTCTTCTTTGAAGGCTGCTGTGCAGTCCTAGGCAAACTGCTAGGCATGCACCACCCACACATGCCAGATTTCACTGAAAAAGGGCCAAAATTTAAGAAATCAGGGTGGCAGAAGACCTTGTTTTGGTCTGTTCAAGCGCCCTTGCAAGAGTTACTTCCCTTGAAATAAACCCTTGATGCCCCTTTATCCCTTAATTAGATTTCCTGACTCAGACCACATTAAATTCTGCGCATTGAATAAGCCAAAATGATCAATGTACAGTGTAAAAACCCCAGAAATTAATGTGACAAGTGGCTAAAAAAGGACTGAATACTCTTTCAGTAGCAATTGATTCCCATTGCACGAATCAAACAAAGGGAATTGAAGTGTAATTTTTCTAATCTCTTCAAACCGCAACAAGAAACCCAGTTACGTCGACTGCCGTTTCATACGTGCCAGTTACGCACATGCCAAAACACCAGGAAATAATGTGACAAGTGGCTAAAAAAAGACTGAAGACTCTTTCAGTAGCAACTGCTTCCTGTTGCATAAGTCAAACAAAGAGAACTAAATTTCTAATATATTTTTTCTCTCCAATCTCTTTATACTGTGACGACATATACCCATTTACGTAGACTACCGTCTCTCGTAGGTGCCACTTACGTATCCTCGAAAACATGAAAAATTGACCTACGGAACATTTCCTAGCAGACGACACATGTTTCTTAAGTCAAATATAGGGAACTAAATTTCTGATTTTTTTTTTCTCCATTGTCTTTATACCATGACAACAAACCCATTTACGTTGACTACCGTCTCATAGGTGCCAGTTACGTATCCGCGAAAACATGAAAAATGGACTTTTGGAACATTTTGTAGCAGACGACACCTGTCGTTTAAGTCAATCATAGGGATTTTTCTTTTTCGTTTTCTCTCACTAGGGCCATCGATTTGGTTACGATGACTATCTCACCCATACGTGATGGTTACGTGCTACGCATAAAATCGTAAAATCAACTTAGACACTTTCGGAGGCAACTGAAACCTGTTGCACAAATCAAAGAAAGGTAAACCGAATGCTTCCCTGTTTTCTTACCAGGGTCAATTTTGGTGACCTTGCGAGTCAAAAGTCAATGTTATGTTTAACTGCTGCGCAAAAATATAAAATTCAGAAGCAACCGGTTGCTGTTGCGGAAACTTTTTCCGGTTAAAAAAAATCTTGAACTAGTTTGAAGAATTTAAAAATAGGCCATAAAGATACAATAAGATGTAAGAATAACTAGTAATCATTTTTGTCTTTGATAGGATTGAAAACATTGTGGGAAAAGGAGAAAATGCTGGTAACCTGCATTGTCTCCTTTTCTCAGATTATTTTCAAAAGCTTTCTCTTTCGGGGGTGTTAAAAGGCGTCATTGTGTGGTAAAAGGTTAACAAGTATAAACAGAACCCGCCCCCTTTACCAATCAGCCAATCAAATCCTATCCCTCTGTGAAATTATCCAATCACAGAAGCTTTAACCCTTTCCCAAACAAGCCCTGGTTTTTAAGGGTCTGGAATAGTAGCCTTTTGAAAACATTGTGGGAAAAGGAGAAAATGCTGGCTAACCAGCATTTTCTCCTTTTCCCACAATGTTTTCTAGCCTATCATAGACAGAAATTATCTTTTCAGCAAGAGTTGAATTGTCGTCTGCAAATGCTTCCAATTTAGTCTAGTCCAAAAGTTTGTCGTTTGGGAAAGGGTTAAGGAAATCAGCATGGGGCCCAGTCAGCCAATCAGAGGCTTCGAGAAATTCAAAACTGGGCCCAGTCAGCCAATCAGAGGCTTCGAGATATTCAAAGTTGGGCCCAGTCAGCCAATCAGAGAGCTTGAAAATTACTTCAAAATGGCGCCCTAATATATAGATAGAAAACAGTGAACAAAAAACGGCATAAAAGTGGATTTACAGTCTTCTTTGAAGGCTGCTGTGCAGTCCTAGGCAAACTGCTAGGCATGCACCACCCACACATGCCAGATTTCACTGAAAAAGGGCCAAAATTTAAGAAATCAGGGTGGCAGAAGACCTTGTTTTGGTCTGTTCAAGCGCCCTTGCAAGAGTTACTTCCCTTGAAATAAACCCTTGATGCCCCTTTATCCCTTAATTAGATTTCCTGACTCAGACCACATTAAATTCTGCGCATTGAATAAGCCAAAATGATCAATGTACAGTGTAAAAACCCCAGAAATTAATGTGACAAGTGGCTAAAAAAGGACTGAATACTCTTTCAGTAGCAATTGATTCCCATTGCACGAATCAAACAAAGGGAATTGAAGTGTAATTTTTCTAATCTCTTCAAACCGCAACAAGAAACCCAGTTACGTCGACTGCCGTTTCATACGTGCCAGTTACGCACATGCCAAAACACCAGGAAATAATGTGACAAGTGGCTAAAAAAAGACTGAAGACTCTTTCAGTAGCAACTGCTTCCTGTTGCATAAGTCAAACAAAGAGAACTAAATTTCTAATATATTTTTTCTCTCCAATCTCTTTATACTGTGACGACATATACCCATTTACGTAGACTACCGTCTCTCGTAGGTGCCACTTACGTATCCTCGAAAACATGAAAAATTGACCTACGGAACATTTCCTAGCAGACGACACATGTTTCTTAAGTCAAATATAGGGAACTAAATTTCTGATTTTTTTTTCTCCATTGTCTTTATACCATGACAACAAACCCATTTACGTTGACTACCGTCTCATAGGTGCCAGTTACGTATCCGCGAAAACATGAAAAATGGACTTTTGGAACATTTTGTAGCAGACGACACCTGTCGTTTAAGTCAATCATAGGGATTTTTCTTTTTCGTTTTCTCTCACTAGGGCCATCGATTTGGTTACGATGACTATCTCACCCATACGTGATGGTTACGTGCTACGCATAAAATCGTAAAATCAACTTAGACACTTTCGGAGGCAACTGAAACCTGTTGCACAAATCAAAGAAAGGTAAACCGAATGCTTCCCTGTTTTCTTACCAGGGTCAATTTTGGTGACCTTGCGAGTCAAAAGTCAATGTTATGTTTAACTGCTGCGCAAAAATATAAAATTCAGAAGCAACCGGTTGCTGTTGCGGAAACTTTTTCCGGTTAAAAAAAATCTTGAACTAGTTTGAAGAATTTAAAAATAGGCCATAAAGATACAATAAGATGTAAGAATAACTAGTAATCATTTTTGTCTTTGATAGGATTGAAAACATTGTGGGAAAAGGAGAAAATGCTGGTAACCTGCATTGTCTCCTTTTCTCAGATTATTTTCAAAAGCTTTCTCTTTCGGGGGTGTTAAAAGGCGTCATTGTGTGGTAAAAGGTTAACAAGTATAAACAGAACCTCCCCCCTTTACCAATCAGCCAATCAAATCCTATCCCTCTGTGAAATTATCCAATCACAGAAGCTTTAACCCTTTCCCAAACAAGCCCTGGTTTTTAAGGGTCTGGAATAGTAGCCTTTTGAAAACATTGTGGGAAAAGGAGAAAATGCTGGCTAACCATCATTTTCTCCTTTTCCCACAATGTTTTCTAGCCTATCATAGACAGAAATTATCTTTTCAGCAAGAGTTGAATTGTCGTCTGCAAATGCTTCCAATTTAGTCTAGTCCAAAAGTTTGTCGTTTGGGAAAGGGTTAAGGAAATCAGCATGGGGCCCAGTCAGCCAATCAGAGGCTTCGAGAAATTCAAAACTGGGCCCAGTCAGCCAATCAGAGGCTTCGAGATATTCAAAGTTGGGCCCAGTCAGCCAATCAGAGAGCTTGAAAATTACTTCAAAATGGCGCCCTAATATATAGATAGAAAACAGTGAACAAAAAACGGCATAAAAGTGGATTTACAGTCTTCTTTGAAGGCTGCTGTGCAGTCCTAGGCAAACTGCTAGGCATGCACCACCCACACATGCCAGATTTCACTGAAAAAGGGCCAAAATTTAAGAAATCAGGGTGGCAGAAGACCTTGTTTTGGTCTGTTCAAGCGCCCTTGCAAGAGTTACTTCCCTTGAAATAAACCCTTGATGCCCCTTTATCCCTTAATTAGATTTCCTGACTCAGACCACATTAAATTCTGCGCATTGAATAAGCCAAAATGATCAATGTACAGTGTAAAAA
This sequence comes from Tridacna crocea, assembly GCA_943736015.1. Taxonomy (NCBI): domain Eukaryota; kingdom Metazoa; phylum Mollusca; class Bivalvia; order Cardiida; family Cardiidae; genus Tridacna; species Tridacna crocea. Next base: position 3,701,747 of record OX031063.1, read on the forward strand.
CCCCAGAAATTAATGTGACAAGTGGCTAAAAAAGGACTGAATACTCTTTCAGTAGCAATTGATTCCCATTGCACGAATCAAACAAAGGGAATTGAAGTGTAATTTTTCTAATCTCTTCAAACCGCAACAAGAAACCCAGTTACGTCGACTGCCGTTTCATACGTGCCAGTTACGCACATGCCAAAACACCAGGAAATAATGTGACAAGTGGCTAAAAAAAGACTGAAGACTCTTTCAGTAGCAACTGCTTCCTGTTGCATAAGTCAAACAAAGAGAACTAAATTTCTAATATATTTTTTCTCTCCAATCTCTTTATACTGTGACGACATATACCCATTTACGTAGACTACCGTCTCTCGTAGGTGCCACTTACGTATCCTCGAAAACATGAAAAATTGACCTACGGAACATTTCCTAGCAGACGACACATGTTTCTTAAGTCAAATATAGGGAACTAAATTTCTGATTTTTTTTTTCTCCATTGTCTTTATACCATGACAACAAACCCATTTACGTTGACTACCGTCTCATAGGTGCCAGTTACGTATCCGCGAAAACATGAAAAATGGACTTTTGGAACATTTTGTAGCAGACGACACCTGTCGTTTAAGTCAATCATAGGGATTTTTCTTTTTCGTTTTCTCTCACTAGGGCCATCGATTTGGTTACGATGACTATCTCACCCATACGTGATGGTTACGTGCTACGCATAAAATCGTAAAATCAACTTAGACACTTTCGGAGGCAACTGAAACCTGTTGCACAAATCAAAGAAAGGTAAACCGAATGCTTCCCTGTTTTCTTACCAGGGTCAATTTTGGTGACCTTGCGAGTCAAAAGTCAATGTTATGTTTAACTGCTGCGCAAAAATATAAAATTCAGAAGCAACCGGTTGCTGTTGCGGAAACTTTTTCCGGTTAAAAAAAATCTTGAACTAGTTTGAAGAATTTAAAAATAGGCCATAAAGATACAATAAGATGTAAGAATAACTAGTAATCATTTTTGTCTTTGATAGGATTGAAAACATTGTGGGAAAAGGAGAAAATGCTGGTAACCTGCATTGTCTCCTTTTCTCAGATTATTTTCAAAAGCTTTCTCTTTCGGGGGTGTTAAAAGGCGTCATTGTGTGGTAAAAGGTTAACAAGTATAAACAGAACCTCCCCCCTTTACCAATCAGCCAATCAAATCCTATCCCTCTGTGAAATTATCCAATCACAGAAGCTTTAACCCTTTCCCAAACAAGCCCTGGTTTTTAAGGGTCTGGAATAGTAGCCTTTTGAAAACATTGTGGGAAAAGGAGAAAATGCTGGCTAACCATCATTTTCTCCTTTTCCCACAATGTTTTCTAGCCTATCATAGACAGAAATTATCTTTTCAGCAAGAGTTGAATTGTCGTCTGCAAATGCTTCCAATTTAGTCTAGTCCAAAAGTTTGTCGTTTGGGAAAGGGTTAAGGAAATCAGCATGGGGCCCAGTCAGCCAATCAGAGGCTTCGAGAAATTCAAAACTGGGCCCAGTCAGCCAATCAGAGGCTTCGAGATATTCAAAGTTGGGCCCAGTCAGCCAATCAGAGAGCTTGAAAATTACTTCAAAATGGCGCCCTAATACATAGATAGAAAACAGTGAACAAAAAACGGCATAAAAGTGGATTTACAGTCTTCTTTGAAGGCTGCTGTGCAGTCCTAGGCAAACTGCTAGGCATGCACCACCCACACATGCCAGATTTCACTGAAAAAGGGCCAAAATTTAAGAAATCAGGGTGGCAGAAGACCTTGTTTTGGTCTGTTCAAGCGCCCTTGCAAGAGTTACTTCCCTTGAAATAAACCCTTGATGCCCCTTTATCCCTTAATTAGATTTCCTGACTCAGACCACATTAAATTCTGCGCATTGAATAAGCCAAAATGATCAATGTACAGTGTAAAAACCCCAGAAATTAATGTGACAAGTGGCTAAAAAGGGACTGAATACTCTTTCAGTAGCAATTGATTCCCATTGCACGAATCAAACAAAGGGAATTGAAGTGTAATTTTTCTAATCTCTTCAAACCGCAACAAGAAACCCAGTTACGTCGACTGCCGTTTCATACGTGCCAGTTACGCACATGCCAAAACACCAGGAAATAATGTGACAAGTGGCTAAAAAAAGACTGAAGACTCTTTCAGTAGCAACTGCTTCCTGTTGCATAAGTCAAACAAAGAGAACTAAATTTCTAATATATTTTTTCTCTCCAATCTCTTTATACTGTGACGACATATACCCATTTACGTAGACTACCGTCTCTCGTAGGTGCCACTTACGTATCCTCGAAAACATGAAAAATTGACCTACGGAACATTTCCTAGCAGACGACACATGTTTCTTAAGTCAAATATAGGGAACTAAATTTCTGATTTTTTTTTTCTCCATTGTCTTTATACCATGACAACAAACCCATTTACGTTGACTACCGTCTCATAGGTGCCAGTTACGTATCCGCGAAAACATGAAAAATGGACTTTTGGAACATTTTGTAGCAGACGACACCTGTCGTTTAAGTCAATCATAGGGATTTTTCTTTTTCGTTTTCTCTCACTAGGGCCATCGATTTGGTTACGATGACTATCTCACCCATACGTGATGGTTACGTGCTACGCATAAAATCGTAAAATCAACTTAGACACTTTCGGAGGCAACTGAAACCTGTTGCACAAATCAAAGAAAGGTAAACCGAATGCTTCCCTGTTTTCTTACCAGGGTCAATTTTGGTGACCTTGCGAGTCAAAAGTCAATGTTATGTTTAACTGCTGCGCAAAAATATAAAATTCAGAAGCAACCGGTTGCTGTTGCGGAAACTTTTTCCGGTTAAAAAAAATCTTGAACTAGTTTGAAGAATTTAAAAATAGGCCATAAAGATACAATAAGATGTAAGAATAACTAGTAATCATTTTTGTCTTTGATAGGATTGAAAACATTGTGGGAAAAGGAGAAAATGCTGGTAACCTGCATTGTCTCCTTTTCTCAGATTATTTTCAAAAGCTTTCTCTTTCGGGGGTGTTAAAAGGCGTCATTGTGTGGTAAAAGGTTAACAAGTATAAACAGAACCCGCCCCCTTTACCAATCAGCCAATCAAATCCTATCCCTCTGTGAAATTATCCAATCACAGAAGCTTTAACCCTTTCCCAAACAAGCCCTGGTTTTTAAGGGTCTGGAATAGTAGCCTTTTGAAAACATTGTGGGAAAAGGAGAAAATGCTGGCTAACCAGCATTTTCTCCTTTTCCCACAATGTTTTCTAGCCTATCATAGACAGAAATTATCTTTTCAGCAAGAGTTGAATTGTCGTCTGCAAATGCTTCCAATTTAGTCTAGTCCAAAAGTTTGTCGTTTGGGAAAGGGTTAAGGAAATCAGCATGGGGCCCAGTCAGCCAATCAGAGGCTTCGAGAAATTCAAAACTGGGCCCAGTCAGCCAATCAGAGGCTTCGAGATATTCAAAGTTGGGCCCAGTCAGCCAATCAGAGAGCTTGAAAATTACTTCAAAATGGCGCCCTAATATATAGATAGAAAACAGTGAACAAAAAACGGCATAAAAGTGGATTTACAGTCTTCTTTGAAGGCTGCTGTGCAGTCCTAGGCAAACTGCTAGGCATGCACCACCCACACATGCCAGATTTCACTGAAAAAGGGCCAAAATTTAAGAAATCAGGGTGGCAGAAGACCTTGTTTTGGTCTGTTCAAGCGCCCTTGCAAGAGTTACTTCCCTTGAAATAAACCCTTGATGCCCCTTTATCCCTTAATTAGATTTCCTGACTCAGACCACATTAAATTCTGCGCATTGAATAAGCCAAAATGATCAATGTACAGTGTAAAAACCCCAGAAATTAATGTGACAAGTGGCTAAAAAAGGACTGAATACTCTTTCAGTAGCAATTGATTCCCATTGCACGAATCAAACAAAGGGAATTGAAGTGTAATTTTTCTAATCTCTTCAAACCGCAACAAGAAACCCAGTTACGTCGACTGCCGTTTCATACGTGCCAGTTACGCACATGCCAAAACACCAGGAAATAATGTGACAAGTGGCTAAAAAAAGACTGAAGACTCTTTCAGTAGCAACTGCTTCCTGTTGCATAAGTCAAACAAAGAGAACTAAATTTCTAATATATTTTTTCTCTCCAATCTCTTTATACTGTGACGACATATACCCATTTACGTAGACTACCGTCTCTCGTAGGTGCCACTTACGTATCCTCGAAAACATGAAAAATTGACCTACGGAACATTTCCTAGCAGACGACACATGTTTCTTAAGTCAAATATAGGGAACTAAATTTCTGATTTTTTTTTCTCCATTGTCTTTATACCATGACAACAAACCCATTTACGTTGACTACCGTCTCATAGGTGCCAGTTACGTATCCGCGAAAACATGAAAAATGGACTTTTGGAACATTTTGTAGCAGACGACACCTGTCGTTTAAGTCAATCATAGGGATTTTTCTTTTTCGTTTTCTCTCACTAGGGCCATCGATTTGGTTACGATGACTATCTCACCCATACGTGATGGTTACGTGCTACGCATAAAATCGTAAAATCAACTTAGACACTTTCGGAGGCAACTGAAACCTGTTGCACAAATCAAAGAAAGGTAAACCGAATGCTTCCCTGTTTTCTTACCAGGGTCAATTTTGGTGACCTTGCGAGTCAAAAGTCAATGTTATGTTTAACTGCTGCGCAAAAATATAAAATTCAGAAGCAACCGGTTGCTGTTGCGGAAACTTTTTCCGGTTAAAAAAAATCTTGAACTAGTTTGAAGAATTTAAAAATAGGCCATAAAGATACAATAAGATGTAAGAATAACTAGTAATCATTTTTGTCTTTGATAGGATTGAAAACATTGTGGGAAAAGGAGAAAATGCTGGTAACCTGCATTGTCTCCTTTTCTCAGATTATTTTCAAAAGCTTTCTCTTTCGGGGGTGTTAAAAGGCGTCATTGTGTGGTAAAAGGTTAACAAGTATAAACAGAACCTCCCCCCTTTACCAATCAGCCAATCAAATCCTATCCCTCTGTGAAATTATCCAATCACAGAAGCTTTAACCCTTTCCCAAACAAGCCCTGGTTTTTAAGGGTCTGGAATAGTAGCCTTTTGAAAACATTGTGGGAAAAGGAGAAAATGCTGGCTAACCATCATTTTCTCCTTTTCCCACAATGTTTTCTAGCCTATCATAGACAGAAATTATCTTTTCAGCAAGAGTTGAATTGTCGTCTGCAAATGCTTCCAATTTAGTCTAGTCCAAAAGTTTGTCGTTTGGGAAAGGGTTAAGGAAATCAGCATGGGGCCCAGTCAGCCAATCAGAGGCTTCGAGAAATTCAAAACTGGGCCCAGTCAGCCAATCAGAGGCTTCGAGATATTCAAAGTTGGGCCCAGTCAGCCAATCAGAGAGCTTGAAAATTACTTCAAAATGGCGCCCTAATACATAGATAGAAAACAGTGAACAAAAAACGGCATAAAAGTGGATTTACAGTCTTCTTTGAAGGCTGCTGTGCAGTCCTAGGCAAACTGCTAGGCATGCACCACCCACACATGCCAGATTTCACTGAAAAAGGGCCAAAATTTAAGAAATCAGGGTGGCAGAAGACCTTGTTTTGGTCTGTTCAAGCGCCCTTGCAAGAGTTACTTCCCTTGAAATAAACCCTTGATGCCCCTTTATCCCTTAATTAGATTTCCTGACTCAGACCACATTAAATTCTGCGCATTGAATAAGCCAAAATGATCAATGTACAGTGTAAAAACCCCAGAAATTAATGTGACAAGTGGCTAAAAAAGGACTGAATACTCTTTCAGTAGCAATTGATTCCCATTGCACGAATCAAACAAAGGGAATTGAAGTGTAATTTTTCTAATCTCTTCAAACCGCAACAAGAAACCCAGTTACGTCGACTGCCGTTTCATACGTGCCAGTTACGCACATGCCAAAACACCAGGAAATAATGTGACAAGTGGCTAAAAAAAGACTGAAGACTCTTTCAGTAGCAACTGCTTCCTGTTGCATAAGTCAAACAAAGAGAACTAAATTTCTAATATATTTTTTCTCTCCAATCTCTTTATACTGTGACGACATATACCCATTTACGTAGACTACCGTCTCTCGTAGGTGCCACTTACGTATCCTCGAAAACATGAAAAATTGACCTACGGAACATTTCCTAGCAGACGACACATGTTTCTTAAGTCAAATATAGGGAACTAAATTTCTGATTTTTTTTTTCTCCATTGTCTTTATACCATGACAACAAACCCATTTACGTTGACTACCGTCTCATAGGTGCCAGTTACGTATCCGCGAAAACATGAAAAATGGACTTTTGGAACATTTTGTAGCAGACGACACCTGTCGTTTAAGTCAATCATAGGGATTTTTCTTTTTCGTTTTCTCTCACTAGGGCCATCGATTTGGTTACGATGACTATCTCACCCATACGTGATGGTTACGTGCTACGCATAAAATCGTAAAATCAACTTAGACACTTTCGGAGGCAACTGAAACCTGTTGCACAAATCAAAGAAAGGTAAACCGAATGCTTCCCTGTTTTCTTACCAGGGTCAATTTTGGTGACCTTGCGAGTCAAAAGTCAATGTTATGTTTAACTGCTGCGCAAAAATATAAAATTCAGAAGCAACCGGTTGCTGTTGCGGAAACTTTTTCCGGTTAAAAAAAATCTTGAACTAGTTTGAAGAATTTAAAAATAGGCCATAAAGATACAATAAGATGTAAGAATAACTAGTAATCATTTTTGTCTTTGATAGGATTGAAAACATTGTGGGAAAAGGAGAAAATGCTGGTAACCTGCATTGTCTCCTTTTCTCAGATTATTTTCAAAAGCTTTCTCTTTCGGGGGTGTTAAAAGGCGTCATTGTGTGGTAAAAGGTTAACAAGTATAAACAGAACCCGCCCCCTTTACCAATCAGCCAATCAAATCCTATCCCTCTGTGAAATTATCCAATCACAGAAGCTTTAACCCTTTCCCAAACAAGCCCTGGTTTTTAAGGGTCTGGAATAGTAGCCTTTTGAAAACATTGTGGGAAAAGGAGAAAATGCTGGCTAACCAGCATTTTCTCCTTTTCCCACAATGTTTTCTAGCCTATCATAGACAGAAATTATCTTTTCAGCAAGAGTTGAATTGTCGTCTGCAAATGCTTCCAATTTAGTCTAGTCCAAAAGTTTGTCGTTTGGGAAAGGGTTAAGGAAATCAGCATGGGGCCCAGTCAGCCAATCAGAGGCTTCGAGAAATTCAAAACTGGGCCCAGTCAGCCAATCAGAGGCTTCGAGATATTCAAAGTTGGGCCCAGTCAGCCAATCAGAGAGCTTGAAAATTACTTCAAAATGGCGCCCTAATATATAGATAGAAAACAGTGAACAAAAAACGGCATAAAAGTGGATTTACAGTCTTCTTTGAAGGCTGCTGTGCAGTCCTAGGCAAACTGCTAGGCATGCACCACCCACACATGCCAGATTTCACTGAAAAAGGGCCAAAATTTAAGAAATCAGGGTGGCAGAAGACCTTGTTTTGGTCTGTTCAAGCGCCCTTGCAAGAGTTACTTCCCTTGAAATAAACCCTTGATGCCCCTTTATCCCTTAATTAGATTTCCTGACTCAGACCACATTAAATTCTGCGCATTGAATAAGCCAAAATGATCAATGTACAGTGTAAAAACCCCAGAAATTAATGTGACAAGTGGCTAAAAAAGGACTGAATACTCTTTCAGTAGCAATTGATTCCCATTGCACGAATCAAACAAAGGGAATTGAAGTGTAATTTTTCTAATCTCTTCAAACCGCAACAAGAAACCCAGTTACGTCGACTGCCGTTTCATACGTGCCAGTTACGCACATGCCAAAACACCAGGAAATAATGTGACAAGTGGCTAAAAAAAGACTGAAGACTCTTTCAGTAGCAACTGCTTCCTGTTGCATAAGTCAAACAAAGAGAACTAAATTTCTAATATATTTTTTCTCTCCAATCTCTTTATACTGTGACGACATATACCCATTTACGTATGTAGTACGATGGTCCTGCAGTGAGCACGAGGCTCCAGCTAGCCGATACTTAGTCGATACTAAGACAACACAACACTCTCAGTGGATATCATTTACTAGTTCCAGATGAATCGAAGTAAATAGGTTCAAAGCAACTGTTGAAAGTAATTGTTCAATGTAAATGTAGATGTTGCATCTGAAAAATATACAAATAAAACAAACTAAATAAACAGAAAGAAATCGTCTGCCTTTCTCTGAAAGAAACAAATAACCTGGTTCAGACATGCAGAATTCCTTTTAATTATCTTTAGCCTTGCTCCTAATCCTAGGACAAGGCAAAAGACAATTAAAGCACTAATGACAACATACAGCTTAATACATACAGTTCTAGTGCCCTAACACAGAAGAAGGATAGAGGAGAGGAACATAAAAGCATACAAACATAAACTTTCGACACAATACAAATACATTCCACTCACCAGTTTGAGGAACTGAATACAAGTCCACAAGAAATACTCTCCAAGTCAACCACTCTGGTGCTGTGCTGTTACACTAGAAACTGTAATTAAAATGTGCAAATGTTACAGTAAACTATAAGAACCTCCTTTTCCTGTTAATGGACTGTTAGACTTTAAAACAGAATGAATGCTGCCATTTCTCAACGACGCGCAAAGCTATTGACACGAAAACTTGTTGCAATTCAAAATAAGCTTAATGAAAACGCGTATAAATAAATGTCAGCGTATCAAAACCAAGCTGTATGAAATAAATACAAATAGAATACCGAATGAACAATTTAAGACGTAATAATTTCACAGGAAATATAAAAATTCAATGTCTGCTATCTCAATGTCTTTGCCGCTCTGCCAGATTCACGGGGACTGCGTGAGCGAAACTCATGCATAAGCAAAAGAGCTCAATGGAAAGAAATGAAAGGAAAGGAAGGAATGTACAGATCAAAGTACTGGAGTACTAAAAATACAACCGTGCCACATACTTCCCCTCTGTTGAAAATGACGTCTCGTCATTATCCTCAAACCAACAAGAAGCACACAAACCAAACTAGTCTGTCAATGTAAGTCAATATAGTAGTGTCACATACAACTAGTAAATGTATCTATATACATCTAACTACAACTACTGTACAAAAAAGGCAATACTATCTCATAGATGTATCTACATAACTCTAAAGTACTTATTTACAAAACTGACACTACTACTACTACTATGACTAACTACAAAACATAACTTTCAAAGCATGTTGACGTTACAACCCACATCTCCTCCCCCTCTTTCAAAAGGTCTATGACCTTAAAGGTCAATGAAAACAAAGACTGGCATATTGAAACAAGTATAATTAAATAAAACAATGATACAAACTGTACAAAGGTAGCAAACAAAACATATAAAATCATTTCATGACTGCTTGTATTAATCTATGAGCTGTCAAACTGTCAAGCTCACTCAGCACTCCCGACTTAACCAGAGTATCCAGGGCCTGCACTCTACTATCGACCTGTCGGTTGGTCATACGATACATAACATAATCACCAAACCTGTCCGGTGGTTTCTTCTGTCTGGTTGGTCTAGGTGTTCGAGGTGCTGGAATGGGTCGAGCTGCAGTCTCTGTTATGTCTGTATTGATCTCTTTTTCATGCGTCTCTTCTTCTTGAACATTTTGTTCTTCAGTCTGATCTTCAGCCAACTCATCATCCTGAAAAGAGAAAGAAAATTCATTATTAGCACTATGAATATGCTCTGCATCTTCATCTATGGAATCTTCTATGATCTCTTCCTGGTCAGGTTGAGCATCTTCCAGTGAATCTGATCTGTCATCCAATTCTGTCTCATCTCTCACTTCAACAGTTTGGAGATTAACTTCTTGAACTAAACTCGACTCTATATGGGCGTCCCCATCTAAGTATGCTTCAGAAGCAAAACCAATTACCTCACAGTCAGAGTCTTTCTCAAGTTCTTCTTTTGTGACGTCACCTTCATTTGTAATTGTCTTTTCATCCCTGGATGCATCCCTATTATATTCAATAGATGGATCTTCATCATCACAATCCTCCTCCTCCTCACTAACCTCCTCATCACAGCTCTGATGTGACACCAAAAGCAAGTGATTGCGATGTAAAGTCCTTTCTATATCAGTCTCTTCTGATCTCAGTCTAAACACTGGAATGTCCGGCCTTGGTTGTTCTACAACAACAAATAAATCTGGTTCATATTTGTCCTTTATTTTATGTTTCCCGTCGTAAGCTAATTTCTTGACTAAAACTTTATCACCAGGTGATAATTTGACAGAAACTGCTTTTTTATCATAGTAATCTTTCTGCTTTTTCTTGGACTTCTCTGTATGTTCTACGACTATCCTGTGTGTCTTCTCTAGACGATTTTGTAGGTCCTCTAAGTATTGTTTCGTGGACTCAGGTGTTACAGATTCTTGTCTGGCATTCTGAAAAAGAACATCTACAGGCAAGCGAGGGGTTCTACCAAAGAGGAGTTCAAAAGGAGCAACTTTAGTGGTCTCGTGCGGTGTACAGTTGTAATAGTAGACGAGAGAATTAACATACTTCTTCCAATCTCCTTTCTGGTCTTCCTCTAATGTGCCAAGCATACTCAGAAGAGTTCTGTTGAAGCGTTCTGGGCCAGCATTACCTTCCGGGTGGTAAGGAGTGGTGTGACTTTTCTTAATTCCCATCAGTGTACAGAGTTCATGTATGAGGTTGCTTTCAAAATTTGCTCCTTGGTCCGAATGAATCCTTGTCGGAATGCCAAAATGAATAAAAAATTCATTGAACAATGCTTCTGCTGTAGTATGGGCAGTCTGGTTTCTTGTTGGCACAGCTTTGGCAAATTTTGTGTAATGGTCAGTAATAACCAGAATATTTCCAACATTTCCTTTGGAAGGTTCTAAAGTAAGGAAGTCTATACAGACTAACTCCAAAGGATAAGAACTCTGAACATTTACAAGTGGTTCCTTTTGGATGGTCTTCTTTCTTCTAATACACCTGTCACAAGTTTCTATCCACTGGTTTACATCTGAACTTACACCTGGCCAGTAAAATCTCTCTCTGATGAGACGTAGGGTTCTGTCTTGGCCTGGATGTCCAATATCATTATGGATACTTTTAAGGATATCCTTTCTATAAGACTTAGGGACAACCAACTGTTCAACAACCCTATCATCCTCTCTGAGATTTCTAAATAGGATACCTCTTTTGATACTGAAGTTTTTATATTGCTTTCGCATAGCAAGGTCATCCTTCAGATCAAGGTATTTTGGAAGTCTTTTATCTATACAAGCTATTCTCCACTTATCAATAAGCTTGTCTTGTCGCTGAGCAGTCCTTATTTCTCGAAGCTCTTTTTGTGCAATTGGACAGCCTGGTTCCTCAATAATGTCAACCAGATTGACATTCCTTGATGGGATCAGCTCAAAGTAAGCTGGGGTTACAGCAATACAAATAGCTTTGACTGTGCTATCCGGTAGGTTAACCCTTTCACAATCACTGAAATCCGAAATCTTCTCAAAAGGGTACCTACTCATACCATCAGCATCTGCGTTTTTCATACCAGATCTGTACTGGATGTCAAACTGATATTGACCAAGAGCTGATGCCCAACGCTGTCCAGTTGCATCAAGCTTAGCAGATGTCAACACATATGTAAGTGGGTTATTGTCTGTCAAGACTGTAAAATGGCTAGCTGCCAAATAATCACTAAACTTTTCAGTGATTGCCCACTTCAATGCTAAAAATTCAAGTTTAAAAGCACTGTACTTTTGTTCAGATTTGTTCAGTGCACGACTTGCATAAGCAATTACCCGTTTCAACCCATCCTGCTCCTGATATAATACGGCTCCAAGAGCTTTGCATGAAGCATCCGTGTGGAGTTCAAAAGGAAGTGAAAAATCCGGGTAAGCTAATATAGGAGGAGAGGAAAGTAGTTCTTTGATATGATCAAAAACTTCCTGCTCCTTTTCAGTCCAATTCCATAACAATGATTTGGACTTAGCACCTTTCTTAGGTGATGTCGGAGGTAAAAGCTCTGACAAAGGCTTTGAAATTTTGCTATAGTCTTTGATGAACCTGCGGTAGTAACCAGCGAAAGCTAAAAACGATCGCAATTCATCTGGGTTACTAGGCGTAGGCCAGTTCTGTACCTTGTCAATTTTTGAAGGGTCAGTTTCAATACCTTTTCCACTGACTACATGGCCAAGGAAATTGACACTAGATCGGTAAAAACAACACTTTTCAGGAGCAAGTTTCAAATTCGCCTCCTGTAACTTTGTTAAAACAATACCGAGTCGCTCCAGATGTTGCTCAAAGCTGTCGCTGAATATGATGAGATCATCTAGGTAGATTAGACATATCTTCATGTTTAAATCTCCTAAAATATCCTGCATAATACGCTGGTAGGTTGATGGACTATTGGTCAATCCAAATGGCATTTTGTTGTATTCAAAGAATCCGAGGGTGCCAACTGTAAATGCTGTTCTTTCTTTGTGGGACTCCTCTACTTCTATCTGATGGTAACCAGACTTCATGTCCATAGTGGTAAAGAATCTAGCACCATGTAAACAATCAAAAATTTCTTCAAGTCTGGGAAGAGCAAATGAGTCCTTCACTGTAATATCATTCAGCTGGCGATAGTCCACACAAAGGCGTAATTTTCCATTCTTCTTTCTAACTAGAACAACGTTAGAAGAATAAGGGGACTTCGAAGGTCTAATAACTCCGGCTGCAAGTAATCCCTCAATATGTTGTCTAACTTCCTCAATCATATTCGGAGGAATCCGTCGATGTCTCTGTTTAAAAGGTACATTTGTGACGAGGTCTATTCGGTGTTTGATCCTGTTGCAGACACCAATATCTGTGTCGCTGGTGGAAAAAATGTCACCATGTCTTTTCAAAAGATCAGCAAGTCGCTGCTTGTCACTGGGGTTTAGCAAATCTTCCTCGTCAATATTTAATTCTTTCAGTATCTCATCCCTTGTGTTGTCCTCAATCTTGGTAAACACTTCTTCCTCAACAGTCACTGGCTGAATTTCACAAATGATGGCTCTAGGAGCTATGGTTACTGTTTGAGTACTAAGGTTGGACAAGGATACTACCACTTGTTTCCTCTGTCTAGAATCAAACTGTATGACAGAAGGAGTAACATCTATAGACTCTGGTAACTGACTATCTTTGCTTTCCTGGATGATAGCAGTAGTACATGGGAAATCTAAAACTTTGTCGGTTGTGCCTATAACTTGTACTGTTTGGTTAGGACTAATACTTACCTTTTTGGTTAAGGCACTTCTAACCACAGCTAATCTATTTTTATTTTTCTTCAAGTCCTTTTCCCGTATGACAATGGACCTAAAACTAAGGTACCATGGAGTAAAAAGGTTGGCTTTTTGAAGAAACTGTTCTCCATGACAGGATTTGCAGTCTTCCATCAATTCTTGAAGAATGTTGGTCCCTAAAATAACAGGGGTCTTTGCCGAATACTGTGTGTCGGGAGTTACCAAAAACAAACATGTTATTGGTTTAGCATTGGGTAGTCCCTTTGGCACAGCAATATCTACTTCAACATACCCAGTGTACGGCAAACTTTCACCATCCGCACACTCAATGTTTAAAATATCACCAACTGGATATAGCTCACAGTTGAGATACGAATCATAAAAAGATTGTGACACAAGGCTGACACAACTACCTGTATCTAACAATGCTTTTACAGAATGAGGACCAAGAAGTATGTCTGCCTCATTCACATCTCCAACTAATTTGGGATCGTTGTTAATAAAAGGAGTGCTCAAATCAGATCCCGCGACAGGAGCACACATTAGTTTGGGCAATCCTTCGGAGAATGACCTTTGGATTTACATTTCGAACACACAAGTTGTGCAAGAATAATTGGACATTTATACTGAACATGCCCTCTTTGTTTGCATAGGAAACAAGTTGGCGCAAATGTATCTTCTGCCTTAGGGTCAGATGGCTTGTTCTGTTTATTGTCATAGGACTTCTGACTTCCTCCTCGCCTAGGCCTCCTATTCCTCCAATTACCTTGCTGGGTTGCTTGACTCGAAGTTTGATTTTGTCCTTTCTCCAGTTTGTCAATTCTTTCATTGATTTGTTTTAACAACTGCTTTATCTCAGAATCTTCTTCTTTCTTTTCAGGTTGGACGGCTGGTTTGCATGGTCTCTTATCCGTGTCTGTATCCTTCAGGTCAGCTTCTAATCTCCTGAGTTCTCGCTTGAACTCATCATATGAAGACTCTTTATCACACTGATATGCTGACATAAGTTTCAAATCTCTTCGTAGGCCAGAGTGCAGCACCTGTTTCAAAATGTCTCTATCATGTCGATCCAGACCTTTAAGTTCCACTGCCTTGTCGAACAACTCTTCTAATCTAGCCGCAAACGACTCAACACATTCATTGGCCTTCTGTTCGCATGTGTAAAACTTCTTCATGATGCTTTCTGAAGTCTCTATAGTACCATAGTCACTCTGTAGCTTTTCTAAGACTTCCCTTAGAGAGACTCTTGGACCTAATCTACGTAGCTTATCGCTTGCACCGCCCTTTAACGCTCTCCTCATACCGAAAAGGATTTGTTCCTCACTAAAATTTCTAGTCTCCATGACTGACGTAACCTCATATTTAAATGTGTCCCAATTTACCTCTCCACGTCCTTCCTCACCAAAGAAAATTGAAAACTTTGGGTAATGATGTATCTCAGCGCGAGGTAATTGATCAAAGGCTCTACCAGGGAACTCACGAGATGGCGTTTGAAGTTCGGTAACGATTCGTGATAGCCTGACAACATCAGCCATAGAACCAACCTGGGGCTGAAAACCCAAAGTGCGAAGAGTCTGAATCATTTGTACCTCAGCCTCTGACATGCCTCCAACAGCTTCTCCCATCTTATCAGACTCATCAGTCTTAACTTCTTTAGAAGCCATGGTAAAGCACAAAGAACAATCCAAAAGCTGAAGTTGGGACAACCAAGTAAAAAGGTACAAGTAAAAAATAAAAGAGACTGGCAGGGATAGGCTAGGCTTGTCCACCAACACCTGCCTAAGACAAAACATTTGTCAACCCCAAAATACTTTCACTAAAGTATGTGAGCAGAAATACCAAGTATTATTTGGCTACCTGTAATACAAAAGAATTAACTTCTCTTGGATGCTGAAATCTGCTACAGGGTAGGCTGAAATACTAAATGCTAGCACTGAAGTTCAATGACTAAAGTGTATCAACCTGTAATTAGGTTTGTGTTCCAGTTAAATCATGTTAACTGTATGAAATGCAATGTATAGTTTATCAGTGTTTTGGTAAATAAACAACAAAGTCAGTTTGAACAATTGTATTAAGATAAACAAGCAAAATACAAGTTATATACAAATAATCAATTTCTATCAAAAGAAATACAACACCTGTAATTTGTCACCACAATGACTCAATGTGAAAGGGTGCACTATACAATCACAATAAATAATACAAAAATTATGTCCTTTTGTCGAAATGTTTTCAAATAATACTAATGTTTTCTTTTATCACAATGTTTTCGAACAACGTAAAAGGATGAACTATGTATGCCCTCAAGTCTTAAAATGGCTAATAATTAAATGGTTCACTGTGTACTCAATGAAGGTAACTAGAAAATTTTTCTTTTGTCGCAATGTTTTCAGGCAATGTACCACTATGAAGTATATGCAATACTGTAATCCACAAAGATCAAGGTCAGCTTGCTAATCTGTACAAATGCTGGGATACAATGAAAAAAAAAAAAAATTTACAAACTCAAACCTTCAACCGGTTTCAAATAAGTCGGTGACTTGTAAGGCTGTTTCCTTTCTAGGCTGTTTCGAAGTTGCTTCCGAACAGTGCCGAAAAAAAAAATCTCGCGATATCAATACAAGAAATTTCTAGTATTCAGAACTAAGCTTTTATGAAAATTGCAAACAGTGTGCAATTTAATACAAGAAATTTCCGGTATAAACTTTCCGATTTACTTCTGCGGTAGTGTGTATTTCTGACTAAGCAATCACAATATCTTGCCAATATAAACAAAGAGAGTAAGTCTTTCTGTATATTGGTGTATAAGTATTTCAAATAAACCGTATTTCCACTAAATGCAAGAAGAAATACTTTAACTATGGCAAATAAGGGATCAAGATCAATTGCAAAAAAAATTTTTTTTTTTTTTACAAGGCAATCTTATGCCATGAGCAATCACATCTGTTGCCTAAAAATTGTTTATGTGAGCTTCAAATTCTATAAATGTAGTTTCCTGAATAAATAATATAAATTAGAAATCAAAGTTTCTTTGAATTCTACTTTCTAAACCAACATGATGCAAATTAAATCACAAAACAAGTGTCTCTTGTTGAAAGAAGGGGGAGGGGGGTGTTTATGTAAGAAAATTCAAATGACTACATGACTAGGTGTACTGGGACCCAAAGTATATTGAACTAATAATAGCCATCTACAAAACTAACTACCAATTCTACATAGTAATTCTATCTACTGAGTAAACTTGGTAAACAGATTACATGTCAGCAGTCAAGTCAAGGTCAAATTCTTCAGAATAAGCAGAAACAGTGTGGAACAGGGAGAAAAAACTGAATTTTCAGATAAAGTGGGTAAAATTGGATTCAAATCAACATATGCAATGACTTTCCAAGTAATTGACTGAGAAATGTGTTATTTCAACTCTCAAAGTACTCAGATCAGAATGTAAAGGCTGTGATCAGATTATATAAGAGCAAAAGCAAAAAGAAGGAACAAACTAACCAGTCAAGTAAGTAGTTTCAAGTGATACTAGACAGAATATACTTTGCTGAAAGGAAAAAAAAATCAGAACGCCGCGAAAGAAGGTATTACTGGTCGCAAATAGTTGTAATCAATGTAGCAGATGACTAAATTTTCTTGTTTTCAAAATTTCAATGCGAAAATGGCAACACTCACAGAATAAATATTAATGTGAATTTACTTTTAGGAAATAGTGAAGAAATGTACTAAATGTCTAATGTGAAGCAGAAATTACTTAACCTACACCAGATTAAAGCATGCAAAGTGAGATTTCTCTCAGACTACAATAACACTCCAAAGTCTACTCACGCATACTCAAGTGAAAAGAACTGCAAAGATGGCACTAAAACTGATAATCAGAGATTGGCAATGTCTGTAGTAAACTTCTAAAGTTTCTAAAATCACATGGTCACTGTATCATGAAATAAATGTTCTGTTCTTGAAAAATGTCACTGAAGTCGAGCTGGTCTCTCTGCCTCCAAAGAAAGAAAAAACGTCCTCGTTCCAAGTATTGGTCGAATGTAAGGGTCGAATGTAAGGAATAACTGAAATCACAGTCCTCTTTGAAGATTTACGTTGGGCGCCAGATGTAGTACGATGGTCCTGCAGTGAGCACGAGGCTCCAGCTAGCCGATACTTAGTCGATACTAAGACAACACAACACTCTCAGTGGATATCATTTACTAGTTCCAGATGAATCGAAGTAAATAGGTTCAAAGCAACTGTTGAAAGTAATTGTTCAATGTAAATGTAGATGTTGCATCTGAAAAATATACAAATAAAACAAACTAAATAAACAGAAAGAAATCGTCTGCCTTTCTCTGAAAGAAACAAATAACCTGGTTCAGACATGCAGAATTCCTTTTAATTATCTTTAGCCTTGCTCCTAATCCTAGGACAAGGCAAAAGACAATTAAAGCACTAATGACAACATACAGCTTAATACATACAGTTCTAGTGCCCTAACACAGAAGAAGGATAGAGGAGAGGAACATAAAAGCATACAAACATAAACTTTCGACACAATACAAATACATTCCACTCACCAGTTTGAGGAACTGAATACAAGTCCACAAGAAATACTCTCCAAGTCAACCACTCTGGTGCTGTGCTGTTACACTAGAAACTGTAATTAAAATGTGCAAATGTTACAGTAAACTATAAGAACCTCCTTTTCCTGTTAATGGACTGTTAGACTTTAAAACAGAATGAATGCTGCCATTTCTCAACGACGCGCAAAGCTATTGACACGAAAACTTGTTGCAATTCAAAATAAGCTTAATGAAAACGCGTATAAATAAATGTCAGCGTATCAAAACCAAGCTGTATGAAATAAATACAAATAGAATACCGAATGAACAATTTAAGACGTAATAATTTCACAGGAAATATAAAAATTCAATGTCTGCTATCTCAATGTCTTTGCCGCTCTGCCAGATTCACGGGGACTGCGTGAGCGAAACTCATGCATAAGCAAAAGAGCTCAATGGAAAGAAATGAAAGGAAAGGAAGGAATGTACAGATCAAAGTACTGGAGTACTAAAAATACAACCGTGCCACACGTAGACTACCGTCTCTCGTAGGTGCCACTTACGTATCCTCGAAAACATGAAAAATTGACCTACGGAACATTTCCTAGCAGACGACACATGTTTCTTAAGTCAAATATAGGGAACTAAATTTCTGATTTTTTTTTCTCCATTGTCTTTATACCATGACAACAAACCCATTTACGTTGACTACCGTCTCATAGGTGCCAGTTACGTATCCGCGAAAACATGAAAAATGGACTTTTGGAACATTTTGTAGCAGACGACACCTGTCGTTTAAGTCAATCATAGGGATTTTTCTTTTTCGTTTTCTCTCACTAGGGCCATCGATTTGGTTACGATGACTATCTCACCCATACGTGATGGTTACGTGCTACGCATAAAATCGTAAAATCAACTTAGACACTTTCGGAGGCAACTGAAACCTGTTGCACAAATCAAAGAAAGGTAAACCGAATGCTTCCCTGTTTTCTTACCAGGGTCAATTTTGGTGACCTTGCGAGTCAAAAGTCAATGTTATGTTTAACTGCTGCGCAAAAATATAAAATTCAGAAGCAACCGGTTGCTGTTGCGGAAACTTTTTCCGGTTAAAAAAAATCTTGAACTAGTTTGAAGAATTTAAAAATAGGCCATAAAGATACAATAAGATGTAAGAATAACTAGTAATCATTTTTGTCTTTGATAGGATTGAAAACATTGTGGGAAAAGGAGAAAATGCTGGTAACCTGCATTGTCTCCTTTTCTCAGATTATTTTCAAAAGCTTTCTCTTTCGGGGGTGTTAAAAGGCGTCATTGTGTGGTAAAAGGTTAACAAGTATAAACAGAACCCCCCCCCCTTTACCAATCAGCCAATCAAATCCTATCCCTCTGTGAAATTATCCAATCACAGAAGCTTTAACCCTTTCCCAAACAAGCCCTGGTTTTTAAGGGTCTGGAATAGTAGCCTTTTGAAAACATTGTGGGAAAAGGAGAAAATGCTGGCTAACCAGCATTTTCTCCTTTTCCCACAATGTTTTCTAGCCTATCATAGACAGAAATTATCTTTTCAGCAAGAGTTGAATTGTCGTCTGCAAATGCTTCCAATTTAGTCTAGTCCAAAAGTTTGTCGTTTGGGAAAGGGTTAAGGAAATCAGCATGGGGCCCAGTCAGCCAATCAGAGGCTTCGAGAAATTCAAAACTGGGCCCAGTCAGCCAATCAGAGGCTTCGAGATATTCAAAGTTGGGCCCAGTCAGCCAATCAGAGAGCTTGAAAATTACTTCAAAATGGCGCCCTAATATATAGATAGAAAACAGTGAACAAAAAACGGCATAAAAGTGGATTTACAGTCTTCTTTGAAGGCTGCTGTGCAGTCCTAGGCAAACTGCTAGGCATGCACCACCCACACATGCCAGATTTCACTGAAAAAGGGCCAAAATTTAAGAAATCAGGGTGGCAGAAGACCTTGTTTTGGTCTGTTCAAGCGCCCTTGCAAGAGTTACTTCCCTTGAAATAAACCCTTGATGCCCCTTTATCCCTTAATTAGATTTCCTGACTCAGACCACATTAAATTCTGCGCATTGAATAAGCCAAAATGATCAATGTACAGTGTAAAAACCCCAGAAATTAATGTGACAAGTGGCTAAAAAGGGACTGAATACTCTTTCAGTAGCAATTGATTCCCATTGCACGAATCAAACAAAGGGAATTGAAGTGTAATTTTTCTAATCTCTTCAAACCGCAACAAGAAACCCAGTTACGTCGACTGCCGTTTCATACGTGCCAGTTACGCACATGCCAAAACACCAGGAAATAATGTGACAAGTGGCTAAAAAAAGACTGAAGACTCTTTCAGTAGCAACTGCTTCCTGTTGCATAAGTCAAACAAAGAGAACTAAATTTCTAATATATTTTTTCTCTCCAATCTCTTTATACTGTGACGACATATACCCATTTACGTAGACTACCGTCTCTCGTAGGTGCCACTTACGTATCCTCGAAAACATGAAAAATTGACCTACGGAACATTTCCTAGCAGACGACACATGTTTCTTAAGTCAAATATAGGGAACTAAATTTCTGTTTTTTTTTTCTCCATTGTCTTTATACCATGACAACAAACCCATTTACGTTGACTACCGTCTCATAGGTGCCAGTTACGTATCCGCGAAAACATGAAAAATGGACTTTTGGAACATTTTGTAGCAGACGACACCTGTCGTTTAAGTCAATCATAGGGATTTTTCTTTTTCGTTTTCTCTCACTAGGGCCATCGATTTGGTTACGATGACTATCTCACCCATACGTGATGGTTACGTGCTACGCATAAAATCGTAAAATCAACTTAGACACTTTCGGAGGCAACTGAAACCTGTTGCACAAATCAAAGAAAGGTAAACCGAATGCTTCCCTGTTTTCTTACCAGGGTCAATTTTGGTGACCTTGCGAGTCAAAAGTCAATGTTATGTTTAACTGCTGCGCAAAAATATAAAATTCAGAAGCAACCGGTTGCTGTTGCGGAAACTTTTTCCGGTTAAAAAAAATCTTGAACTAGTTTGAAGAATTTAAAAATAGGCCATAAAGATACAATAAGATGTAAGAATAACTAGTAATCATTTTTGTCTTTGATAGGATTGAAAACATTGTGGGAAAAGGAGAAAATGCTGGTAACCTGCATTGTCTCCTTTTCTCAGATTATTTTCAAAAGCTTTCTCTTTCGGGGGTGTTAAAAGGCGTCATTGTGTGGTAAAAGGTTAACAAGTATAAACAGAACCTCCCCCCTTTACCAATCAGCCAATCAAATCCTATCCCTCTGTGAAATTATCCAATCACAGAAGCTTTAACCCTTTCCCAAACAAGCCCTGGTTTTTAAGGGTCTGGAATAGTAGCCTTTTGAAAACATTGTGGGAAAAGGAGAAAATGCTGGCTAACCATCATTTTCTCCTTTTCCCACAATGTTTTCTAGCCTATCATAGACAGAAATTATCTTTTCAGCAAGAGTTGAATTGTCGTCTGCAAATGCTTCCAATTTAGTCTAGTCCAAAAGTTTGTCGTTTGGGAAAGGGTTAAGGAAATCAGCATGGGGCCCAGTCAGCCAATCAGAGGCTTCGAGAAATTCAAAACTGGGCCCAGTCAGCCAATCAGAGGCTTCGAGATATTCAAAGTTGGGCCCAGTCAGCCAATCAGAGAGCTTGAAAATTACTTCAAAATGGCGCCCTAATACATAGATAGAAAACAGTGAACAAAAAACGGCATAAAAGTGGATTTACAGTCTTCTTTGAAGGCTGCTGTGCAGTCCTAGGCAAACTGCTAGGCATGCACCACCCACACATGCCAGATTTCACTGAAAAAGGGCCAAAATTTAAGAAATCAGGGTGGCAGAAGACCTTGTTTTGGTCTGTTCAAGCGCCCTTGCAAGAGTTACTTCCCTTGAAATAAACCCTTGATGCCCCTTTATCCCTTAATTAGATTTCCTGACTCAGACCACATTAAATTCTGCGCATTGAATAAGCCAAAATGATCAATGTACAGTGTAAAAACCCCAGAAATTAATGTGACAAGTGGCTAAAAAAGGACTGAATACTCTTTCAGTAGCAATTGATTCCCATTGCACGAATCAAACAAAGGGAATTGAAGTGTAATTTTTCTAATCTCTTCAAACCGCAACAAGAAACCCAGTTACGTCGACTGCCGTTTCATACGTGCCAGTTACGCACATGCCAAAACACCAGGAAATAATGTGACAAGTGGCTAAAAAAAGACTGAAGACTCTTTCAGTAGCAACTGCTTCCTGTTGCATAAGTCAAACAAAGAGAACTAAATTTCTAATATATTTTTTCTCTCCAATCTCTTTATACTGTGACGACATATACCCATTTACGTAGACTACCGTCTCTCGTAGGTGCCACTTACGTATCCTCGAAAACATGAAAAATTGACCTACGGAACATTTCCTAGCAGACGACACATGTTTCTTAAGTCAAATATAGGGAACTAAATTTCTGATTTTTTTTTTCTCCATTGTCTTTATACCATGACAACAAACCCATTTACGTTGACTACCGTCTCATAGGTGCCAGTTACGTATCCGCGAAAACATGAAAAATGGACTTTTGGAACATTTTGTAGCAGACGACACCTGTCGTTTAAGTCAATCATAGGGATTTTTCTTTTTCGTTTTCTCTCACTAGGGCCATCGATTTGGTTACGATGACTATCTCACCCATACGTGATGGTTACGTGCTACGCATAAAATCGTAAAATCAACTTAGACACTTTCGGAGGCAACTGAAACCTGTTGCACAAATCAAAGAAAGGTAAACCGAATGCTTCCCTGTTTTCTTACCAGGGTCAATTTTGGTGACCTTGCGAGTCAAAAGTCAATGTTATGTTTAACTGCTGCGCAAAAATATAAAATTCAGAAGCAACCGGTTGCTGTTGCGGAAACTTTTTCCGGTTAAAAAAAATCTTGAACTAGTTTGAAGAATTTAAAAATAGGCCATAAAGATACAATAAGATGTAAGAATAACTAGTAATCATTTTTGTCTTTGATAGGATTGAAAACATTGTGGGAAAAGGAGAAAATGCTGGTAACCTGCATTGTCTCCTTTTCTCAGATTATTTTCAAAAGCTTTCTCTTTCGGGGGTGTTAAAAGGCGTCATTGTGTGGTAAAAGGTTAACAAGTATAAACAGAACCCGCCCCCTTTACCAATCAGCCAATCAAATCCTATCCCTCTGTGAAATTATCCAATCACAGAAGCTTTAACCCTTTCCCAAACAAGCCCTGGTTTTTAAGGGTCTGGAATAGTAGCCTTTTGAAAACATTGTGGGAAAAGGAGAAAATGCTGGCTAACCAGCATTTTCTCCTTTTCCCACAATGTTTTCTAGCCTATCATAGACAGAAATTATCTTTTCAGCAAGAGTTGAATTGTCGTCTGCAAATGCTTCCAATTTAGTCTAGTCCAAAAGTTTGTCGTTTGGGAAAGGGTTAAGGAAATCAGCATGGGGCCCAGTCAGCCAATCAGAGGCTTCGAGAAATTCAAAACTGGGCCCAGTCAGCCAATCAGAGGCTTCGAGATATTCAAAGTTGGGCCCAGTCAGCCAATCAGAGAGCTTGAAAATTACTTCAAAATGGCGCCCTAATATATAGATAGAAAACAGTGAACAAAAAACGGCATAAAAGTGGATTTACAGTCTTCTTTGAAGGCTGCTGTGCAGTCCTAGGCAAACTGCTAGGCATGCACCACCCACACATGCCAGATTTCACTGAAAAAGGGCCAAAATTTAAGAAATCAGGGTGGCAGAAGACCTTGTTTTGGTCTGTTCAAGCGCCCTTGCAAGAGTTACTTCCCTTGAAATAAACCCTTGATGCCCCTTTATCCCTTAATTAGATTTCCTGACTCAGACCACATTAAATTCTGCGCATTGAATAAGCCAAAATGATCAATGTACAGTGTAAAAACCCCAGAAATTAATGTGACAAGTGGCTAAAAAAGGACTGAATACTCTTTCAGTAGCAATTGATTCCCATTGCACGAATCAAACAAAGGGAATTGAAGTGTAATTTTTCTAATCTCTTCAAACCGCAACAAGAAACCCAGTTACGTCGACTGCCGTTTCATACGTGCCAGTTACGCACATGCCAAAACACCAGGAAATAATGTGACAAGTGGCTAAAAAAAGACTGAAGACTCTTTCAGTAGCAACTGCTTCCTGTTGCATAAGTCAAACAAAGAGAACTAAATTTCTAATATATTTTTTCTCTCCAATCTCTTTATACTGTGACGACATATACCCATTTACGTAGACTACCGTCTCTCGTAGGTGCCACTTACGTATCCTCGAAAACATGAAAAATTGACCTACGGAACATTTCCTAGCAGACGACACATGTTTCTTAAGTCAAATATAGGGAACTAAATTTCTGATTTTTTTTTCTCCATTGTCTTTATACCATGACAACAAACCCATTTACGTTGACTACCGTCTCATAGGTGCCAGTTA
Source organism: Tridacna crocea (assembly GCA_943736015.1). NCBI lineage: Eukaryota > Metazoa > Mollusca > Bivalvia > Cardiida > Cardiidae > Tridacna > Tridacna crocea. The sequence goes on from OX031063.1 coordinate 3,726,104, forward strand.
CGTATCCGCGAAAACATGAAAAATGGACTTTTGGAACATTTTGTAGCAGACGACACCTGTCGTTTAAGTCAATCATAGGGATTTTTCTTTTTCGTTTTCTCTCACTAGGGCCATCGATTTGGTTACGATGACTATCTCACCCATACGTGATGGTTACGTGCTACGCATAAAATCGTAAAATCAACTTAGACACTTTCGGAGGCAACTGAAACCTGTTGCACAAATCAAAGAAAGGTAAACCGAATGCTTCCCTGTTTTCTTACCAGGGTCAATTTTGGTGACCTTGCGAGTCAAAAGTCAATGTTATGTTTAACTGCTGCGCAAAAATATAAAATTCAGAAGCAACCGGTTGCTGTTGCGGAAACTTTTTCCGGTTAAAAAAAATCTTGAACTAGTTTGAAGAATTTAAAAATAGGCCATAAAGATACAATAAGATGTAAGAATAACTAGTAATCATTTTTGTCTTTGATAGGATTGAAAACATTGTGGGAAAAGGAGAAAATGCTGGTAACCTGCATTGTCTCCTTTTCTCAGATTATTTTCAAAAGCTTTCTCTTTCGGGGGTGTTAAAAGGCGTCATTGTGTGGTAAAAGGTTAACAAGTATAAACAGAACCCCCCCCCTTTACCAATCAGCCAATCAAATCCTATCCCTCTGTGAAATTATCCAATCACAGAAGCTTTAACCCTTTCCCAAACAAGCCCTGGTTTTTAAGGGTCTGGAATAGTAGCCTTTTGAAAACATTGTGGGAAAAGGAGAAAATGCTGGCTAACCAGCATTTTCTCCTTTTCCCACAATGTTTTCTAGCCTATCATAGACAGAAATTATCTTTTCAGCAAGAGTTGAATTGTCGTCTGCAAATGCTTCCAATTTAGTCTAGTCCAAAAGTTTGTCGTTTGGGAAAGGGTTAAGGAAATCAGCATGGGGCCCAGTCAGCCAATCAGAGGCTTCGAGAAATTCAAAACTGGGCCCAGTCAGCCAATCAGAGGCTTCGAGATATTCAAAGTTGGGCCCAGTCAGCCAATCAGAGAGCTTGAAAATTACTTCAAAATGGCGCCCTAATATATAGATAGAAAACAGTGAACAAAAAACGGCATAAAAGTGGATTTACAGTCTTCTTTGAAGGCTGCTGTGCAGTCCTAGGCAAACTGCTAGGCATGCACCACCCACACATGCCAGATTTCACTGAAAAAGGGCCAAAATTTAAGAAATCAGGGTGGCAGAAGACCTTGTTTTGGTCTGTTCAAGCGCCCTTGCAAGAGTTACTTCCCTTGAAATAAACCCTTGATGCCCCTTTATCCCTTAATTAGATTTCCTGACTCAGACCACATTAAATTCTGCGCATTGAATAAGCCAAAATGATCAATGTACAGTGTAAAAACCCCAGAAATTAATGTGACAAGTGGCTAAAAAGGGACTGAATACTCTTTCAGTAGCAATTGATTCCCATTGCACGAATCAAACAAAGGGAATTGAAGTGTAATTTTTCTAATCTCTTCAAACCGCAACAAGAAACCCAGTTACGTCGACTGCCGTTTCATACGTGCCAGTTACGCACATGCCAAAACACCAGGAAATAATGTGACAAGTGGCTAAAAAAAGACTGAAGACTCTTTCAGTAGCAACTGCTTCCTGTTGCATAAGTCAAACAAAGAGAACTAAATTTCTAATATATTTTTTCTCTCCAATCTCTTTATACTGTGACGACATATACCCATTTACGTAGACTACCGTCTCTCGTAGGTGCCACTTACGTATCCTCGAAAACATGAAAAATTGACCTACGGAACATTTCCTAGCAGACGACACATGTTTCTTAAGTCAAATATAGGGAACTAAATTTCTGATTTTTTTTTCTCCATTGTCTTTATACCATGACAACAAACCCATTTACGTTGACTACCGTCTCATAGGTGCCAGTTACGTATCCGCGAAAACATGAAAAATGGACTTTTGGAACATTTTGTAGCAGACGACACCTGTCGTTTAAGTCAATCATAGGGATTTTTCTTTTTCGTTTTCTCTCACTAGGGCCATCGATTTGGTTACGATGACTATCTCACCCATACGTGATGGTTACGTGCTACGCATAAAATCGTAAAATCAACTTAGACACTTTCGGAGGCAACTGAAACCTGTTGCACAAATCAAAGAAAGGTAAACCGAATGCTTCCCTGTTTTCTTACCAGGGTCAATTTTGGTGACCTTGCGAGTCAAAAGTCAATGTTATGTTTAACTGCTGCGCAAAAATATAAAATTCAGAAGCAACCGGTTGCTGTTGCGGAAACTTTTTCCGGTTAAAAAAAATCTTGAACTAGTTTGAAGAATTTAAAAATAGGCCATAAAGATACAATAAGATGTAAGAATAACTAGTAATCATTTTTGTCTTTGATAGGATTGAAAACATTGTGGGAAAAGGAGAAAATGCTGGTAACCTGCATTGTCTCCTTTTCTCAGATTATTTTCAAAAGCTTTCTCTTTCGGGGGTGTTAAAAGGCGTCATTGTGTGGTAAAAGGTTAACAAGTATAAACAGAACCCCCCCCTTTACCAATCAGCCAATCAAATCCTATCCCTCTGTGAAATTATCCAATCACAGAAGCTTTAACCCTTTCCCAAACAAGCCCTGGTTTTTAAGGGTCTGGAATAGTAGCCTTTTGAAAACATTGTGGGAAAAGGAGAAAATGCTGGCTAACCATCATTTTCTCCTTTTCCCACAATGTTTTCTAGCCTATCATAGACAGAAATTATCTTTTCAGCAAGAGTTGAATTGTCGTCTGCAAATGCTTCCAATTTAGTCTAGTCCAAAAGTTTGTCGTTTGGGAAAGGGTTAAGGAAATCAGCATGGGGCCCAGTCAGCCAATCAGAGGCTTCGAGAAATTCAAAACTGGGCCCAGTCAGCCAATCAGAGGCTTCGAGATATTCAAAGTTGGGCCCAGTCAGCCAATCAGAGAGCTTGAAAATTACTTCAAAATGGCGCCCTAATACATAGATAGAAAACAGTGAACAAAAAACGGCATAAAAGTGGATTTACAGTCTTCTTTGAAGGCTGCTGTGCAGTCCTAGGCAAACTGCTAGGCATGCACCACCCACACATGCCAGATTTCACTGAAAAAGGGCCAAAATTTAAGAAATCAGGGTGGCAGAAGACCTTGTTTTGGTCTGTTCAAGCGCCCTTGCAAGAGTTACTTCCCTTGAAATAAACCCTTGATGCCCCTTTATCCCTTAATTAGATTTCCTGACTCAGACCACATTAAATTCTGCGCATTGAATAAGCCAAAATGATCAATGTACAGTGTAAAAACCCCAGAAATTAATGTGACAAGTGGCTAAAAAAGGACTGAATACTCTTTCAGTAGCAATTGATTCCCATTGCACGAATCAAACAAAGGGAATTGAAGTGTAATTTTTCTAATCTCTTCAAACCGCAACAAGAAACCCAGTTACGTCGACTGCCGTTTCATACGTGCCAGTTACGCACATGCCAAAACACCAGGAAATAATGTGACAAGTGGCTAAAAAAAGACTGAAGACTCTTTCAGTAGCAACTGCTTCCTGTTGCATAAGTCAAACAAAGAGAACTAAATTTCTAATATATTTTTTCTCTCCAATCTCTTTATACTGTGACGACATATACCCATTTACGTAGACTACCGTCTCTCGTAGGTGCCACTTACGTATCCTCGAAAACATGAAAAATTGACCTACGGAACATTTCCTAGCAGACGACACATGTTTCTTAAGTCAAATATAGGGAACTAAATTTCTGATTTTTTTTTTCTCCATTGTCTTTATACCATGACAACAAACCCATTTACGTTGACTACCGTCTCATAGGTGCCAGTTACGTATCCGCGAAAACATGAAAAATGGACTTTTGGAACATTTTGTAGCAGACGACACCTGTCGTTTAAGTCAATCATAGGGATTTTTCTTTTTCGTTTTCTCTCACTAGGGCCATCGATTTGGTTACGATGACTATCTCACCCATACGTGATGGTTACGTGCTACGCATAAAATCGTAAAATCAACTTAGACACTTTCGGAGGCAACTGAAACCTGTTGCACAAATCAAAGAAAGGTAAACCGAATGCTTCCCTGTTTTCTTACCAGGGTCAATTTTGGTGACCTTGCGAGTCAAAAGTCAATGTTATGTTTAACTGCTGCGCAAAAATATAAAATTCAGAAGCAACCGGTTGCTGTTGCGGAAACTTTTTCCGGTTAAAAAAAATCTTGAACTAGTTTGAAGAATTTAAAAATAGGCCATAAAGATACAATAAGATGTAAGAATAACTAGTAATCATTTTTGTCTTTGATAGGATTGAAAACATTGTGGGAAAAGGAGAAAATGCTGGTAACCTGCATTGTCTCCTTTTCTCAGATTATTTTCAAAAGCTTTCTCTTTCGGGGGTGTTAAAAGGCGTCATTGTGTGGTAAAAGGTTAACAAGTATAAACAGAACCCGCCCCCTTTACCAATCAGCCAATCAAATCCTATCCCTCTGTGAAATTATCCAATCACAGAAGCTTTAACCCTTTCCCAAACAAGCCCTGGTTTTTAAGGGTCTGGAATAGTAGCCTTTTGAAAACATTGTGGGAAAAGGAGAAAATGCTGGCTAACCAGCATTTTCTCCTTTTCCCACAATGTTTTCTAGCCTATCATAGACAGAAATTATCTTTTCAGCAAGAGTTGAATTGTCGTCTGCAAATGCTTCCAATTTAGTCTAGTCCAAAAGTTTGTCGTTTGGGAAAGGGTTAAGGAAATCAGCATGGGGCCCAGTCAGCCAATCAGAGGCTTCGAGAAATTCAAAACTGGGCCCAGTCAGCCAATCAGAGGCTTCGAGATATTCAAAGTTGGGCCCAGTCAGCCAATCAGAGAGCTTGAAAATTACTTCAAAATGGCGCCCTAATATATAGATAGAAAACAGTGAACAAAAAACGGCATAAAAGTGGATTTACAGTCTTCTTTGAAGGCTGCTGTGCAGTCCTAGGCAAACTGCTAGGCATGCACCACCCACACATGCCAGATTTCACTGAAAAAGGGCCAAAATTTAAGAAATCAGGGTGGCAGAAGACCTTGTTTTGGTCTGTTCAAGCGCCCTTGCAAGAGTTACTTCCCTTGAAATAAACCCTTGATGCCCCTTTATCCCTTAATTAGATTTCCTGACTCAGACCACATTAAATTCTGCGCATTGAATAAGCCAAAATGATCAATGTACAGTGTAAAAACCCCAGAAATTAATGTGACAAGTGGCTAAAAAAGGACTGAATACTCTTTCAGTAGCAATTGATTCCCATTGCACGAATCAAACAAAGGGAATTGAAGTGTAATTTTTCTAATCTCTTCAAACCGCAACAAGAAACCCAGTTACGTCGACTGCCGTTTCATACGTGCCAGTTACGCACATGCCAAAACACCAGGAAATAATGTGACAAGTGGCTAAAAAAAGACTGAAGACTCTTTCAGTAGCAACTGCTTCCTGTTGCATAAGTCAAACAAAGAGAACTAAATTTCTAATATATTTTTTCTCTCCAATCTCTTTATACTGTGACGACATATACCCATTTACGTAGACTACCGTCTCTCGTAGGTGCCACTTACGTATCCTCGAAAACATGAAAAATTGACCTACGGAACATTTCCTAGCAGACGACACATGTTTCTTAAGTCAAATATAGGGAACTAAATTTCTGATTTTTTTTTCTCCATTGTCTTTATACCATGACAACAAACCCATTTACGTTGACTACCGTCTCATAGGTGCCAGTTACGTATCCGCGAAAACATGAAAAATGGACTTTTGGAACATTTTGTAGCAGACGACACCTGTCGTTTAAGTCAATCATAGGGATTTTTCTTTTTCGTTTTCTCTCACTAGGGCCATCGATTTGGTTACGATGACTATCTCACCCATACGTGATGGTTACGTGCTACGCATAAAATCGTAAAATCAACTTAGACACTTTCGGAGGCAACTGAAACCTGTTGCACAAATCAAAGAAAGGTAAACCGAATGCTTCCCTGTTTTCTTACCAGGGTCAATTTTGGTGACCTTGCGAGTCAAAAGTCAATGTTATGTTTAACTGCTGCGCAAAAATATAAAATTCAGAAGCAACCGGTTGCTGTTGCGGAAACTTTTTCCGGTTAAAAAAAATCTTGAACTAGTTTGAAGAATTTAAAAATAGGCCATAAAGATACAATAAGATGTAAGAATAACTAGTAATCATTTTTGTCTTTGATAGGATTGAAAACATTGTGGGAAAAGGAGAAAATGCTGGTAACCTGCATTGTCTCCTTTTCTCAGATTATTTTCAAAAGCTTTCTCTTTCGGGGGTGTTAAAAGGCGTCATTGTGTGGTAAAAGGTTAACAAGTATAAACAGAACCCCCCCCTTTACCAATCAGCCAATCAAATCCTATCCCTCTGTGAAATTATCCAATCACAGAAGCTTTAACCCTTTCCCAAACAAGCCCTGGTTTTTAAGGGTCTGGAATGGTAGCCTTTTGAAAACATTGTGGGAAAAGGAGAAAATGCTGGCTAACCAGCATTTTCTCCTTTTCCCACAATGTTTTCTAGCCTATCATAGACAGAAATTATCTTTTCAGCAAGAGTTGAATTGTCGTCTGCAAATGCTTCCAATTGAGTCTAGTCCAAAAGTTTGTCGTTTGGGAAAGGGTTAAGGAAATCAGCATGGGGCCCAGTCAGCCAATCAGAGGCTTCGAGAAATTCAAAACTGGGCCCAGTCAGCCAATCAGAGGCTTCGAGATATTCAAAGTTGGGCCCAGTCAGCCAATCAGAGAGCTTGAAAATTACTTCAAAATGGCGCCCTAATATATAGATAGAAAACAGTGAACAAAAAACGGCATAAAAGTGGATTTACAGTCTTCTTTGAAGGCTGCTGTGCAGTCCTAGGCAAACTGCTAGGCATGCACCACCCACACATGCCAGATTTCACTGAAAAAGGGCCAAAATTTAAGAAATCAGGGTGGCAGAAGACCTTGTTTTGGTCTGTTCAAGCGCCCTTGCAAGAGTTACTTCCCTTGAAATAAACCCTTGATGCCCCTTTATCCCTTAATTAGATTTCCTGACTCAGACCACATTAAATTCTGCGCATTGAATAAGCCAAAATGATCAATGTACAGTGTAAAAACCCCAGAAATTAATGTGACAAGTGGCTAAAAAAGGACTGAATACTCTTTCAGTAGCAATTGATTCCCATTGCACGAATCAAACAAAGGGAATTGAAGTGTAATTTTTCTAATCTCTTCAAACCGCAACAAGAAACCCAGTTACGTCGACTGCCGTTTCATACGTGCCAGTTACGCACATGCCAAAACACCAGGAAATAATGTGACAAGTGGCTAAAAAAAGACTGAAGACTCTTTCAGTAGCAACTGCTTCCTGTTGCATAAGTCAAACAAAGAGAACTAAATTTCTAATATATTTTTTCTCTCCAATCTCTTTATACTGTGACGACATATACCCATTTACGTAGACTACCGTCTCTCGTAGGTGCCACTTACGTATCCTCGAAAACATGAAAAATTGACCTACGGAACATTTCCTAGCAGACGACACATGTTTCTTAAGTCAAATATAGGGAACTAAATTTCTGATTTTTTTTTCTCCATTGTCTTTATACCATGACAACAAACCCATTTACGTTGACTACCGTCTCATAGGTGCCAGTTACGTATCCGCGAAAACATGAAAAATGGACTTTTGGAACATTTTGTAGCAGACGACACCTGTCGTTTAAGTCAATCATAGGGATTTTTCTTTTTCGTTTTCTCTCACTAGGGCCATCGATTTGGTTACGATGACTATCTCACCCATACGTGATGGTTACGTGCTACGCATAAAATCGTAAAATCAACTTAGACACTTTCGGAGGCAACTGAAACCTGTTGCACAAATCAAAGAAAGGTAAACCGAATGCTTCCCTGTTTTCTTACCAGGGTCAATTTTGGTGACCTTGCGAGTCAAAAGTCAATGTTATGTTTAACTGCTGCGCAAAAATATAAAATTCAGAAGCAACCGGTTGCTGTTGCGGAAACTTTTTCCGGTTAAAAAAAATCTTGAACTAGTTTGAAGAATTTAAAAATAGGCCATAAAGATACAATAAGATGTAAGAATAACTAGTAATCATTTTTGTCTTTGATAGGATTGAAAACATTGTGGGAAAAGGAGAAAATGCTGGTAACCTGCATTGTCTCCTTTTCTCAGATTATTTTCAAAAGCTTTCTCTTTCGGGGGTGTTAAAAGGCGTCATTGTGTGGTAAAAGGTTAACAAGTATAAACAGAACCCCCCCCTTTTACCAATCAGGCAATCAAATCCTATCCCTCTGTGAAATTATCCAATCACAGAAGCTTTAACCCTTTCCCAAACAAGCCCTGGTTTTTAAGGGTCTGGAATAGTAGCCTTTAGAAAACATTGTGGGAAAAGGAGAAAATGCTGGCTAACCATCATTTTCTCCTTTTCCCACAATGTTTTCTAGCCTATCATAGACAGAAATTATCTTTTCAGCAAGAGTTGAATTGTCGTCTGCAAATGCTTCCAATTTAGTCTAGTCCAAAAGTTTGTCGTTTGGGAAAGGGTTAAGGAAATCAGCATGGGGCCCAGTCAGCCAATCAGAGGCTTCGAGAAATTCAAAACTGGGCCCAGTCAGCCAATCAGAGGCTTCGAGATATTCAAAGTTGGGCCCAGTCAGCCAATCAGAGAGCTTGAAAATTACTTCAAAATGGCGCCCTAATATATAGATAGAAAACAGTGAACAAAAAACGGCATAAAAGTGGATTTACAGTCTTCTTTGAAGGCTGCTGTGCAGTCCTAGGCAAACTGCTAGGCATGCACCACCCACACATGCCAGATTTCACTGAAAAAGGGCCAAAATTTAAGAAATCAGGGTGGCAGAAGACCTTGTTTTGGTCTGTTCAAGCGCCCTTGCAAGAGTTACTTCCCTTGAAATAAACCCTTGATGCCCCTTTATCCCTTAATTAGATTTCCTGACTCAGACCACATTAAATTCTGCGCATTGAATAAGCCAAAATGATCAATGTACAGTGTAAAAACCCCAGAAATTAATGTGACAAGTGGCTAAAAAAGGACTGAATACTCTTTCAGTAGCAATTGATTCCCATTGCACGAATCAAACAAAGGGAATTGAAGTGTAATTTTTCTAATCTCTTCAAACCGCAACAAGAAACCCAGTTACGTCGACTGCCGTTTCATACGTGCCAGTTACGCACATGCCAAAACACCAGGAAATAATGTGACAAGTGGCTAAAAAAAGACTGAAGACTCTTTCAGTAGCAACTGCTTCCTGTTGCATAAGTCAAACAAAGAGAACTAAATTTCTAATATATTTTTTCTCTCCAATCTCTTTATACTGTGACGACATATACCCATTTACGTAGACTACCGTCTCTCGTAGGTGCCACTTACGTATCCTCGAAAACATGAAAAATTGACCTACGGAACATTTCCTAGCAGACGACACATGTTTCTTAAGTCAAATATAGGGAACTAAATTTCTGATTTTTTTTTTCTCCATTGTCTTTATACCATGACAACAAACCCATTTACGTTGACTACCGTCTCATAGGTGCCAGTTACGTATCCGCGAAAACATGAAAAATGGACTTTTGGAACATTTTGTAGCAGACGACACCTGTCGTTTAAGTCAATCATAGGGATTTTTCTTTTTCGTTTTCTCTCACTAGGGCCATCGATTTGGTTACGATGACTATCTCACCCATACGTGATGGTTACGTGCTACGCATAAAATCGTAAAATCAACTTAGACACTTTCGGAGGCAACTGAAACCTGTTGCACAAATCAAAGAAAGGTAAACCGAATGCTTCCCTGTTTTCTTACCAGGGTCAATTTTGGTGACCTTGCGAGTCAAAAGTCAATGTTATGTTTAACTGCTGCGCAAAAATATAAAATTCAGAAGCAACCGGTTGCTGTTGCGGAAACTTTTTCCGGTTAAAAAAAATCTTGAACTAGTTTGAAGAATTTAAAAATAGGCCATAAAGATACAATAAGATGTAAGAATAACTAGTAATCATTTTTGTCTTTGATAGGATTGAAAACATTGTGGGAAAAGGAGAAAATGCTGGTAACCTGCATTGTCTCCTTTTCTCAGATTATTTTCAAAAGCTTTCTCTTTCGGGGGTGTTAAAAGGCGTCATTGTGTGGTAAAAGGTTAACAAGTATAAACAGAACCCGCCCCCTTTACCAATCAGCCAATCAAATCCTATCCCTCTGTGAAATTATCCAATCACAGAAGCTTTAACCCTTTCCCAAACAAGCCCTGGTTTTTAAGGGTCTGGAATAGTAGCCTTTTGAAAACATTGTGGGAAAAGGAGAAAATGCTGGCTAACCAGCATTTTCTCCTTTTCCCACAATGTTTTCTAGCCTATCATAGACAGAAATTATCTTTTCAGCAAGAGTTGAATTGTCGTCTGCAAATGCTTCCAATTTAGTCTAGTCCAAAAGTTTGTCGTTTGGGAAAGGGTTAAGGAAATCAGCATGGGGCCCAGTCAGCCAATCAGAGGCTTCGAGAAATTCAAAACTGGGCCCAGTCAGCCAATCAGAGGCTTCGAGATATTCAAAGTTGGGCCCAGTCAGCCAATCAGAGAGCTTGAAAATTACTTCAAAATGGCGCCCTAATATATAGATAGAAAACAGTGAACAAAAAACGGCATAAAAGTGGATTTACAGTCTTCTTTGAAGGCTGCTGTGCAGTCCTAGGCAAACTGCTAGGCATGCACCACCCACACATGCCAGATTTCACTGAAAAAGGGCCAAAATTTAAGAAATCAGGGTGGCAGAAGACCTTGTTTTGGTCTGTTCAAGCGCCCTCGCAAGAGTTACTTCCCTTGAAATAAACCCTTGATGCCCGTTTATCCCTTAATTAGATTTCCTGACTCAGACCACATTAAATTCTGCGCATTGAATAAGCCAAAATGATCAATGTACAGTGTAAAAACCCCAGAAATTAATGTGACAAGTGGCTAAAAAAGGACTGAATACTCTTTCAGTAGCAATTGATTCCCATTGCACGAATCAAACAAAGGGAATTGAAGTGTAATTTTTCTAATCTCTTCAAACCGCAACAAGAAACCCAGTTACGTCGACTGCCGTTTCATACGTGCCAGTTACGCACATGCCAAAACACCAGGAAATAATGTGACAAGTGGCTAAAAAAAGACTGAAGACTCTTTCAGTAGCAACTGCTTCCTGTTGCATAAGTCAAACAAAGAGAACTAAATTTCTAATATATTTTTTCTCTCCAATCTCTTTATACTGTGACGACATATACCCATTTACGTAGACTACCGTCTCTCGTAGGTGCCACTTACGTATCCTCGAAAACATGAAAAATTGACCTACGGAACATTTCCTAGCAGACGACACATGTTTCTTAAGTCAAATATAGGGAACTAAATTTCTGATTTTTTTTTTCTCCATTGTCTTTGTACCATGACAACAAACCCATTTACGTTGACTACCGTCTCATAGGTGCCAGTTACGTATCCGCGAAAACATGAAAAATGGACTTTTGGAACATTTTGTAGCAGACGACACCTGTCGTTTAAGTCAATCATAGGGATTTTTCTTTTTCGTTTTCTCTCACTAGGGCCATCGATTTGGTTACGATGACTATCTCACCCATACGTGATGGTTACGTGCTACGCATAAAATCGTAAAATCAACTTAGACACTTTCGGAGGCAACTGAAACCTGTTGCACAAATCAAAGAAAGGTAAACCGAATGCTTCCCTGTTTTCTTACCAGGGTCAATTTTGGTGACCTTGCGAGTCAAAAGTCAATGTTATGTTTAACTGCTGCGCAAAAATATAAAATTCAGAAGGAACCGGTTGCTGCTGCAGAAACTTTTTCCGTTTAAAAAAAATCTTGAACTAGTTTGAAGAATTTAAAAATAGGCCATAAAGATACAATAAGATGTAAGAATAACTAGTAATCATTTTTGTCTTTGATAGGATTAAAAACATTGTGGGAAAAGGAGAAAATGCTGGTAACCTGCATTGTCTCCTTTTCTCAGATTATTTTCAAAAGCTTTCTCTTTCGGGGGTGTTAAAAGGCGTCATTGTGTGGTAAAAGGTTAACAAGTATAAACAGAACCCCCCCCCCCCCCTTTACCAATCAGGCAATCAAATCCTATCCCTCTGTGAAATTATCCAATCACAGAAGCTTTAACCCTTTCCCAAACAAGCCCTGGTTTTTAAGGGTCTGGAATAGTAGCCTTTTGAAAACATTGTGGGAAAAGGAGAAAATGCTGGCTAACCAGCATTTTCTCCTTTTCCCACAATGTTTTCTAGCCTATCATAGACAGAAATTATCTTTTCAGCAAGAGTTGAATTGTCGTCTGCAAATGCTTCCAATTTAGTCTAGTCCAAAAGTTTGTCGTTTGGGAAAGGGTTAAGGAAATCAGCATGGGGCCCAGTCAGCCAATCAGAGGCTTCGAGAAATTCAAAACTGGGCCCAGTCAGCCAATCAGAGGCTTCGAGATATTCAAAGTTGGGCCCAGTCAGCCAATCAGAGAGCTTGAAAATTACTTCAAAATGGCGCCCTAATACATAGATAGAAAACAGTGAACAAAAAACGGCATAAAAGTGGATTTACAGTCTTCTTTGAAGGCTGCTGTGCAGTCCTAGGCAAACTGCTAGGCATGCACCACCCACACATGCCAGATTTCACTGAAAAAGGGCCAAAATTTAAGAAATCAGGGTGGCAGAAGACCTTGTTTTGGTCTGTTCAAGCGCCCTTGCAAGAGTTACTTCCCTTGAAATAAACCCTTGATGCCCCTTTATCCCTTAATTAGATTTCCTGACTCAGACCACATTAAATTCTGCGTATTGAATAAGCCAAAATGATCAATGTACAGTGTAAAAACCCCAGAAATTAATGTGACAAGTGGCTAAAAAAGGACTGAATACTCTTTCAGTAGCAATTGATTCCCATTGCACGAATCAAACAAAGGGAATTGAAGTGTAATTTTTCTAATCTCTTCAAACCGCAACAAGAAACCCAGTTACGTCGACTGCCGTTTCATACGTGCCAGTTACGCACATGCCAAAACACCAGGAAATAATGTGACAAGTGGCTAAAAAAAGACTGAAGACTCTTTCAGTAGCAACTGCTTCCTGTTGCATAAGTCAAACAAAGAGAACTAAATTTCTAATATATTTTTTCTCTCCAATCTCTTTATACTGTGACGACATATACCCATTTACGTAGACTACCGTCTCTCGTAGGTGCCACTTACGTATCCTCGAAAACATGAAAAATTGACCTACGGAACATTTCCTAGCAGACGACACATGTTTCTTAAGTCAAATATAGGGAACTAAATTTCTGATTTTTTTTTTCTCCATTGTCTTTATACCATGACAACAAACCCATTTACGTTGACTACCGTCTCATAGGTGCCAGTTACGTATCCGCGAAAACATGAAAAATGGACTTTTGGAACATTTTGTAGCAGACGACACCTGTCGTTTAAGTCAATCATAGGGATTTTTCTTTTTCGTTTTCTCTCACTAGGGCCATCGATTTGGTTACGATGACTATCTCACCCATACGTGATGGTTACGTGCTACGCATAAAATCGTAAAATCAACTTAGACACTTTCGGAGGCAACTGAAACCTGTTGCACAAATCAAAGAAAGGTAAACCGAATGCTTCCCTGTTTTCTTACCAGGGTCAATTTTGGTGACCTTGCGAGTCAAAAGTCAATGTTATGTTTAACTGCTGCGCAAAAATATAAAATTCAGAAGCAACCGGTTGCTGTTGCGGAAACTTTTTCCGGTTAAAAAAAATCTTGAACTAGTTTGAAGAATTTAAAAATAGGCCATAAAGATACAATAAGATGTAAGAATAACTAGTAATCATTTTTGTCTTTGATAGGATTGAAAACATTGTGGGAAAAGGAGAAAATGCTGGTAACCTGCATTGTCTCCTTTTCTCAGATTATTTTCAAAAGCTTTCTCTTTCGGGGGTGTTAAAAGGCGTCATTGTGTGGTAAAAGGTTAACAAGTATAAACAGAACCCCCCCCCTTTACTAATCAGCCAATCAAATCCTATCCCTCTGTGAAATTATCCAATCACAGAAGCTTTAACCCTTTCCCAAACAAGCCCTGGTTTTTAAGGGTCTGGAATAGTAGCCTTTTGAAAACATTGTGGGAAAAGGAGAAAATGCTGGCTAACCAGCATTTTCTCCTTTTCCCACAATGTTTTCTAGCCTATCATAGACAGAAATTATCTTTTCAGCAAGAGTTGAATTGTCGTCTGCAAATGCTTCCAATTTAGTCTAGTCCAAAAGTTTGTCGTTTGGGAAAGGGTTAAGGAAATCAGCATGGGGCCCAGTCAGCCAATCAGAGGCTTCGAGAAATTCAAAACTGGGCCCAGTCAGCCAATCAGAGGCTTCGAGATATTCAAAGTTGGGCCCAGTCAGCCAATCAGAGAGCTTGAAAATTACTTCAAAATGGCGCCCTAATACATAGATAGAAAACAGTGAACAAAAAACGGCATAAAAGTGGATTTACAGTCTTCTTTGAAGGCTGCTGTGCAGTCCTAGGCAAACTGCTAGGCATGCACCACCCACACATGCCAGATTTCACTGAAAAAGGGCCAAAATTTAAGAAATCAGGGTGGCAGAAGACCTTGTTTTGGTCTGTTCAAGCGCCCTTGCAAGAGTTACTTCCCTTGAAATAAACCCTTGATGCCCCTTTATCCCTTAATTAGATTTCCTGACTCAGACCACATTAAATTCTGCGCATTGAATAAGCCAAAATGATCAATGTACAGTGTAAAAACCCCAGAAATTAATGTGACAAGTGGCTAAAAAAGGACTGAATACTCTTTCAGTAGCAATTGATTCCCATTGCACGAATCAAACAAAGGGAATTGAAGTGTAATTTTTCTAATCTCTTCAAACCGCAACAAGAAACCCAGTTACGTCGACTGCCGTTTCATACGTGCCAGTTACGCACATGCCAAAACACCAGGAAATAATGTGACAAGTGGCTAAAAAAAGACTGAAGACTCTTTCAGTAGCAACTGCTTCCTGTTGCATAAGTCAAACAAAGAGAACTAAATTTCTAATATATTTTTTCTCTCCAATCTCTTTATACTGTGACGACATATACCCATTTACGTAGACTACCGTCTCTCGTAGGTGCCACTTACGTATCCTCGAAAACATGAAAAATTGACCTACGGAACATTTCCTAGCAGACGACACATGTTTCTTAAGTCAAATATAGGGAACTAAATTTCTGATTTTTTTTTTCTCCATTGTCTTTATACCATGACAACAAACCCATTTACGTTGACTACCGTCTCATAGGTGCCAGTTACGTATCCGCGAAAACATGAAAAATGGACTTTTGGAACATTTTGTAGCAGACGACACCTGTCGTTTAAGTCAATCATAGGGATTTTTCTTTTTCGTTTTCTCTCACTAGGGCCATCGATTTGGTTACGATGACTATCTCACCCATACGTGATGGTTACGTGCTACGCATAAAATCGTAAAATCAACTTAGACACTTTCGGAGGCAACTGAAACCTGTTGCACAAATCAAAGAAAGGTAAACCGAATGCTTCCCTGTTTTCTTACCAGGGTCAATTTTGGTGACCTTGCGAGTCAAAAGTCAATGTTATGTTTAACTGCTGCGCAAAAATATAAAATTCAGAAGCAACCGGTTGCTGTTGCGGAAACTTTTTCCGGTTAAAAAAAATCTTGAACTAGTTTGAAGAATTTAAAAATAGGCCATAAAGATACAATAAGATGTAAGAATAACTAGTAATCATTTTTGTCTTTGATAGGATTGAAAACATTGTGGGAAAAGGAGAAAATGCTGGTAACCTGCATTGTCTCCTTTTCTCAGATTATTTTCAAAAGCTTTCTCTTTCGGGGGTGTTAAAAGGCGTCATTGTGTGGTAAAAGGTTAACAAGTATAAACAGAACCCCCCCTCCCTTTACCAATCAGCCAATCAAATCCTATCCCTCTGTGAAATTATCCAATCACAGAAGCTTTAACCCTTTCCCAAACAAGCCCTGGTTTTTAAGGGTCTGGAATAGTAGCCTTTTGAAAACATTGTGGGAAAAGGAGAAAATGCTGGCTAACCAGCATTTTCTCCTTTTCCCACAATGTTTTCTAGCCTATCATAGACAGAAATTATCTTTTCAGCAAGAGTTGAATTGTCGTCTGCAAATGCTTCCAATTTAGTCTAGTCCAAAAGTTTGTCGTTTGGGAAAGGGTTAAGGAAATCAGCATGGGGCCCAGTCAGCCAATCAGAGGCTTCGAGAAATTCAAAACTGGGCCCAGTCAGCCAATCAGAGGCTTCGAGATATTCAAAGTTGGGCCCAGTCAGCCAATCAGAGAGCTTGAAAATTACTTCAAAATGGCGCCCTAATATATAGATAGAAAACAGTGAACAAAAAACGGCATAAAAGTGGATTTACAGTCTTCTTTGAAGGCTGCTGTGCAGTCCTAGGCAAACTGCTAGGCATGCACCACCCACACATGCCAGATTTCACTGAAAAAGGGCCAAAATTTAAGAAATCAGGGTGGCAGAAGACCTTGTTTTGGTCTGTTCAAGCGCCCTTGCAAGAGTTACTTCCCTTGAAATAAACCCTTGATGCCCCTTTATCCCTTAATTAGATTTCCTGACTCAGACCACATTAAATTCTGCGCATTGAATAAGCCAAAATGATCAATGTACAGTGTAAAAACCCCAGAAATTAATGTGACAAGTGGCTAAAAAAGGACTGAATACTCTTTCAGTAGCAATTGATTCCCATTGCACGAATCAAACAAAGGGAATTGAAGTGTAATTTTTCTAATCTCTTCAAACCGCAACAAGAAACCCAGTTACGTCGACTGCCGTTTCATACGTGCCAGTTACGCACATGCCAAAACACCAGGAAATAATGTGACAAGTGGCTAAAAAAAGACTGAAGACTCTTTCAGTAGCAACTGCTTCCTGTTGCATAAGTCAAACAAAGAGAACTAAATTTCTAATATATTTTTTCTCTCCAATCTCTTTATACTGTGACGACATATACCCATTTACGTAGACTACCGTCTCTCGTAGGTGCCACTTACGTATCCTCGAAAACATGAAAAATTGACCTACGGAACATTTCCTAGCAGACGACACATGTTTCTTAAGTCAAATATAGGGAACTAAATTTCTGATTTTTTTTTCTCCATTGTCTTTATACCATGACAACAAACCCATTTACGTTGACTACCGTCTCATAGGTGCCAGTTACGTATCCGCGAAAACATGAAAAATGGACTTTTGGAACATTTTGTAGCAGACGACACCTGTCGTTTAAGTCAATCATAGGGATTTTTCTTTTTCGTTTTCTCTCACTAGGGCCATCGATTTGGTTACGATGACTATCTCACCCATACGTGATGGTTACGTGCTACGCATAAAATCGTAAAATCAACTTAGACACTTTCGGAGGCAACTGAAACCTGTTGCACAAATCAAAGAAAGGTAAACCGAATGCTTCCCTGTTTTCTTACCAGGGTCAATTTTGGTGACCTTGCGAGTCAAAAGTCAATGTTATGTTTAACTGCTGCGCAAAAATATAAAATTCAGAAGCAACCGGTTGCTGTTGCGGAAACTTTTTCCGGTTAAAAAAAATCTTGAACTAGTTTGAAGAATTTAAAAATAGGCCATAAAGATACAATAAGATGTAAGAATAACTAGTAATCATTTTTGTCTTTGATAGGATTGAAAACATTGTGGGAAAAGGAGAAAATGCTGGTAACCTGCATTGTCTCCTTTTCTCAGATTATTTTCAAAAGCTTTCTCTTTCGGGGGTGTTAAAAGGCGTCATTGTGTGGTAAAAGGTTAACAAGTATAAACAGAACCCCCCCCCCCCCCTTTACCAATCAGGCAATCAAATCCTATCCCTCTGTGAAATTATCCAATCACAGAAGCTTTAACCCTTTCCCAAACAAGCCCTGGTTTTTAAGGGTCTGGAATAGTAGCCTTTTGAAAACATTGTGGGAAAAGGAGAAAATGCTGGCTAACCAGCATTTTCTCCTTTTCCCACAATGTTTTCTAGCCTATCATAGACAGAAATTATCTTTTCAGCAAGAGTTGAATTGTCGTCTGCAAATGCTTCCAATTTAGTCTAGTCCAAAAGTTTGTCGTTTGGGAAAGGGTTAAGGAAATCAGCATGGGGCCCAGTCAGCCAATCAGAGGCTTCGAGAAATTCAAAACTGGGCCCAGTCAGCCAATCAGAGGCTTCGAGATATTCAAAGTTGGGCCCAGTCAGCCAATCAGAGAGCTTGAAAATTACTTCAAAATGGCGCCCTAATACATAGATAGAAAACAGTGAACAAAAAACGGCATAAAAGTGGATTTACAGTCTTCTTTGAAGGCTGCTGTGCAGTCCTAGGCAAACTGCTAGGCATGCACCACCCACACATGCCAGATTTCACTGAAAAAGGGCCAAAATTTAAGAAATCAGGGTGGCAGAAGACCTTGTTTTGGTCTGTTCAAGCGCCCTTGCAAGAGTTACTTCCCTTGAAATAAACCCTTGATGCCCCTTTATCCCTTAATTAGATTTCCTGACTCAGACCACATTAAATTCTGCGTATTGAATAAGCCAAAATGATCAATGTACAGTGTAAAAACCCCAGAAATTAATGTGACAAGTGGCTAAAAAAGGACTGAATACTCTTTCAGTAGCAATTGATTCCCATTGCACGAATCAAACAAAGGGAATTGAAGTGTAATTTTTCTAATCTCTTCAAACCGCAACAAGAAACCCAGTTACGTCGACTGCCGTTTCATACGTGCCAGTTACGCACATGCCAAAACACCAGGAAATAATGTGACAAGTGGCTAAAAAAAGACTGAAGACTCTTTCAGTAGCAACTGCTTCCTGTTGCATAAGTCAAACAAAGAGAACTAAATTTCTAATATATTTTTTCTCTCCAATCTCTTTATACTGTGACGACATATACCCATTTACGTAGACTACCGTCTCTCGTAGGTGCCACTTACGTATCCTCGAAAACATGAAAAATTGACCTACGGAACATTTCCTAGCAGACGACACATGTTTCTTAAGTCAAATATAGGGAACTAAATTTCTGATTTTTTTTTTCTCCATTGTCTTTATACCATGACAACAAACCCATTTACGTTGACTACCGTCTCATAGGTGCCAGTTACGTATCCGCGAAAACATGAAAAATGGACTTTTGGAACATTTTGTAGCAGACGACACCTGTCGTTTAAGTCAATCATAGGGATTTTTCTTTTTCGTTTTCTCTCACTAGGGCCATTGATTTGGTTACGATGACTATCTCACCCATACGTGATGGTTACGTGCTACGCATAAAATCGTAAAATCAACTTAGACACTTTCGGAGGCAACTGAAACCTGTTGCACAAATCAAAGAAAGGTAAACCGAATGCTTCCCTGTTTTCTTACCAGGGTCAATTTTGGTGACCTTGCGAGTCAAAAGTCAATGTTATGTTTAACTGCTGCGCAAAAATATAAAATTCAGAAGCAACCGGTTGCTGTTGCGGAAACTTTTTCCGGTTAAAAAAAATCTTGAACTAGTTTGAAGAATTTAAAAATAGGCCATAAAGATACAATAAGATGTAAGAATAACTAGTAATCATTTTTGTCTTTGATAGGATTGAAAACATTGTGGGAAAAGGAGAAAATGCTGGTAACCTGCATTGTCTCCTTTTCTCAGATTATTTTCAAAAGCTTTCTCTTTCGGGGGTGTTAAAAGGCGTCATTGTGTGGTAAAAGGTTAACAAGTATAAACAGAACCCCCCCCTTTACTAATCAGCCAATCAAATCCTATCCCTCTGTGAAATTATCCAATCACAGAAGCTTTAACCCTTTCCCAAACAAGCCCTGGTTTTTAAGGGTCTGGAATAGTAGCCTTTTGAAAACATTGTGGGAAAAGGAGAAAATGCTGGCTAACCAGCATTTTCTCCTTTTCCCACAATGTTTTCTAGCCTATCATAGACAGAAATTATCTTTTCAGCAAGAGTTGAATTGTCGTCTGCAAATGCTTCCAATTTAGTCTAGTCCAAAAGTTTGTCGTTTGGGAAAGGGTTAAGGAAATCAGCATGGGGCCCAGTCAGCCAATCAGAGGCTTCGAGAAATTCAAAACTGGGCCCAGTCAGCCAATCAGAGGCTTCGAGATATTCAAAGTTGGGCCCAGTCAGCCAATCAGAGAGCTTGAAAATTACTTCAAAATGGCGCCCTAATACATAGATAGAAAACAGTGAACAAAAAACGGCATAAAAGTGGATTTACAGTCTTCTTTGAAGGCTGCTGTGCAGTCCTAGGCAAACTGCTAGGCATGCACCACCCACACATGCCAGATTTCACTGAAAAAGGGCCAAAATTTAAGAAATCAGGGTGGCAGAAGACCTTGTTTTGGTCTGTTCAAGCGCCCTTGCAAGAGTTACTTCCCTTGAAATAAACCCTTGATGCCCCTTTATCCCTTAATTAGATTTCCTGACTCAGACCACATTAAATTCTGCGCATTGAATAAGCCAAAATGATCAATGTACAGTGTAAAAACCCCAGAAATTAATGTGACAAGTGGCTAAAAAAGGACTGAATACTCTTTCAGTAGCAATTGATTCCCATTGCACGAATCAAACAAAGGGAATTGAAGTGTAATTTTTCTAATCTCTTCAAACCGCAACAAGAAACCCAGTTACGTCGACTGCCGTTTCATACGTGCCAGTTACGCACATGCCAAAACACCAGGAAATAATGTGACAAGTGGCTAAAAAAAGACTGAAGACTCTTTCAGTAGCAACTGCTTCCTGTTGCATAAGTCAAACAAAGAGAACTAAATTTCTAATATATTTTTTCTCTCCAATCTCTTTATACTGTGACGACATATACCCATTTACGTAGACTACCGTCTCTCGTAGGTGCCACTTACGTATCCTCGAAAACATGAAAAATTGACCTACGGAACATTTCCTAGCAGACGACACATGTTTCTTAAGTCAAATATAGGGAACTAAATTTCTGATTTTTTTTTTCTCCATTGTCTTTATACCATGACAACAAACCCATTTACGTTGACTACCGTCTCATAGGTGCCAGTTACGTATCCGCGAAAACATGAAAAATGGACTTTTGGAACATTTTGTAGCAGACGACACCTGTCGTTTAAGTCAATCATAGGGATTTTTCTTTTTCGTTTTCTCTCACTAGGGCCATCGATTTGGTTACGATGACTATCTCACCCATACGTGATGGTTACGTGCTACGCATAAAATCGTAAAATCAACTTAGACACTTTCGGAGGCAACTGAAACCTGTTGCACAAATCAAAGAAAGGTAAACCGAATGCTTCCCTGTTTTCTTACCAGGGTCAATTTTGGTGACCTTGCGAGTCAAAAGTCAATGTTATGTTTAACTGCTGCGCAAAAATATAAAATTCAGAAGCAACCGGTTGCTGTTGCGGAAACTTTTTCCGGTTAAAAAAAATCTTGAACTAGTTTGAAGAATTTAAAAATAGGCCATAAAGATACAATAAGATGTAAGAATAACTAGTAATCATTTTTGTCTTTGATAGGATTGAAAACATTGTGGGAAAAGGAGAAAATGCTGGTAACCTGCATTGTCTCCTTTTCTCAGATTATTTTCAAAAGCTTTCTCTTTCGGGGGTGTTAAAAGGCGTCATTGTGTGGTAAAAGGTTAACAAGTATAAACAGAACCCCCCCTCCCTTTACCAATCAGCCAATCAAATCCTATCCCTCTGTGAAATTATCCAATCACAGAAGCTTTAACCCTTTCCCAAACAAGCCCTGGTTTTTAAGGGTCTGGAATAGTAGCCTTTTGAAAACATTGTGGGAAAAGGAGAAAATGCTGGCTAACCAGCATTTTCTCCTTTTCCCACAATGTTTTCTAGCCTATCATAGACAGAAATTATCTTTTCAGCAAGAGTTGAATTGTCGTCTGCAAATGCTTCCAATTTAGTCTAGTCCAAAAGTTTGTCGTTTGGGAAAGGGTTAAGGAAATCAGCATGGGGCCCAGTCAGCCAATCAGAGGCTTCGAGAAATTCAAAACTGGGCCCAGTCAGCCAATCAGAGGCTTCGAGATATTCAAAGTTGGGCCCAGTCAGCCAATCAGAGAGCTTGAAAATTACTTCAAAATGGCGCCCTAATATATAGATAGAAAACAGTGAACAAAAAACGGCATAAAAGTGGATTTACAGTCTTCTTTGAAGGCTGCTGTGCAGTCCTAGGCAAACTGCTAGGCATGCACCACCCACACATGCCAGATTTCACTGAAAAAGGGCCAAAATTTAAGAAATCAGGGTGGCAGAAGACCTTGTTTTGGTCTGTTCAAGCGCCCTTGCAAGAGTTACTTCCCTTGAAATAAACCCTTGATGCCCCTTTATCCCTTAATTAGATTTCCTGACTCAGACCACATTAAATTCTGCGCATTGAATAAGCCAAAATGATCAATGTACAGTGTAAAAACCCCAGAAATTAATGTGACAAGTGGCTAAAAAAGGACTGAATACTCTTTCAGTAGCAATTGATTCCCATTGCACGAATCAAACAAAGGGAATTGAAGTGTAATTTTTCTAATCTCTTCAAACCGCAACAAGAAACCCAGTTACGTCGACTGCCGTTTCATACGTGCCAGTTACGCACATGCCAAAACACCAGGAAATAATGTGACAAGTGGCTAAAAAAAGACTGAAGACTCTTTCAGTAGCAACTGCTTCCTGTTGCATAAGTCAAACAAAGAGAACTAAATTTCTAATATATTTTTTCTCTCCAATCTCTTTATACTGTGACGACATATACCCATTTACGTAGACTACCGTCTCTCGTAGGTGCCACTTACGTATCCTCGAAAACATGAAAAATTGACCTACGGAACATTTCCTAGCAGACGACACATGTTTCTTAAGTCAAATATAGGGAACTAAATTTCTGATTTTTTTTTCTCCATTGTCTTTATACCATGACAACAAACCCATTTACGTTGACTACCGTCTCATAGGTGCCAGTTACGTATCCGCGAAAACATGAAAAATGGACTTTTGGAACATTTTGTAGCAGACGACACCTGTCGTTTAAGTCAATCATAGGGATTTTTCTTTTTCGTTTTCTCTCACTAGGGCCATCGATTTGGTTACGATGACTATCTCACCCATACGTGATGGTTACGTGCTACGCATAAAATCGTAAAATCAACTTAGACACTTTCGGAGGCAACTGAAACCTGTTGCACAAATCAAAGAAAGGTAAACCGAATGCTTCCCTGTTTTCTTACCAGGGTCAATTTTGGTGACCTTGCGAGTCAAAAGTCAATGTTATGTTTAACTGCTGCGCAAAAATATAAAATTCAGAAGCAACCGGTTGCTGTTGCGGAAACTTTTTCCGGTTAAAAAAAATCTTGAACTAGTTTGAAGAATTTAAAAATAGGCCATAAAGATACAATAAGATGTAAGAATAACTAGTAATCATTTTTGTCTTTGATAGGATTGAAAACATTGTGGGAAAAGGAGAAAATGCTGGTAACCTGCATTGTCTCCTTTTCTCAGATTATTTTCAAAAGCTTTCTCTTTCGGGGGTGTTAAAAGGCGTCATTGTGTGGTAAAAGGTTAACAAGTATAAACAGAACCCCCCCCCTTTACCAATCAGCCAATCAAATCCTATCCCTCTGTGAAATTATCCAATCACAGAAGCTTTAACCCTTTCCCAAACAAGCCCTGGTTTTTAAGGGTCTGGAATAGTAGCCTTTTGAAAACATTGTGGGAAAAGGAGAAAATGCTGGCTAACCAGCATTTTCTCCTTTTCCCACAATGTTTTCTAGCCTATCATAGACAGAAATTATCTTTTCAGCAAGAGTTGAATTGTCGTCTGCAAATGCTTCCAATTTAGTCTAGTCCAAAAGTTTGTCGTTTGGGAAAGGGTTAAGGAAATCAGCATGGGGCCCAGTCAGCCAATCAGAGGCTTCGAGAAATTCAAAACTGGGCCCAGTCAGCCAATCAGAGGCTTCGAGATATTCAAAGTTGGGCCCAGTCAGCCAATCAGAGAGCTTGAAAATTACTTCAAAATGGCGCCCTAATACATAGATAGAAAACAGTGAACAAAAAACGGCATAAAAGTGGATTTACAGTCTTCTTTGAAGGCTGCTGTGCAGTCCTAGGCAAACTGCTAGGCATGCACCACCCACACATGCCAGATTTCACTGAAAAAGGGCCAAAATTTAAGAAATCAGGGTGGCAGAAGACCTTGTTTTGGTCTGTTCAAGCGCCCTTGCAAGAGTTACTTCCCTTGAAATAAACCCTTGATGCCCCTTTATCCCTTAATTAGATTTCCTGACTCAGACCACATTAAATTCTGCGCATTGAATAAGCCAAAATGATCAATGTACAGTGTAAAAACCCCAGAAATTAATGTGACAAGTGGCTAAAAAAGGACTGAATACTCTTTCAGTAGCAATTGATTCCCATTGCACGAATCAAACAAAGGGAATTGAAGTGTAATTTTTCTAATCTCTTCAAACCGCAACAAGAAACCCAGTTACGTCGACTGCCGTTTCATACGTGCCAGTTACGCACATGCCAAAACACCAGGAAATAATGTGACAAGTGGCTAAAAAAAGACTGAAGACTCTTTCAGTAGCAACTGCTTCCTGTTGCATAAGTCAAACAAAGAGAACTAAATTTCTAATATATTTTTTCTCTCCAATCTCTTTATACTGTGACGACATATACCCATTTACGTAGACTACCGTCTCTCGTAGGTGCCACTTACGTATCCTCGAAAACATGAAAAATTGACCTACGGAACATTTCCTAGCAGACGACACATGTTTCTTAAGTCAAATATAGGGAACTAAATTTCTGATTTTTTTTTTCTCCATTGTCTTTATACCATGACAACAAACCCATTTATGTTGACTACCGTCTCATAGGTGCCAGTTACGTATCCGCGAAAACATGAAAAATGGACTTTTGGAACATTTTGTAGCAGACGACACCTGTCGTTTAAGTCAATCATAGGGATTTTTCTTTTTCGTTTTCTCTCACTAGGGCCATCGATTTGGTTACGATGACTATCTCACCCATACGTGATGGTTGCGTGCTACGCATAAAATCGTAAAATCAACTTAGACACTTTCGGAGGCAACTGAAACCTGTTGCACAAATCAAAAAAAAAGGTAAACCGAATGCTTCCCTGTTTTCTTACCAGGGTCAATTTTGGTGACCTTGCGAGTCAAAAGTCAATGTTATGTTTAACTGCTGCGCAAAAATATAAAATTCAGAAGCAACCGGTTGCTGTTGCGGAAACTTTTTCCGGTTAAAAAAAATCTTGAACTAGTTTGAAGAATTTAAAAATAGGCCATAAAGATACAATAAGATGTAAGAATAACTAGTAATCATTTTTGTCTTTGATAGGATTGAAAACATTGTGGGAAAAGGAGAAAATGCTGGTAACCTGCATTGTCTCCTTTTCTCAGATTTTTTTCTAAAGCTTTCTCTTTCGGGGGTGTTAAAAGGCGTCATTGTGTGGTAAAAGGTTAACAAGTATAAACAGAACCCCCCCCCCCTTTACCAATCAGCCAATCAAATCCTATCCCTCTGTGAAATTATCCAATCACAGAAGCTTTAACCCTTTCCCAAACAAGCCCTGGTTTTTAAGGGTCTGGAATAGTAGCCTTTTGAAAACATTGTGGGAAAAGGAGAAAATGCTGGCTAACCAGCATTTTCTCCTTTTCCCACAATGTTTTCTAGCCTATCATAGACAGAAATTATCTTTTCAGCAAGAGTTGAATTGTCGTCTGCAAATGCTTCCAATTTAGTCTAGTCCAAAAGTTTGTCGTTTGGGAAAGGGTTAAGGAAATCAGCATGGGGCCCAGTCAGCCAATCAGAGGCTTCGAGAAATTCAAAACTGGGCCCAGTCAGCCAATCAGAGGCTTCGAGATATTCAAAGTTGGGCCCAGTCAGCCAATCAGAGAGCTTGAAAATTACTTCAAAATGGCGCCCTAATATATAGATAGAAAACAGTGAACAAAAAACGGCATAAAAGTGGATTTACAGTCTTCTTTGAAGGCTGCTGTGCAGTCCTAGGCAAACTGCTAGGCATGCACCACCCACACATGCCAGATTTCACTGAAAAAGGGCCAAAATTTAAGAAATCAGGGTGGCAGAAGACCTTGTTTTGGTCTGTTCAAGCGCCCTTGCAAGAGTTACTTCCCTTGAAATAAACCCTTGATGCCCCTTTATCCCTTAATTAGATTTCCTGACTCAGACCACATTAAATTCTGCGCATTGAATAAGCCAAAATGATCAATGTACAGTGTAAAAACCCCAGAAATTAATGTGACAAGTGGCTAAAAAAGGACTGAATACTCTTTCAGTAGCAATTGATTCCCATTGCACGAATCAAACAAAGGGAATTGAAGTGTAATTTTTCTAATCTCTTCAAACCGCAACAAGAAACCCAGTTACGTCGACTGCCGTTTCATACGTGCCAGTTACGCACATGCCAAAACACCAGGAAATAATGTGACAAGTGGCTAAAAAAAGACTGAAGACTCTTTCAGTAGCAACTGCTTCCTGTTGCATAAGTCAAACAAAGAGAACTAAATTTCTAATATATTTTTTCTCTCCAATCTCTTTATACTGTGACGACATATACCCATTTACGTAGACTACCGTCTCTCGTAGGTGCCACTTACGTATCCTCGAAAACATGAAAAATTGACCAACGGAACATTTCCTAGCAGACGACACATGTTTCTTAAGTCAAATATAGGGAACTAAATTTCTGATTTTTTTTTTCTCCATTGTCTTTATACCATGACAACAAACCCATTTACGTTGACTACCGTCTCATAGGTGCCAGTTACGTATCCGCGAAAACATGAAAAATGGACTTTTGGAACATTTTGTAGCAGACGACACCTGTCGTTTAAGTCAATCATAGGGATTTTTCTTTTTCGTTTTCTCTCACTAGGGCCATCGATTTGGTTACGATGACTATCTCACCCATACGTGATGGTTACGTGCTACGCATAAAATCGTAAAATCAACTTAGACACTTTCGGAGGCAACTGAAACCTGTTGCACAAATCAAAGAAAGGTAAACCGAATGCTTCCCTGTTTTCTTACCAGGGTCAATTTTGGTGACCTTGCGAGTCAAAAGTCAATGTTATGTTTAACTGCTGCGCAAAAATATAAAATTCAGAAGCAACCGGTTGCTGTTGCGGAAACTTTTTCCGGTTAAAAAAAATCTTGAACTAGTTTGAAGAATTTAAAAATAGGCCATAAAGATACAATAAGATGTAAGAATAACTAGTAATCATTTTTGTCTTTGATAGGATTGAAAACATTGTGGGAAAAGGAGAAAATGCTGGTAACCTGCATTGTCTCCTTTTCTCAGATTATTTTCAAAAGCTTTCTCTTTCGGGGGTGTTAAAAGGCGTCATTGTGTGGTAAAAGGTTAACAAGTATAAACAGAACCCCCCCCCCCCTTTACCAATCAGCCAATCAAATCCTATCCCTCTGTGAAATTATCCAATCACAGAAGCTTTAACCCTTTCCCAAACAAGCCCTGGTTTTTAAGGGTCTGGAATAGTAGCCTTTTGAAAACATTGTGGGAAAAGGAGAAAATGCTGGCTAACCAGCATTTTCTCCTTTTCCCACAATGTTTTCTAGCCTATCATAGACAGAAATTATCTTTTCAGCAAGAGTTGAATTGTCGTCTGCAAATGCTTCCAATTTAGTCTAGTCCAAAAGTTTGTCGTTTGGGAAAGGGTTAAGGAAATCAGCATGGGGCCCAGTCAGCCAATCAGAGGCTTCGAGAAATTCAAAACTGGGCCCAGTCAGCCAATCAGAGGCTTCGAGATATTCAAAGTTGGGCCCAGTCAGCCAATCAGAGAGCTTGAAAATTACTTCAAAATGGCGCCCTAATACATAGATAGAAAACAGTGAACAAAAAACGGCATAAAAGTGGATTTACAGTC
This sequence comes from Tridacna crocea, assembly GCA_943736015.1. Lineage (NCBI taxonomy): Eukaryota > Metazoa > Mollusca > Bivalvia > Cardiida > Cardiidae > Tridacna > Tridacna crocea. The sequence goes on from OX031063.1 coordinate 3,754,153, forward strand.
TTCTTTGAAGGCTGCTGTGCAGTCCTAGGCAAACTGCTAGGCATGCACCACCCACACATGCCAGATTTCACTGAAAAAGGGCCAAAATTTAAGAAATCAGGGTGGCAGAAGACCTTGTTTTGGTCTGTTCAAGCGCCCTTGCAAGAGTTACTTCCCTTGAAATAAACCCTTGATGCCCCTTTATCCCTTAATTAGATTTCCTGACTCAGACCACATTAAATTCTGCGCATTGAATAAGCCAAAATGATCAATGTACAGTGTAAAAACCCCAGAAATTAATGTGACAAGTGGCTAAAAAAGGACTGAATACTCTTTCAGTAGCAATTGATTCCCATTGCACGAATCAAACAAAGGGAATTGAAGTGTAATTTTTCTAATCTCTTCAAACCGCAACAAGAAACCCAGTTACGTCGACTGCCGTTTCATACGTGCCAGTTACGCACATGCCAAAACACCAGGAAATAATGTGACAAGTGGCTAAAAAAAGACTGAAGACTCTTTCAGTAGCAACTGCTTCCTGTTGCATAAGTCAAACAAAGAGAACTAAATTTCTAATATATTTTTTCTCTCCAATCTCTTTATACTGTGACGACATATACCCATTTACGTAGACTACCGTCTCTCGTAGGTGCCACTTACGTATCCTCGAAAACATGAAAAATTGACCTACGGAACATTTCCTAGCAGACGACACATGTTTCTTAAGTCAAATATAGGGAACTAAATTTCTGATTTTTTTTTTCTCCATTGTCTTTATACCATGACAACAAAGCCATTTACGTTGACTACCGTCTCATAGGTGCCAGTTACGTATCCGCGAAAACATGAAAAATGGACTTTTGGAACATTTTGTAGCAGACGACACCTGTCGTTTAAGTCAATCATAGGGATTTTTCTTTTTCGTTTTCTCTCACTAGGGCCATCGATTTGGTTACGATGACCATCTCACCCATACGTGATGGTTACGTGCTACGCATAAAATCGTAAAATCAACTTAGACACTTTCGGAGGCAACTGAAACCTGTTGCACAAATCAAAGAAAGGTAAACCGAATGCTTCCCTGTTTTCTTACCAGGGTCAATTTTGGTGACCTTGCGAGTCAAAAGTCAATGTTATGTTTAACTGCTGCGCAAAAATATAAAATTCAGAAGCAACCGGTTGCTGTTGCGGAAACTTTTTCCGGTTAAAAAAAATCTTGAACTAGTTTGAAGAATTTAAAAATAGGCCATAAAGATACAATAAGATGTAAGAATAACTAGTAATCATTTTTGTCTTTGATAGGATTGAAAACATTGTGGGAAAAGGAGAAAATGCTGGTAACCTGCATTGTCTCCTTTTCTCAGATTATTTTCAAAAGCTTTCTCTTTCGGGGGTGTTAAAAGGCGTCATTGTGTGGTAAAAGGTTAACAAGTATAAACAGAACCCCCCCCCTTTACCAATCAGCCAATCAAATCCTATCCCTCTGTGAAATTATCCAATCACAGAAGCTTTAACCCTTTCCCAAACAAGCCCTGGTTTTTAAGGGTCTGGAATAGTAGCCTTTTGAAAACATTGTGGGAAAAGGAGAAAATGCTGGCTAACCAGCATTTTCTCCTTTTCCCACAATGTTTTCTAGCCTATCATAGACAGAAATTATCTTTTCAGCAAGAGTTGAATTGTCGTCTGCAAATGCTTCCAATTTAGTCTAGTCCAAAAGTTTGTCGTTTGGGAAAGGGTTAAGGAAATCAGCATGGGGCCCAGTCAGCCAATCAGAGGCTTCGAGAAATTCAAAACTGGGCCCAGTCAGCCAATCAGAGGCTTCGAGATATTCAAAGTTGGGCCCAGTCAGCCAATCAGAGAGCTTGAAAATTACTTCAAAATGGCGCCCTAATACATAGATAGAAAACAGTGAACAAAAAACGGCATAAAAGTGGATTTACAGTCTTCTTTGAAGGCTGCTGTGCAGTCCTAGGCAAACTGCTAGGCATGCACCACCCACACATGCCAGATTTCACTGAAAAAGGGCCAAAATTTAAGAAATCAGGGTGGCAGAAGACCTTGTTTTGGTCTGTTCAAGCGCCCTTGCAAGAGTTACTTCCCTTGAAATAAACCCTTGATGCCCCTTTATCCCTTAATTAGATTTCCTGACTCAGACCACATTAAATTCTGCGCATTGAATAAGCCAAAATGATCAATGTACAGTGTAAAAACCCCAGAAATTAATGTGACAAGTGGCTAAAAAAGGACTGAATACTCTTTCAGTAGCAATTGATTCCCATTGCACGAATCAAACAAAGGGAATTGAAGTGTAATTTTTCTAATCTCTTCAAACCGCAACAAGAAACCCAGTTACGTCGACTGCCGTTTCATACGTGCCAGTTACGCACATGCCAAAACACCAGGAAATAATGTGACAAGTGGCTAAAAAAAGACTGAAGACTCTTTCAGTAGCAACTGCTTCCTGTTGCATAAGTCAAACAAAGAGAACTAAATTTCTAATATATTTTTTCTCTCCAATCTCTTTATACTGTGACGACATATACCCATTTACGTAGACTACCGTCTCTCGTAGGTGCCACTTACGTATCCTCGAAAACATGAAAAATTGACCTACGGAACATTTCCTAGCAGACGACACATGTTTCTTAAGTCAAATATAGGGAACTAAATTTCTGATTTTTTTTTTCTCCATTGTCTTTATACCATGACAACAAACCCATTTACGTTGACTACCGTCTCATAGGTGCCAGTTACGTATCCGCGAAAACATGAAAAATGGACTTTTGGAACATTTTGTAGCAGACGACACCTGTCGTTTAAGTCAATCATAGGGATTTTTCTTTTTCGTTTTCTCTCACTAGGGCCATCGATTTGGTTACGATGACTATCTCACCCATACGTGATGGTTACGTGCTACGCATAAAATCGTAAAATCAACTTAGACACTTTCGGAGGCAACTGAAACCTGTTGCACAAATCAAAGAAAGGTAAACCGAATGCTTCCCTGTTTTCTTACCAGGGTCAATTTTGGTGACCTTGCGAGTCAAAAGTCAATGTTATGTTTAACTGCTGCGCAAAAATATAAAATTCAGAAGCAACCGGTTGCTGTTGCGGAAACTTTTTCCGGTTAAAAAAAATCTTGAACTAGTTTGAAGAATTTAAAAATAGGCCATAAAGATACAATAAGATGTAAGAATAACTAGTAATCATTTTTGTCTTTGATAGGATTGAAAACATTGTGGGAAAAGGAGAAAATGCTGGTAACCTGCATTGTCTCCTTTTCTCAGATTATTTTCAAAAGCTTTCTCTTTCGGGGGTGTTAAAAGGCGTCATTGTGTGGTAAAAGGTTAACAAGTATAAACAGAACCCCCCCCTCCCTTTACCAATCAGCCAATCAAATCCTATCCCTCTGTGAAATTATCCAATCACAGAAGCTTTAACCCTTTCCCAAACAAGCCCTGGTTTTTAAGGGTCTGGAATAGTAGCCTTTTGAAAACATTGTGGGAAAAGGAGAAAATGCTGGCTAACCAGCATTTTCTCCTTTTCCCACAATGTTTTCTAGCCTATCATAGACAGAAATTATCTTTTCAGCAAGAGTTGAATTGTCGTCTGCAAATGCTTCCAATTTAGTCTAGTCCAAAAGTTTGTCGTTTGGGAAAGGGTTAAGGAAATCAGCATGGGGCCCAGTCAGCCAATCAGAGGCTTCGAGAAATTCAAAACTGGGCCCAGTCAGCCAATCAGAGGCTTCGAGATATTCAAAGTTGGGCCCAGTCAGCCAATCAGAGAGCTTGAAAATTACTTCAAAATGGCGCCCTAATATATAGATAGAAAACAGTGAACAAAAAACGGCATAAAAGTGGATTTACAGTCTTCTTTGAAGGCTGCTGTGCAGTCCTAGGCAAACTGCTAGGCATGCACCACCCACACATGCCAGATTTCACTGAAAAAGGGCCAAAATTTAAGAAATCAGGGTGGCAGAAGACCTTGTTTTGGTCTGTTCAAGCGCCCTTGCAAGAGTTACTTCCCTTGAAATAAACCCTTGATGCCCCTTTATCCCTTAATTAGATTTCCTGACTCAGACCACATTAAATTCTGCGCATTGAATAAGCCAAAATGATCAATGTACAGTGTAAAAACCCCAGAAATTAATGTGACAAGTGGCTAAAAAAGGACTGAATACTCTTTCAGTAGCAATTGATTCCCATTGCACGAATCAAACAAAGGGAATTGAAGTGTAATTTTTCTAATCTCTTCAAACCGCAACAAGAAACCCAGTAACGTCGACTGCCGTTTCATACGTGCCAGTTATGCACATGCCAAAACACCAGGAAATAATGTGACAAGTGGCTAAAAAAAGACTGAAGACTCTTTCAGTAGCAACTGCTTCCTGTTGCATAAGTCAAACAAAGAGAACTAAATTTCTAATATATTTTTTCTCTCCAATCTCTTTATACTGTGACGACATATACCCATTTACGTAGACTACCGTCTCTCGTAGGTGCCACTTACGTATCCTCGAAAACATGAAAAATTGACCTACGGAACATTTCCTAGCAGACGACACATGTTTCTTAAGTCAAATATAGGGAACTAAATTTCTGATTTTTTTTTTCTCCATTGTCTTTATACCATCACAACAAACCCATTTACGTTGACTACCGTCTCATAGGTGCCAGTTACGTATCCGCGAAAACATGAAAAATGGACTTTTGGAACATTTTGTAGCAGACGACACCTGTCGTTTAAGTCAATCATAGGGATTTTTCTTTTTCGTTTTCTCTCACTAGGGCCATCGATTTGGTTACGATGACTATCTCACCCATACGTGATGGTTACGTGCTACGCATAAAATCGTAAAATCAACTTAGACACTTTCCGAGGCAACTGAAACCTGTTGCACAAATCAAAGAAAGGTAAACCGAATGCTTCCCTGTTTTCTTACCAGGGTCAATTTTGGTGACCTTGCGAGTCAAAAGTCAATGTTATGTTTAACTGCTGCGCAAAAATATAAAATTCAGAAGCAACCGGTTGCTGTTGCGGAAACTTTTTCCGGTTAAAAAAAATCTTGAACTAGTTTGAAGAATTTAAAAATAGGCCATAAAGATACAATAAGATGTAAGAATAACTAGTAATCATTTTTGTCTTTGATAGGATTAAAAACATTGTGGGAAAAGGAGAAAATGCTGGTAACCTGCATTGTCTCCTTTTCTCAGATTATTTTCAAAAGCTTTCTCTTTCGGGGGTGTTAAAAGGCGTCATTGTGTGGTAAAAGGTTAACAAGTATAAACAGAACCCGCCCCCTTTACCAATCAGCCGATCAAATCCTATCCCTCTGTGAAATTATCCAATCACAGAAGCTTTAACCCTTTCCCAAACAAGCCCTGGTTTTTAAGGGTCTGGAATAGTAGCCTTTTGAAAACATTGTGGGAAAAGGAGAAAATGCTGGCTAACCAGCATTTTCTCCTTTTCCCACAATGTTTTCTAGCCTATCATAGACAGAAATTATCTTTTCAGCAAGAGTTGAATTGTCGTCTGCAAATGCTTCCAATTTAGTCTAGTCCAAAAGTTTGTCGTTTGGGAAAGGGTTAAGGAAATCAGCATGGGGCCCAGTCAGCCAATCAGAGGCTTCGAGAAATTCAAAACTGGGCCCAGTCAGCCAATCAGAGGCTTCGAGATATTCAAAGTTGGGCCCAGTCAGCCAATCAGAGAGCTTGAAAATTACTTCAAAATGGCGCCCTAATATATAGATAGAAAACAGTGAACAAAAAACGGCATAAAAGTGGATTTACAGTCTTCTTTGAAGGCTGCTGTGCAGTCCTAGGCAAACTGCTAGGCATGCACCACCCACACATGCCAGATTTCACTGAAAAAGGGCCAAAATTTAAGAAATCAGGGTGGCAGAAGACCTTGTTTTGGTCTGTTCAAGCGCCCTTGCAAGAGTTACTTCCCTTGAAATAAACCCTTGATGCCCCTTTATCCCTTAATTAGATTTCCTGACTCAGACCACATTAAATTCTGCGCATTGAATAAGCCAAAATGATCAATGTACAGTGTAAAAACCCCAGAAATTAATGTGACAAGTGGCTAAAAAAGGACTGAATACTCTTTCAGTAGCAATTGATTCCCATTGCACGAATCAAACAAAGGGAATTGAAGTGTAATTTTCTAATCTCTTCAAACCGCAACAAGAAACCCAGTTACGTCGACTGCCGTTTCATACGTGCCAGTTACGCACATGCCAAAACACCAGGAAATAATGTGACAAGTGGCTAAAAAAAGACTGAAGACTCTTTCAGTAGCAACTGCTTCCTGTTGCATAAGTCAAACAAAGAGAACTAAATTTCTAATATATTTTTTCTCTCCAATCTCTTTATACTGTGACGACATATACCCATTTACGTAGACTACCGTCTCTCGTAGGTGCCACTTACGTATCCTCGAAAACATGAAAAATTGACCTACGGAACATTTCCTAGCAGACGACACATGTTTCTTAAGTCAAATATAGGGAACTAAATTTCTGATTTTTTTTTTCTCCATTGTCTTTATACCATGACAACAAACCCATTTACGTTGACTACCGTCTCATAGGTGCCAGTTACGTATCCGCGAAAACATGAAAAATGGACTTTTGGAACATTTTGTAGCAGACGACACCTGTCGTTTAAGTCAATCATAGGGATTTTTCTTTTTCGTTTTCTCTCACTAGGGCCATCGATTTGGTTACGATGACTATCTCACCCATACGTGATGGTTACGTGCTACGCATAAAATCGTAAAATCAACTTAGACACTTTCGGAGGCAACTGAAACCTGTTGCACAAATCAAAGAAAGGTAAACCGAATGCTTCCCTGTTTTCTTACCAGGGTCAATTTTGGTGACCTTGCGAGTCAAAAGTCAATGTTATGTTTAACTGCTGCGCAAAAATATAAAATTCAGAAGCAACCGGTTGCTGTTGCGGAAACTTTTTCCGGTTAAAAAAAATCTTGAACTAGTTTGAAGAATTTAAAAATAGGCCATAAAGATACAATAAGATGTAAGAATAACTAGTAATCATTTTTGTCTTTGATAGGATTAAAAACATTGTGGGAAAAGGAGAAAATGCTGGTAACCTGCATTGTCTCCTTTTCTCAGATTATTTTCAAAAGCTTTCTCTTTCGGGGGTGTTAAAAGGCGTCATTGTGTGGTAAAAGGTTAACAAGTATAAACAGAACCCGCCCCCTTTACCAATCAGCCAATCAAATCCTATCCCTCTGTGAAATTATCCAATCACAGAAGCTTTAACCCTTTCCCAAACAAGCCCTGGTTTTTAAGGGTCTGGAATAGTAGCCTTTTGAAAACATTGTGGGAAAAGGAGAAAATGCTGGCTAACCAGCATTTTCTCCTTTTCCCACAATGTTTTCTAGCCTATCATAGACAGAAATTATCTTTTCAGCAAGAGTTAAATTGTCGTCTGCAAATGCTTCCAATTTAGTCTAGTCCAAAAGTTTGTCGTTTGGGAAAGGGTTAAGGAAATCAGCATGGGGCCCAGTCAGCCAATCAGAGGCTTCGAGAAATTCAAAACTGGGCCCAGTCAGCCAATCAGAGGCTTCGAGATATTCAAAGTTGGGCCCAGTCAGCCAATCAGAGAGCTTGAAAATTACTTCAAAATGGCGCCCTAATATATAGATAGAAAACAGTGAACAAAAAACGGCATAAAAGTGGATTTACAGTCTTCTTTGAAGGCTGCTGTGCAGTCCTAGGCAAACTGCTAGGCATGCACCACCCACACATGCCATATTTCACTGAAAAAGGGCCAAAATTTAAGAAATCAGGGTGGCAGAAGACCTTGTTTTGGTCTGTTCAAGCGCCCTTGCAAGAGTTACTTCCCTTGAAATAAACCCTTGATGCCCCTTTATCCCTTAATTAGATTTCCTGACTCAGACCACATTAAATTCTGCGCATTGAATAAGCCAAAATGATCAATGTACAGTGTAAAAACCCCAGAAATTAATGTGACAAGTGGCTAAAAAAGGACTGAATACTCTTTCAGTAGCAATTGATTCCCATTGCACGAATCAAACAAAGGGAATTGAAGTGTAATTTTTCTAATCTCTTCAAACCGCAACAAGAAACCCAGTAACGTCGACTGCCGTTTCATACGTGCCAGTTATGCACATGCCAAAACACCAGGAAATAATGTGACAAGTGGCTAAAAAAAGACTGAAGACTCTTTCAGTAGCAACTGCTTCCTGTTGCATAAGTCAAACAAAGAGAACTAAATTTCTAATATATTTTTTCTCTCCAATCTCTTTATACTGTGACGACATATACCCATTTACGTAGACTACCGTCTCTCGTAGGTGCCACTTACGTATCCTCGAAAACATGAAAAATTGACCTACGGAACATTTCCTAGCAGACGACACATGTTTCTTAAGTCAAATATAGGGAACTAAATTTCTGATTTTTTTTTTCTCCATTGTCTTTATACCATCACAACAAACCCATTTACGTTGACTACCGTCTCATAGGTGCCAGTTACGTATCCGCGAAAACATGAAAAATGGACTTTTGGAACATTTTGTAGCAGACGACACCTGTCGTTTAAGTCAATCATAGGGATTTTTCTTTTTCGTTTTCTCTCACTAGGGCCATCGATTTGGTTACGATGACTATCTCACCCATACGTGATGGTTACGTGCTACGCATAAAATCGTAAAATCAACTTAGACACTTTCGGAGGCAACTGAAACCTGTTGCACAAATCAAAGAAAGGTAAACCGAATGCTTCCCTGTTTTCTTACCAGGGTCAATTTTGGTGACCTTGCGAGTCAAAAGTCAATGTTATGTTTAACTGCTGCGCAAAAATATAAAATTCAGAAGCAACCGGTTGCTGTTGCGGAAACTTTTTCCGGTTAAAAAAAATCTTGAACTAGTTTGAAGAATTTAAAAATAGGCCATAAAGATACAATAAGATGTAAGAATAACTAGTAATCATTTTTGTCTTTGATAGGATTGAAAACATTGTGGGAAAAGGAGAAAATGCTGGTAACCTGCATTGTCTCCTTTTCTCAGATTATTTTCAAAAGCTTTCTCTTTCGGGGGTGTTAAAAGGCGTCATTGTGTGGTAAAAGGTTAACAAGTATAAACAGAACCCCACCCCCTTTACCAATCAGCCAATCAAATCCTATCCCTCTGTGAAATTATCCAATCACAGAAGCTTTAACCCTTTCCCAAACAAGCCCTGGTTTTTAAGGGTCTGGAATAGTAGCCTTTTGAAAACATTGTGGGAAAAGGAGAAAATGCTGGCTAACCAGCATTTTCTCCTTTTCCCACAATGTTTTCTAGCCTATCATAGACAGAAATTATCTTTTCAGCAAGAGTTGAATTGTCGTCTGCAAATGCTTCCAATTTAGTCTAGTCCAAAAGTTTGTCGTTTGGGAAAGGGTTAAGGAAATCAGCATGGGGCCCAGTCAGCCAATCAGAGGCTTCGAGAAATTCAAAACTGGGCCCAGTCAGCCAATCAGAGGCTTCGAGATATTCAAAGTTGGGCCCAGTCAGCCAATCAGAGAGCTTGAAAATTACTTCAAAATGGCGCCCTAATATATAGATAGAAAACAGTGAACAAAAAACGGCATAAAAGTGGATTTACAGTCTTCTTTGAAGGCTGCTGTGCAGTCCTAGGCAAACTGCTAGGCATGCACCACCCACACATGCCAGATTTCACTGAAAAAGGGCCAAAATTTAAGAAATCAGGGTGGCAGAAGACCTTGTTTTGGTCTGTTCAAGCGCCCTTGCAAGAGTTACTTCCCTTGAAATAAACCCTTGATGCCCCTTTATCCCTTAATTAGATTTCCTGACTCAGACCACATTAAATTCTGCGCATTGAATAAGCCAAAATGATCAATGTACAGTGTAAAAACCCCAGAAATTAATGTGACAAGTGGCTAAAAAAGGACTGAATACTCTTTCAGTAGCAATTGATTCCCATTGCACGAATCAAACAAAGGGAATTGAAGTGTAATTTTTCTAATCTCTTCAAACCGCAACAAGAAACCCAGTTACGTCGACTGCCGTTTCATACGTGCCAGTTATGCACATGCCAAAACACCAGGAAATAATGTGACAAGTGGCTAAAAAAAGACTGAAGACTCTTTCAGTAGCAACTGCTTCCTGTTGCATAAGTCAAACAAAGAGAACTAAATTTCTAATATATTTTTTCTCTCCAATCTCTTTATACTGTGACGACATATACCCATTTACGTAGACTACCGTCTCTCGTAGGTGCCACTTACGTATCCTCGAAAACATGAAAAATTGACCTACGGAACATTTCCTAGCAGACGACACATGTTTCTTAAGTCAAATATAGGGAACTAAATTTCTGATTTTTTTTTTCTCCATTGTCTTTATACCATGACAACAAACCCATTTACGTTGACTACCGTCTCATAGGTGCCAGTTACGTATCCGCGAAAACATGAAAAATGGACTTTTGGAACATTTTGTAGCAGACGACACCTGTCGTTTAAGTCAATCATAGGGATTTTTCTTTTTCGTTTTCTCTCACTAGGGCCATCGATTTGGTTACGATGACTATCTCACCCATACGTGATGGTTACGTGCTACGCATAAAATCGTAAAATCAACTTAGACACTTTCGGAGGCAACTGAAACCTGTTGCACAAATCAAAGAAAGGTAAACCGAATGCTTCCCTGTTTTCTTACCAGGGTCAATTTTGGTGACCTTGCGAGTCAAAAGTCAATGTTATGTTTAACTGCTGCGCAAAAATATAAAATTCAGAAGCAACCGGTTGCTGTTGCGGAAACTTTTTCCGGTTAAAAAAAATCTTGAACTAGTTTGAAGAATTTAAAAATAGGCCATAAAGATACAATAAGATGTAAGAATAACTAGTAATCATTTTTGTCTTTGATAGGATTGAAAACATTGTGGGAAAAGGAGAAAATGCTGGTAACCTGCATTGTCTCCTTTTCTCAGATTATTTTCAAAAGCTTTCTCTTTCGGGGGTGTTAAAAGGCGTCATTGTGTGGTAAAAGGTCAACAAGTATAAACAGAACCCCCCCCTTTACCAATCAGCCAATCAAATCCTATCCCTCTGTGAAATTATCCAATCACAGAAGCTTTAACCCTTTCCCAAACAAGCCCTGGTTTTTAAGGGTCTGGAATAGTAGCCTTTTGAAAACATTGTGGGAAAAGGAGAAAATGCTGGCTAACCAGCATTTTCTCCTTTTCCCACAATGTTTTCTAGCCTATCATAGACAGAAATTATCTTTTCAGCAAAAGTTGAATTGTCGTCTGCAAATGCTTCCAATTTAGTCTAGTCCAAAAGTTTGTCGTTTGGGAAAGGGTTAAGGAAATCAGCATGGGGCCCAGTCAGCCAATCAGAGGCTTCGAGAAATTCAAAACTGGGCCCAGTCAGCCAATCAGAGGCTTCGAGATATTCAAAGTTGGGCCCAGTCAGCCAATCAGAGAGCTTGAAAATTACTTCAAAATGGCGCCCTAATATATAGATAGAAAACAGTGAACAAAAAACGGCATAAAAGTGGATTTACAGTCTTCTTTGAAGGCTGCTGTGCAGTCCTAGGCAAACTGCTAGGCATGCACCACCCACACATGCCAGATTTCACTGAAAAAGGGCCAAAATTTAAGAAATCAGGGTGGCAGAAGACCTTGTTTTGGTCTGTTCAAGCGCCCTTGCAAGAGTTACTTCCCTTGAAATAAACCCTTGATGCCCCTTTATCCCTTAATTAGATTTCCTGACTCAGACCACATTAAATTCTGCGCATTGAATAAGCCAAAATGATCAATGTACAGTGTAAAAACCCCAGAAATTAATGTGACAAGTGGCTAAAAAAGGACTGAATACTCTTTCAGTAGCAATTGATTCCCATTGCACGAATCAAACAAAGGGAATTGAAGTGTAATTTTTCTAATCTCTTCAAACCGCAACAAGAAACCCAGTTACGTCGACTGCCGTTTCATACGTGCCAGTTATGCACATGCCAAAACACCAGGAAATAATGTGACAAGTGGCTAAAAAAAGACTGAAGACTCTTTCAGTAGCAACTGCTTCCTGTTGCATAAGTCAAACAAAGAGAACTAAATTTCTAATATATTTTTTCTCTCCAATCTCTTTATACTGTGACGACATATACCCATTTACGTAGACTACCGTCTCTCGTAGGTGCCACTTACGTATCCTCGAAAACATGAAAAATTGACCTACGGAACATTTCCTAGCAGACGACACATGTTTCTTAAGTCAAATATAGGGAACTAAATTTCTGATTTTTTTTTCTCCATTGTCTTTATACCATGACAACAAACCCATTTACGTTGACTACCGTCTCATAGGTGCCAGTTACGTATCCGCGTAAACATGAAAAATGGACTTTTGGAACATTTTGTAGCAGACGACACCTGTCGTTTAAGTCAATCATAGGGATTTTTCTTTTTCGTTTTCTCTCACTAGGGCCATCGATTTGGTTACGATGACTATCTCACCCATACGTGATGGTTACGTGCTACGCATAAAATCGTAAAATCAACTTAGACACTTTCGGAGGCAACTGAAACCTGTTGCACAAATCAAAGAAAGGTAAACCGAATGCTTCCCTGTTTTCTTACCAGGGTCAATTTTGGTGACCTTGCGAGTCAAAAGTCAATGTTATGTTTAACTGCTGCGCAAAAATATAAAATTCAGAAGCAACCGGTTGCTGTTGCGGAAACTTTTTCCGGTTAAAAAAAATCTTGAACTAGTTTGAAGAATTTAAAAATAGGCCATAAAGATACAATAAGATGTAAGAATAACTAGTAATCATTTTTGTCTTTGATAGGATTGAAAACATTGTGGGAAAAGGAGAAAATGCTGGTAACCTGCATTGTCTCCTTTTCTCAGATTATTTTCAAAAGCTTTCTCTTTCGGGGGTGTTAAAAGGCGTCATTGTGTGGTAAAAGGTCAACAAGTATAAACAGAACCCCCCCCCTTTACCAATCAGCCAATCAAATCCTATCCCTCTGTGAAATTATCCAATCACAGAAGCTTTAACCCTTTCCCAAACAAGCCCTGGTTTTTAAGGGTCTGGAATAGTAGCCTTTTGAAAACATTGTGGGAAAAGGAGAAAATGCTGGCTAACCAGCATTTTCTCCTTTTCCCACAATGTTTTCTAGCCTATCATAGACAGAAATTATCTTTTCAGCAAGAGTTGAATTGTCGTCTGCAAATGCTTCCAATTTAGTCTAGTCCAAAAGTTTGTCGTTTGGGAAAGGGTTAAGGAAATCAGCATGGGGCCCAGTCAGCCAATCAGAGGCTTCGAGAAATTCAAAACTGGGCCCAGTCAGCCAATCAGAGGCTTCGAGATATTCAAAGTTGGGCCCAGTCAGCCAATCAGAGAGCTTGAAAATTACTTCAAAATGGCGCCCTAATATATAGATAGAAAACAGTGAACAAAAAACGGCATAAAAGTGGATTTACAGTCTTCTTTGAAGGCTGCTGTGCAGTCCTAGGCAAACTGCTAGGCATGCACCACCCACACATGCCAGATTTCACTGAAAAAGGGCCAAAATTTAAGAAATCAGGGTGGCAGAAGACCTTGTTTTGGTCTGTTCAAGCGCCCTTGCAAGAGTTACTTCCCTTGAAATAAACCCTTGATGCCCCTTTATCCCTTAATTAGATTTCCTGACTCAGACCACATTAAATTCTGCGCATTGAATAAGCCAAAATGATCAATGTACAGTGTAAAAACCCCAGAAATTAATGTGACAAGTGGCTAAAAAAGGACTGAATACTCTTTCAGTAGCAATTGATTCCCATTGCACGAATCAAACAAAGGGAATTGAAGTGTAATTTTTCTAATCTCTTCAAACCGCAACAAGAAACCCAGTTACGTCGACTGCCGTTTCATACGTGCCAGTTATGCACATGCCAAAACACCAGGAAATAATGTGACAAGTGGCTAAAAAAAGACTGAAGACTCTTTCAGTAGCAACTGCTTCCTGTTGCATAAGTCAAACAAAGAGAACTAAATTTCTAATATATTTTTTCTCTCCAATCTCTTTATACTGTGACGACATATACCCATTTACGTAGACTACCGTCTCTCGTAGGTGCCACTTACGTATCCTCGAAAACATGAAAAATTGACCTACGGAACATTTCCTAGCAGACGACACATGTTTCTTAAGTCAAATATAGGGAACTAAATTTCTGATTTTTTTTTTCTCCATTGTCTTTATACCATGACAACAAACCCATTTACGTTGACTACCGTCTCATAGGTGCCAGTAACGTATCCGCGAAAACATGAAAAATGGACTTTTGGAACATTTTGTAGCAGACGACACCTGTCGTTTAAGTCAATCATAGGGATTTTTCTTTTTCGTTTTCTCTCACTAGGGCCATCGATTTGGTTACGATGACTATCTCACCCATACGTGATGGTTACGTGCTACGCATAAAATCGTAAAATCAACTTAGACACTTTCGGAGGCAACTGAAACCTGTTGCACAAATCAAAGAAAGGTAAACCGAATGCTTCCCTGTTTTCTTACCAGGGTCAATTTTGGTGACCTTGCGAGTCAAAAGTCAATGTTATGTTTAACTGCTGCGCAAAAATATAAAATTCAGAAGCAACCGGTTGCTGTTGCGGAAACTTTTTCCGGTTAAAAAAAATCTTGAACTAGTTTGAAGAATTTAAAAATAGGCCATAAAGATACAATAAGATGTAAGAATAACTAGTAATCATTTTTGTCTTTGATAGGATTGAAAACATTGTGGGAAAAGGAGAAAATGCTGGTAACCTGCATTGTCTCCTTTTCTCAGATTATTTTCAAAAGCTTTCTCTTTCGGGGGTGTTAAAAGGCGTCATTGTGTGGTAAAAGGTCAACAAGTATAAACAGAACCCCCCCCTTTACCAATCAGCCAATCAAATCCTATCCCTCTGTGAAATTATCCAATCACAGAAGCTTTAACCCTTTCCCAAACAAGCCCTGGTTTTTAAGGGTCTGGAATAGTAGCCTTTTGAAAACATTGTGGGAAAAGGAGAAAATGCTGGCTAACCAGCATTTTCTCCTTTTCCCACAATGTTTTCTAGCCTATCATAGACAGAAATTATCTTTTCAGCAAGAGTTGAATTGTCGTCTGCAAATGCTTCCAATTTAGTCTAGTCCAAAAGTTTGTCGTTTGGGAAAGGGTTAAGGAAATCAGCATGGGGCCCAGTCAGCCAATCAGAGGCTTCGAGAAATTCAAAACTGGGCCCAGTCAGCCAATCAGAGGCTTCGAGATATTCAAAGTTGGGCCCAGTCAGCCAATCAGAGAGCTTGAAAATTACTTCAAAATGGCGCCCTAATATATAGATAGAAAACAGTGAACAAAAAACGGCATAAAAGTGGATTTACAGTCTTCTTTGAAGGCTGCTGTGCAGTCCTAGGCAAACTGCTAGGCATGCACCACCCACACATGCCAGATTTCACTGAAAAAGGGCCAAAATTTAAGAAATCAGGGTGGCAGAAGACCTTGTTTTGGTCTGTTCAAGCGCCCTTGCAAGAGTTACTTCCCTTGAAATAAACCCTTGATGCCCCTTTATCCCTTAATTAGATTTCCTGACTCAGACCACATTAAATTCTGCGCATTGAATAAGCCAAAATGATCAATGTACAGTGTAAAAACCCCAGAAATTAATGTGACAAGTGGCTAAAAAAGGACTGAATACTCTTTCAGTAGCAATTGATTCCCATTGCACGAATCAAACAAAGGGAATTGAAGTGTAATTTTTCTAATCTCTTCAAACCGCAACAAGAAACCCAGTTACGTCGACTGCCGTTTCATACGTGCCAGTTACGCACATGCCAAAACACCAGGAAATAATGTGACAAGTGGCTAAAAAAAGACTGAAGACTCTTTCAGTAGCAACTGCTTCCTGTTGCATAAGTCAAACAAAGAGAACTAAATTTCTAATATATTTTTTCTCTCCAATCTCTTTATACTGTGACGACATATACCCATTTACGTAGACTACCGTCTCTCGTAGGTGCCACTTACGTATCCTCGAAAACATGAAAAATTGACCTACGGAACATTTCCTAGCAGACGACACATGTTTCTTAAGTCAAATAAAGGGAACTAAATTTCTGATTTTTTTTTCTCCATTGTCTTTATACCATGACAACAAACCCATTTACGTTGACTACCGTCTCATAGGTGCCAGTTACGTATCCGCGAAAACATGAAAAATGGACTTTTGGAACATTTTGTAGCAGACGACACCTGTCGTTTAAGTCAATCATAGGGATTTTTCTTTTTTGTTTTCTCTCACTAGGGCCATCGATTTGGTTACGATGACTATCTCACCCATACGTGATGGAATCGTAAAATCAACTTAGACACTTTCGGAGGCAACTGAAACCTGTTGCACAAATCAAAGAAAGGTAAACCGAATGCTTCCCTGTTTTCTTACCAGGGTCAATTTTGGTGACCTTGCGAGTCAAAAGTCAATGTTATGTTTAACTGCTGCGCAAAAATATAAAATTCAGAAGCAACCGGTTGCTGTTGCGGAAACTTTTTCCGGTTAAAAAAAATCTTGAACTAGTTTGAAGAATTTAAAAATAGGCCATAAAGATACAATAAGATGTAAGAATAACTAGTAATCATTTTTGTCTTTGATAGGATTGAAAACATTGTGGGAAAAGGAGAAAATGCTGGTAACCTGCATTGTCTCCTTTTCTCAGATTATTTTCAAAAGCTTTCTCTTTCGGGGGTGTTAAAAGGCGTCATTGTGTGGTAAAAGGTTAACAAGTATAAACAGAACCCCCCCTCCCTTTACCAATCAGCCAATCAAATCCTATCCCTCTGTGAAATTATCCAATCACAGAAGCTTTAACCCTTTCCCAAACAAGCCCTGGTTTTTAAGGGTCTGGAATAGTAGCCTTTTGAAAACATTGTGGGAAAAGGAAAAAATGCTGGCTAACCAGCATTTTCTCCTTTTCCCACAATGTTTTCTAGCCTATCATAGACAGAAATTATCTTTTCAGCAAGAGTTGAATTGTCGTCTGCAAATGCTTCCAATTTAGTCTAGTCCAAAAGTTTGTCGTTTGGGAAAGGGTTAAGGAAATCAGCATGGGGCCCAGTCAGCCAATCAGAGGCTTCGAGAAATTCAAAACTGGGCCCAGTCAGCCAATCAGAGGCTTCGAGATATTCAAAGTTGGGCCCAGTCAGCCAATCAGAGAGCTTGAAAATTACTTCAAAATGGCGCCCTAATATATAGATAGAAAACAGTGAACAAAAAACGGCATAAAAGTGGATTTACAGTCTTCTTTGAAGGCTGCTGTGCAGTCCTAGGCAAACTGCTAGGCATGCACCACCCACACATGCCAGATTTCACTGAAAAAGGGCCAAAATTTAAGAAATCAGGGTGGCAGAAGACCTTGTTTTGGTCTGTTCAAGCGCCCTTGCAAGAGTTACTTCCCTTGAAATAAACCCTTGATGCCCCTTTATCCCTTAATTAGATTTCCTGACTCAGACCACATTAAATTCTGCGCATTGAATAAGCCAAAATGATCAATGTACAGTGTAAAAACCCCAGAAATTAATGTGACAAGTGGCTAAAAAAGGACTGAATACTCTTTCAGTAGCAATTGATTCCCATTGCACGAATCAAACAAAGGGAATTGAAGTGTAATTTTTCTAATCTCTTCAAACCGCAACAAGAAACCCAGTTACGTCGACTGCCGTTTCATACGTGCCTGTTATGCACATGCCAAAACACCAGGAAATAATGTGACAAGTGGCTAAAAAAAGACTGAAGACTCTTTCAGTAGCAACTGCTTCCTGTTGCATAAGTCAAACAAAGAGAACTAAATTTCTAATATATTTTTTCTCTCCAATCTCTTTATACTGTGACGACATATACCCATTTACGTAGACTACCGTCTCTCGTAGGTGCCACTTACGTATCCTCGAAAACTTGAAAAATTGACCTACGGAACATTTCCTAGCAGACGACACATGTTTCTTAAGTCAAATATAGGGAACTAAATTTCTGATTTTTTTTTTCTCCATTGTCTTTATACCATGACAACAAACCCATTTACGTTGACTACCGTCTCATAGGTGCCAGTTACGTATCCGCGAAAACATGAAAAATGGACTTTTGGAACATTTTGTAGCAGACGACACCTGTCGTTTAAGTCAATCATAGGGATTTTTCTTTTTCGTTTTCTCTCACTAGGGCCATCGATTTGGTTACGATGACTATCTCACCCATACGTGATGGTTACGTGCTACGCATAAAATCGTAAAATCAACTTAGACACTTTCAGAGGCAACTGAAACCTGTTGCACAAATCAAAGAAAGGTAAACCGAATGCTTCCCTGTTTTCTTACCAGGGTCAATTTTGGTGACCTTGCGAGTCAAAAGTCAATGTTATGTTTAACTGCTGCGCAAAAATATAAAATTCAGAAGCAACCGGTTGCTGTTGCGGAAACTTTTTCCGGTTAAAAAAAATCTTGAACTAGTTTGAAGAATTTAAAAATAGGACATAAAGATACAATAAGATGTAAGAATAACTAGTAATCATTTTTGCCTTTGATAGGATTGAAAACATTGTGGGAAAAGGAGAAAATGCTGGTAACCTGCATTGTCTCCTTTTCTCAGATTATTTTCAAAAGCTTTCTCTTTCGGGGGTGTTAAAAGGCGTCATTGTGTGGTAAAAGGTTAACAAGTATAAACAGAACCCCCCCCTTTACCAATCAGCCAATCAAATCCTATCCGTCTGTGAAATTATCCAATCACAGAAGCTTTAACCCTTTCCCAAACAAGCCCTGGTTTTTAAGGGTCTGGAATAGTAGCCTTTTGAAAACATTGTGGGAAAAGGAGAAAATGCTGGCTAACCAGCATTTTCTCCTTTTCCCACAATGTTTTCTAGCCTATCATAGACAGAAATTATCTTTTCAGCAAGAGTTGAATTGTCGTCTGCAAATGCTTCCAATTTAGTCTAGTCCAAAAGTTTGTCGTTTGGGAAAGGGTTAAGGAAATCAGCATGGGGCCCAGTCAGCCAATCAGAGGCTTCGAGAAATTCAAAACTGGGCCCAGTCAGCCAATCAGAGGCTTCGAGATATTCAAAGTTGGGCCCAGTCAGCCAATCAGAGAGCTTGAAAATTACTTCAAAATGGCGCCCTAATATATAGATAGAAAACAGTGAACAAAAAACGGCATAAAAGTGGATTTACAGTCTTCTTTGAAGGCTGCTGTGCAGTCCTAGGCAAACTGCTAGGCATGCACCACCCACACATGCCAGATTTCACTGAAAAAGGGCCAAAATTTAAGAAATCAGGGTGGCAGAAGACCTTGTTTTGGTCTGTTCAAGCGCCCTTGCAAGAGTTACTTCCCTTGAAATAAACCCTTGATGCCCCTTTATCCCTTAATTAGATTTCCTGACTCAGACCACATTAAATTCTGCGCATTGAATAAGCCAAAATGATCAATGTACAGTGTAAAAACCCCAGAAATTAATGTGACAAGTGGCTAAAAAAGGACTGAATACTCTTTCAGTAGCAATTGATTCCCATTGCACGAATCAAACAAAGGGAATTGAAGTGTAATTTTTCTAATCTCTTCAAACCGCAACAAGAAACCCAGTTACGTCGACTGCCGTTTCATACGTGCCAGTTATGCACATGCCAAAACACCAGGAAATAATGTGACAAGTGGCTAAAAAAAGACTGAAGACTCTTTCAGTAGCAACTGCTTCCTGTTGCATAAGTCAAACAAAGAGAACTAAATTTCTAATATATTTTTTCTCTCCAATCTCTTTATACTGTGACGACATATACCCATTTACGTAGACTACCGTCTCTCGTAGGTGCCACTTACGTATCCTCGAAAACATGAAAAATTGACCTACGGAACATTTCCTAGCAGACGACACATGTTTCTTAAGTCAAATATAGGGAACTAAATTTCTGATTTTTTTTTCTCCATTGTCTTTATACCATGACAACAAACCCATTTACGTTGACTACCGTCTCATAGGTGCCAGTTACGTATCCGCGAAAACATGAAAAATGGACTTTTGGAACATTTTGTAGCAGACGACACCTGTCGTTTAAGTCAATCATAGGGATTTTTCTTTTTCGTTTTCTCTCACTAGGGCCATCGATTTGGTTACGATGACTATCTCACCCATACGTGATGGTTACGTGCTACGCATAAAATCGTAAAATCAACTTAGACACTTTCGGAGGCAACTGAAACCTGTTGCACAAATCAAAGAAAGGTAAACCGAATGCTTCCCTGTTTTCTTACCAGGGTCAATTTTGGTGACCTTGCGAGTCAAAAGTCAATGTTATGTTTAACTGCTGCGCAAAAATATAAAATTCAGAAGCAACCGGTTGCTGTTGCGGAAACTTTTTCCGGTTAAAAAAAATCTTGAACTAGTTTGAAGAATTTAAAAATAGGCCATAAAGATACAATAAGATGTAAGAATAACTAGTAATCATTTTTGTCTTTGATAGGATTGAAAACATTGTGGGAAAAGGAGAAAATGCTGGTAACCTGCATTGTCTCCTTTTCTCAGATTATTTTCAAAAGCTTTCTCTTTCGGGGGTGTTAAAAGGCGTCATTGTGTGGTAAAAGGTTAACAAGTATAAACAGAACCCCCCCCTTTACCAATCAGCCAATCAAATCCTATCCCTCTGTGAAATTATCCAATCACAGAAGCTTTAACCCTTTCCCAAACAAGCCCTGGTTTTTAAGGGTCTGGAATAGTAGCCTTTTGAAAACATTGTGGGAAAAGGAGAAAATGCTGGCTAACCAGCATTTTCTCCTTTTCCCACAATGTTTTCTAGCCTATCATAGACAGAAATTATCTTTTCAGCAAGAGTTGAATTGTCGTCTGCAAATGCTTCCAATTTAGTCTAGTCCAAAAGTTTGTCGTTTGGGAAAGGGTTAAGGAAATCAGCATGGGGCCCAGTCAGCCAATCAGAGGCTTCGAGAAATTCAAAACTGGGCCCAGTCAGCCAATCAGAGGCTTCGAGATATTCAAAGTTGGGCCCAGTCAGCCAATCAGAGAGCTTGAAAATTACTTCAAAATGGCGCCCTAATATATAGATAGAAAACAGTGAACAAAAAACGGCATAAAAGTGGATTTACAGTCTTCTTTGAAGGCTGCTGTGCAGTCCTAGGCAAACTGCTAGGCATGCACCACCCACACATGCCAGATTTCACTGAAAAAGGGCCAAAATTTAAGAAATCAGGGTGGCAGAAGACCTTGTTTTGGTCTGTTCAAGCGCCCTTGCAAGAGTTACTTCCCTTGAAATAAACCCTTGATGCCCCTTTATCCCTTAATTAGATTTCCTGACTCAGACCACATTAAATTCTGCGCATTGAATAAGCCAAAATGATCAATGTACAGTGTAAAAACCCCAGAAATTAATGTGACAAGTGGCTAAAAAAGGACTGAATACTCTTTCAGTAGCAATTGATTCCCATTGCACGAATCAAACAAAGGGAATTGAAGTGTAATTTTTCTAATCTCTTCAAACCGCAACAAGAAACCCAGTTACGTCGACTGCCGTTTCATACGTGCCTGTTATGCACATGCCAAAACACCAGGAAATAATGTGACAAGTGGCTAAAAAAAGACTGAAGACTCTTTCAGTAGCAACTGCTTCCTGTTGCATAAGTCAAACAAAGAGAACTAAATTTCTAATATATTTTTTCTCTCCAATCTCTTTATACTGTGACGACATATACCCATTTACGTAGACTACCGTCTCTCGTAGGTGCCACTTACGTATCCTCGAAAACATGAAAAATTGACCTACGGAACATTTCCTAGCAGACGACACATGTTTCTTAAGTCAAATATAGGGAACTAAATTTCTGATTTTTTTTTTCTCCATTGTCTTTATACCATGACAACAAACCCATTTACGTTGACTACCGTCTCATAGGTGCCAGTTACGTATCCGCGAAAACATGAAAAATGGACTTTTGGAACATTCTGTAGCAGACGACACCTGTCGTTTAAGTCAATCATAGGGATTTTTCTTTTTCGTTTTCTCTCACTAGGGCCATCGATTTGGTTACGATGACTATCTCACCCATACGTGATGGTTACGTGCTACGCATAAAATCGTAAAATCAACTTAGACACTTTCAGAGGCAACTGAAACCTGTTGCACAAATCAAAGAAAGGTAAACCGAATGCTTCCCTGTTTTCTTACCAGGGTCAATTTTGGTGACCTTGCGAGTCAAAAGTCAATGTTATGTTTAACTGCTGCGCAAAAATATAAAATTCAGAAGCAACCGGTTGCTGTTGCGGAAACTTTTTCCGGTTAAAAGAAATCTTGAACTAGTTTGAAGAATTTAAAAATAGGCCATAAAGATACAATAAGATGTAAGAATAACTAGTAATCATTTTTGCCTTTGATAGGATTGAAAACATTGTGGGAAAAGGAGAAAATGCTGGTAACCTGCATTGTCTCCTTTTCTCAGATTATTTTCAAAAGCTTTCTCTTTCGGGGGTGTTAAAAGGCGTCATTGTGTGGTAAAAGGTTAACAAGTATAAACAGAACCCCCCCTTTACCAATCAGCCAATCAAATCCTATCCCTCTGTGAAATTATCCAATCACAGAAGCTTTAACCCTTTCCCAAACAAGCCCTGGTTTTTAAGGGTCTGGAATAGTAGCCTTTTGAAAACATTGTGGGAAAAGGAGAAAATGCTGGCTAACCAGCATTTTCTCCTTTTCCCACAATGTTTTCTAGCCTATCATAGACAGAAATTATCTTTTCAGCAAGAGTTGAATTGTCGTCTGCAAATGCTTCCAATTTAGTCTAGTCCAAAAGTTTGTCGTTTGGGAAAGGGTTAAGGAAATCAGCATGGGGCCCAGTCAGCCAATCAGAGGCTTCGAGAAATTCAAAACTGGGCCCAGTCAGCCAATCAGAGGCTTCGAGATATTCAAAGTTGGGCCCAGTCAGCCAATCAGAGAGCTTGAAAATTACTTCAAAATGGCGCCCTAATATATAGATAGAAAACAGTGAACAAAAAACGGCATAAAAGTGGATTTACAGTCTTCTTTGAAGGCTGCTGTGCAGTCCTAGGCAAACTGCTAGGCATGCACCACCCACACATGCCAGATTTCACTGAAAAAGGGCCAAAATTTAAGAAATCAGGGTGGCAGAAGACCTTGTTTTGGTCTGTTCAAGCGCCCTTGCAAGAGTTACTTCCCTTGAAATAAACCCTTGATGCCCCTTTATCCCTTAATTAGATTTCCTGACTCAGACCACATTAAATTCTGCGCATTGAATAAGCCAAAATGATCAATGTACAGTGTAAAAACCCCAGAAATTAATGTGACAAGTGGCTAAAAAAGGACTGAATACTCTTTCAGTAGCAATTGATTCCCATTGCACGAATCAAACAAAGGGAATTGAAGTGTAATTTTTCTAATCTCTTCAAACCGCAACAAGAAACCCAGTTACGTCGACTGCCGTTTCATACGTGCCAGTTACGCACATGCCAAAACACCAGGAAATAATGTGACAAGTGGCTAAAAAAAGACTGAAGACTCTTTCAGTAGCAACTGCTTCCTGTTGCATAAGTCAAACAAAGAGAACTAAATTTCTAATATATTTTTTCTCTCCAATCTCTTTATACTGTGACGACATATACCCATTTACGTAGACTACCGTCTCTCGTAGGTGCCACTTACGTATCCTCGAAAACATGAAAAATTGACCTACGGAACATTTCCTAGCAGACGACACATGTTTCTTAAGTCAAATAAAGGGAACTAAATTTCTGATTTTTTTTTTCTCCATTGTCTTTATACCATGACAACAAACCCATTTACGTTGACTACCGTCTCATAGGTGCCAGTTACGTATCCGCGAAAACATGAAAAATGGACTTTTGGAACATTTTGTAGCAGACGACACCTGTCGTTTAAGTCAATCATAGGGATTTTTCTTTTTCGTTTTCTCTCACTAGGGCCATCGATTTGGTTACGATGACTATCTCACCCATACGTGATGGAATCGTAAAATCAACTTAGACACTTTCGGAGGCAACTGAAACCTGTTGCACAAATCAAAGAAAGGTAAACCGAATGCTTCCCTGTTTTCTTACCAGGGTCAATTTTGGTGACCTTGCGAGTCAAAAGTCAATGTTATGTTTAACTGCTGCGCAAAAATATAAAATTCAGAAGCAACCGGTTGCTGTTGCGGAAACTTTTTCCGGTTAAAAAAAATCTTGAACTAGTTTGAAGAATTTAAAAATAGGCCATAAAGATACAATAAGATGTAAGAATAACTAGTAATCATTTTTGTCTTTGATAGGATTGAAAACATTGTGGGAAAAGGAGAAAATGCTGGTAACCTGCATTGTCTCCTTTTCTCAGATTATTTTCAAAAGCTTTCTCTTTCGGGGGTGTTAAAAGGCGTCATTGTGTGGTAAAAGGTTAACAAGTATAAACAGAACCCCCCCTCCCTTTACCAATCAGCCAATCAAATCCTATCCCTCTGTGAAATTATCCAATCACAGAAGCTTTAACCCTTTCCCAAACAAGCCCTGGTTTTTAAGGGTCTGGAATAGTAGCCTTTTGAAAACATTTTGGGAAAAGGAGAAAATGCTGGCTAACCAGCATTTTCTCCTTTTCCCACAATGTTTTCTAGCCTATCATAGACAGAAATTATCTTTTCAGCAAGAGTTGAATTGTCGTCTGCAAATGCTTCCAATTTAGTCTAGTCCAAAAGTTTGTCGTTTGGGAAAGGGTTAAGGAAATCAGCATGGGGCCCAGTCAGCCAATCAGAGGCTTCGAGAAATTCAAAACTGGGCCCAGTCAGCCAATCAGAGGCTTCGAGATATTCAAAGTTGGGCCCAGTCAGCCAATCAGAGAGCTTGAAAATTACTTCAAAATGGCGCCCTAATATATAGATAGAAAACAGTGAACAAAAAACGGCATAAAAGTGGATTTACAGTCTTCTTTGAAGGCTGCTGTGCAGTCCTAGGCAAACTGCTAGGCATGCACCACCCACACATGCCAGATTTCACTGAAAAAGGGCCAAAATTTAAGAAATCAGGGTGGCAGAAGACCTTGTTTTGGTCTGTTCAAGCGCCCTTGCAAGAGTTACTTCCCTTGAAATAAACCCTTGATGCCCCTTTATCCCTTAATTAGATTTCCTGACTCAGACCACATTAAATTCTGCGCATTGAATAAGCCAAAATGATCAATGTACAGTGTAAAAACCCCAGAAATTAATGTGACAAGTGGCTAAAAAAGGACTGAATACTCTTTCAGTAGCAATTGATTCCCATTGCACGAATCAAACAAAGGGAATTGAAGTGTAATTTTTCTAATCTCTTCAAACCGCAACAAGAAACCCAGTTACGTCGACTGCCGTTTCATACGTGCCTGTTATGCACATGCCAAAACACCAGGAAATAATGTGACAAGTGGCTAAAAAAAGACTGAAGACTCTTTCAGTAGCAACTGCTTCCTGTTGCATAAGTCAAACAAAGAGAACTAAATTTCTAATATATTTTTTCTCTCCAATCTCTTTATACTGTGACGACATATACCCATTTACGTAGACTACCGTCTCTCGTAGGTGCCACTTACGTATCCTCGAAAACATGAAAAATTGACCTACGGAACATTTCCTAGCAGACGACACATGTTTCTTAAGTCAAATATAGGGAACTAAATTTCTGATTTTTTTTTTCTCCATTGTCTTTATACCATGACAACAAACCCATTTACGTTGACTACCGTCTCATAGGTGCCAGTTACGTATCCGCGAAAACATGAAAAATGGACTTTTGGAACATTTTGTAGCAGACGACACCTGTCGTTTAAGTCAATCATAGGGATTTTTCTTTTTCGTTTTCTCTCACTAGGGCCATCGATTTGGTTACGATGACTATCTCACCCATACGTGATGGTTACGTGCTACGCATAAAATCGTAAAATCAACTTAGACACTTTCAGAGGCAACTGAAACCTGTTGCACAAATCAAAGAAAGGTAAACCGAATGCTTCCCTGTTTTCTTACCAGGGTCAATTTTGGTGACCTTGCGAGTCAAAAGTCAATGTTATGTTTAACTGCTGCGCAAAAATATAAAATTCAGAAGCAACCGGTTGCTGTTGCGGAAACTTTTTCCGGTTAAAAAAAATCTTGAACTAGTTTGAAGAATTTAAAAATAGGACATAAAGATACAATAAGATGTAAGAATAACTAGTAATCATTTTTGCCTTTGATAGGATTGAAAACATTGTGGGAAAAGGAGAAAATGCTGGTAACCTGCATTGTCTCCTTTTCTCAGATTATTTTCAAAAGCTTTCTCTTTCGGGGGTGTTAAAAGGCGTCATTGTGTGGTAAAAGGTTAACAAGTATAAACAGAACCCCCCCCTTTACCAATCAGCCAATCAAATCCTATCCCTCTGTGAAATTATCAAATCACAGAAGCTTTAACCCTTTCCCAAACAAGCCCTGGTTTTTAAGGGTCTGGAATAGTAGCCTTTTGAAAACATTGTGGGAAAAGGAGAAAATGCTGGCTAACCAGCATTTTCTCCTTTTCCCACAATGTTTTCTAGCCTATCATAGACAGAAATTATCTTTTCAGCAAGAGTTGAATTGTCGTCTGCAAATGCTTCCAATTTAGTCTAGTCCAAAAGTTTGTCGTTTGGGAAAGGGTTAAGGAAATCAGCATGGGGCCCAGTCAGCCAATCAGAGGCTTCGAGAAATTCAAAACTGGGCCCAGTCAGCCAATCAGAGGCTTCGAGATATTCAAAGTTGGGCCCAGTCAGCCAATCAGAGAGCTTGAAAATTACTTCAAAATGGCGCCCTAATATATAGATAGAAAACAGTGAACAAAAAACGGCATAAAAGTGGATTTACAGTCTTCTTTGAAGGCTGCTGTGCAGTCCTAGGCAAACTGCTAGGCATGCACCACCCACACATGCCAGATTTCACTGAAAAAGGGCCAAAATTTAAGAAATCAGGGTGGCAGAAGACCTTGTTTTGGTCTGTTCAAGCGCCCTTGCAAGAGTTACTTCCCTTGAAATAAACCCTTGATGCCCCTTTATCCCTTAATTAGATTTCCTGACTCAGACCACATTAAATTCTGCGCATTGAATAAGCCAAAATGATCAATGTACAGTGTAAAAACCCCAGAAATTAATGTGACAAGTGGCTAAAAAAGGACTGAATACTCTTTCAGTAGCAATTGATTCCCATTGCACGAATCAAACAAAGGGAATTGAAGTGTAATTTTTCTAATCTCTTCAAACCGCAACAAGAAACCCAGTTACGTCGACTGCCGTTTCATACGTGCCAGTTATGCACATGCCAAAACACCAGGAAATAATGTGACAAGTGGCTAAAAAAAGACTGAAGACTCTTTCAGTAGCAACTGCTTCCTGTTGCATAAGTCAAACAAAGAGAACTAAATTTCTAATATATTTTTTCTCTCCAATCTCTTTATACTGTGACGACATATACCCATTTACGTAGACTACCGTCTCTCGTAGGTGCCACTTACGTATCCTCGAAAACATGAAAAATTGACCTACGGAACATTTCCTAGCAGACGACACATGTTTCTTAAGTCAAATATAGGGAACTAAATTTCTGATTTTTTTTTCTCCATTGTCTTTATACCATGACAACAAACCCATTTACGTTGACTACCGTCTCATAGGTGCCAGTTACGTATCCGCGAAAACATGAAAAATGGACTTTTGGAACATTTTGTAGCAGACGACACCTGTCGTTTAAGTCAATCATAGGGATTTTTCTTTTTCGTTTTCTCTCACTAGGGCCATCGATTTGGTTACGATGACTATCTCACCCATACGTGATGGTTACGTGCTACGCATAAAATCGTAAAATCAACTTAGACACTTTCGGAGGCAACTGAAACCTGTTGCACAAATCAAAGAAAGGTAAACCGAATGCTTCCCTGTTTTCTTACCAGGGTCAATTTTGGTGACCTTGCGAGTCAAAAGTCAATGTTATGTTTAACTGCTGCGCAAAAATATAAAATTCAGAAGCAACCGGTTGCTGTTGCGGAAACTTTTTCCGGTTAAAAAAAATCTTGAACTAGTTTGAAGAATTTAAAAATAGGCCATAAAGATACAATAAGATGTAAGAATAACTAGTAATCATTTTTGTCTTTGATAGGATTGAAAACATTGTGGGAAAAGGAGAAAATGCTGGTAACCTGCATTGTCTCCTTTTCTCAGATTATTTTCAAAAGCTTTCTCTTTCGGGGGTGTTAAAAGGCGTCATTGTGTGGTAAAAGGTTAACAAGTATAAACAGAACCCCCCCCTTTACCAATCAGCCAATCAAATCCTATCCCTCTGTGAAATTATCCAATCACAGAAGCTTTAACCCTTTCCCAAACAAGCCCTGGTTTTTAAGGGTCTGGAATAGTAGCCTTTTGAAAACATTGTGGGAAAAGGAGAAAATGCTGGCTAACCAGCATTTTCTCCTTTTCCCACAATGTTTTCTAGCCTATCATAGACAGAAATTATCTTTTCAGCAAGAGTTGAATTGTCGTCTGCAAATGCTTCCAATTTAGTCTAGTCCAAAAGTTTGTCGTTTGGGAAAGGGTTAAGGAAATCAGCATGGGGCCCAGTCAGCCAATCAGAGGCTTCGAGAAATTCAAAACTGGGCCCAGTCAGCCAATCAGAGGCTTCGAGATATTCAAAGTTGGGCCCAGTCAGCCAATCAGAGAGCTTGAAAATTACTTCAAAATGGCGCCCTAATATATAGATAGAAAACAGTGAACAAAAAACGGCATAAAAGTGGATTTACAGTCTTCTTTGAAGGCTGCTGTGCAGTCCTAGGCAAACTGCTAGGCATGCACCACCCACACATGCCAGATTTCACTGAAAAAGGGCCAAAATTTAAGAAATCAGGGTGGCAGAAGACCTTGTTTTGGTCTGTTCAAGCGCCCTTGCAAGAGTTACTTCCCTTGAAATAAACCCTTGATGCCCCTTTATCCCTTAATTAGATTTCCTGACTCAGACCACATTAAATTCTGCGCATTGAATAAGCCAAAATGATCAATGTACAGTGTAAAAACCCCAGAAATTAATGTGACAAGTGGCTAAAAAAGGACTGAATACTCTTTCAGTAGCAATTGATTCCCATTGCACGAATCAAACAAAGGGAATTGAAGTGTAATTTTTCTAATCTCTTCAAACCGCAACAAGAAACCCAGTTACGTCGACTGCCGTTTCATACGTGCCTGTTATGCACATGCCAAAACACCAGGAAATAATGTGACAAGTGGCTAAAAAAAGACTGAAGACTCTTTCAGTAGCAACTGCTTCCTGTTGCATAAGTCAAACAAAGAGAACTAAATTTCTAATATATTTTTTCTCTCCAATCTCTTTATACTGTGACGACATATACCCATTTACGTAGACTACCGTCTCTCGTAGGTGCCACTTACGTATCCTCGAAAACATGAAAAATTGACCTACGGAACATTTCCTAGCAGACGACACATGTTTCTTAAGTCAAATATAGGGAACTAAATTTCTGATTTTTTTTTTCTCCATTGTCTTTATACCATGACAACAAACCCATTTACGTTGACTACCGTCTCATAGGTGCCAGTTACGTATCCGCGAAAACATGAAAAATGGACTTTTGGAACATTCTGTAGCAGACGACACCTGTCGTTTAAGTCAATCATAGGGATTTTTCTTTTTCGTTTTCTCTCACTAGGGCCATCGATTTGGTTACGATGACTATCTCACCCATACGTGATGGTTACGTGCTACGCATAAAATCGTAAAATCAACTTAGACACTTTCAGAGGCAACTGAAACCTGTTGCACAAATCAAAGAAAGGTAAACCGAATGCTTCCCTGTTTTCTTACCAGGGTCAATTTTGGTGACCTTGCGAGTCAAAAGTCAATGTTATGTTTAACTGCTGCGCAAAAATATAAAATTCAGAAGCAACCGGTTGCTGTTGCGGAAACTTTTTCCGGTTAAAAGAAATCTTGAACTAGTTTGAAGAATTTAAAAATAGGCCATAAAGATACAATAAGATGTAAGAATAACTAGTAATCATTTTTGCCTTTGATAGGATTGAAAACATTGTGGGAAAAGGAGAAAATGCTGGTAACCTGCATTGTCTCCTTTTCTCAGATTATTTTCAAAAGCTTTCTCTTTCGGGGGTGTTAAAAGGCGTCATTGTGTGGTAAAAGGTTAACAAGTATAAACAGAACCCCCCCTTTACCAATCAGCCAATCAAATCCTATCCCTCTGTGAAATTATCCAATCACAGAAGCTTTAACCCTTTCCCAAACAAGCCCTGGTTTTTAAGGGTCTGGAATAGTAGCCTTTTGAAAACATTGTGGGAAAAGGAGAAAATGCTGGCTAACCAGCATTTTCTCCTTTTCCCACAATGTTTTCTAGCCTATCATAGACAGAAATTATCTTTTCAGCAAGAGTTGAATTGTCGTCTGCAAATGCTTCCAATTTAGTCTAGTCCAAAAGTTTGTCGTTTGGGAAAGGGTTAAGGAAATCAGCATGGGGCCCAGTCAGCCAATCAGAGGCTTCGAGAAATTCAAAACTGGGCCCAGTCAGCCAATCAGAGGCTTCGAGATATTCAAAGTTGGGCCCAGTCAGCCAATCAGAGAGCTTGAAAATTACTTCAAAATGGCGCCCTAATATATAGATAGAAAACAGTGAACAAAAAACGGCATAAAAGTGGATTTACAGTCTTCTTTGAAGGCTGCTGTGCAGTCCTAGGCAAACTGCTAGGCATGCACCACCCACACATGCCAGATTTCACTGAAAAAGGGCCAAAATTTAAGAAATCAGGGTGGCAGAAGACCTTGTTTTGGTCTGTTCAAGCGCCCTTGCAAGAGTTACTTCCCTTGAAATAAACCCTTGATGCCCCTTTATCCCTTAATTAGATTTCCTGACTCAGACCACATTAAATTCTGCGCATTGAATAAGCCAAAATGATCAATGTACAGTGTAAAAACCCCAGAAATTAATGTGACAAGTGGCTAAAAAAGGACTGAATACTCTTTCAGTAGCAATTGATTCCCATTGCACGAATCAAACAAAGGGAATTGAAGTGTAATTTTTCTAATCTCTTCAAACCGCAACAAGAAACCCAGTTACGTCGACTGCCGTTTCATACGTGCCAGTTATGCACATGCCAAAACACCAGGAAATAATGTGACAAGTGGCTAAAAAAAGACTGAAGACTCTTTCAGTAGCAACTGCTTCCTGTTGCATAAGTCAAACAAAGAGAACTAAATTTCTAATATATTTTTTCTCTCCAATCTCTTTATACTGTGACGACATATACCCATTTACGTAGACTACCGTCTCTCGTAGGTGCCACTTACGTATCCTCGAAAACATGAAAAATTGACCTACGGAACATTTCCTAGCAGACGACACATGTTTCTTAAGTCAAATATAGGGAACTAAATTTCTGATTTTTTTTTTCTCCATTGTCTTTATACCATGACAACAAACCCATTTACGTTGACTACCGTCTCATAGGTGCCAGTTACGTATCCGCGAAAACATGAAAAATGGACTTTTGGAACATTCTGTAGCAGACGACACCTGTCGTTTAAGTCAATCATAGGGATTTTTCTTTTTCGTTTTCTCTCACTAGGGCCATCGATTTGGTTACGATGACTATCTCACCCATACGTGATGGAATCGTAAAATCAACTTAGACACTTTCGGAGGCAACTGAAACCTGTTGCACAAATCAAAGAAAGGTAAACCGAATGCTTCCCTGTTTTCTTACCAGGGTCAATTTTGGTGACCTTGCGAGTCAAAAGTCAATGTTATGTTTAACTGCTGCGCAAAAATATAAAATTCAGAAGCAACCGGTTGCTGTTGCGGAAACTTTTTCCGGTTAAAAAAAATCTTGAACTAGTTTGAAGAATTTAAAAATAGGCCATAAAGATACAATAAGATGTAAGAATAACTAGTAATCATTTTTGTCTTTGATAGGATTGAAAACATTGTGGGAAAAGGAGAAAATGCTGGTAACCTGCATTGTCTCCTTTTCTCAGATTATTTTCAAAAGCTTTCTCTTTCGGGGGTGTTAAAAGGCGTCATTGTGTGGTAAAAGGTTAACAAGTATAAACAGAACCCCCCCTCCCTTTACCAATCAGCCAATCAAATCCTATCCCTCTGTGAAATTATCCAATCACAGAAGCTTTAACCCTTTCCCAAACAAGCCCTGGTTTTTAAGGGTCTGGAATAGTAGCCTTTTGAAAACATTGTGGGAAAAGGAGAAAATGCTGGCTAACCAGCATTTTCTCCTTTTCCCACAATGTTTTCTAGCCTATCATAGACAGAAATTATCTTTTCAGCAAGAGTTGAATTGTCGTCTGCAAATGCTTCCAATTTAGTCTAGTCCAAAAGTTTGTCGTTTGGGAAAGGGTTAAGGAAATCAGCATGGGGCCCAGTCAGCCAATCAGAGGCTTCGAGAAATTCAAAACTGGGCCCAGTCAGCCAATCAGAGGCTTCGAGATATTCAAAGTTGGGCCCAGTCAGCCAATCAGAGAGCTTGAAAATTACTTCAAAATGGCGCCCTAATATATAGATAGAAAACAGTGAACAAAAAACGGCATAAAAGTGGATTTACAGTCTTCTTTGAAGGCTGCTGTGCAGTCCTAGGCAAACTGCTAGGCATGCACCACCCACACATGCCAGATTTCACTGAAAAAGGGCCAAAATTTAAGAAATCAGGGTGGCAGAAGACCTTGTTTTGGTCTGTTCAAGCGCCCTTGCAAGAGTTACTTCCCTTGAAATAAACCCTTGATGCCCCTTTATCCCTTAATTAGATTTCCTGACTCAGACCACATTAAATTCTGCGCATTGAATAAGCCAAAATGATCAATGTACAGTGTAAAAACCCCAGAAATTAATGTGACAAGTGGCTAAAAAAGGACTGAATACTCTTTCAGTAGCAATTGATTCCCATTGCACGAATCAAACAAAGGGAATTGAAGTGTAATTTTTCTAATCTCTTCAAACCGCAACAAGAAACCCAGTTACGTCGACTGCCGTTTCATACGTGCCAGTTACGCACATGCCAAAACACCAGGAAATAATGTGACAAGTGGCTAAAAAAAGACTGAAGACTCTTTCAGTAGCAACTGCTTCCTGTTGCATAAGTCAAACAAAGAGAACTAAATTTCTAATATATTTTTTCTCTCCAATCTCTTTATACTGTGACAACATATACCCATTTACGTAGACTACCGTCTCTCGTAGGTGCCACTTACGTATCCTCGAAAACATGAAAAATTGACCTACGGAACATTTCCTAGCAGACGACACATGTTTCTTAAGTCAAATATAGGGAACTAAATTTCTGATTTTTTTTTTCTCCATTGTCTTTATACCATGACAACAAACCCATTTACGTTGACTACCGTCTCATAGGTGCCAGTTACGTATCCGCGAAAACATGAAAAATGGACTTTTGGAACATTTTGTAGCAGACGACACCTGTCGTTTAAGTCAATCATAGGGATTTTTCTTTTTCGTTTTCTCTCACTAGGGCCATCGATTTGGTTACGATGACTATCTCACCCATACGTGATGGTTACGTGCTACGCATAAAATCGTAAAATCAACTTAGACACTTTCGGAGGCAACTGAAACCTGTTGCACAAATCAAAGAAAGGTAAACCGAATGCTTCCCTGTTTTCTTACCAGGGTCAATTTTGGTGACCTTGCGAGTCAAAAGTCAATGTTATGTTTAACTGCTGCGCAAAAATATAAAATTCAGAAGCAACCGGTTGCTGTTGCGGAAACTTTTTCCGGTTAAAAAAAATCTTGAACTAGTTTGAAGAATTTAAAAATAGGCCATAAAGATACAATAAGATGTAAGAATAACTAGTAATCATTTTTGTCTTTGATAGGATTGAAAACATTGTGGGAAAAGGAGAAAATGCTGGTAACCTGCATTGTCTCCTTTTCTCAGATTATTTTCAAAAGCTTTCTCTTTCGGGGGTGTTAAAAGGCGTCATTGTGTGGTAAAAGGTTAACAAGTATAAACAGAACCCCCCCCCCCCTTTACCAATCAGCCAATCAAATCCTATCCCTCTGTGAAATTATCCAATCACAGAAGCTTTAACCCTTTCCCAAACAAGCCCTGGTTTTTAAGGGTCTGGAATAGTAGCCTTTTGAAAACATTGTGGGAAAAGGAGAAAATGCTGGCTAACCAGCATTTTCTCCTTTTCCCACAATGTTTTCTAGCCTATCATAGACAGAAATTATCTTTTCAGCAAGAGTTGAATTGTCGTCTGCAAATGCTTCCAATTTAGTCTAGTCCAAAAGTTTGTCGTTTGGGAAAGGGTTAAGGAAATCAGCATGGGGCCCAGTCAGCCAATCAGAGGCTTCGAGAAATTCAAAACTGGGCCCAGTCAGCCAATCAGAGGCTTCGAGATATTCAAAGTTGGGCCCAGTCAGCCAATCAGAGAGCTTGAAAATTACTTCAAAATGGCGCCCTAATATATAGATAGAAAACAGTGAACAAAAAACGGCATAAAAGTGGATTTACAGTCTTCTTTGAAGGCTGCTGTGCAGTCCTAGGCAAACTGCTAGGCATGCACCACCCACACATGCCAGATTTCACTGAAAAAGGGCCAAAATTTAAGAAATCAGGGTGGCAGAAGACCTTGTTTTGGTCTGTTCAAGCGCCCTTGCAAGAGTTACTTCCCTTGAAATAAACCCTTGATGCCCCTTTATCCCTTAATTAGATTTCCTGACTCAGACCACATTAAATTCTGCGCATTGAATAAGCCAAAATGATCAATGTACAGTGTAAAAACCCCAGAAATTAATGTGACAAGTGGCTAAAAAAGGACTGAATACTCTTTCAGTAGCAATTGATTCCCATTGCACGAATCAAACAAAGGGAATTGAAGTGTAATTTTTCTAATCTCTTCAAACCGCAACAAGAAACCCAGTTACGTCGACTGCCGTTTCATACGTGCCAGTTACGCACATGCCAAAACACCAGGAAATAATGTGACAAGTGGCTAAAAAAAGACTGAAGACTCTTTCAGTAGCAACTGCTTCCTGTTGCATAAGTCAAACAAAGAGAACTAAATTTCTAATATATTTTTTCTCTCCAATCTCTTTATACTGTGACAACATATACCCATTTACGTAGACTACCGTCTCTCGTAGGTGCCACTTACGTATCCTCGAAAACATGAAAAATTGACCTACGGAACATTTCCTAGCAGACGACACATGTTTCTTAAGTCAAATATAGGGAACTAAATTTCTGATTTTTTTTTTCTCCATTGTCTTTATACCATGACAACAAACCCATTTACGTTGACTACCGTCTCATAGGTGCCAGTTACGTATCCGCGAAAACATGAAAAATGGACTTTTGGAACATTTTGTAGCAGACGACACCTGTCGTTTAAGTCAATCATAGGCATTTTTCTTTTTCGTTTTCTCTCACTAGGGCCATCGATTTGGTTACGATGACTATCTCACCCATACGTGATGGTTACGTGCTACGCATAAAATCGTAAAATCAACTTAGACACTTTCGGAGGCAACTGAAACCTGTTGCACAAATCAAAGAAAGGTAAACCGAATGCTTCCCTGTTTTCTTACCAGGGTCAATTTTGGTGACCTTGCGAGTCAAAAGTCAATGTTATGTTTAACTGCTGCGCAAAAATATAAAATTCAGAAGCAACCGGTTGCTGTTGCGGAAACTTTTTCCGGTTAAAAAAAATCTTGAACTAGTTTGAAGAATTTAAAAATAGGCCATAAAGATACAATAAGATGTAAGAATAACTAGTAATCATTTTTGTCTTTGATAGGATTGAAAACATTGTGGGAAAAGGAGAAAATGCTGGTAACCTGCATTGTCTCCTTTTCTCAGATTATTTTCAAAAGCTTTCTCTTTCGGGGGTGTTAAAAGGCGTCATTGTGTGGTAAAAGGTTAACAAGTATAAACAGAACCCCCCCCCTTTACCAATCAGCCAATCAAATCCTATCCCTCTGTGAAATTATCCAATCACAGAAGCTTTAACCCTTTCCCAAACAAGCCCTGGTTTTTAAGGGTCTGGAATAGTAGCCTTTTGAAAACATTGTGGGAAAAGGAGAAAATGCTGGCTAACCAGCATTTTCTCCTTTTCCCACAATGTTTTCTAGCCTATCATAGACAGAAATTATCTTTTCAGCAAGAGTTGAATTGTCGTCTGCAAATGCTTCCAATTTAGTCTAGTCCAAAAGTTTGTCGTTTGGGAAAGGGTTAAGGAAATCAGCATGGGGCCCAGTCAGCCAATCAGAGGCTTCGAGAAATTCAAAACTGGGCCCAGTCAGCCAATCAGAGGCTTCGAGATATTCAAAGTTGGGCCCAGTCAGCCAATCAGAGAGCTTGAAAATTACTTCAAAATGGCGCCCTAATATATAGATAGAAAACAGTGAACAAAAAACGGCATAAAAGTGGATTTACAGTCTTCTTTGAAGGCTGCTGTGCAGTCCTAGGCAAACTGCTAGGCATGCACCACCCACACATGCCAGATTTCACTGAAAAAGGGCCAAAATTTAAGAAATCAGGGTGGCAGAAGACCTTGTTTTGGTCTGTTCAAGCGCCCTTGCAAGAGTTACTTCCCTTGAAATAAACCCTTGATGCCCCTTTATCCCTTAATTAGATTTCCTGACTCAGACCACATTAAATTCTGCGCATTGAATAAGCCAAAATGATAAAAGTACAGTGTAAAAACCCCAGAAATTAATGTGACAAGTGGCTAAAAAAGGACTGAATACTCTTTCAGTAGCAATTGATTCCCATTGCACGAATCAAACAAAGGGAATTGAAGTGTAATTTTTCTAATCTCTTCAAACCGCAACAAGAAACCCAGTTACGTCGACTGCCGTTTCATAAGTGCCAGTTACGCACATGCCAAAACACCAGGAAATAATGTGACAAGTGGCTAAAAAAAGACTGAAGACTCTTTCAGTAGCAACTGCTTCCTGTTGCATAAGTCAAACAAAGAGAACTAAATTTCTAATATATTTTTTCTCTCCAATCTCTTTATACTGTGACGACATATACCCATTTACGTAGACTACCGTCTCTCGTAGGTGCCACTTACGTATCCTCGAAAACATGAAAAATTGACCTACGGAACATTTCCTAGCAGACGACACATGTTTCTTAAGTCAAATATAGGGAACTAAATTTCTGATTTTTTTTTCTCCATTGTCTTTATACCATGACAACAAACCCATTTACGTTGACTACCGTCTCATAGGTGCCAGTTACGTATCCGCGAAAACATGAAAAATGGACTTTTGGAACATTTTGTAGCAGACGACACCTGTCGTTTAAGTCAATCATAGGGATTTTTCTTTTTCGTTTTCTCTCACTAGGGCCATCGATTTGGTTACGATGACTATCTCACCCATACGTGATGGTTACGTGCTACGCATAAAATCGTAAAATCAACTTAGACACTTTCGGAGGCAACTGAAACCTGTTGCACAAATCAAAGAAAGGTAAACCGAATGCTTCCCTGTTTTCTTACCAGGGTCAATTTTGGTGACCTTGCGAGTCAAAAGTCAATGTTATGTTTAACTGCTGCGCAAAAATATAAAATTCAGAAGCAACCGGTTGCTGTTGCGGAAACTTTTTCCGGTTAAAAAAAATCTTGAACTAGTTTGAAGAATTTAAAAATAGGCCATAAAGATACAATAAGATGTAAGAATAACTAGTAATCATTTTTGTCTTTGATAGGATTGAAAACATTGTGGGAAAAGGAGAAAATGCTGGTAACCTGCATTGTCTCCTTTTCTCAGATTATTTTCAAAAGCTTTCTCTTTCGGGGGTGTTAAAAGGCGTCATTGTGTGGTAAAAGGTTAACAAGTATAAACAGAACCCCCCCTTTACCAATCAGCCAATCAAATCCTATCCCTCTGTGAAATTATCCAATCACAGAAGCTTTAACCCTTTCCCAAACAAGCCCTGGTTTTTAAGGGTCTGGAATAGTAGCCTTTTGAAAACATTGTGGGAAAAGGAGAAAATGCTGGCTAACCAGCATTTTCTCCTTTTCCCACAATGTTTTCTAGCCTATCATAGACAGAAATTATCTTTTCAGCAAGAGTTGAATTGTCGTCTGCAAATGCTTCCAATTTAGTCTAGTCCAAAAGTTTGTCGTTTGGGAAAGGGTTAAGGAAATCAGCATGGGGCCCAGTCAGCCAATCAGAGGCTTCGAGAAATTCAAAACTGGGCCCAGTCAGCCAATCAGAGGCTTCGAGATATTCAAAGTTGGGCCCAGTCAGCCAATCAGAGAGCTTGAAAATTACTTCAAAATGGCGCCCTAATATATAGATAGAAAACAGTGAACAAAAAACGGCATAAAAGTGGATTTACAGTCTTCTTTGAAGGCTGCTGTGCAGTCCTAGGCAAACTGCTAGGCATGCACCACCCACACATGCCAGATTTCACTGAAAAAGGGCCAAAATTTAAGAAATCAGGGTGGCAGAAGACCTTGTTTTGGTCTGTTCAAGCGCCCTTGCAAGAGTTACTTCCCTTGAAATAAACCCTTGATGCCCCTTTATCCCTTAATTAGATTTCCTGACTCAGACCACATTAAATTCTGCGCATTGAATAAGCCAAAATGATCAATGTACAGTGTAAAAACCCCAGAAATTAATGTGACAAGTGGCTAAAAAAGGACTGAATACTCTTTCAGTAGCAATTGATTCCCATTGCACGAATCAAACAAAGGGAATTGAAGTGTAATTTTTCTAATCTCTTCAAACCGCAACAAGAAACCCAGTTACGTCGACTGCCGTTTCATACGTGCCAGTTATGCACATGCCAAAACACCAGGAAATAATGTGACAAGTGGCTAAAAAAAGACTGAAGACTCTTTCAGTAGCAACTGCTTCCTGTTGCATAAGTCAAACAAAGAGAACTAAATTTCTAATATATTTTTTCTCTCCAATCTCTTTATACTGTGACGACATATACCCATTTACGTAGACTACCGTCTCTCGTAGGTGCCACTTACGTATCCTCGAAAACATGAAAAATTGACCTACGGAACATTTCCTAGCAGACGACACATGTTTCTTAAGTCAAATATAGGGAACTAAATTTCTGATTTTTTTTTTCTCCATTGTCTTTATACCATGACAACAAACCCATTTACGTTGACTACCGTCTCATAGGTGCCAGTTACGTATCCGCGAAAACATGAAAAATGGACTTTTGGAACATTCTGTAGCAGACGACACCTGTCGTTTAAGTCAATCATAGGGATTTTTCTTTTTCGTTTTCTCTCACTAGGGCCATCGATTTGGTTACGATGACTATCTCACC
Organism: Tridacna crocea; assembly: GCA_943736015.1. Taxonomy (NCBI): domain Eukaryota; kingdom Metazoa; phylum Mollusca; class Bivalvia; order Cardiida; family Cardiidae; genus Tridacna; species Tridacna crocea. The sequence goes on from OX031063.1 coordinate 3,793,507, forward strand.
CATACGTGATGGTTACGTGCTACGCATAAAATCGTAAAATCAACTTAGACACTTTCAGAGGCAACTGAAACCTGTTGCACAAATCAAAGAAAGGTAAACCGAATGCTTCCCTGTTTTCTTACCAGGGTCAATTTTGGTGACCTTGCGAGTCAAAAGTCAATGTTATGTTTAACTGCTGCGCAAAAATATAAAATTCAGAAGCAACCGGTTGCTGTTGCGGAAACTTTTTCCGGTTAAAAAAAATCTTGAACTAGTTTGAAGAATTTAAAAATAGGCCATAAAGATACAATAAGATGTAAGAATAACTAGTAATCATTTTTGCCTTTGATAGGATTGAAAACATTGTGGGAAAAGGAGAAAATGCTGGTAACCTGCATTGTCTCCTTTTCTCAGATTATTTTCAAAAGCTTTCTCTTTCGGGGGTGTTAAAAGGCGTCATTGTGTGGTAAAAGGTTAACAAGTATAAACAGAACCCCCCCTTTACCAATCAGCCAATCAAATCCTATCCCTCTGTGAAATTATCCAATCACAGAAGCTTTAACCCTTTCCCAAACAAGCCCTGGTTTTTAAGGGTCTGGAATAGTAGCCTTTTGAAAACATTGTGGGAAAAGGAGAAAATGCTGGCTAACCAGCATTTTCTCCTTTTCCCACAATGTTTTCTAGCCTATCATAGACAGAAATTATCTTTTCAGCAAGAGTTGAATTGTCGTCTGCAAATGCTTCCAATTTAGTCTAGTCCAAAAGTTTGTCGTTTGGGAAAGGGTTAAGGAAATCAGCATGGGGCCCAGTCAGCCAATCAGAGGCTTCGAGAAATTCAAAACTGGGCCCAGTCAGCCAATCAGAGGCTTCGAGATATTCAAAGTTGGGCCCAGTCAGCCAATCAGAGAGCTTGAAAATTACTTCAAAATGGCGCCCTAATATATAGATAGAAAACAGTGAACAAAAAACGGCATAAAAGTGGATTTACAGTCTTCTTTGAAGGCTGCTGTGCAGTCCTAGGCAAACTGCTAGGCATGCACCACCCACACATGCCAGATTTCACTGAAAAAGGGCCAAAATTTAAGAAATCAGGGTGGCAGAAGACCTTGTTTTGGTCTGTTCAAGCGCCCTTGCAAGAGTTACTTCCCTTGAAATAAACCCTTGATGCCCCTTTATCCCTTAATTAGATTTCCTGACTCAGACCACATTAAATTCTGCGCATTGAATAAGCCAAAATGATCAATGTACAGTGTAAAAACCCCAGAAATTAATGTGACAAGTGGCTAAAAAAGGACTGAATACTCTTTCAGTAGCAATTGATTCCCATTGCACGAATCAAACAAAGGGAATTGAAGTGTAATTTTTCTAATCTCTTCAAACCGCAACAAGAAACCCAGTTACGTCGACTGCCGTTTCATACGTGCCAGTTATGCACATGCCAAAACACCAGGAAATAATGTGACAAGTGGCTAAAAAAAGACTGAAGACTCTTTCAGTAGCAACTGCTTCCTGTTGCATAAGTCAAACAAAGAGAACTAAATTTCTAATATATTTTTTCTCTCCAATCTCTTTATACTGTGACGACATATACCCATTTACGTAGACTACCGTCTCTCGTAGGTGCCACTTACGTATCCTCGAAAACATGAAAAATTGACCTACGGAACATTTCCTAGCAGACGACACATGTTTCTTAAGTCAAATATAGGGAACTAAATTTCTGATTTTTTTTTTCTCCATTGTCTTTATACCATGACAACAAACCCATTTACGTTGACTACCGTCTCATAGGTGCCAGTTACGTATCCGCGAAAACATGAAAAATGGACTTTTGGAACATTCTGTAGCAGACGACACCTGTCGTTTAAGTCAATCATAGGGATTTTTCTTTTTCGTTTTCTCTCACTAGGGCCATCGATTTGGTTACGATGACTATCTCACCCATACGTGATGGAATCGTAAAATCAACTTAGACACTTTCGGAGGCAACTGAAACCTGTTGCACAAATCAAAGAAAGGTAAACCGAATGCTTCCCTGTTTTCTTACCAGGGTCAATTTTGGTGACCTTGCGAGTCAAAAGTCAATGTTATGTTTAACTGCTGCGCAAAAATATAAAATTCAGAAGCAACCGGTTGCTGTTGCGGAAACTTTTTCCGGTTAAAAAAAATCTTGAACTAGTTTGAAGAATTTAAAAATAGGCCATAAAGATACAATAAGATGTAAGAATAACTAGTAATCATTTTTGTCTTTGATAGGATTGAAAACATTGTGGGAAAAGGAGAAAATGCTGGTAACCTGCATTGTCTCCTTTTCTCAGATTATTTTCAAAAGCTTTCTCTTTCGGGGGTGTTAAAAGGCGTCATTGTGTGGTAAAAGGTTAACAAGTATAAACAGAACCCCCCCTCCCTTTACCAATCAGCCAATCAAATCCTATCCCTCTGTGAAATTATCCAATCACAGAAGCTTTAACCCTTTCCCAAACAAGCCCTGGTTTTTAAGGGTCTGGAATAGTAGCCTTTTGAAAACATTGTGGGAAAAGGAGAAAATGCTGGCTAACCAGCATTTTCTCCTTTTCCCACAATGTTTTCTAGCCTATCATAGACAGAAATTATCTTTTCAGCAAGAGTTGAATTGTCGTCTGCAAATGCTTCCAATTTAGTCTAGTCCAAAAGTTTGTCGTTTGGGAAAGGGTTAAGGAAATCAGCATGGGGCCCAGTCAGCCAATCAGAGGCTTCGAGAAATTCAAAACTGGGCCCAGTCAGCCAATCAGAGGCTTCGAGATATTCAAAGTTGGGCCCAGTCAGCCAATCAGAGAGCTTGAAAATTACTTCAAAATGGCGCCCTAATATATAGATAGAAAACAGTGAACAAAAAACGGCATAAAAGTGGATTTACAGTCTTCTTTGAAGGCTGCTGTGCAGTCCTAGGCAAACTGCTAGGCATGCACCACCCACACATGCCAGATTTCACTGAAAAAGGGCCAAAATTTAAGAAATCAGGGTGGCAGAAGACCTTGTTTTGGTCTGTTCAAGCGCCCTTGCAAGAGTTACTTCCCTTGAAATAAACCCTTGATGCCCCTTTATCCCTTAATTAGATTTCCTGACTCAGACCACATTAAATTCTGCGCATTGAATAAGCCAAAATGATCAATGTACAGTGTAAAAACCCCAGAAATTAATGTGACAAGTGGCTAAAAAAGGACTGAATACTCTTTCAGTAGCAATTGATTCCCATTGCACGAATCAAACAAAGGGAATTGAAGTGTAATTTTTCTAATCTCTTCAAACCGCAACAAGAAACCCAGTTATGTCGACTGCCGTTTCATACGTGCCAGTTACGCACATGCCAAAACACCAGGAAATAATGTGACAAGTGGCTAAAAAAAGACTGAAGACTCTTTCAGTAGCAACTGCTTCCTGTTGCATAAGTCAAACAAAGAGAACTAAATTTCTAATATATTTTTTCTCTCCAATCTCTTTATACTGTGACAACATATACCCATTTACGTAGACTACCGTCTCTCGTAGGTGCCACTTACGTATCCTCGAAAACATGAAAAATTGACCTACGGAACATTTCCTAGCAGACGACACATGTTTCTTAAGTCAAATATAGGGAACTAAATTTCTGATTTTTTTTTTCTCCATTGTCTTTATACCATGACAACAAACCCATTTACGTTGACTACCGTCTCATAGGTGCCAGTTACGTATCCGCGAAAACATGAAAAATGGACTTTTGGAACATTTTGTAGCAGACGACACCTGTCGTTTAAGTCAATCATAGGGATTTTTCTTTTTCGTTTTCTCTCACTAGGGCCATCGATTTGGTTACGATGACTATCTCACCCATACGTGATGGTTACGTGCTACGCATAAAATTGTAAAATCAACTTAGACACTTTCGGAGGCAACTGAAACCTGTTGCACAAATCAAAGAAAGGTAAACCGAATGCTTCCCTGTTTTCTTACCAGGGTCAATTTTGGTGACCTTGCGAGTCAAAAGTCAATGTTA